>JAKSZT010053769.1:17987727-18681406 GCA_026826555.1 Tolypeutes matacus | reverse complement strand
ATTATTATTATTATTATTATTATTATTATTATTATTATTATTATTATAAGTAGTGGTAGTATACCCTTGTATAAACAATAGATAGTATGAAACTCCTGACTTGACTTCAGCAGTGGAAAACTGACTATACGTTGTTCATTCCAAATGAACATCACTTCTATTTCTTGATAAGACCTAATGAGTTAAGGCATACAAGGTACCTGTCAGCTAAAACTCTTTTCATTTATTGATTTCATAAAGATTTACTGATTAGCCACTGTGCTAATCACACAGGCCCTGTGCTAGGCACCACAACTTTGCAAATAAATATAATTACTTCTTGCTCTTAGAATGCTTACTAGCTAGTGAGCTTCCACATGGTGTATGCCATTTAAGGAAGACATATAATTTAAATCAAAGATGGGGAGAAAGTTTTAATAAAAGTCATAGGGAGAAAAGACCACAATGGACAGAGCCAACATGCGAAACCTTAAGAATTGGCTAAGCATGCATTAAATGTGGTACTGGACAATGATTAAGAGAGTGGGTTTTAGTGTCTGGTAGATCTTCTGGATAGATGATTTCATCTTTGTCTCTTTTTTTTAATAAATGCATTCTAGAAAAAAACACAGGTACCACCTTACTATAAATATTAATATTTAATAACATTGAACATCTAGGAGATCACTATGTACCAGTTGTTCCCCTGACTATACTCTGGAGAACTAATAATGAAAGGAAGAAATGTTAGAATTTTGTCAAATGCCTCTTCTGCATCAATTAGGATGGCCATGTGCTTTTTCCTATAGTTCTGTTAATGTGGTGTATTACATTAGTTCATTTCTTTTGTTGAACCATTCTTGCATACCACGAATAAATCCCATTTGATCATGATGTATAATTCTTTTACGGTGCTGTTGGATTATGTTTGCTGGTATTTTATTGAGGATTCCCACCCCCCAATATTCTTTTTTAAACAAATCAATTTTACTGATACATATTAATAAAGCATACAATCCATCCAAAGTGTACAATCAATGTATTTGGTATAATCACATTGTGCATTCATCACTTCAATCATTATTAGAGCATTTTCATTATTCCAATAATAATAATATGATAATAATGAAACAAAAAACTCATCACCTCTCTAAGATCTAAGGACATGCATATTACTAGAAAGAAAGCTGAAAAGTATAACATAGGACTGTATAACAGTGAAACATCATGTGAAATATCAGTATAGATAATATTACATATATAAGATGGTTTTTACAAAATATAAATACAATAAACTACAAAGATGGAAAAAGAATAGCATTTGTGTATGGCAGGGAAAGCATAGAGAGATTGAGAGGTGATGTGTGCCTCATTTTTGTTATCTGCAAAATAGGAGTAATAATGCCCATTTATGAAATGATTTCAAGAAATAAATGGTATTATGTATATAAAGTATGTAGGACATAGTAAGTATCCAACAAATGGTGATTTTAAAAGAATGACCAAAACTTTTACTTTCTGTCTTATATATTTCTGTATGATTTGTATTTTTCCAATAAATATGTATTATAACATTCAGAAAAAAAGAAGGGCAAAAGGGCACATCAAAATACAAAGAAATATGTAAATTAATCCTCAATAAAGATGATTTCAAAAAATACTGGAAGTGTAAGGTGAGATGCTGATCCCAAGAATTAGGATGGAATTATCCAAAGCCACCTTCTTCCAAAGGTCACATTATGGATGGCAGGACTCAAGCGTCCACCTAATCAGCACCCATGGGATGCCCTGTGTGCTGAGACCATCCTCTGTGCCTACCATCCACAGAGCCTGCCAGTGCCATATGCTGAGAAGGGTCAAAGCATGGACCCTCTGGAAGGTCAAGCTGCAAAGAGACCTTTCACACAGGAATCTCCTTGAGCGGAGACTGCCCTCCCCACTGGTACGCATAGAACTGAGCTTTAAGAGGATGCCTATGCAGCATAAAGAGGGTGGAACGTCAGAAAACAGCCTCTCAACCTGAACAGTACAGGCTGGCCCCCGTGAGTCTTTCTGACCTTCAGCCATTGCGTTCATGCTGTGTATTTGAGTTTTCCAAATACTGTGTATTCTGTAGTGGAAAGGGTAGGGCTTGAATCCAGAGTCTATACTTCAAATCCTCTATCACTTATTAATATGTGGTCATCTGCAGTTTACTTAACTACTCCTGATTGTAAAAACAGGGATAAAACTACTTGTTTTGCTAATGTCTTATAATGAACAAATGATCTATCAGTCTATGAACTCTCCAATATCATTTACAGAGGGAATGCTCAATAAATGATGGCTATTTGTACTACTGCCTGGTTTTTAGGATTCTAATTATTTGATAAGTCAACTATTATTAGAAATTTGCCCAATCTTTACCTACATTTTATTGTGTGAATTGGGTAGGAAAATAGTGGTATGACAAAAATACTCAGTGTGGGTATGTTATGGCCCCTAGGTAAAAAACACTGACCTGTAAGAACTGCTTGCCTGACTTGTTTAGACATTTTTCTATGGACATTATTCATCTTTCTTCTTTCATAAATGCAAAAGATCAAATAAATAGTAGCTTCCAAATATGTTTTGTATGTGGACCACTTTAGAAAAAAAAATGATGAAAATAAAATGCCCTAGTTGCTTCTATTTCTCATCACCAGCAAATTCACTTCCCAACAAACATAACTGTATAGACAGAAGCAATACCCCCATGGATGAAGATGAAAGAGGAGAAAGGAGTCTTTTCAACTTAAAAGGTATCTTTCTATGTGCTCATCAGCTTGCTGGGTTCAGAAGAATTACAAGCATAAACAAGATATAATGCACATTCTCACACAACTTATTACAATTCAGTTGTGGAGACATACATGTTCACAAAGAATAATTCAAGACAAAAGTAGTGATGACATATAACACACTTACTTTTAAAAATATTAAAAATTCTAATAAATCCATGGTGACACTCAAAAACAGAGAGGAGAAGGTGGAGGGAAAGAGAAGAGAAAGCTTTTCTTTACAAAAATAATTCAAACTATTAAATGTAGAAAGAATGACAGAATTTTCAAAACACCATTTTACACCCGCCATTATAATAACTGATTTGCATGAGGAACATCAATGGATGTGTAAAACATTTGGGGAAATTGTGTTGGGGAGCAGGAGAGCCACAGATTCTAAGCATTATTGTTCTGGTTTTTAATCCCTTACAAAGGGGAGGGAAGTACTTTTACGATGACAAAATCTGGCAGACATCCCTTCAACCAAGTTTCATGGCCTGGTTTGAATAGACAGGTGCTCAACTGACACAAGGTATCTTGCAAGTATATTGGTGATTTATGATCTGAAGATGAAGCCAGTCCTTTGTGACTAAGAAAGAAACCTGGGATTGCACCTAGAAGACTCAGACCTCTCTGAGGTTTGCCTTTGCTTTCTTTCTCCAGCTCTACTATATCTTTTACCATTATTAAAGCCTTGCAAGAGTATTCCCCATGGACTCTTGTGAGTCCTTTCTAGATTAAAGAAGATTCAGGAAACATGACAACTAAATGCAATGTGTGATCATTTTTTGGAAACTAGATTGCAAAAAAAAAAAAAAAAAAGAAAAAAATGAGATTAATAAATGATAATATTATATAACTGTTTTATCAATATTAAATGTAATAATTATTTTGTGCTAATGTAGGAGAATGTCCTCATTCTTAGGACATGCCAAAATAGTTAAGGATGAGGTGTCTTCATATCAGCAACTAATTCTAAAAGGTTTGGGGATAAATAAATAATACACCTACAGACATATAGATCAACTGTGGCAAAATGTTAACAACTGGCAAATATAGATGAAGCATATATGGATAGTGTTGAATTTTTCTGTACATTTGAAATTGTTTAAAATGAAAAGTTGGCCAAACCTTTACTGACACAATAAATAAAAAGATGTAAAATTCCATATTTAAAGGACACCCTAAATGCTGGGAAAGTAAATTTATTAAATTTTGAAAAAAAAAAAGAAAAAAGAAAAACATCTTTTAGACATTAGGCAAAAAATACAAAGTCATTGATAAGGAAAAATATCAGATTGTCATTTGATTTTTGACAGTAATGTGATATGCCAGAAAACAATAAAGTAGCAACTTTAATATATTGGGAAAATATATGAATCAAAAATTTTATATCCAGCTAAACTGACCTCAGGAGACAGGACACAGAAATTTTAGTTTCTTATTTTGAATTAATTTTACTATAAGAGAACAGTTGCAAAATATAGTAAAGAGAGTTCCTGTGTACTCTTCACCCAGATTTCCCCAATGTTTACATCTTTCATAACCACAGTCTAATTATCAGTAACAGAAAATTAACATTGGTGCAATACTGTGAACAGAAATACAGAACTTTATTCAAATTTCACCACTTATTCCACAAATGTCTTTTGTCTATTCGAGGATTCAATCCAGGATCCCCCAATTGCTTTTAGCTGTTTCTCTTCAGTGCCCTCCAATTTGTGACAATTCCTCAGTCATTCCTTGTCTTTCATGACCTTGGTACTTTTGAAGAATGCTGTTCAGTTACTTCATTAAATGTCTCTCAATTTGGGCTTGTCTTATGTTTTCTTATAATTATATTGAGGTTATGAATTTTTGGCAAGAACAAAGAAAGGATGCTTTTTCAGTCTAATCAGGGATTATATCAGACCAATATTTCTAATTATCTGTGATGCTAATTCTGATCACCTATTTAAAGTAGTCATCTTAGTTTACTATTCTGCTGTAAAAAGGACCACAAACTTGGTGGTTTAAACCAATAGAACTCTATTGTCTCACAGTTCTAGAAGCTAAGGTCTGAAATCAAGGTGTCAGTAAGGCCACACTTCCTGAGAAGTCTGTAGGGAAGAATCTGTCCCGTGCCTCTCTCCTGGCTTCTGGCAGTGGCCAGCAATCCTTGGTGTTCCTTGGCTTCTTGCATAACTCAGTATCTGACCCTGCCATCACGTGGCTCTCTTCTCTCCCTGTCTCTGTGCCTCATCTCTCCTTAGCATAAAGACACCAGTCAAATTGGATTAAGGACCCACCCTACTCCCATCCTACTTTTAATTTGCCTAATCCCATCTGTAACAACCTTATTTTCAAATAAGGTCACATTCTGAGGTGCTGGATGAACACTTCAGCATAGCTTTTGTGGGGGCTCAATTCAGTCCATTAAATTGTTGTCTACTGGGTTTCTCCACTATAAAGTTACTACTTTTCCTTTTGTAATTGACAAATATTTTGGGAAAAATACTTTGAGATGAAGCAAATATCCTGTTTCCCCTCAGTTTCATCCACTGATTTAACTATCTATTAGGGGATCTCACTTGCAACAAACATTGTTGTGATGTTTACCTTATGGCGATTTTGTATTTCTTCATCTTATCTATATTTTTTAAACCATTATTCTCCCATAAAGAAGAGATGCTCCCTCCATTTACTTATTTATTCAATTATTTATTTATATCCATATGTGTTCATGGATATTTATTTTATTCTATAGATTATAATCTATATTATCATTATTCATTTAGTTACTTAAATTGTTTGAGCTTTGGATATTAGGAGCTCCTTCTGACTGGCTCTTGGGTCCTAGAAAAAGACCTCTTAAAGAAGACACAAAAATCACTAACCATTAAAGAAAGGATTGGAATACATTACTTTAAAATAAGGGGGAAACCCTTATGTTCATCAAAAGAGATCATTAAGTGAATGAAAGGTGAGCTATTGATTAGAAAATATTTGCAATACATAGTATATCCAAAATGAGTAAAAGACCCATAAGCCAATAAGAAAATGCCATATACCAAGGCTAAAAGACTTGAATAAGCACTTCACAAAGGAAGAAACTCAAAATATTAATAAACATATGGAAAGGAGTTCAACTTCACTCATAATCAGGGCAGGGCAAATTAAACCACAATGCTGGACTACTTAAAAATGAAGTATATCCACTTTGGAGAAAAGGTTGAAACTTTCCAGTATGTGGAAAGAAGAGATTTGTCATGTACTACCTGTCAATTCTATTCCTAGATATATACCCTATAGAAATGCATGCTTATTTGTACCCATATACATATATAACAACATTCATAGCATTATTCATAATAGTCACTACAAACCTGAAAATAACCTAACTGTCTATCCATGTAGAATGGATAAGATAAACTGTAGTAGCCTTTAATTTTTTTTTTAGGAGGTACACGGGGATTGAACCTAGGACCTCGTACATGGGAAGCAGGCGCTCAACCACTGAGCTACATCTGCTCCCCTGTAGAATCCTTTAACAGAATATTATATGGAGTTGAAAATAAGTAGAGGACAACATAGACGAATCATAAAAATATAGCATTGAACAAAAGAAAAACAAGTAAATTTACAGTATATCAAATGGTGATAAATGCTATGAAGAAAAACATAGTACCGAAAGGGGAAATAGAGACTCAGATGAATCAAAAAGCAACTTTTAAAATGAGAAAGTTAGTGGTAAGTCTTGAAACTTAAAAATAAAAGTAAGTCTGGTGAACTATAAATATAGTGGAAAACTAGAATGCAAATTCAAATAAGATTCTTAAAAGAGAAGGCACGTAAAATTAATAATCATATATTGGATATAATATACCATATAAGAACAAACCATAATTTCCTATATGAGTATATTTTATTAATCATGGTTGTATATATTTTAATAATAGATAGGGAAAACATCTTCCTCTATCACTCTTCTACATTTCTTAATCATTTCCTTCCATTCATTTATTATGAATGACTGTCAGAATTATGTTTTTACATTCTAAAAGATACATATTTCATAAACTTTTTCAAATGAACTAGCATCCATATACCCCTTGAATGTGGTGACCAATATCTTTTTTCTCATTTCTAATTCTTTCTGTATTTTATTTTTCTTGACAAAAACCAGCCAGAGACTTATCTATTTTATTTGCTTTTTCAAAGAAATAACTTAGGAGCTTAGTTATTGATTATACTTGTTTTCAATTTTAAAAGCAATAATTTAGTTTATATGTTTACTAGCATCTTCGTTTACCTTAATAAACTGGCCACCTATTGGGACAGCCGCACGACTTCCAAAAGTAATCATTTCTGTGCAATTCCATCCCCTTCTGGTAACAGACCCACTCCCTGGCCATAGGATTGTGCACATATTCAGATTGAGCCAATCATAATACCTTAAATTTCAGTCCACATTAATGCGTCCAGAGATGGGCAGATAAGCCAATCTGGTCCAATCAGAATTTTCCTTCAGGATATTCCTGAAGCTACTGGGGACTCTATTCTTGTCACTGCAGTATCTGATTTGCTCAGATTAGGTTAGGTTATGATGTGGTAACAAACAAAGTCCAAAATTTATATCTCACTCACATAAAATCCTCAGTGGGATTTATCCCAGGTATGCAAAGGTGGTTCAACGTAAGAAAATCAATGAATGAAAAACACCACATTAACAGAATGAAGGAAAAAAACAACAACATGGTCATTTCAATTGATGAGAAGAAAAAGTCATTTAACAAAATCCTAAACAAATCTCCTAGAGCTAATAAATGGATTGAGCAAAATGGTGAGGTTCAAAGCCAACACCCAAAAATCAGTAATGTTTTTATACATTAGTATTGTACAATATGATGAAATCAAGAAAAAAAAATTACATTTGCATTAGAAATGAAAAGAATCAACTATCTAGAAATAAATCTAACCAAAAGATGTAAAGGAGTTGTACACAGAAAACTACAAAACATTGCTAAAACAAATCAAAGAAAACCTAAATAAATGGAAGAACATACCATGTTATGGATTGGAAGACTAGATGTTAAGATGTCAATTCTACAGATCCAATGCAATTCCAACTGTCTTTGCAGAAATGGAAAAGCCAACCACTAAATTTATATGGAAGGGTTAGGGATACCAAATAGCCAAAAGCATCTTGGAAAAGAAGAACAAAGTTGGAGGAATCACACTTCATTATAAAATTTATTACAAAGCCACAGTAATAAACAGCATTGTACTTGGCCCAGAAAAGGCGTATAAATTAATGGAATTGAATTCAGAGTTCATAAATCAACCCTCATATTTATGGTCAACTGATTTTTGACAAGGGAGGAAAGACCACTCAACTGGGAAAGAATCATCTCTTCAACAAATGGTGCTGGGAAAACTGGATCTCCATTTGCAAAAGAGTGAAGGAGGAGCCCTATCTCACACCTTCTGCAAAAATCAACTCAAAATGTATCAAAGACCTAAATATAAGGTCCAGGAGTATAAAACTACTAGAAGAAAATGTAGGAAAGCAGCTACAGGACCTTGTGGTAGGCAATGGTTTCTTAAAATTTACACTCAAAGCACAAGCAACAAAGGAAAAATGAAAATCTTCTGTGCATCAAAGGATTTTGTCATGAAATTATAATGACAACTACTCAATGACAGAAAATATTTGGAAACCACATATCTGATAAGGCTTTAATAGCCAGAATTATAAAGAAATCCTACAGCTCAACAATAAATAGACAAACAACCCCATTTTAAAATGGGCAAAAGATTTGAATAGACATTTATCCAAAGAAGATATATAAATGGCAAAAAAGCACAATAAAAAGTGCTCAACATCACTAGTTATTAGGGAAACCACAAGGAGATATAATTTCACACCCATTTGAATGGCTACTATTTAAAAAAAAAAAAAAAACAGAAAAGTACAAGTGTTGGAGAGGATGTGTAGAAATAGGAATACTCATTCATTGCTGGTGGGAATGTAAAATGGTGCAGCCTCTGTGGAAGACAGTTGGGCAGTTCCTCAGGAAGCTACTAAATATAGAACTGCCATATGATCCGGCAAGCCTGCTAATAGATATATACCCAGAAGAAATGAAAGCAGAGACTCAAACAGATATTTTCACACCGGTGTTCATAGATAGAGTCATTATTCACAATTGCCAAAAGATGAAAGCAACCCTAATGCTCATTGACAAATGAATGGATAAATAAAATGGAATATTACTCAGCAGTAAAAAGGAATGAAATCCTGGTGCATGCGACAAAATGGATGGACCTTGAAGACTTTGTGCTGAGTGGAAGAAGCCAGACACAAAAGGACAAATATTGTACTACCTCACTGATATGAACTAATTATAATAAGCGAACTCATAGTGTTAGAATCTAGACTAAAGGTTACCAAGGGATATACTGGAGTTAGAGAATGGGGAGTTGATGCTTAATTTGTACAGAATTTCTATGCAGGTTGATTGTAAAGGTTTGGAGATGGATGGTGGTGATGGTAGCACATTACTGTGAGGGTAATTAAGTGCTGAATTATATAGGCAAATGTGGTTAAAAGAGGATACTTTAAGTGTCATATGTTACTAGAATAAAAATTAAAAGATTAAACATAGGACTTTATAACAAAGTAAACCCTGCTGTAGACGATGGACTGTAATAGTACAAGTATAAAAATATTCTTTCATGAATTATAACAACTGTATGACACTAATGCAAGGTGTTACTAATAGGTGGTATATGGGGATAGAATACACCTAATATAAACTGTGGACAATGATTAATATTACTATTTTAATTAGCTTTCATCAATTTTAACAAGATAACTACTGTTAAAAAATGGTGCAATTACAAAAAAGTGCTCTCTTCAATTGTAACAAATGTTCCACACCAATGCAAGGTGGTGGTGGTGGGGTGGTGTATGGGAATCCTGTATTTTATGCATTATTGGTCTGTAAACCCACAACTTCTCTAATAAAAACAAAAACTTAAGCGAATTTCTGATTGTGTATGGAGATTATTACATCTCTTTTAAATCAGCCTTATTAAATTTGAATGACTAGATCTCCTATATCCTTATTCTGGCTCTGTGGATCAATCAGAGGGTAAGGAAGTCTTGTTAAAATTCCCTAATACGATTGTGTATCTGATGATTTGTTCTCATATTTTTAATAGTATATTTAATATATGATTCTATGTTATTCCATTCACAAATGTTCATGATTATATATTTTCATAGTCATTGGATCCTTTATCAGTGTGTTTTTTCTTGTTTTGTTTTAAATTGGGTTTTCCTAGTGTATTTTGATCACTTCTTCAAGTTTTACTTCCCTGAGTCACATGGGTTTAGGCATTTCTTTTGTAGAAAACGTAGGGGAAGTTTCTTGCTTATTTTTATGAATCTTGACATTCCATGAGTCAAGACAGAGGAGTGTCATATGCCCCAGGGGGGTGGGGAGGAAGGAACAGTTAAGATCTAGTGGGGTATTTAGTGGTCATGGGAAAGGTTTTTCATTACCTTACAGTAATGGACACAGGACATGGTAAATATCATCAAAATTTATTAAACTGTATCGTGTAAATTGCAAACTATACTGTAAATCATTGACCATGTTTAGTTGCTATATTTTGCTATCTGTATAACAGTTATAACAATGCTAACATCCAAAAAAAGGGGGGGGGTTAATATGGGGTGGGGAAGGGGGATGTGGTTTGGTATCTGGGAGTCTCTGGTATTCCGTGTGTGACTTTGCTGTGACCTAAAACTTCTTTGAAAATTAAATGAAAATTTGGGAGACACTGGGGATTGAGAGGGGGAAGGTGTCATGGCACACCAGACATCCGATAACACAGTGATAAAAGGAAAAAAAGAATATATTTTTTTTTTCTTTTTTTTTTTAAGGCATTTCTTTTGCTTCCCCCTCCCCCCCCTTTTTTTTAATGTCCCAGTCCGCTAATTATATTTTGTTTTGGTTTGGTTTTTGTTTGATTGTTTGTTTGGTTGGTTGGTTTTTTTTTTTTTTCCTGAGTTTCCTTATGTTTGTCTCTTGCATGTAAGTTTATCATTGTTGTTTCTTTTTCCTATTAAGTGTATTTGATTATTTTATGGACTACATGTTCATGGAAGATTTAGATCACAGAAGGGTTACAATGGGTACAGCAGGGGATTATTGGTGGGGGATGTCTGGGAGGGGGGATTCATGGGAGTAAGTTCACCCGAATATACATGAAAGATATACAAAATTGCTCAAAAGATCAAAGGATGGGGCATGGTCACGGTGGGTGGACAATCACCCAATAAATGGGGGAATCTGAACTCCTAGCCTGGAGATCTCTGCCACATTCTCCAAGGGAGCAGCAACAGTCCTCAGAGTGCAGGGACAGTGTCTGTCAAAAGAAGATGGCAGGGAGGCGGATGTGGCTCAAATGGTTGGGCGTCCGTCTGCCATATGGAGGGGCCTGGGTTCGATCCCCGGGACCTCCCAGTAAAATAAAAAATATATATATAGAAGGCTCATGGGCTGCCAGGCTCTGTGTGCTGGTGAGCCGCCAGGCCCCAGGAGCCATGCAGCAAGATGATGACGCAACAAGAGAGAGACGCAGGGGAGAGACAAGACAAGATGCTCCGAAAAGCTCTGGAAGCCAGGAGCTGAGGTGGCGCAGGCGGCAGAATACCTGTCTCCTGCATCGGAAGTCTCCAGGATCGAATCCTGGTGAAGACTGGAGGAGGAGGATGAGAAGAGATGGCAGAAAACAGACACAAAGAATCGCTCAGCGAATGGACACAAAACAGCAAATGAGGAAGGGGGTGGTTAAAATGGATAAAGTAAATAAATAAATCTTTAAAAAAAAGAGGATGGCCCACTGATGAGTTCTTTTTATTGATGACTACCCTTATGAGTCTTTGCTCTTGTAACTGAAACTTAGCTTACTGTTATGGGGTGCCTAAGGGTTGCCACCTGAGAGCCTCCTTGTTGCTCAAATGTGGCCTCTCTCTAAGCCAAACTCAGCATATGAATGCATTACTTTCCTCCCAATGTGGGACATGACTCCCGGGGATGAGCCTCCCTGGCAATGAGGGATTAATACCAAGTGCCAACTGGCAACACAACTTGAAAAAGACCTTGAATAAAAGGGGGAAAAGGTAAAGACAAATGAGTTCAAGTGGCTAAGAGACTTCAAAGAGAGTCGGGAGGTCATCCCAGAGGTAACGCTTACGCACACCTCAATAAGAGCTCATAGAACATCAAAGTGCATATCACCCCACACAGAGGGGCTCGTGAGAGCTCTGGAGACACCCAGGTCCTATATAAGGGGGGATAGCCCCAGAGACTGACGCCTTATCAGTGGGCTCTATTTTGGAATCTGTGCTCCTGAGAGTGACAGAATTGGACTCAAATAAGTCCTCCCTGCACATGGTTCATCAGTCCCTTCTATTCAAACCTATATGTGATGCTGGAGCTTTTAGGTGTACTTCCAGAGACTGGAGCCTCTGGCCTACCTATGTGCCAGGTGTGCGTGGAATCTCAGTGGAGCTGCAACTCCTACCCTACAGCTCAATGGACTCATCCAAGTCACCTGGCGAGGAGACAACAATGGGCAACGGCCATCCCAGGGAATGGAGAGGGCCTGCATCTGCAGGCAGGATCATCCCACCCACCATATCCATGGGATAGAAGCCCTCTCTCACTTGGAGGTAGAGTGGACATCACCATCCCAGTCCCCTCAGGATTGGGGGAAGAACTATGGACTAGAGTGGACTTGATGGTATTCTGTTGTACACATATGGTGATTCTAGCAATGGAAGAAATTATAACAGTGAGGTGGAGCCAGTGGCCACTGGACACTTTCGGGGCAGGGAGGGGATGTGCAGTTGAAATACAGGGGCTTTTTTGGGATTTGGAGGTTGTCCTGAGTGCCGTTGTGGCAACAGATGTAGGCCATTTTAAATCAGCACACAGCATTCGAACTGTGTGGGAGAGAGTGTGGTCTACGATGTGAACTGTGGTCTATGGTTGATGGCAAATCCCCAGGATGTGTAAGTCCATTGAGAGTGATGGGCCACACTTGTGGAAGATGTTTGTGTGGGATGTGGTGGGAGGTGTGGGAGGTGGGGAACATGGGAATCCTGGTAGGTTCTGTGTAATATTTAGGTAATCTAAGCACCTCTTAAAAAATATATATATATATACATATATGTATATATAATTATACATATACATATATATATAACATTTTTGTAAGCAAATGCACATATATGCATACATATTTATATATCATTTTACAAATATTGACATGTATTGTGAAAATTTTGATTTTTACCCACAATAAAAAATAAATAAATTTTAAAAAATAAAAAATAAAACCAGTCAAAGAAATTAAGGAATTTATTTGTTTACATTAATAGCTAATATGTTACTTATTAGATTATTCTGATTATCTGTTTTGTGATTTTCTTTTATTTCTTTGCTATTTCTTTTTATTTTGCTCTTTTGTCATATGGACTTTTTAAAGCTTCTTAAATATTAAGCATTAAAGATTTTAATTAGCTCTTTAAGTACCACTGTGCCACATTCCACAGTTTTAATGTATAATTTCACTGTCATTTAGCTCTAAATATTTTTCAATTTCTATTACATTTACTTCTATGAGCTATGAATTATTAGGAAGAATGTTTTTTCTATTTTAATGTGTGCGATTTTAATATCTGTTTATTATTTCTAATTTAGCTGAGGTCAGAGAACAATATCTTATTGTTAAAATGACTGTAAATGTTTGTACATGTTTCATTTCACATGAGAAGAAATTATACCCTATTTTTCAGGTGCAGAATTCTTTTTTTTTTTTTTTTTTTTTTTTAGAATAATACATATGAAATTTTATTAATGTAAACTTTTAAAAGAATACTGTGTATTGTTCAAGGATACCTGTTAATATATTTGAATGCAAAAGTGTTAAAAAAAAAAAAAAAAAGTCTGTCCTTGGGGAGGGGGAAAAGGATATAAGAAATGGACAAAGGGGACTTTAAATGTATGTGTAACATTTTATCTTATTTTTAAAAGACTCCAAGCAAGTATGACAAAATGCTAACCACTGCCAATCTGGGGTGCTGAGTATTCAGGTGTCGGCTATATTATCTTCTTTTTGGGGGGGGACTGAATCCAGGACCTCGTGCATGCAAAGACACCCACTCCGTTTTTTTTTTGTTTTTTTTTGTTTTGTATTTTTAAATTTCTCTGCTCTTTGTCTTTGTTTCAGCTCCTGCTGGGCTGATTTTTGCTTGGCTTTCTCAACTCTGCTGACAGGTTCTTTAACTTTAGATTTTTCTTTACGTGCCGGTGGGTCCATGGTTTTTCTTCTGAATACCTCTTAGTCAGCTCTGACCTGGCCTCAGGCCTGCGGGGCCTTCGCGGCTTCGCAGACGCGGTCCCACGCGGATCTTCAATCCGGGGCTCGGAAATCTATGCCTTTGCCCTGCCTCTGGATCTAGCATTCCGAGCCCGTGGCTCCCAGTATTGGGCGGGACCCGGGGCAGGGCCGGACTCACTAGGTGCAGAATTCTTTACAAGCTCCATTAGCCCAAGCCATTATACTGTATTGCATTGTTCAAATTTTTCTAGCCTTACTAATTTTTTGTCTATCTGTAATTGAAAGAACTCTGTTGAAATCTCCCATTTTGATGGTGACTTTGTCAATTTTTCCTTAGAGTTGTATCAATAAATTTGTACATTTACATTTACATATTTATAATTCCCTAGATTTTCTTCAGTGCATAGATATTTTTGAATGGTTATCTATTACTGGTGAATTAAAATGTGTATATTATGCAGTGGCCCTCCTTGTCCTAAATTATTCCTTTTGTCTTAAATTCCATCTTGTTTAAATTTAATAGAGCTCCTTTAGCTTTCTTTCAGTTAGTGCTGCAGGGTATATATTTTTCTAGCCTTTCACTTTCAACCTGAGTTCTCTTATTTTTTTCTTACAAAAAGCATAAGAAAACCTGTATTTTTCACTTTTAATCTAATCTGACAAACTATATCTTTTAACTGGTAGATTTAATCTACTTTTTTTGTAATTCTTGGTATATTATGACTGGCTTCTATAACCTTAATTGATCTATATTTGTCTCACTTTTTTATATGCTTCTTTTTTCCCCATTTTGTCCCTTTTAATAATTGATAAGACTTTTGGGCATTTTTTTTTCCTTATTTCGCTTTTCTCCTCTACTGGTTTAGAATTTTTCGCTCCTATTTATTCTCTTTGCATGGTTACTCATGAAAATTTACCATGCATAGTGAAGTATACATGTAAAGTATACATGTAAAGAATTTCATAACCACCTCCAGAATACCAGAATAGTACAAAGACTTCAGCTTCCTCACCTCCTGCCCCACCTGTGATTATTATCCAGTCTTTTGATTCTATGCTTTTCTTCCCTCCACAGATTAGACATCATTATTGGTAATTTAAGGAATATATTTTTCCATTTACAAACGTAACATTTTATTTGCTCACCTTTCTTTCTTACATCTTAGACCTGATCACTTTCTTCTACCTGAACCAGTGTTCCTTTAATGAGTAGCTCTTGAAGGTAACTTACTTTTGTTTTTGTTTACCTGAAAATGCCTTACAAGGTCAATGTGGCCAGAGTGAATGCACAAATGTGACAAGTACTAGGAGAAGTGGTGGAGGCAGCACTGACTCCATCCTTGTGGGGCCTTAGAGGCTATGTTGAGAACTTGGAGAGTTTTAAGCAAAGGAACGACATCACCTGACTTCCATCTTTCATATGGCCACTCCTTTCTTCCCAGCCTCTCCCCTTCAATTTAGGGTCTTTTAATATAATTCTTCCATAATCTTCATCCTTTCTAGCCAAGGGCTTTGGATTCCTAGAATGCTCCAGCCATGGGTTGATTCTTTGTTGTGTCTTTTAAAGCTGGCTTTTTAAACCTTTATCCTTCTGGCATGTTTAGGCACCTTACCTAGTTGCCAGGACTGTTGTATTTTCCCCGTTTTATGCTGAATAGCCATGTCACTGAGGATCTGCAAAAAAGGTATTGCATGCTTTGTTTCATTCTTCCTCTCTCTAGGAAGTCTGATGAGCAGACTTCTTAAATGAATATTGGCTATAGTCAGAGATTTGTTATAGGCTTCTTGATGTTGCAAGGTTATGCATTTAATAGTCTTTCTAGTTTATGAAACTCTTCTAACCTACCTGGTAATGAAGCAGCAGACAAACAACATCTGGGCAGATATTTATCTTGTTAAGTTAAACATGCACCTGGCCCCTTAATTATCAACTGTAATTGACAACTTCATCATCTCAGAGCTCTTTTCTGTCCATGCCACAGTGGTGCAAGTAATGAGTAATAATTAATGATTTTTTTAAGTGCACTATTTCCTAGGAGTTCAATTTTCACTGTACATAGATTTAAAGAGCAACAACTTTGTTAGTTTTACCTATAGAGACCAAATGTTATTATAGAATGAACAGAAATCACTGTGGTTAGCATGGGTATTTCACAGGATCATCTGCAATGATTTCTGACTGTTCTTCAACTGCACATAGTGATTGCTTTATTTTCATTCAACCTTTTCAAATAATCCTAGATATTAGCAAAACATATATGTAGACACTTGATTTATGACAATGTGACTATGGTAGGCTGAAAACATGGATTTTCCAAAGATATAAGGTCCTAACCCCTAGAAGCCATGAACGTTATCTTCTCTGATAAAGTTTTTGCAGATGTGATTAGGTTTAAGGATTTTGAGATGAGGAAGATTATGCTGGGTTATGTGGATGGGCCCTAAAGGTCATCATAAGTGTCTTTATAAGGGAGAGGCAGACAGAATCAGACACACGGAAGAGAAGGCTATAGGAGGACATATGTAGAGAGTGGTGAGAAGCAGACACTGGAGGAGGCAAGGACCGACTCTCCCCTGAGCCTCCAGAGGGCGTGCAGCCCTGCTGACACCTTGATTCCAACCAAGTCACAACAATTTTGGACTTCTGGCCTTCAGAGCTGTGAGAATATTAATTTCTGTTGTTTTAATATGCCAAGTGTGTGGCAATTTGTGACAGAAGACACAGGAAACTAATACAGTGGCACAGTGGAAAATTGGGGGAAGGATGTTCTTGTCAATAAACAGTGCTGAGTCACCTTGATCTCCACATGGAAAACAAAGAGCATTGGCCTCTACTTCATAGCATACACAGTATTAATTCAAAATAGATAAAAGCTATCTATTTTTCTTTAATGAAAATGATTTAAAAATGAACATTAGAGAGATAGCATAGGATAATATATTCATGAATGTGGGGTAGAAAAAGATTTCTGCAATAGAATCCCCAGAGCACTAACCATGAAAGCAAATTTTGATAAGTTGTACTACATTAACACAAAGAACTTCTATTCATCAAAAGATAACATTAAGAAAAAGGGAAGTTGTTCCAAACTGATTATGTTGGATTTTAAATTTGAGTCTGGGTGGAAGTCAGGTGTGACACAATGAGAAACCGAGGCCATGGTGCATGAGAAAAGGTAGTCTGCTGCTCACAGGTCCCAGGGAGAGAGGGGAACCATGAGGGGTCGACAGGAAGTGCAATTGGCTCAGGTGGTTCAACCAGCAGGTGGGGAGCACACAGGCAGAGCGAGAGGGAGGCTTGTGCCTCTGTTGTGGTCCAGGGGTGGAAGTTAGTAGATTTCCCACAGGAGCCAAGGGTTTTAAAAGAAACACGCACAGGGAAGCGGATGTGGCACAAGCGACTGGGCTCTCTTCTACCAGGGTTTGATTCCTGGGGCCTCCTAGTAAAGGCAAGCTGGCCCACAAGGGGAGCTGGCCTGACCCCTCGCCCACGTGGAGTGCTGGCACAGCAAGATGACACAACAAAAAGAGACACAGAGGAGAGACAATAAGAGACTCAGCAGACCAGGGAGCTGAAGTGGCAAGAGATTGAGCACCTCTCTCCCACTCCACAAGGTACAAGGATAGGTTCCCGGTGCTACCTAAAAAAAGAGAAGACAAGCAGACACAGAAGAACACACAGCGAATGGACACAGAGAAAGTGAGTGCAAAAATGAGGGGGGTGGAAATAAATAAATAAATAAATAAATCTTTTTTTAAAAAAGTAACACACACAAAAAGGAAAAGGGACTCAGAGTCTAAGGGCAGTGGGGAGGGTTAGCTTATTATTTGGGACCAGCTGTGGGTTCTGGGTGAGGTGGGGCCAGGAGAGGGGGAAACTAAATATGCAGATTAGGGCTCTGGGGGAGTTTATGCCTCAGGGCTAGAAAGCTGTTCATTAATGAGACCAGAGGTCAGTGCGGAGGCCAGAGGCTTAGCTAAAGAGAGCTGGATGCTGAGGCAGCATGCAGAAAACTTTGATACTTGTAACAGAAGTCATACAGTGGGAGAAGATATTATCTATCTATGTATTTTCTTTATTTCCCTTTCTATGCTCCAAAAGTTTAGATAGCATTGGAATTACATGTTCATCAAAGATAAAAAATGAAACTATCTTGGCCTGGTGCCTTTTGTGATGAGGGGTGGTAGCACTTTGGCACATTTCCCTAATTCTTCTATAGTATTTGGTCTACATATTTCCTAGCTCTTCTAGGATCAGTTTTGGTACTTCATGTTTTCCTAGAACACCAATCAATGTCATATAGATGAACAAATGTATTTGCATATTGATGAAGAAAAATAGTGTTTTTCTGATTCTTTTAATTTCTTCTGGTTTTGCAATTGGAAAAATAATGGTTCCCCATTATTTTTTCTAATACGTGATTTTGTGCTCTTCCCTTTTTCTTCTAATTAGTTTACATATTAGGTTATCCATTTCTCTAATTTTTCAAACAACAAACATATATTTATTTAGAGTTTCTATAATTTTTTTTCATTTTTCCAATTAATTTCTGCCTTTAATTCTTTTACTCTGCTTTTTGTGGGTTTATTTATTGCTATTTTTCTCACTTTTGGTTTGATGCTTAAGTAGTTTCTTTTCATTATTTATGTTTTATGACCATAAGTTTTTGAGGGTGTGTTTTCTTCCAATTCTTTCAGAATATTACTGGATTATACTATTTAAAAATAAATACACAGAAAAAAGTTTTCCAATAAAGTACATGAAATCCATGATCCATTTTCAAGGTTACCAGCCATCATAAAAGGTGAATGATTATTGACATCCCATAACTCTTTAGCAATATGACAGAATAGCATAATGATGGAATAGCTTATGTTTAAGAACTTGGGCTCTGCTGCCTGGCAGCTCTGGGTTAAACTCTTGTCTTTCCTATTTACTTGCCTCTTTGGGTGATTACTTAGACTCTCTGAACTTCTGTTTCCTTATCTGAAAATAAAAACAACAGGGATTAAAAAAAAAAAAAAAAAAAAAAAGCAAGGTCTCTCTATTACATAAGCTTGTTAGGAAGAATAAAGTTGAAAATCTTTACAAAAATTTAGGACAGTGCTTGGCACCAAGTAAGTTCTATTCACTCCATATATTTGTTCAATGAAAATGATTACTTCTAGTCTCTTTCATAATGATCATAGCACACCAATATTTTTCTACAGAGGTCTGAGCAAAAAGGTCTAGTTAAAATCAGTGACTGAAATGGTGCCTCATTCATTCAATAAATATTTATGAGGCACCAAAATTCCCCAGCAATGGCTCCCAATGACTCTTAGAGTCTCTCGTGGCTCCAGTGGCTTCACTGGCTCTCTGTTAGCCTCAGTAGAGGTTCCAAACTCCTGAGAGCAACTCCACATGCTATGCCCACATCTCCCTCAACTCCTTCCCAGCATAATAAAAGTATTCCATTTCCTTTAAAAAGCCATGTTTCTCACCTCTCTGCTGTTTCCTCTATCACAGGGTCTCTCAACTTCATCACTATTGACATTTGAGGCAGGATAATTCTTTGCATTGTAGGATGTTTAGCAGCATTCCCCAACTCTACCCACTAGATGCCAATAGCAAACAAAGCACACACACACACACACACAATGGTGACAATCAAAATGACCCCAGATATTGCCAAATGTTCCCTAGTGGGCAAAATCACTCCCAGTTGAGAATGCACTGCTCTAGCATCCTAAAGAACGCTTTACCCCTATTGGCCAGCTTAGAGTTCATGTTTCAGGCTTATATTTAACGTTCCAGCTCAGATGTCACTGTTGCATCTCAGTGTCAAGACCAGTGTAATCAAACAAATAGGTGATCAAAAAAATGCCGCATCATCCAGAGCAATTGGAGAGGAATGATGGACTGAAGAGTTAGAACAAGGTGGAGCAGTATTAACTGGTAGCAGATTGGATAAGAGCATGAGAGGTGCATGAGAATATAGGATGGCTCCTACATTCCTGAGATAAATGGGTAGTTAAGAGAGCTATAAACAAGGATAGGGAATATAATAGAAAGATTAGATTGGGTTGGGAAAGGACCGAGAGAAGGAAATAATGGAAAAGATGGTTTAAGATAACCTGTGAAACAACCCAGTGTGGATGCTCAAGAGGAACTGGGGCTCTAGGTGTAAGGAGAGAAAGCAGTTGATGTACGTTATTTCTTGCCCAGAGTTACAGCTGTTCCCTTAGAGGAGCCATCCAAAATTCTTGTGATAACCTCAAACTCTCCCTTCACTCCCCACCCCCATTCCAAACACACATCCACACAAACACACTCACGCTTGTTTCCTCTACCTTCGAAGTCAGGCTAAAACTACTCCTGGAAAAAAAAAATCTAAATTTTTAAATGTGATAAGGAATGCGAAGTGGGAGAGAATAAAGAAGAATACCAATGATAGTGGCAGAGAGGAGAAGCCTTGTCTTCAGGCCCTGCCTTCACTCACCAAGGGCCTATTGAGCACAGTGAAGCACTTTAGTCTGAACAGCTGGCGCCATCTAGTGGCTGATTCTCACAAGCCGAGCAACAGCACCTGCTGTGCTGACCAAAAGAGGCTAAGAGCCAGGAAGGAGGTAGGGAAGAAAAAAACGAGACAGGAAGTGATTGGAGGGGCCAATATGCACAGTTCTGGGACCCAGGATTCATACATCCTTCTTGGAACAGTCATATGACCTATATTCGAGCTGTCCATTGGAGTCCTCCATCTGCAGCAGCCCCTCCCCTGAGAGGCCAGCTTCTCAGAGACAGGCCCTGCAACCCCCGCCCCCAACCCTGGTCCCACACCCAAGGACATCTTCTTTACCGGATCAGAAGAACCCTCTTTTATGGTTGATGGCACCCTTTGCTGAAGCTTTTCCCCGATTATTAACAGTCTTTATTACCAGGGCTTGGATATAGTATTTCTTATTTGGAAATGCAGCAAGCTTTTAATTAGAGAAGCAATGGGGAAAGATATTAAACTATATTAATGCATCTGAAAACCCAACACAGCTAAAAGAAAAATAGTCTCATAGATAGCAGCACTGTTGAAAAGTATGGGAATGAATCCAGTAAATAACTAAATGGAAAATCCCAGAGAGGGTCAATTGTGGTTGGTTAATATTTTTAGCAAAGTACAGCACTTAATAATGCAGTTGTTTCTTATCCATGTGGGAGCCAAATAACAAGTCGGATTACCACTTTAGATTCTAATTGTGATCCATTTGTAAGGCCTCCAGATCCTGCTATAATGAATATTTTACTAAAATTTTTTAGTAAAATGGGTCCATCATTCACAATAAGATAAGATTATATGGCAGAAATGAACAACTCTGTGTTAATCTCTATGATGTAAAACAACAAAGGTTTAGTTCTGGCTCAAATGCCACATCCACATTGTTCTTTGCTATGGCAGAGGGAGAGAGAACTTGGCAAATCTTACTCCTGCTCTTTAATGCTTCAGGGTTGTTCACAGTTCATTGGCTCACTTATAGGACTGTGGGTGAAGGCCATCCTACTCTGTTTCCAGAAAGGAAAAGCCCTAACAGCAACTCAGAGTGTTACATGAAAAAAATGAATGCTGTATTTCATAGGATTGTTGACCCCTGCCTTGGGAATACCCCATCACACAGAAGTCAGAGAAAAAGAATTTGGATTCTAGGGTCCGTCTGCACCAGAGTGCTCATGGAAGCCTTTGTAGAGGAGGTGAAATTTGAAAGTTGGGTGCTGTTTGGTTGTGGGAACAGAGGAGAATGTTTCAAAAGTGGAGCGGGTGAAAGATAGGGAGAGAGTGAGGACTAAATATCTCGAGCCTTTACTATATGCCGACAGGAGCTGTGCAGCATGTGCAAGATCTCTTCCATGCGGCCACCATCTGCCCAGGGGCACGCACTGTGGCTTTTACATGCAGGCCAGGCAGCCTCCGAGCAGAGCAGGCTGAGCAAAGGCTCGGTGGCTGGAAGGGAGGTGAGGTTCGCCCACGGAGAGAGGACTCTGGCCTGGCTGCTGGGGATCACGAGCAGCAAGGTGGACAAGGAGGGATTATAGAGGGCTCTGGAATTCAATTATTTCCATAAACCTCACTGCTCAACCCTGGCTATAATGGAGTTGTTTGTATGTTGTTGTTTCTGCCCCCACAGAGCATAAGAAGATGGGTAAAACACAGCCCTGCCTCGAGAACCCATGGACCAGAAATAGGAGACTTCACCTCCTAAGGCTCCAGGGCTTGGGAAGGAATATTGGATTAAATGACAGTGTGATTCCAGGACTCTGGCACGGAGAAGGGGACCCACGTCATGGCTCCGTCAGGCCGCCACAGCTATTTGCAGCCAGCAATGGTGGGGTCTTGCCCCCTGCATGTTTTCAGCATCCCTGGTCCCCTAGAAGACTTCTCTGCTCCGAACCCAGAGCCTAATGAAATGCAGCAGGCTTTGTTATTTAGAAAGCCTGGAGAATGTTCCAAGATCCCAAATTCAGCCTTCGGAAGTGCTTGTAAAATGTTTGGTGGCCCATGCCGTGGTTTTTTGTTTTTGTTTTTAAACAATTTATTGAAGTATATCATTCAAACATGAACGTACATAAACTATAAGTTTTCAGTAAACATTGTGAACTTACAAAACAAACATGCATAACATCATACAGGGCTCCCACACATCACCCCACCACAAATACTTTGCATTGTTGTGAAACATTTGTTAAGAAATTATGAAAGAGCATCGTCAAAGTATTACACTAACTATAGTCCATATCTTACTCCCCTACACTTTTTAAAAAGGATTTATTTATTTATTATTTATTTATTTATTTACTTTTATCCAATTTTACACACACACCATTTTTTGCTGTTTTTGTGTCCATTTGCTGGGCAACTCTCTGTGTTCATTTCCTGCCCTCTCTTCTCATCCTTCTCCTCCTGTCTTGACTGAGATTCGATCCTCCGAAACTCCGATGTGGGAGAGAGGTGTCCTATCGCCTGTGCCACCTTAGTTCCTGGTTTTTTGGTGCATCTGGTCTTGGCTCTCCCTTGTGTCACTCTCCTCTTACGTCATCATCTTGCTGCGTGGCTCGTGGAGCCCGACGACGCACCCGTGGGGCCTGGGGGCCTCACCCACTTGCATGGCCTGGGGGGCGCACCTGCTCCCGCGACCTGGGGGTCTAGTGGTGCACCCACACACGGGACCTGGGGGGCTCATCCACTTGTGGGGCCTGATGGTGCACCTGCACACGGGGCCTGGTGGCCCACGTGCCGTCCACATTTTTCTTTTTTCTCTTTTTACCGGGAGGTCCCAGGGATCAAACCCAGGTCCCTCCATTTGGGAGATGGACACCTAATCATCTGAGCCACATCCATCCCCCTGCTATATCTCTTAAGGTTGACCAAAGATACCTAGAGTTACAGTATTTTCCCATACAGGATGGTCATACAATAAATCAGGCTTAGTTTATCACCATTATTCTAAAAACCAGACCTAGAAAGAAAAAACTAGGTCTGGGGACACATGAATGGTTTCTAATATAGCGAATGTTTAGCCTACCCTGATTATCACAAAATCAGGAGAGCGAGAATATTCGCATCATGCCACGGTTTAAAAAAGGAACTCAGTGGGAGTTGATATTGACTGAAATCGTAACCGTTGGATGAAGGTTGAAATGATTCACCAGGGGTGAGCTTTTGGAGAATTCTTGGAAAGCTGGTGACTTTAACTCATTGCCGTGTTTTATTTTCACTCATCTAAATTCTTCTTATCATTTATTTGTTTTCTTATGTATTGCCCCACTTCCTCCTAACATGTAAGTGCCAGTGCTAATAAGATTTTGTTGTATTTGCTGATGTGTCCCCAAGGCCTGGAAGAGTACCTGGTTCATAGAGGGCATTCGGCCAATATGTGTTTGTGGAAGGAATGAAGAAGTGTCTCTTATACGCCCAAATCAAGCTTACCCTTCAAGGCAAATTTTCCTGACCTGAAACTGGACATCGTTTTTCCTGGACCTCTACTATAGCATTTGTTTTCTTGTCTAGATTCCCTAGAAGCAGAGTCTAAAATGGAGGTTCTTGAGCAAGTGACTTCGCCAGGGAGAGCCCTCAGTCGAAAGCTGTAGGGCAGTGAGGAAAGCAGGGAAGGGCAGAAACACAGGTAGACAAAGAAGTTGTTTTAGGAGGTCAAGCCTCACCCCAGTCCCACTGGGAGCACTGGGACGTACATCGCACCATGAGGTTGTCCCACCCAGAGGTGGGGGGGTGTGTGCAGGGCAGTTTTATCCCTGCTCTATGGGTCACTAGCCACAGGCCATGCAGGGTGGGAAGTGTGGGGCAGCTAGACACCAGAGGCAGGTGTCTGGAGAAGGGTGCAGGTGTAAGCCATTAGCAGCTCACACCTGCAATAGCTGGCCTGATGGGGGGCATCAATCCAACAGCAACTGCTACAGCACTTTTCAAAGTTTGCCTCCATTTAGAGTATTTAACTTCTCTATAAACAAGAAATTCCTTGAGATCAGGATCCCTATCTCTTTCACCTTTTTTTCCCTTATAGCATGATGGGCTGGGGGGTTAGGCATTGTAATAGCTCAGTGACTGAATACCTAGAGAGTAATGAGTGCTTACAAGTCAGCGGGAAAATGCTTAGACTTCCTAAATGACACTAAAAACATGTCTGTCATATTCATATGGGCTTTGGAACCATTTATTCTGTATGATTAAGAAAACGCTTTAAATGTGTGTTTCATCAGTAGGAAATACAAAGGGTTAAGCCACTGCAAAATCCTCTATAGGTCATGTTCCATCTACAAGCAATTTAAAATATAAGTTTTTCCTCTGGATGTTAATTATAGTAAATATTTTAGCTTGCTGTTGCCCCTCATTATCTCATTTGTGAGTCACTGTGTGGAAACAAGCCCAGTGGCAGAAAAATCGGTGCTCAAAAGAGCTGCGATTTTGAGAAGGTAGAGTTGGGCTTTTCTTGTCAACAACTAAATAACCAGCAGAGGGCAGTACAGACCCATGCACTGATTTTCATCCCAACGAACACACAATCCCAGAACTTGCTGATAGACATTTTGGCTGGGGGGAAGATGTGACTCTCAGTTCCTGGCCATATATATTGGCTGCGACTTGATCGCTGTTTAGGTTAAATGTCTGTGGTTGTGTCGTGACCTGTTTTAAGTACTTCTCTGCTTGTGATGCACAGTAGTGACAAGGCAGGGATCACTCAGTAGGCCATGGCAGAGTGCGCCAGGCGTGTCCAATGCACTGTGTGCTTATGTGTTTCTACTCTATGCGCCAGGGTCCAATGTCAGGACTTGCTGTTCCCAGGAGGCTCAGTGCAGCCTGGGCTCTCACGCAGGCCCAGGAAGCACGAAGGCCTCATACATACCGAGTGTGCAACCCAACGAGGGAAGGGGCTCCAGCCAATGAACACCGAGGGGGTTGGCATTCTGAGTTGACCTAAGGAAATGTAGGGTAGCATTTCCTTAAACTTGCCTAATGATAGAAGTCATTCTATCCCCCACCTAATCACTTCCTGCTCAATCTTTCACTCCACTGAAAGGACTGCTACCCAGCAAAATCTTTTCCTAGGGGTAAATAAGGACTGCAAAATGATGGACCCTTCACCAGGCAGGGGTCTGTTCTACCACCCACCCTGGTTCTCAGGCCTGGAATCTGCCCCCTCCTTTCTCCCAGGAGGTAAGGATGAGGCCCGAGGTCTCAGAGGAGAATGCTTCTGGTTTCCACCAAAACTGGGGCCTGCCACAGCCGATCCTGTGGGCAAGAGACAACGCCTAAGTGACTCATCCTCCAAGCCCGCTGCCAGTTCTTATCCCCCAGTCCTTTGCATGGTTCCCAGCCCAGGACCCATGCAGCACTCTTGGAAGAGGCCTGGGCTTTGGTGTGAGAGGCCCCAAGATTCCTAAATGCACCAGAGCCTGCCACTAAGAGCTGGGGCAAATGAGGACTGCAAAATGGCCAACTTCTTCCAAGCCAGCTGCCTGTCCTGCAGCCAACATGTGACTGCCAGGCCTGGAATCTATGGGGAGGCTGGGGTGAGGCCTGGGCTTTCATGGGGAAACCCACTGTGGTTTCTACAAGCTCTGAGACCTGCCTCTATCGAGCCTGGGGGCAAGAGAGGTCTCCTAACTGACCTACCTCCTCCCCGCCAACTGCTGGTGTCTGGCCTAATCTTTGTAAACCTTTCGTAGCATTTGATTCAGATGCCCATTTCCTCCTTCTTGGAACACTGTTTTGGCTTCCTTCCTACACTCTTCTGGTTTTCCTCCCACGTCGATGCACTGGGTTTCTGTTGTCAACTAGGGTCATTGCCACATCTTCAGTGGTCTCCTCCACACCACAGAGAAGCCATGAACTGCACACCCAGAATCCACTTCCCCACAAGTCTCTGAGTGAGAGCACACTGACGAGAGGCACTTGTATAAGATCTGGAAGGTGGGAGAAGAGCAGAGGCCTTTATTCCATTATTCTCCAGAGGACTTTGCATGTAGATGGGGTGGGGGTGGGGATTCTAGATGAGTAGATGACACATGGCAGCCTCCTGGACAGCTTCTATGAAAAACCTACTCCTGTCAAATCAGCCACTGAAAGCAGCCAGAGGCCACTTCCTGGGAATCCCCACCTTACAGCAGCAGACTGAGATGGTCCATGTCACTTCCTAGAGTCTCTTGAAATTTTAATTAGCTTCCAGGTGAGCTCTTAGAAACCACCCACTTTGGTGCTCAAGGCTGAGGTGCCAGGAATGTTTCCTTTAGCTTCTCCTATGGTTCTATAAGCCTCTAAATCCCTCTATCAAAACACTTCAGACTTGGAATACCCAGAATGGCTTCTCTTTTCCTGACCAACCCCTGATAGATAAAGTCTGTACCATTAAAAGTTGACCAGTGACTGGAGAAGGAGGATGATCCACTGATGGGCCCTTGATATTGATGGCTAGGCTTATGAGCCTTTGCTCTTGAAATTGAAACTTAGCCTATTGTTATGGGGTGCCTAAAGGTTGCCTCCTGAGAGTCTCCTTATTGCTCAAATATGGACTCTCTCAAAGCCAGACTCAGCATATGAATGCATTACCTTCCCCCCAGCGTGGGACATGACTCCCGGAAATGAGCCTCCCTGGCACCAAGGGATTGCTACCAAGCACCAACTAGCAATGCAACTGGAAAAAGACCTCGAATAAAAGGGGGAAAAGGTAAAGACAAATGAGTTCTTATGGCTAAGAGACTTCAAAGTGAGTCAAGAGGTCATCCCAGAGGTAATGCTTACACACACCTCAGAAGGATCTCATAGACTTCCAAAGTGGATACTACCCCAAATAGTGGGGCTCCTGAGGGCTCTGGAGACACCCAGATCCTATGGTCAGGGTGGATAGCTCCAGAGTTTGGTACCTTGCCAGTGGGCCCTACTTTGGAGTTTGTGCTCCTGAGAGTGACAGAGTTGGACTCAATTATGTCTTCCCTGCACATGGCTCATCTGTCCCTTCTATTTAAACCTATACTTGGTGCTGGAGTTTGTAGATGTATGTCCAGAGATTCAAGTGCCAGCTGAGCCCGGAACCTCGGCAGAGTTGCAATACCTACTCTACAGCTCAATGGACTCACCCAGGACAACTGGCGGGGAGATGATGATGGACAGCGGCCATCCCAGGGAACAGAGAGAGTCTGCAGCTGCAGGCAGAATAGTCCCATCCATCTTCCCCATGGGATACAAGCCCCCTCTCAATTGGAGGTGGAGTAGACATCACCATTCCAGAATCCTTGGGATTGGGAGAAGAGCAATGGACTAGAATGGACTTACTGGTATTTTACTATAGGCATATTGGGATTCTAGCCACAGAAGAAATTACAACATTGATGTGGAGCCAATGGCCACTGGAGTCTCTGGGGGCAGGAAGAGGGAAAAGCAGTTGTAATATGGGGGCTTTTTCAGGACTTGGGAATCATCCTGGATGACGTTACAACAACAGATTTAAGCCATTTTATATCATCACATAACATGCAGATCTGTGTGGGAGAGAGTGTAGACTACAATGTGAACTATGGTCCATGCTTAATGACCATAATGACCATAGATAAAAGCCCCAGGATGCGTTTATCAATTGCAATGAATGTGCCACACTAATGAAGGATGTTCATGTGGGAGGGTGTGGGAGGTATGGAGAGTGGGGCATATGGGAATCCCTATATCTTTTGTGTAACATTTATGTAATCTAAGTATCTTTTAAAAAAGAAAAAAAGAAAAAAAAAGTTGACCAATCTGTAACAGAACTCTTCCTGCCCTCCCCTCAAACCTTCCCCTCACCAGTCCTCTGCATCTCTGTTCTCTGTTAATGGTGCCAACACCCACCCCTTTGTTCAAGCCAAGAACCTGATTATCATCTTTCCTTCACCACACCTAAACCCAGAGCCACTCCTGATGGCTCTAACACCAAGTACCTAAGTCCAGCCATTTCTTATTGTTTCCACTGCTACATCTACAGCTCTAATCTAAGAGATTGTCTAGCCTGGAGAGCTGCCTGCTGTCACCACTGCTGTTCAACATAGTCCTGGACATTCTAGCCAGAGAAATTAGACAAGAAAAAGAAATAAAGGGCATCCAAATTGGAAAGGAAGAAATGAAACTATCCCTATTTGCAATGACATGACCTTTTATATAGAAAACTCAGCATAGCTTCAGTATAGGATCTTATGAGAAAATATTAGAGGCATTTAACCAGATGTGGGTTCATGGAAAGTTTTTCAGGAGAAAGTGCACAAGGGAGAGAAGAAAGCATTCTTTTAAATGTGGAGTCTTGTGCAACTAAGATTTTGGAAACCTGCTTGTTTACTGGTATGTATATGAAGCATCATTTTTAACAATAAGGAAATCACACCATCAAAAAGCATCACTCATTTCAAGAAGAAAAAACATCATTCCATAAAATATTTGGAGTCAGAGCTCCCAATTCATGAATTTATGTGTTATAATAACACTGAACAGGGAAGAATCCACAGCAATTCCACCTAACATGTTTAGCTCCAAAAGAGAAAAAAAATGCTAGAAGTAGTTCACCAAAGTGAGCATTTAAAGTGATGCTTTAAAATGGTGCATGCTTATGTAATTATTCTACCAAACATTAAAGAATCCATAGTATATACCTCCAGGACCATTCTGTTGCACAGAGAAACAACATGTAGAGGTACTGGTGATTTTCAGTTTAGAAGAGTGGAGTTAAACATACATGCTCTGCAGTGGCACTGTCTGAACTTGAACCACGGCTCAGCCACTTGTTAAGTTGTAACCTTTGGAAAATTACTTAGCCTTGCTAAACCTCAGTTTCCCCATCAATACCATTTTACTCAGAGCTCTTGTGAGGAATAGCTAAGGTAATTCTCACATAGGCAGAACATATCACTTAGTACACACTAAGTGCTAAATGAGTGCTAAGTGTGATGACTTTATCTCATGAAACTGAGGATTTTGTCATAAGGCTGAGTTCTGGATACATGTACGAATGCACTAAATGTCAAAGAATATTAAGCACCCATACCCAGTTCTAATCATACAGATCTTAAAGGTCACCAGACTCCTTTAAGAGCTCTTAGGGCTCAAAATGTTGATACTTACCTCTCTTCCTATCCTTTTTGCTCATCGGCATGTAGGCTCAAGAGCAAATTATCTTGCAAATGTTTCCTTAATAAACCCCTTCCCCAGCTAGAGCAAGTGCCTTCATTTGTTAAGTTACTTTATGTGGCAAGAGACTGAAAACCTAATTCAACATCAATTCTTCATAAATATATGAGGACTTCTTGTCAACATGGTTGGTAAGAAACCTTCAACTCCAAACACATAGAATGCTGGAAAAATTATAACAAATATGAATGTATATATTTTTTATAAACATAACTGAATTAAAGCAAAAACAGGAACTTTTTAGGTTATGGGATTAAGAAAAGATCTCAAAGATAAAGAAATGAACCTAAATGAAGACTCAATGATCTACAAGTAAAACAGGTCCAATATAGCTTAAAGACTTGAGTTTTAAAAGCAGCATGAGGATGGAGTGGAGGTCACAGTCCCTAAACATGCTGGGGAACTAGAGTCCCATCAGTGAGGGTGAGACTGGAAACCTCCAACCACCAACCTGTGGTTGCAGCATGGAAGCCACTCTACCACCCTGGATAGTGGATATCAAAGAATCAACCTCCAGAACCTGGAATCCCAGTCCTTCACCATTACTTGGCATGAGGTTCTACCTTCATGAAGCAAGAATCTAAGCCAATAAAGTTGCCTAAGACTTGGTCTGACACTATAGTTGCCAAGTAGAGGACAATTTTAAGTTACAAAATATGAACACCTCCACAGCTGAGGGCAATCTTGAGAGATTCCCTTGAAATACAGTATCTGCTGAAGATGAGCTCACAGTCTAGATTTAACAAAGCATGGATGGAAATCCACCCTCTGCAAGTAGAGAATTAACGGATACAACAATTGGAGACTTCCCAAAGAACACAGATAGCAGAACTAGCTCTAAGATACTTTGAAGTGTGTTTTATATTTTTTTAAATAAAAAGGAATAGAATCTTGTGGTGATTTGAGATTATTTTGAGTCCCCAAAAGAGAAAGGTTATGTTTGTAAATTAATCTATTCCCCTGGATGTGATACCTTTTGGTTGTATTAAATTTAGTTGAGGGGCTTTTGATTAGATTACCTGTTAAGATTGCTTTAGGGCTTTTGATTTGACTACATCAGCGAGGCATGACTCAGGTTGAGCCCCTGCCCCCTTGCTGGGTCTGATATAAATGGACTCATAAGGACAGACAGACACAAGAAGAGAGAGAGCTCTGTCATTTTTTATCCTGCCATGTGACCAAAAGGAGAAGGCTCAAACAGCTGAGGCCTGGGAAGAGATCAGCTATTTGCCTGTTAGCTTACAGCTGAAATTCAGAAGAGGGTGGAACAGCCAAGACAAATATAGGAAGCCCTGAGAGACAAGCCTTATGCCAGCTTGTAGCTGAAATTGGGAAGAAAGCGGAGCAGCTGAGCCACAGAAAGGAAGCTGGAGGGTAAGGAAAGACCAGGCAGAGATCATCCGCCATCTTGCTTCAACATGTGGCAGCTGAATTTGATGAGAAAGCCCCTCTTTTAGTGCCTTGAGTTGGACTTTTCATGGCCTTGGAACTGTAAACTTTTACCCCAAATAAATCCCCATTATAAAGTCAACAGATTTCTGGTACCTTGGCAATCTAAGACAGAAATCTATTGAAAGAAATCTATCAAAAGAATTTGGCAATCTAAGACAGAAATCTATTGTTTTAAATATTGGATTAAAAATATATAGATAACTTTAAAATGAAATATATAGTCTTTGAAATAAAGTACTCACTATGTGGGTTGAGTAGTAAAATAGACAGAGTTAATGAAAGAGTTAATGTATTGGAAGACAGAGTTGGGGAAATCATCTAAGATGCACCAAAGAAGGTGGGGCAAGGATAAAAATAAGATACAATGGTAAGGAGACATGGCAAGGTAAACCAGGAAGTCTAGTACACATGTAACAGATATTTTAGAAGAATATAATATAGAAAATGAGACACAGCAAAAATAAAAAATATCTTGGTAAAGGATTTTCTGGAATTCAAGTCTTAAATTGTCAGATTATCCCAAACAGGGTCAGAAGAAAACTGAACAATATAAACAATAAAGACAAAATCCTAAAAGCAGCCAAAGAAGAAAAAGTAAATCTCACATCATTTTTCTCATCAGAATAATAAATTCCAATAGCAATAACAGTGTGATGGTGCTGAAGGAAAATAATTGTCTAACTAGAATTACATATCCACTTTCTGAACATAATCCTATAGCTGAGATTTGTCACCCCCCACTGTAAAGAAATACTTTAAAATATTAATATCAACAAGAAGGAAATTGGGCCCAGAAGGAAATACTGGGAATCAAATATTGTAAGCAAAGAATCATGTTAGTATAACTCAATAATATATGACTGCAAAAAAAAATGTAGTAACTAAATTTGGGGTTTTAAATAACGTATAACTAAAATAATAGACTGCAATAACATATCCTGGGAAGAGGACTCTTGGGGAAAAGTTAAACATACTTATTTTGTTCAAGAGGTGGAAAGAGGAATGATTAACTTTAAATTATTTTAGAAAAATAAAAGTATGTATATCAAGAAACCTCCACAGTCCTTAAAATAAAGGATAAAATATATAATGGCCATATCAATAAAAGGAAAGAAAGGGAAATAAGATAATTCTGACCAGTGGAAAGCAGGAAAGGAGGAGGTGTGAATCCAAAAAAAGGTATAGTATAGAGAAAGTAAGATGAACAAAATAATCACAATATGTTGGCAGTCACAATAAATAGAAATGGGGCTTATTGTGTTCATTTGCAGACAGACTTTAAAAGGGGAAATTTCCAGCCATATGTTGTTTATAAAAGGCACAACTAAAAAATAATGATGTAGAAAATTTTAAGATAAATGGATGGCAATAGATAGACCAGGCATATACCAATTTAAAAAAAGCTTGTAAAACTATATTACTATCAGACAAAATATAATTTAATGCAAAAAAGATAAGTATTAACAAGAACATAGTGGGACAACACTTAATTATAAAAAAGAGCTATCTGCCTCCCCTCCTCCCCTGAGAATGTTGAAAAATTCACACCCTTTCATCCAGTTCTTCCATTTCTAGATCTAGATAAACTTTGGCACATGTAGATAAGAAGACTTCATAAGACTGTTCATTACAGCACTATTTGTAGTATTTTTTTAAAGAAATGGAAACAACCTACAGATCCATAAGTGGGGAAATCAATATGTCTGGCATGTACCTACAATGTAATATGATACAACAGTTAAAAAGAAAGGATCTAGTTCTATATGTACAAACATGAATGACATCAAACACATAAAGGTGGGTAAAGAAACAAATGCAAAATGATGTATCTAGTCTACCATTTGTGTAATATTAACAGCCACAGCTATACAACTAAATAGTGTTGATGGATATTTAGCACAAATAAAGAAACATGAATGGGAGGGATACAAACTAAATTTATGTTAGTGGCTGCCTCTAGAGGGAAATGAAACCAAGAAATAATACAAAAGGGACTTCAAACTCTATGTGTAATGTTTTGTTTTCTTTAAGAAGGAAAAAAATCTCACTCAATCATGATAGAATTTTGCTATTTGTTAGTTCCTGGGGTGACACATGAGAAATTGTTGTTTTGGTCTCTGTACTTTAGTGCACTTATTTAAAAATAATAACAAATTCCTTCTTTGTACCCAGGCCATTCATATAATTCTCCATTAACCACTAGCAAACTCTATAAGTACGTTAGCTTTCAGGTCAGCTCTGATCCAAAGGATCAAATGACAGCTCCAAGAAATCTGTTTTCTTTGTTATTCCACTGTGCCTTCCTTGTTTTATCTGCAGGATCCCCACTACACTCTCCAGCAGCTCCTGTTGCTCCCTCCGGATTGCAAATGACTGTGGCAGCTGTAAGCCTCACATTCTCATGCCACACTATCCAGGGAGGAAGAGAAGGTGTCTTTTCCATTAGCTTCCTATCAAAAGAGGAAACTCTCTTTTCCAGAAACTCTAGAAACTGACTTCTCACATGTGTTGTGTGTTCATCCCCAACTCAGGCTCTACAGCCAGGGACTGTGTCCCCCGGGCCACGGAGCCTGACTTGTTAATAGGGACCCACCTCTGGTGCTGAGGGAGTGGTCAAGTCCTCCCAAACTTGGTGTCTGAGAGGCAGTGATTCCCATACAGCAGTTAGCAAACTCTCGGTGGGAGCAGTAGGTGATGGAGGCTGAGGTGGCAATTATAAATATTCACTTTATTGACCCACTCCTGGGATCCCTTAGTACCTTAATTATATCATTATCAACAGAAATGCCTGGCTGGTTTTCTTTTCCATTTTCTCATCTGACTGTGAAGGCAAAATGTTTCTCATTCATCCTTAATGCCAGAGTGCCTCCTCTGAGCAACTAATACATAGTGCTTAATAAGAAGTTGTTGAATGGAGAGTTGTGGAGCAAGTTGCTTCACAGTGAGTCATGGGAACACAGGCTCAGCCACAACAGAGACTTTTGTCAAATGACTGCTTTATTACTTACCCTGCACAGTGTCTAAAAGAGCAGGGGAAGAGATTCCCACTGTGACCAGTCTCCTGGAGAGGCCAAACTGCTCAGGTCAGTGTTGTAGGATGGCAGCGCTGCAAGCCCTACTTTGCATCAGAGAAGAGAGAGCCTGTGCTGTTTCAGTATTGTGTATTTATACACTCTGGGGGAGGGAACCCTGCCACTGAGAGTTCAACCCTGATAGTATCTGGAGCTCCTTGTTCCCGGTTTCTAGGTTTACCCAGGCCTTTCCATTAGACCTAACTTCTTCCCCAGGCTGTGGAATGGAAACAGACTGAAACATCTGTACATGAAAAATAAATAAATAAATAAGGTGGGGGGGTGGGCAAAGGCTTGGAGATGGGTGCTGGGTGTGTGTCTGAGACTTCATCACCAGGAAGGGCAACGACCTTCAAGCTGATGGGTGACTGAAAGCCCATCAGTCTATTTGAAGATAGGAACCTCAGAAGTTTCTGGTTCTCTGCATTGCAGGCTTTCATCCTTTGACACTGAGAAAGGTCTTCCTTCACACTCAGGGCTTAATTTCAGGGCCCCTCACTTGGATGGGCCCCAGAATGTATTCACCAGGCTTTATATTTTCATAATTTTCAAAAGTTAAGCATTTATCCCCAATTAGTTAAGAATGCTGTTGCTATCCACCCCAATTTCTCCTCCATCACAATTTCTCCCATGTTGGGAGTGTTGAAAGGGCCATGAGTAGTTTGTGGACCCAACTCAGAGAAAGTTAAGTTACAAGATACATTCAGTTTGGGTTTAGTGGGCTACATGTAAGTGGTATGCAGTTGCTTCATTATATATTTAGATTATTACTACCCATCCAGGAACAATCCTATTGTCTACTCACCACTATGTGCAAAGGTTCATGGCCAGACATCACACTCATAGTGCCTGGCACTGTGAGTAGTGGTGGAGAAGCAAAGTGTAGAATCTGTGCAGGCAGATTCTAGTCTGTGGGAACCTCTTCCAGACATCTGCTCTGTAAAATTATAAGTGTAAAATTCTGTTCTCATTGTGAGTCCAAACAATCAATGTAACTAAATATTTCAATTATCTGAAAAGAAAATGATATCAAAAATTGCCCAAGGAAGAGGTGATCAAAGAGTATGCTGCCAAAAACTGAAGGCAAAATGTATCATAGCTGTAATTATTGCAAATATTTTTGTTATTTTTCTGGATTTTATAATGCTTAAAATAATTATCAATTTTTCTTTTCTCATTCTAACAAAAAATGCCCATTTTTTGTGCCTAATTTTTCATTTAAAATTTTGATATTTTTTTTTTCTTAAAGAAGGCCCCCAAATCATATGAGCTTCAGACCTCATGAAACCTAGACCTGCTGTTGTTCGCATCAGATGAAGAGACCACAGGAAGATTAGACGCTCAAAAAGGCTGTGTCTTGGAACTGTCTGTGGTGCTGGAACAAAGTTCGCTTGCCTCTCTCCATGGTCCTAACCTAGACTAACCCCTGCTTGTGCCAACAGATTGTGCACAGAGGTGAAGAGTCGTGGTTTATCAACTGAGGCCATAGTTAATGTCAGGGAATAGATGCTTTTGCTCTTGGAGAGAGTGTCTAAAGACAAAAGGGTTGAGGAGAAAATCACAGGCGATTCCCAAGTGTGGGAGAAACCCAAACACAGGGACCTCGAGAATGTTAACTTAAGGCAAACCTTGACTGCCAGGTCTTTTCTGAGTCTAGATCAGGGGAAAGAGAAGGAAGGGTTTGGGCTGAGTGACGGGGGAGTAATGAGAAAGGAAAAGACTGGGGAGGGGCTATCCGGAAGGGACTGGAAAGGACAGTATTGAGAGGGGTGGCCTTGAGAGAAAGTCCTGAGGGCTAAAACAAAGCCCCTCCCATTGAGTCGCTGGAAGATAAGTTGACTAAAGCTGAGATGTCACTCCCAAATCTCTATTCATTTGAGAGTTTGTATAAGTCAGAGTAGATAAAAAGCGTGGCTTTGTACAAATCTTCTGGCATTCATGAATGTGTATGATGGACTATCAGAATTTTTTGTTTTGTTTTGAAATAGGCACTCAGTTTCATTGGAAATTGGGGTTGGTTTGGACAGTGAGAGGAAATCAGTGTCCAGCCTGCTTGGATGAGCTTAATAATTTCCTCCAGCTTTACCAAGTGAGACTGAGTCTCTTAAGGATGTGGATGATGACGTGGGAGCTGTGCTCTGGAAGGCAATGGGATCTCAGGAGCTAGACAATTTCCACCAAAAACCTGAGAAATGCTCACAAAGGACCACACTATGGTCAGGGTTGAGGGGGGTTGGAATCAAGGTTGACATAGGTTTTATTTATTTGTTTGTTTGTTTGTTTGTTTGTTTATTATAGTGGTGGTGTCAAGGGATGACTTGGAGAGGAGGTTTGAACCCCCTCTACCCATCACCAACCCCCAACCCCTTCCAAATAAACAATCTAAGTAAAAGCACTGTGCCAGGTCAACCACGGCAGTTTCAAGCTTTTTTGCCCTTCCTCAAACATGCTAGTTCACCTCATAACTCAATGCATTTACCCTTGCTGGTCCCTCTACCTGGAATATTCTCCTAGATGTTTGCAGGAATCCACCAGGAAGCGGTCTGTTGAGACTGGGAGGCTCAGAATGCTTAGGTGCTTAAAATAGCCCACCCCATCCCCAGTACTCTCTACTTATTAACTGCTTTATTGTCTTCGTGGCACTTAACTCTATCTTAAATTGTATTATTATTTTCTTGCACATTGTCTGATTCTCCCCCAGTAAAATGTAGGCCCATGAAAGCAGGGGCCTTAACTGTGAAACTCACCAGTGCCTGAACACATAGTAAGCACTCAAGAAATATTTTTTAAATGAGTAGATGCTCAATAAACATTTGTTGAATGAGTAAATGAAAGCCACATACCCTTGCCAACATCCTCCTCCTAATCAGATTGACACCCCAAGTCTCCCTTTATGGAAATTAGGGGAAGAACTATTTCAGAGGTCAAGAAATAGTTTAAGCATCTACAAGATCTCACTTCGATTGTTGTTTTGGGACTCAAAGCCAAAAACTATCATTTTCTATGGCCTGACTCTGTGACCTAAAATGAGAATAGGGAAGAGCTTTTGGTGACTGAGTTTCACAAGCTGAATTCATAATTTTGCATCTAGGAAAGGGAGAGAAAAACCATCTCTATGATCAAGCCTGAAGTAACAGATGCAATGGATTTTCCACAAGGTGGCAGTCTAACAAAGCTGGAAGGCTCTGAAGCACCCAAGTTGAGTTCATGTAAGGCCAATTCACAATCAAGAATTCAAAGACCAAAAAAAAAAAAAAAAAGTGAACTACTTCACAAATATAAGCCCCCAAATTAAAATGAGATAAATTAAGGTAGACTCCACCAGTAAGCAGAATACAGTCATGAGAGGGCACAAAGGAAGCAGGAAGCTGGAAGTGGTGTAGACATATCCCCTATCCCAACCCCTTGAAACCAGGCTAGGTTCCAACAGATGGAAATAGGCAGTTTCCCCAGTTCTGATCAGGGGACCCTCCAGAGTCATTCTATGGTTCGGGTTGGAGACTGCACCCTATAGTCTGCTTCCAGTGTAGTAAAGTGGGACATTAATGGGATCACCATCATCATAAGCCACTCACCTTCTGGCTTTTCAGAGTTTAGAATGAGCCCAGTGAACACCAAGACTACACAAAGATTTGGGGGTTTTAGATGGGGGCACCAACTGTTGGTTGCCAGCTAATATCCATCTCTCCAATTCCCCAACCCCAACCCCAAGATGGCTCCTTCATCTGCTTGTTGTTTTTTCTCATTGTCTGCTCATTGTTTTTGCTTGATCTCTGCCCGTTGTCTGATCATTGTTTATTTTCTTTAGGAGGCACTGGGAACCAAACCCAGGACCTCCCATGTGGGAAGCAGATGCTCAACTGCTTGAGCCACATCTGTTCCAGTCTTTCAATTTTATTAAGGGTGCATCTCATTGCCCATTCTGTCTTGCAGCTAAGAGTGGCCATGTGACTAACTGTTGGCCAATGAAATATAAGCAGATGTAAGGCTTCTAAAAAGAATGTGACTTAACTAGGAGGAAGATCCATCTGTATTCTTCCACTTCCACCCTGAATCTGGTGGCATCCAGAGCTCCAGGAGCCATCTTGGACATGAGTTGCCCTTGAGGATGGATGAGCAAAAAGATAGAAGCTTGAGTCCCTAGAGAGACTGTGTGGCCACACACCAGCCCTGATTGTGTACTTCTGGGCATCTCTAATATGAGAGAAATAAACTTCTTTAAGCCACTTTTTCTTTGTTGTTGTTGTTGTTGTTTGTTTGTTTTTAGGAGGTACCAGGGAACAAACCCGGGACCTTGTACATGGGAAGCAGGCACTCAACCACTGAGCTACATCCGCTCCCCAAATCACTTTTTATTGGGGGGTTTTCTATTGTAGTCAGCTGAATTTAATCCTAGTTAATTCAGAGATGGTCTTATACTTACTTTGAGTAAGGCTAAATAGATATCTATGGGCTTGTTTTCTCTTGGACCATTCTCCTTCCTATCCCTAAGACTCTGGCCTGGGAGAAAAAATACATTAAGGCTCATGCTGCTTCTGTTTCCATGGGTGTCTTCTGACTCTTGGGAAGTTACTCATCACCCAGCCCCAAGGTTCGCAAAGTAGAATCAGTTCACCAGTAGAATCAGCATCACCTGGGAACTTGTTAGAAATGCAAATACTCTGGCCCTATTCCAGATATACTGAGTCAGAAATTCTGGGGGTGAGCTCAGCAAGCTGTGCTTTAACAAGCCCTCCAGGTGATTCTGGTGCACTATAAAGCTTGGGAATCACTGGGGACCCAAGGAATTACTCAAACTACCAGTAGAACAGAGAAACATCAGGAATAAGCAGGGCCGAAGGCATTCTTTTAAGGGACCTGGGAGAAAGACCTGGAACAGTCAATGGATGTTGGGGAGTTGGACAGAGAAAACAGGATGTAATGATTTAATAAGTGCTCATACAGACTAAGTAGTTTGATGATCTTTGCAGTTGCCAGGAAATTCAAGCCTAACATGGAATAAATATCTTTTAATTTACTTTTACTTTGCTTCCTGAATGTGATCTCTTGCTACAAATAAAGCAGATGGAAGCTCAAATTTATCATGATCATACCAGACAGAATAAGATTGTTCTAAACACTAGGAAACTGCTCCGTGGGAGTGACTAGATTCCATTTTGGAAGCAACCCAAGACACTCGCTAAATTGGGCCTATGAAATAGCCTGGTAATCTACTTTGAGATTGAAAGAATTGGACCAAGAGAGGAAAGAGTAGAGGCAGACTCAGGAAGCAGAACCAACCAGCCTCTCAAATCGGGAACACCCCACTAGACACTAGTGCATTGGTAAGTGACCTCTCTGGCTGGAGGGCTCACATCCTATTGGGTTTAGATTTGTCTTTTAATTGATGTGACTTCTTCAGAGTAACTACCTGATTGCTCTGCAATTGCTCTAGACCTCAGGCCTGCTGTGGTGGGCATTTGTTTTTGCCAGAACTTTTTAATAACATTACTATGCTTAGAAAGTGTCGAGACTTGTGAGCCCCACCTCCCCAAGAGAGAATCCAGAAAAGTCCAATTTCTAGCCTCCCTTGCAGCTAGTACAAAGGCAATCCGATGGACTCATGTGAGACTTTGATTCAGAAGTGAGCAGCCTGAGGAAGGAGGCTGCTGGTAAGAATGGCAGCAAAGCTCTCTGCTCTCAGAGATGGTAGTAATTGCGAGGTTGGGTCCCTGACACAGGAGAGACATCAACTGACTGGCAACAGGAGCAATATGAGAACAGCAGCAGTCTTCTCATCAGTGCTGTGGCATGATATGGTTTAGGAGTCACTTTCAGGTTTCTCCAGCCTTACAAGAATTCTGCGAGCTGCCCAACATCTTTGTCGTAAACTCCTTTTCTGATTTATCAGCCAGAATTATCTTCTGTTGCTAGCAACTAAAAAAGTCCAACTAATACAAAAATGAGTACTTGGAGTTTGTGACAACTTAAGGAAATGGGGTTTACCTGGAATGGTTATGTGGTCTGGCAAGGGCTGACAGCTCTGAACATGGAGCAGCATTTGAGGATGGGACTCTGGCAGCCTAAGACACACCTGTGGTTACCTGGAATGATGTAACCCATGCAGACAACACTCTGGGAGACCCGTTGGCCACTCCCATAGAACAATAAGAAGGCCTCGAGGCACCCAAGACTTCCAGGTGACCTTGATTCCTTTCAAGTTCCATGATCCTCACGGGCCAATACTTCTTTTCTTTTCCAAGTCATTCTAAGCTCATTCTCATACGCTTGCTTGGAATTTCCAAAGACACAGGACCTTGTAGACTGGATTCTGGGGTGACCAGATATTGGACGAGTCCCTTCCCCATCCAACCCCTCTCCACCACACTCTCCACTTCTGCCAAATTACAGCCACCAAGAAAAATGAGAAGACATTTATTGAGTCATCTACAGCAGTCTGACATCCTTAAAATCCTGGACTAGCAGCTTGTGAGCACAGCGTTAATGATGGCAGCGGTAGCAGTGAGGTCTGTGGGGCTTATCTTTATTGTGGGAGATGAAACCCAGATGTCCAGCTCCCACAAGTGAGCTTAGGGCCATGCCTGGGATGGCAGGGGCTGCACTACTCACACCCGCACAGAAGCAAAACTACAGAAGACAGACATCAGACAAGAAACACATGGCCAAACATGGACAAAACCCAGGACCTCAAGTTCAGGGAAAGGAGAAGGAAGGGGCTCACAGACTGAGGGATTCTTGAAGGATTCCTGTGGAGTGGCAGGGAAGGCCCCCCATCCTAACCCTAAAAGCAAACAATCAGCTGACAAGGATAAACAAATTCTGTGTTCACCAGAGCCCTTGGACTCTCTCTTAACCCCGATGCTGGTGGTTTTACAAATGGGGCAAAAGTTAACCCAAGAGGGCTCAGAACATGGGTCCCTTCCATGGCGGCTCCACCTTAGTAACGAGCCTGCACCTATGTACAGTGTCCAAAGCACTTTCACACTCAAGGGCATCTCACTTCAACCTCATTCCTGGCCTATGGGACAGACCATGCTAATCATCACCTGCCCAATTCTCCATTTAGGAAGCAGAAGCCCAGACAGGTTAAGCCTTGAACACAGGGCAGGTGGTGAAGCCCATGTTAGAAAACAGGTCTCCCCATGCACATTGGACTCCATTGTTCCTCTGGTAGCCTGGAGTTCTAAACAACTTTCTTTAGCTGGAGTCTTTCTCCCATGAAGGCTAAATGTTGATGGCTACGGATGCTTTATTGGATGTCTCGTTCTGACTCATGTGCAGGGCCACGTACATACCTGTGTATGTGTTTCCTCATCAGTCTAATAGGGGAGGTTTGACCTGAAGCTCTCCCAAGTTTCTTCCCAGTTCTAGTATCCTGTGGGTCTCCCCAAAGATATATGGGGAATGAGACAAGCCTAAACAGCAGGTCAGTGGCAATGCTAGGTGCCCTAATGAGGGCTCTTCTAGATAGCTTTTATGATCCCATGTTCATATAGGAATTTATGATGACAAAGTACTCACTGCTTCTTTGCAGTGGCCCTGAATAGGGCAAGGGTACTCAGAGACTTCCAGAGAAACCCTCTTCTAGCTTTCCTTTGCCAGGAAGGTGAGTCAATGGCTTCAGGGGGAGGGGGTATGATGATGATGGACTAAGGGGTATTTCAAGTCTTGGGCCTAGCTCTAGGTCCCTGGCCCTCTTCCCCCAGACAGCCAGTTTGGGGTGTTTAGAGAAGAGAAGGGATCACTTGAGGCCCCTGGATGAGTTTCCAGGATTGTGGAGCTGCCCATTTAGACAGAGAATGTGGCTAGCCTCAGGTACAATGGGTAATCATGAAGCCACCATTGCTGGAAATCACCAGAAAGCCACTGAATCGCCTAGACTCCGTACTCTGTCCCCCTCACAGGAATCCCTGGCTCAGAATCCCATTTCCACCTGGGCTGGAGCCACTCTGTCAACACCGCCTGCCCAATGGCCAGACAGTCGTGACAGGGGGTGAAAGTTCTTCACCCCAAGCAGAACTCAGCGTCCCATGGACCAACCAGAGTTTTGTCCTCTAGGATTGCACAAAACAAGCAACGATCCTCCAGAGACATGGAGTCTGGCAATTCTAGGTCTCCTCCTCCCCGGGCTGGCCATTTCCAAGTCCCTCAAACTCCCTTCACAGAACATGATTTCTTACCCTTTCCCATTCCAGGCCAATACCTCTATCCTACTTGGGATCTATTCTGTGTACAGGCTGGTGTTTAGTCAGAGAATTTCAGAGATGCAAATAATCTAGTCTTATTGCCCATTTAGCAGATTTTACAACAGAGGGCCAAAGAGGAAAGAGTCTTACCCAGACCTCATGCTTTACTCCCACTGCCTATGACCCTGAAGGCCTGAACTCCTGGAACATTCAGAATACATTAGATACATCTGCTCACAAGACTGGCAATAATTCATACAGACAGAAAAACAAACCACAGGAGCCCGGAGCCTCTGAGGATGCTGGTCCAGTGCTTGGATGGCAGCACAGTACACGGGGACAGGGTTCATTTTGTTTTTGCTTTTTGTGATGATGAATCTATAAAGTCAAAGTCTCTTCTTCCACAGTGAAGCAGAGTTGCTGGTGGGGGAGATGATGGGAATGGGGTTCATACTTGGGGGGCTGCTCCTTCGATCTGGAGGTGGCCACTGCCTACCCAGTCATGGCAACCCACCCCAGCCAGGCAGCTGCTGGGTCTCTCCATCGTGCCCATGGCACCTGTCCACAGCCTGACCTTTCCCTCTCAAACACAGCTTGGTCCATCAGCTTCCCTCGTGGTGTCCAAATGGAAGAGACAGAAATCACATTTCTAAGAAATGGAAGATAAACAGCATCCCCCCCACCCCAAGACATATACACGTCAAAACCTTAGATGATACACACAACAGAGATGCATGCCCTTTCAACTGCCTTAGTTTTGAAATGGAAAGTCACAGTACCTGGAGAAGCACTAGAAGTCAGTGCCTTATTTCACAAGTGGGGAAACTGAGGTCCCAAGCAAGGAGTGTTGTGTCCATGGTCACATCAGGTTAAGCATGACTGGGGCAGATCCTCTATCTCTGAATCCCAGGCCCCCTAACAGTGTGCAACGAATATACAAGGCAACAGAGATGGCTCTCCAAGAGAGGGAAGGGAGTGAGGTCATGAGGTCAGGTGCAGGATGGGTGGGCTGATGCACACCTCAGGGCCAGCCTGAGCCACCATATGTGCCCAGGAGAGGGCAGGGAGCTCCCTTTCTCCCTCTGGTTCTTCCAGAGACCCAGGGAGCCAGCAGAGCTTCACTGGCCAAGGGCATGGGGCCCATCACAGAAAGCAGAGCCCTTCTCCAGTCACCCTGAAGATCTCTCCAGGAACAGTTTCACAGGTTCCCCAGGCTCCCCAGGCAAAGCAACATTCCATTCTGCCCAAACTCCCCAAACACTTGCCTCCACCTTCCCCAAACCCATGGGGCCTCGTTTTAAATGTTTAGACTGCAGCTGGGGAGCCAGGACAGATGTGGACGAGGGGCAGCTCCTCTCTCACCAGCAGCTGCTCCATGGGCCTGGTGGGCACGGCTTCCTCCCCTGACCCCCACACCTGATAATCCAGTGCCAAGGGCACCCATATGGGTCGGCTTCGCAGAGGTCTCAGAGAGATTTCAGTCATTGATCCCAGGCCCAAGGAGCTGGTGGCTGAGCTCCTTGCCATCCATGGGGTGAGGGGGGAAGCCTTGGACCCTGGATGTGGGCCCATGGAGGTGTAAGGTGCTTCTGGATTCAGTGACATCACAGAATGGTGGCTGGTTCATCCTAGTCATGGCTTTGACTTAAGGGGAGATGGGAAGGCTTAGGGGCTCTGTGGTGGGCATGGTTGGGAGGCATCCACCGCTCACCTCCTACAGCTCCTATGGGAGGGGCAGAAGGATGACTAGCAGATGAACTTCTGCCCATCTTGGGACGGGGGTTGTGTATGCAATGACTGAAATGGTGAAGATGGTGAAGGTCTTCCATGGGTTCCCTCAAACTCTTTCCATCTCCTTTCCAATCAGATCCACGTTTCTGGCTCTCAGCTCCTCTTCTGGGGCCAAATGAAAATCACCAGAACTTTCCCTGACCCTAAGCCTCCCCACCCAAGCTGAAGTCTCGAATAGAAAAGCCCCGGGGCTGTCCCATTGCCCTGACGTCCAGGAGCAGGGCTCCGTGGGTGCCAAGATGCCAGATGAGCATGACAGAGCCTCTGGGCTGGCCTACACTGAAGGAGGCCCCGGTCCCCCAGCTGTACCTCTGGCAGCTCCCGAGACTTGGAAGGTTGGCCCAGGGTGGCGAGCAGACTCATGGGGAGTCCACATCCAGAATTGGCACAGATGGACGTTGTAGGGGCAGGCAGCACCCCAGCCCCCCAAAAGCAAGGACTCTTCAGCCTTAGCTCACAAGGCCTCACCTTGAGTCAGGCCATCACTGAGGCTGATGGAGACAGTAGGGTGGAGCTGGCAACTTGGCTTGAGGGGGAGGGAACGTGGACACTTTTCCAAATTTGAGGAGTATTTACATGTCTGACTCAGGGCCCAAGGGACCAGTCTGCACCCTGTGTCCTCCCCCCTCAGGGAGCCCAGCTTCCAGCCCAGGGTCTGCCCAAGGGGAGAGAAGAGGCGCAAACATGCGTGGGCCGCCACCTGCCCGAAGCCCCAGCCTGTGCCACGGAGGAGAGGAGAGGAGGGGGGCAGGACTCAGGTGGCCAGGTTGTCAGCCGGGAGCCCCGACATGCGGATCTGGGAACTGCTCTTGCTCAGGATGGACAGCTGGGTGCCCCCGTTCACCCCGCTGCTGGCCAGGGACGGGTGCCGGTGCTTGAAGTCCACGGCAAAGTAGCGGTTCACCTTCCAGCTCCGCCACTTCCTCTTGATCTCCGCCTGCACCTGCAGGACAAAGCCTGGCACTTACTTCTGGGTGGACATCCTTTCTACCAGCCAGGTCCTGGCCTGGGATCTACCCAGGCGGGTAGTACCACCTCCCAGCACCCCTCCCACTCCCTGCTGACTCCCAAAATGCAGTCTGCAGCCCCTGAGGTCACCACTGGGAGCCTCTACCTGCCTTAGAAAGGAAAGCCACCTGGAGTGGGCTTTAAGGTCCTCTTTCCCCAGGTGCTCGTCTGAGCAAAGCCCCTAATGACTTCCTGTTGTCTGCAGACCTTGGCTCCCGGCATTTAACTTTCTACAGAGATTAGCCCACAGGGTCTTTCAAGGGATCTTTAAGAAGCAGCCCCTAGGGCAGATGAATCCCTACTCCCAGCTGACCATGAGCCAGGGAGCACACATTAGAATCTCCTGGGAACTAAAAAAAATCCAGGTGCCCAGACCACACCCCAGGAAATTACATCAGGATCTCTGGGGTAAGACCCAAGAAGTCATACATTTGAAACTGCAGTCAGGGTGAAGAGCCACTAAATAAGGCACCCCTATGTAACTCAGCACAATGAGTTGAGTGCATGCCCAATGTCAGCCCCCCCTGCCCCCCCAGTCAAGCACCTTTGTGCAGTGGACAAGCCGCCTAACTGTAGGTGGTATCCCATGCACCCTCTCTCCAGTTTTACCTGCCACTTCCACTGCATGCCCTTGACACTTATTCCCACTTCTGTCTTGGCTCTCACCAACCACTCTCTGGAGGGCCCTTCCTACTTGTCCCCATCCTATCCTAAGCTGACTCTTCTGCAGGTTGTCCTGGAGATCTCGAGCTGATCTTGTTTCTCAGATGCAAACAAGGGGAGAGGCTTGCTGATGTCACAGGTCACACAACTAAAATCCAAGCACTGATGGAATGACTCCTGCTGCTCTCCAAATCCATCCTGTTGAACCCCCACCCCTTCCAGCACCTCTGTACTGAGTTACTCTCAGAAGAGAGGGAGCCCCCAAACCATAGATCTGGAAGTAGAACCTTATTGGATGGTTCCAGACCTCTCCCCAGGGCCTCTTCCAACTTCCCAACGTGCCTACTCTATCAGGGGCCTGGTCTAGGGGTCTAAGCAAGGCTGGCTGGCCTGCTGGGGGCAGCACTGAACTTTGGGCAGCTCCCACTCAGCATCTCTGCCCATCACAGCCTCATGTACCACAGAGATCATTTTCAGAGCTTTGCTGTTCCCTGCTGTCAACTCCTCCTCACTAAAGTGTGTCCAATAAGCACTTTCTTGCAAGCCTGCCGGGGGAGATCTGCTCTCAGCAGAAGGGATGCCTTTCCTGGGTGGAGCTCTGCTCTAGAGGCTGGGCCTCAGTTGCCCAAGCAGACAAAGCAGGAGAGGTGCAGGCCCAGGGTGGAGGGTGTCCAGAGACCCTGGCACCACATGATACCCCCTCTTCTGCCCATTGATCCCCCCCACCCCTCTCTCTAGGTGCTGGGAGCCTGGCAGGGCCCTGGCCTGGGGAACCAGCCCGGAGAGGCCTGCAGGCTACTCCCCTGGCCGCACCCCGTCCAGCCCACCACCACAGCCAAGAAGCCAAAAGCCTAGGTCTTACCTCTCCATTCAGAAAACAGTAGAGAACAGCCACCACAAAGCCCTAGGGAGAGAGCAAAAGCAAACCTGAGGATGAGGGCAAAGGACCTTCCAAATGCTGTGTGGGGGGATGGGGGACAGGGTGAGACCAGAAGCAGAAAAGTAACAGTCACCTGGATGACCTGGAGGGGGCAACTGCCCAGGGGTCCAGGGGAAGATGGGCCAAGTTCTGCTCCACCCAGGTGGGCGTCCCTCAAGCCCACTGGCTGGTTAGAGTCTCCTCTCACTGACACACCCCGGCCTTGGGGCACACATTCCCTTGGTCAAATCCTTCCTATCCCACAAGGCCAGCTCTGTCCCACTTCCTACAAGAAGCCTTCCCTAAATACCCCAGCCCTGAGAGGTTGCACTCATACTCCAGAAGACTCTCTGGGCCCATGGGGTCCCTGAGGCACCACCCTGTCTCTTCCTCCTTTGTCCTTCTGGAACAGAACCTTCAGCAACTTAGTCCACCGCCACCTCCCCAGCATTCTTGTACACGGCACACACCACACAGGATTTGCACACAGTAGGTATTTAGCTGCCCTATGTATATTTTTTGCATGTAGAGTTCTTTCCTTAATAACAAAGTGATGGAAGTGTCCTGAACACTGAAAACTAGCTCCTTTCCATCCCTGTCCCTGAGGCTGCCACTTGGAGGTGTGAGAGGAAAGATGGAAGGCCCCAGAACGTCAGTGAGAGCAGAAAGGACCCTGGCTCTGACTCCCAGACCAGATTTTGTCTATAAAACATCCTGGGCTAAGAACTCTGGACAGGTAAAATGACCTATTTAACATGGCAGATATTACAGTAAGATACATCATTAGCCATCAGGGAAAGGCAAATAAAAAACACAATAAGATACCATTTTATACCTACAAGGATGGCTATTATTATATATTTTAAAAAACAGAAAATAACAAGTGTTGGAAAGGATTCACAGAACCTGGAATTCTAGTGCACTGTTGGTGGGAATGTAAAATGCTGCAGCCACTGTGGAAAGCAATAGGGCAGTTTCTCAAAAAGTTAAATATAGAACAACCATATGACTTGGCAACTCCACTTCTAAAAAATGAAAACAAGATTTCAAACAGATACTTTTACACCCATGTTCAGAGCAGCTTTATTCACAATAGCCAAAAGGTGGAAACAACCCAAGTGTCCAAGAACAAATGGATAAACAAAATGCAGTACATACACACAATGGATTATTATTCAGCCGTAAGAATAAGGTTCTGAGACATGCTGCAACTCAGAAGAACCCTGAAAACATGATGCCCAGTGACGTAAGCAAGGCACATAAACACACACATTGTATGATGTCCTTCATAAGAGATGACTAGAAATAGCAAATTCATAGAGACAGGAAGTAGATTAGCAATTACCAGGGAATGGGGAGTAGGGGGAGTGTTTGAACAAATATTAAACAAAGAAGGAGGATCCACGGAGTGAGAAGACTGGGGAAGGATAGCATGAAAAATACATCAGGGGTGGGGTGGGGTTTAAAAACAATTTAAATGAACAAACATCAATGAATGAATGAATGAATGAACAATCAGATGGTAATATACACAGTTGGGTTCAGAAGAGACACTATCCTAGGTGCACTGCAGCACCACCCCTGCCTGCATGGACTCACTCGTGCTCCCATCCATTCACTCACTGACGCATCCTCTCCCTAATCCGTATCCTCCTCCACTCACTGAGTCGTTACTTCATTTGCTCGCTCATTTCGTCATCCACATGTTCAGCCCGTTCAGGTCTCTGTGGCCAGGTTTTGTGCTGGGAACTCCCAATGGGATAAGACCAATCTCCAGCCCTCCTGGGATGCACAGTCTAGCGAGCTGGTTCAGGTCACTTGGGGCCACTCCACCCCGCACCCCGGGCCGCCCAAGGGCAGCCTGGCTCAGAGCACCAGATGCCACCATAACCACAGCTTGCTTCCATTCTTGCCCTCTTATTTCAGAGGTAGCAACACTGAGGCCCAGAGTCTTAGGTTAAAGAAGCTTCTAGAACCACCAGGCAAGTCAGAGGCCAGGCTCCTGGTTCCCAGGAAGTTCTGCCCCCCATTCATGCCACGCCTACCTGGAAGGAGCCCAGCCCCAGCTCAAACACAAGTCTCTCCCTCTTGCTGACGTTCTCTGGGGAAAAGGCGAACACCGTGTAGTGGATGCCAAAGAGTGGGATGAGCAGCAGGGTGGACCGGGCGAGCCGTCTGTTGGAAGAGAGCGAGACATCTGCTCTGGGGGCTGCCATGCCTTGGGACCAGAGCCACCATGGAGGGCAAAGAGCCCAGCCCCAGCCCACCACCTCCCCAAGAGGTGGGGCCCTTGTCCACCATCCCTGTGAAGGGAGGCCTGAGGTTATTCTTGCCCAGTTCAGCTCCGGGTGCTGGGAGAGGTGGTGCCTGACAGGAGCCAGGTTTCCAGGATACCCTGGGATGTTCTGGGGGTCATCCCTCTGTCTGCAGGTGCTCTGTAGTCTAGGCCGTGGTGGTGTCCTCTAGAGCCACTAGACGTGCACACGCAAGTATGCGATTTACAGAAACCCCTGTGCAATGTGCAGAGTCATGGGCGAAGTGAAGTCAGGGCAAAATACAGGGACGGAACTTAGAAGGCTTGAGGGGAAGTGATAGGGCCTCAAGCAAGGCAAATATTCTCTTGTTAGGGAAAGAAACTTCGTGGGTCTCAAGAGAGCAGCCCCCAGGGGGCCACAGGGACAGTGACAGGGACACGTGCCACAAGTGATGAAGGCAGAAAGGATGCTGAAGGCAGGGTGAGAGGGAGGGCCCAGGAGATGGACCAGAGAAGGAGACCTGGGACAGATCCCGGGAAAGACTTACACTTCTGGGCAAAAAAGAATAGCCAAGTGAGCAGGAGGAATCTGCTGCCCAGGCAACTGAGCCAGTGGAAGAGAAAAATGTCTGTCTGAGGTGGGACGGACAGGGCCCAGAGGGACCTCCACGCCTCCTGAGACCGGCTCCTCTGGGGTCAGTGAATGGCTCCTAGGCCGAAAGTGGGTGGGGCTGTGTTCTCAGGGTAAAGTCCACGGTTAAGACTCCAGGAGTGTGTGTGTGACCATGTACATGTATGCGTCCTGCTCGAAGGCTAGGAGCCCGTTCCCACCCACCCAGCAGCACACGGGCTCCTTCTGAGTCTCCCCACCCCCTGTCCTCTCCCCCAAAGCCGCCTCCAGCCCAGGTCCTCTTGAGTGGTGAGCTGGAAGCCAAGGTTCAGCCTCACCCTTTCCCAGCAGAGCTGGCTCCACGGGATGCACAGCTGGGGTGTTGGGGACAGTAACACCATGGCTCCCTCTCTCTCCCCCATCCTAGCCTTTCATGGGGAGCGGGAGGGATGGTCCTACAACCCAGCTGGGTGCAATGTGGGGATGACTCTGGATTTCTAGAGAAGCCAAATCCATGGAGTCTGGGTGAGGCCTTGGGCTTCCTCGGTTCTACTGAGAAAGGAGAAGAGAGCAGGGAAGGGGAACGGGGAAAAGAAGAGGAGGGAAAAAAAAGAAGGACAGTGGGGAGGAGGAGGAGGCCACCAAGGGGGGCCAAGATCAGCCTGGAAAGGAGGTCTCTCCAGTCCCGGGTCCATTCTCTCCCTCTCAAGGCAGCACATTCTGAGGACCTGGGGAAACTTGGGGTTAACCCCATCTTCCCAGGCCTGCTCTGAGCCCAGATGCAATCCTCAAGTGGTCTACCCTTCCATCCTTCCTCTTTCTGTCTGTCTGTCTCTCAGACAGTGACTCCTTGAAGGCAGAGGGGAGCCTCATGTATCCCTGTGGTCTTTGCTGGCAAGCACACGCCTGGCATGGAGGTGACACTTGGAAAATGCCTGTTCCATGAAGAAAGGAATCCATGGACCACAGGGGCCTGGAACGAAAGCCTTGGAGTTCATGAACCTGAACCAGGCCTGGGCACTCTGAAGGCAGCTCGGATCTGGCCTGTGGCTGGGTGCCCAGTACCTAGCACCAGGAAGGCAGTAGGGAGTGTTTGAGGAAGGAATGAAGCCCCAGAAAGAAGACATCTTGGGGGCTCCTCTGGGATGCTGCCTAAAGGGGAAACTTTAAGAGAAAAGCTCAATTTAAGGAGCCAAGCTGGCCCTTGGACATCCCTGCGGCAGCAGTTCCTGCCTTCCTCCCTCCTGCCTCCATTCCCACAGATGGGACTGTTTCCAGGTACTTGTCCCTGCAGTTTTAAAAGAGCTCTGGAAACCACAAGAAGAAACCTCTCCCACTTTCATGGAGGCCTCAGACAGGACAGGTTCAGGATAAGAAACAGCGACCTTGTAGGCCTGGGCTCAGGTGTGGTGGCCGCAGCGAGGGCCTAGCTCTAGTACAGTTCAAGAGCAAGGACCTTCCGTGCCAGCGGCCCCTTTGGCAGATGGGCAGGGGGCAGACAAGGAGGTCTCTAGGGCCTGGGGGTCTGAGACCTCGGAACCTCAGAGCTGCCCAGAGGCCCTCGAAAGGGAGTGTCTGAGGTGAGCCTCCTGCAGTGTGTGTGCTCTGTGAGGACAGTCACGGAGCCACCTACAACTCAATTAGCCTAGAAAGACAGTGACACAGAGGCTTGGCTTGGCTCCTCCTGCCCCAAGGGGTCCTTGATGCCCCAAAATACCAAGAAAGCTTTCAAATTATAGAGGGCTGCCCAGGGAGGCACTAAGCCACCCACACAGAGGCTGGGGCTCCCTGGCAGAGACGCAGTGTGGCCTAGCGGTTGGGACTTTCTGGGTTCAAACCCTTGCCCTGCCAAGTACATGACTTTGAGGGAGTCACTTAGCCTCTTTGTGCTTCAGTTTTCTCAGCTGCAAAATGGGAGTAACACAAGTACCCACCCCACAGAAAATGAGCTACGTCCAACTTGGCACATAAAAAAATCTCTCATCACTAGAATGAGGCCCCCTGTCCTGTCCAGAAGGATGGACTCAATGAACTCAGGCTCTAAGACTCTCAGAATAATTTTGCAGCTGAAAGGCTGAAGCACAGAGGAGTGCCAGACTTTGTGGAAGGCCACACATGGTGCCAGCAGTGGCAGGGGCTGGGGAGCTGCCCCTTCTTCTGTACGGACCAAGCCTGGGGAGCTCCCACAATGGCCACAGTTCCATCCCCGCACCCTCGCCTCCCGCCCGGGGCTGCAGGTCAGAAAGAACTCACAAGACACAAAGGACGTCAGCATGCAGCAGCCGGGGAATGGGCCGGGGCTGGGAGGGTCAGGCTTGCTCTCTGCAGCCCGGCAGGACGCAAGCTCACGGCAGCGGCAGCGGCATGCGTCCCCCACCCCTCCAGGAGGCCCCGGCCACAGCCACGGCCACGCACACTTACAGAGTAATGGTGGACAGTTCTGACATCTTGCAAGAGTGCTGCTGAGCCCGCTGTGGCTTGCAGTAGCATTTCTGCACGCAGCTGCTGGGTGTGACAAGATTAGCACTTCTGTCAGCTGGGGGCATCCCGGCAGTGAAGAAACCGAGGTCAACACAGTTCACAGGCAGGACAGAGGAGTGGGGGAGTGGGCAGGAATGGGCCAGGGAGTCACGTGGAGGAGAAGGAGGAAGCTGCGGCCAAGATACGGCCGGCTCTGAACACAGAAATGCACATCCATCCGTAAACGTGTGTGCACAGAACACACGCACGCACCCGAGCACTCGCACAGCGGCCGCTGGTAAGGGTGAATCCAGAGCGAAGGTGTGTGCTCGGAAGGTGGAACCTGGGCTGGTCTATGGAGGGAGCCAAAGGCTATCTCCAGAGTCAGCTCGAGCCCCACATAGCCTCCCTGGAGCTGGCTCGGTGGCACAGGCACACGGAGCCTTGAGTCAGGCCAGCCTGGGGCTTGGCTGTGAAGGCTGACTGGGTGTCCCCTGGTCTTCCCTGTACACCATGGTCTTACACTTCTCCCCAGCCAGCCTCCCTCGGAGTCCCCCAGGCACCTCGGCGTCAGTGCACAGAGGGAAGAGAAGTAGGTCCAGGCCTAGAACTGACAAATTAGTCTAGGCCTGCGCTATCCCATATGGTAAGCACTAATCATCTGTGGCGCTTGGGGTTTAAATTCACTAAAATTAAACAAGATAAAAAATCCTCAGCTGCATGAGCCACATGTCAAGGGCTCAACAGCCACACGTGGCTGGTGGCTGCCATGTTGGAGGGCACAGGCACTGACCATTCCCACCAGCACTGGGCTGGACTTCCTGGTAAAAGTCCAATGGGCGGGAATGAAGACTGCGAGGAGCACCTTTTGGGCACTGCCCTGTTGACTGTAGAAACAAGTCCTCTTGAGGAGGCTCCACAGGTAGGCACAGGAAGCCAGTCTCGCTCCACATTCTACTGGGTGAGGCACAGAGCTTCCATTTCCCCAGAGAACTCTCAGTCTGAATTTCCACCCCTTCCAGCCCTTCACAGTCCCACTTATGTTGATACAAGCCATGGACCTTCTTTCCCTTTTCTGACAAACATGTAAGAGAGGGCTTAAGAGCTGTGCCTCTCATCAAATGGCAAAACAGAATGTCTACTTCACAAACCCTCCTCAGGTATCATGGGCTGCTGAAGCTCCTAGAACTTGCTGGTATGGATCTGATACAAATGAGAGTAGACCCTTGGCATTCATGGATTTGGCATTTGTGGTTGCAACTCGTGGAGAGTAAGTCTGAAAGTTGACATGTGGTGCCGTGTCGTTCTGCTGAGGCAAGAATTTGAATCACACATTTGAGAAATGGGGTGTGGCTGCCGGTCCCTGAGTGAGGAGCAAGCCAAGGGTCCGCCCGGCATCTGAGCCTCAGTGAGGTTTGTGGTCCTCACGGATGATTTCACACCACACTGTAAGGTGGGCACCACATTCCGTTTTACAAAGAGGAACGTGATATGTGCTATCATGCTCTGCTACCCAGAGAGTGGGTGTGGACCAGCAGCTTCAGCCCCAGAGCTTTCAGAAAAGCAGGACTTCTGAGACCTGCTGGCTGGGAAGCTGCATGTCAGCGAGATTCCCCAGGAGCTCCCTGTACACACGAAAGCCTGAGAAGCACTGTTGTAAGGTCTGCATGTACTTGAGAAGTTTCTTCATGTGCCCCCAGTGAATGCCAAAGGTCTGTTTTATATACATACAAAGAGACACATAGACACATGGAAGTATGTCTTTCTCAATCACTAATTGGGTATTCTGGAATGGAAGCTATTCTAGTCTTCAGATTTATCATCTATCTTGCCCAGAAACATTAAGGTTGGATAGCTTTTCCTATAGCAAGTGACCTGACGCCCACAGAAATCAGGGATCAGGAGCCGGAGACCCAAACCTCAGATGTTGCCTTCTATATGCCAGGCTTAATCCCGAGATTTGAAAGCCCCTGCTGTTCTCCTCTGGGATCTCTCTTCCCTGAACTCCAAAATCATCCCTGTCTCTCCTGGACACTGTATACTTCTACAATAAACATAGTCTCCTCTGATTTCTGGAGAAATTATTTGGTGGTAAGTTTGCTAGGAAATCCTGCCCCTTGGTAAAGAATGAGTGTCTCTGATGGGGAGGAAAGGGCAGAAAAAGAAGCAGGAAGAGGCTGAAGCTTGGGAGAGCTCTCAGGGAGATGGATCTAGGGGAAAAGGGAAAGAAGCCCCTCTTCACCAAACACTCCTCTTCCCCTAAACCTTCAAGGCTCTGTGCAAAAGCCACATGAGTCACTGAAATGAAACAAAACAAGATTATGGCAGAAAAACCAGAGACAGGGAGTGAGAAAGAGTCACCAGAATCTCTGAAGTCAGGACACTTAGTGAAAAGGGGAAAGGGGTTGAATCAAAAGGAACAGAGACAAACCTAGGCTGGCTGATGAGACAAATTCTGGGTTGGGATCCAAAGAAGGAGGGTAAGAAACTCAGATGAGGGTGTTGGAGTAGGGGCTGCCTGGTGGGCAGTGTCAGCTGAATCAGAGGCTGAGACCCCACAGCAGGTCTAAGGTCCACACCCACATCCGGAAGTCGGGGAGCCCTGGTTTCCAGGCCTGGCTCTGCCATGGCTTTGCTGTGTGTCTGAAGGAAGGTCAAAGCCATTTCCTCAGCATTCCCATCTATTAGCCTGGGATCCAGTGGGTGTTTCTATGGGTCCCTGCTTGTCTACATCTAAGGCCAAACTCCATGAGTGCTTCAGTGTGACGGCTGCACAGGGCTACAGCTGCAGGAAACACTCAACCTTAGACAGTGATACTGCAGGGGAGCCTTTTGAGGGTTCCACCCCTGCTACCAGTTTAGTGTTGGATCCCAGCAGCTCCATGGGATGTGGTGGTCTGAACTGAGCATACTCCAGGGGGTCCTTCCTGTTGCTAAGATGCTGTGCATCCCCAGTCCCCCAGCTCAAGCCCCAGGAAAGCACTTCCCACCCCCACTTCTACCACAGCCCAAAGCACAGCTTAGCAGATGCTGGGAGCTTCCCTGCCCACCATCTCCTCCTCCTCCCATGCTCCTGAGTCTTCTGAGCTCCCTGCTCAGCCTGGAACAGTTCCAGCCAGGGAGTTAGGACTCCTGAACTCAAGGTCTTGTTTCACCGCTGACTCGCTGGATGATCTTAGATGGTGTTACTTTCCTTCTGTGGGCCTCAGTTTCTCTTTCTGCAAAATGGGGGTAACAATTCTCTGGTGCTGACCTCTAACAAAAATTGTTAGGATGGGATGCTCTTAGCTGGGGGAGAAGGGGTGCTTTGGAAGTGGGGGTTGGGGCTCCATGTGAACTGGATGCCTTGGCTGTGGGCTGAAAGTTCCCTGGCTGCACGCCTCTTGCCTAGCCATGGGAGTCTTGAAATTGGTATCTGCCCCTCTCCTTTCTGAGTCAGTTGGCATCTCACAGGGGCAAACTCTGGTCCCCAGGGAAAAGGCAGGCTAACCCTGCTCCTGGCCCCAAGCTAAACAGACTCCATCCCTGAGCTAAGCCCTGACCACTGCTCCTAGACCACTATGACCCCGAGGACATGCTGAGCCCTGGCCCAGCCCCTGACTTGGTCCTTGGCCACTATCCAAGTCTTAACCCTGGCCGGTCACTCTGCCAGGAACATCGGGTTCGGCACCACCATACCCCTGAAGGGACCCCAGCCCCTGAGAGGTCCTTCTGAGGCTGAGTCAGGAACACCATCTCGAATACGGAGGACAAGCCCTTTACCATCTGAGCAGCTGGAACCAACCTACAGGAAAGGGAGTGAATGCTGGTCTGAGGGCAGAGGCAGGGGATCCTCTTGGGCTTTCTTGGGGGCTGCCAGGCTTAAATTTGTTCTGTAAACAGAGGAAAAAACCAGAGAGCTGTTGTGGGCATACCTGAAGGGGCTTTTCAGCCCAACACGGAACTCTGGTGCCCCAAGGGGATTTGGGCCCAGCCCTGGAAACTCCCTCTCCCACCTTGCCCTGCCCTCTCCAAGCCCCCATGCCCCAGCCAATGTAGGCACCTCCCAGCTCAAAACCAGCTCCTCTTCCAAGCACCTGGGGCAGGGGAGGCTGCTTTACACAAGGCTGGCACCCACCAGGGCCCTCTTCTTCCAGGAAACCTTATTTGTATACTTCTTTTACACCATCTTCTCATCTGGAAACTTGAGGGCAGGAACGGCAGTGTAGGCAAGCTTGGAGTTGAGGTTCTGCCTATGATTTAGCTATGGCTTCCCTCCTTCCTACTGGATTCATTTCACATCATAGATAAATAATCCCTCAGCTTTAAAATGGGGATGATAATAACACTTGACTACCTCTCATTTAATGAGAGCATTAAATGTGCATGAACCGAGGGGCAAGTGTTTTTAAGTGTGGCACAGTCCTTAGCAGCACTGTTACTTCTATCATCACCCGCACTGGCCAGCAAGGTCTCCTTGACCCTGGAAACACTCACACATGCTGCCATAATGTAATGGGATCAAGCTGACCCCTTGTCCTGCATCAGCCTTCCCACCTGGCTTGCAGACTACATCCACCTGAGTTTTTAATCTTTGGGACTTGACTCCAGCAGAGGTTTGGCTTTCTGTAAAGAAAATATTTGCTGAGATTGCAAGGAGATTTTTAGATTGTAGGATCAAGCCAATCAACCAGTTTTTCAAATATCCTGGGATGTACACCACCCTCCCCTGTATAAACCATGTGCTAATTATAAACAGTTCTTATCCATGCACTAGGAAGGCCTGACTGGACTCTATAGCTCCCAATCTGTGAATAATTTGAAAGTCACAGTCCCTATTTTTCTCCCAGAAGCCCCCTGGTAGCTCTTGTCACCCAGGGCAGGTTGTCTGTGCTGGTGGAGTTGGTTAGAACTTCAGCAGAATCTCCTTATTTAGGCTGGGGCTGAGCCCCTGTGTATGCTCCTGAACTGGGAGAGTGAGGGGAAGCTTGCAGGGCCCCAAAGAAGGGGTCCCGGGGGACCTCTGAAGTAGAAGCAAATCCTACCAGGACAGGGGAGGGGACGGAGGCTGTTAGAGCTCCAGCTCAAGATGAGACCGACTTAGCTACCCGTCGTCTTCAAGTGTCGGAGGCAACTGTCAGTGAGGGATGAACTCCAAATCTGAATGTCCAGTTTACAATCAAGCAGAGAAACTGAAGTCACACAAGGACTCTTACAGGGATCTAACACTGGACAGAGAGGTAAGGGGTGTAGTAGTACAGCCGTGTTTTGTAAATCCTTGAGGAAGTCAGGAATGTCTTCTCCTGGACAGGTTGGTTATTGGCAAAGGGCTGGCCCCACTGGCCTGCCAGAGCAGGGCTTCTGGGATCTTTTGACTTATGGATGAACTGTTTTCTACTAGATAACATACATATATAAGCAAAGAGGTTGGTACAACTTGCAAAAACATGGGAAAAAAAACAAACACAGTAATGGATAGCAAAAAAAGAAAAATGTTTCTTTGCCAATGTAATGGAATCACGGTACATGCAGGGAAAACATCACTGTACAATCCAGACACTGGGCCGATCCCCCACCCATAGGGGAATGGTTTTCACGAGAGGAGGTACCTGGGGCTAAAAAGACAGAACAGGAAGCTCTGCTTTCCTAGGAGGGCCCCTAGGAGCCTGAGGGAAGGATCTGGAATTTGGTATCTGATCAGTTCCTGCCTGTCTAGGAGCATGGCAGGGTAGTGAGACCTCTGCTAGGATCTCTCTCTCCTGTCCCACTTCTTATCCCACTGGGTAGCAATCAAGATTCTGAGCCTCAGGTCAGGGTCTCTGATGCAAGCAGAACCAAGCACCTGTTGTATGCCAGGAAAATACCTTGGCTCCCTCCAACCAGCCATCCTTTGAAGGAACTGAGGAAGCAACACATATGGTTTCACCCACAGTCAGATCCCCAGGAACTGTCCTCGGCATCAGAAATCTCCCCCAGGCCCGAACTCCCAGCTAGTCACCATCCTGCTCACAAGACAAGGAAGGTGAGGTGGAAGGTGCCCTGTCTGATGCCAGAACGGGGCCAGGGCTGGGAGAAGAGTGGGATAGAGCAAGAAATTCCCCAAGATAAACTGTTAAGGATATGACTGGAAAAATACATCGAGGAAATCAAATGGCCGTGAAGTGAAGAAGGCCCTACACTCAATGTTAAAAGGTTGCCTACAAGCCCCATCAGTCCCAAACAAATAGGATTTTCCCCTGCTCATGGAGGAGGGAGTCGGGGAAGTAGGACCAGACACAGAGACAGAATTATCCTGAGGGAAGGTGGAGAAAGAATCACCTCTTTCCCACACCCAGACCAGTGAGAATGTCCACCTGATTCTCTAATGAGGATTGAGCAACTTGCACAGGCCGAGCTGAGAGTGGGGAGATCAGACAACAGTGTATTCAGTGGTGTCTACCAGCTTCCCACAGAAACAAGATCCCCAAAGGAAAACCAACTGCCAAACAATCAAGGCCTTAACTACCCTAGGGAATCTGGTGTTTTCCATCTTGATTTTCCTAGTGCCACGCAGGATCTGTTGGTCTCTCTCTCTCTCTCTCTCGTCCCTTCCATAGAATGACCGTGCAGATTAGGAGCTCCTGGGTTGGCTGGAGGCTGGGAGGGCATCTATATTTTGAAGGCACGTTAATCAGAAGAGAAATCTTGCAAATGCCCATGCCAGGTCACCCTACTGGCGAAGCCAAGGTGTTCCTCTGCCTGAGATCTGAGTGCAGGACTCACAAGGCTTCTGGAAGTGGTGGTGGCATCTGCACAATGGTACTTACAAGTAAATGCTGGACTCATTGCCTCCCATGTCTGGAGATTGAAGTTTCTGCACAAGGATGACGATGATGCCAATGAAGAGCACAAAGTTAATCTGAGGAGCAAAGAAAGAACAAAGGAAATGATTCTGGGAAAGAGTTTCCATACCCCTGCCTTTGTATAAGCTGTTGTTCCCCCAACAGTGCAACATCCCCCAAACCTGTCAAGATCCTATTTAGAGTCAAGATGACAGCCTGAAAACACTTGTTCATCTTCCCAGCTCCCCACGATGTCCCATTGAAATGACAGTTGAGAAGAAAAAATAAGTCCATAGTAGTCCTGGGAAATAGGATAGTATTTCATGAGTGAGCCAGAAAATGGAGCAATTTTTTTGGAAGAGAAAGAGCAAATAGCAGCAGGGTGATGGAAAAAGTACAACCCAAAACAAACAGAGAAGAGGCTACTGCAGAGGTGAGAGATGAGCTTTGGAGTTCAGAGTCACTGAAAATGGGGAATCGGAATGGACAACCACAGGCATTATTAATTATTAATTAAAAGACCACCTGGAGAATAGTGATTGCAGTATTTGCCTTCAGATAAAGATCAGGGACAAAAGTGCTCTAAACAAAGTGAGAAGCTGTGTGTATGGCAAGAAAGGAGGAGGAAGGGGAATAAATGAATAGAAATGAGGAGCAGTGAGAGGCTTACACATCAACATCTTTGGGATGTGGGCAAGAATTACTCAGGGAGAAAAAAATGGAGAGATTAAAACTAACTTAATAAAAAATACAGAGGACTGAAAATAAATAACGAAGTTAGGGAAAATTACTACAATTTAACTTATAGAGAAGAAGGAATGAATTAATAAAGACAAAAACTCTAAAAAATAGGAAAAATAATAGACTTGACCAGTAAGGTTTGTTTTTATTCTGTTTGTTTTCCAGATTACTTAGAAAGGTAAAGCACTCTCTAGGAGGGCAGGATTCTGTTCAGGTGTATTCTTCTTTACATGCCCAGTTAAAAATCAGTACCTGGAATATAGCTCAGTGATTGCTGCTAAACACATGTGTCAATCAAATTTAGGCATGAGAAAGAGGGAGAACAACAGATGTATAGAATATTTTTAAGTCACAAAAGAATATCAAAACAAAATGGGATGAAACAAATTAACAAAATCAACTCAAGATGTGTGCAATCTGAGTAGATCAATAATCTCAAAAAAAATTGAAAAGTAGTCAAAGCTGTCTGCATTAAAAGGTAGCAGGCACAGAAGACCATCTTAAAGACCAGTTTTATATCCTTCCAGAAAGATGAAATTGACATGCTATTTAACTATTCCAAAACAAAGAAAAGGAAAGTCTTTCAAATTATCTATGAGGCTAACAAAACCCTGTAACATAAACCTAACAAGGACAGAAAATATTGCCCCCTATATACACAGGCACACAAATACAATCAAAGAATTTATGAATAGCAATGCAAAAACTCTAAACAAAATATTTAAAGTTTTACTCCAGAAATACTACTAGTATTTGTTCCATGGTCAAAATAAGAAGTTACCGTTATTCCCCCTAAGTGTGCAAAAATAAAATGGTCAGTAATGCAGAAAAAGACATGAGAACTGAGCACTCTCAGCACCTGCTCATGGAAGGTAATTTGATATCCATGAAAATATTAAATGTACATACCCTTTGTCCCAGCAATTCCAAAACTGGAGGTTTACTCTAAAGAAATAATCACACCCGCTCAAAGATATGCACAAGTATGTTCATTGCTGCATTGTTCATAACGAGGAAAAATTGGAATTCTATATATGTCCACTACTAGGGGAATGACGATTTCAATAAACGTCCCCAAAACACATTTAATAAAATTCAACGCCCACTCCTGATTTGAAAAAGAAAAGAATGCATACTGAAACAAGCCAGGAATGGAAACTCTCCTAACTCGAGGAAGAATAACAACTGCCCCCAAACTACAGAAAGCATCATTCTCCATAAGAACAAGGAATAAAAGTAAATAAAAATAAACATTGGAAAGGAAGAGCATAAACTATTTTCATTTGCTGATTATTTCATTTTCTACCAAGAAAATCCATGAAATTCATCAGAAAAGTGATTAACACTAGTAAGAGAGTTCAGACAGGTAACCAAGAAAAGATAAACCACGCAAAAGCCAACAGTGTCTCTTTACATCAACAGTACCCCTTAGAAAATATGATGAATTTCTGTTGGCTACTTAGACCCAATAAAAGCACAAAACACAAAATACCTTAGTGGCAAACTTAACAAGAACAAGGGAGAAAATTTAAAAAAAAACTTTACTGTTCTTTACTAAAAGGACTCTATGAAGGAAGATTTAATAAATGGAGACTCATGCCATGTTCTTCGACAGGAATACTCAATATTTTAAGAAAATCAATTCTCTTACACATTACTCTACAAATTAAATGCAATTCCTATTAAAAAAAAAAAAAAGAAATCTCAGCGAAATTTCTTTGAAACTAAACAAGGATATTTGAAAGTTCATCTGAAAGAAAAAACGTGCAAGAAAATTTTGGGAAAAGAAAAAACAACAAAAGAAAATTAGCATACCAGATATCAAAACATGCTACAAGGTTATAGCAACTAACATAATGGGGTATTTGTCATGGGAACAAGCAAATAGATTAGTACCATAGACTAGGAAGTCTGGAACTAAACACAAGCACAGTTTATGATAAAATGACATTTCAACATAATGGGGAAAGGATGGGCTATTCAATAAAAAGAATTGAGAAGTGGGTGGACTCTCTCCCATTCATAAAAAATAAAATAAAATTAGGGAAGCAGATGTGGCTCAAGCAGTTGGGCGCCCACTATCATATGGGAGGTCCCAGGTTCGGTTCCCGGTGCCTCCTAAAGAAGATGACCAAGACTGCGAGCTTGCACAGCAAGCAACGAGATGACGCAACAAGGAAACACAATGAGAGACACAACAAGTGGGGAGTGGAGGTGGCTCAAGCGATTGGGTGCCTCCCTCCCACATGGGAAGTCCCAGGTTTGGTTCCTAGTGCCTCCTAAAAAAAAAGAAGACAAGCACACAACGAACGGACACAGAGAGCAGACAGCTTATAAAAAAATTAGGTATCTCTTCCGGCAAGACAAAAAATAAAATAAAGTTTCAACTGGATTAAAGATGCCCCTGCAACAATCCAATCCACAAACGAGTTATAAGACAATTAAGGAGAATATTTTTCTGTTTAGGTTGGGAAAGGCCTACTTAAATAAAAAAGTAAAGGTCAGATTTCATAAAAGCAAAGACTGACGTTGGACTGTATAAAAGCGTTGTAGTCTTGGAAAACCACTTACAGCATGTATAACAGATGAAGGGTTACTATCCTTCAAACAGAAAGAAAGACAACAATTATCTAGAAAAAAAATGAGCAATAAAAGATAAACCGGTAATATCCAGAATAAAAACAAGCTGTCCACAAGTGTTTGAAAAAACTGTTCAGTGTTACTAGCAATAGGGAGAAATGCACATTAATATAATGAGTTACCGTTATCTCCCATAAGACTGTGAAAAATTTAGATGTTTGATATTAAAAGTGCAGAAAATGGTATAGGGAAATAAGCACTACACTTTTTTGCAGGAGTTAAACTGTTAAAGATATTTTGGAAGACAATCTGCTATCTGAAATTTTAAATGCTTACCTCTTTTGAATCTAGAAATTTCTTCTAAAGAATTATTCACTTATGCTCAAAATCATGCATAATATGTGTTCATAGTAGTCTCTTTCATAATAAGGAAAACTGAAATATTATAAATGCCCAACACGAGGGGAATAGTTAAATAACTGATGCATCCATACTACAGAACACGTGGCAGCCATGATAAAGAAGGCTGTTGGTTTGTGTGATGAGCCTTTCATTTCCCCTTCTCCGTGCCTTTCTGCCCAGGCCCTCTCTCTTTCCCTCCTCCTCATCCCAAGGATACTCACCATTATTGAGCCAACCACAGGACCTTTGATCACCCACCACAGAGCTGTGTTGTCATTCATATCCCAGCAGCTAGAAGGTGGACATAGAGGAGATACAGACACAGAGGGAAAGAGATGGTGTCCGGGGCAGGGACGCCTACTGGCCTGAGGAGGTGCTGGCTGGAAGGAGACTCAAGGTGGGTCCTGGTTTGTCAGGTGCCCTTGATCTGAGCCTTGGTCCTGCCCGCTGCCCCCTGCCAAGGCACCCCTGACTCACTGCCTGCCCATTCAGCCACAGGCTGCGATCCACTACAAGGCTCTGGGCTCTGAGGTGGAGGGAAAGAACAGGGACTGGAGCCCAAGGGCCTTGCTTCTCTTCAGACCTAGGGCTCTTGAGGGGGCAATTTCACTCAAAATGATGACACTCTGAGCCAGGCTCAGAGAAGGTCTCCAAAACCTTCCACTCTCTCTCACTGTGCCCCCCCCCCCGAGACCCGGCTAGGGGTGCAGTGGAGTCCATCTCCAGTCTAAGCGCAGATTCGGACGGCCATTTGGGGTGGGCAAACTGAAGCCAGGTCAGCCACTGAGCATACCTCGTAAGACTAATCTGCACTCTGGACCCCGACTCATGGGGCATACTCACCCTGTATCATCAAAGTAGAGCCTCAGCACAGCCCACACGGTCACACACACAGTTGGAGTACCTGGGATAGCAGGAAAACCAACATGCCCTGGTGCCCCCTCAGATTTAGAGCCCTGATAGACAAGGGTATGCACCCCTGAGACCTGGTGTTCCTGGGGACCCTAACTGTCCCTTAGACCCAGGGGTCCTGGAGGTCTACAATCCCCTTAGATCCAGGGGGCTTATCTCCCCATCCATGACGGTGGGCTTCCTGAGTGCAGGGAGAGCCAGAGGGTCCAGGAAACAGCCAGCTGCCATACAGTCTATGGGTGCGGCAGTACCACCTCCTCAGCCTGCCCTCTCTGAAGGCAAAACCAAGAGCAGAGCTGGCCATGAGGCCTCAGCCTGTCCATGCCACAAGCCAGCCAGTCACCTACCCCAGCCGATAATGATGTACCAGTAGAAGTATCTCCTCTCAGGAAAGAAGGTCTCCACCAGCAGTGTGAAGAGGTACAGGCCCTCGATGAACAGCCAGAAGTAGTTGGACACCACGCAGTAGTGGAAGAAAACCATGATGGCCTTGCATTCCACCTGCAGGCAAAGCCAAGGTCCAGGGAAGCATGAGCTCCCCCCACTAGTCCCCAAGAGAATCCTGAAAATCCAGCCCAACAGGGCCATGGGAGAACCCTAAGGGCCCTTCCTTGGGGGATACCCTGGGGACCCCAGAAATTTCTTCTCACAGACCCCCTCCAAGTATGTCCTCCTGGGACAAGGGCCTGTACTCTGGACTGATCTTTCTATGTGACCTCATCAAAGCGTCCCTCCTCCTTGTACCATATCCTCCAAAGGTTTGAGAATTAGGGAACTAGTCTGGAAAGAACCTGGGGACCTCAGCCCCATCACAGGCTGGTGATAAGACCATGGACGGGTCAAGCCATCTCTCTGAGTCTCAGTTTCCTCGTGTGTCAAATGGGACTTGGCCTTTCCACCTAGCCTTCCTTAATCGCTCTGCCAGGTACCACATGTGGGAAGAGGTGGCTAGAACTCACATTTTAGCTAAAAGTGACATCATACAGAGGTAATGTTGGTTACTAAAAGCTTCATGGGTTATCCCTGGACTGCCATGTTAACTGGGGCAATGCCTTCACCCTGGATGAGGGGTGTCAGGGAGGGATGAGGGGTGTCAGGGAGGGAGGAGTCCTGGAATTGGCAGTGGGGGCAGGGGTGGGACCTTCCTGGCAGGGGTTCCCGCAGGCTACCAAGAGCTGGCCCTCAAGCTGGTGCCTGGACTCGGCTAACTCACGGTGGAGATGAAGCAGTGGTTGTTGTCCTGCTCCGCGTACAGGATCCAGTCTTTGATGAAGACGGAGATGGCCCTCAGCATGAACGACACGAACAGATTCATGTGGATGAAGTTGCGTGTACAGTGCAGCTTCCTATGGGAGTGGGCCGGGAAGAAGCAGCAATGAAGGGATAAACCCCAAAGCATTTCAGAGCCCACTGGGGTGTGCTTGGGGCCAGCTCCACGGCTCTGTCTCCCCGGAGTCCCCACCTGGCTCACCCTCCTCGTCCCACCTAAGTCCCCAGGTAGCCAGACTTTCTCCACCTGTGGCCTCTCTCTTTCGAGACTAGGCGGGGTGAAAGAGGGGTGTAGGTTTCCACACCCAGGTTCTGCCTTGCTGTGTGGCCCTGAACAAGTCAGTTGCCCTCTCTGGGGCCAAGTTTCCCATCTGTTATCCCAGGGATGGGACAAAATTCCTTCCAAAGAACCTTCCAGGGTTGAGCTCCAGGGGGAGGAAGAGGGATAGGGAGGGGCGGGGCGAGGCCTGGGGAGGGACAGGGTGGCACTCGCTCCAGGGCTGCTGGGGTCTCACCGGAAGCGACACAGGATGACCATGGCAGTGGTGAGGGTGACAAGGGATGTGCTATAGCCAACGGTGTACAGAGCCTTCACTGACAGGTAGTAGTAGTCCTAGAGCAGACACGACATGCAGGGCTTCACGTGGTGCGGGCCCCAGCCCTCCAGCACCCCCTTGGAGCTACACCAGTCTCCCGGTGCCGGTGCAGCGCCTGCCTACCTCTGGGCCTCCAACCCCTTGCCCCCCACCCGGCACCTCTTCCCTCTTCTCCTGTGGCTCTCACTTCCTCCATCCCCCATGAGAGCCTCCACCACCATCCTACCCCTGGCTGAGCTTCTTGCTCCCCTCTGTGCAATGCTGCATATTCTGCTGGTGTTTAATAAATGCATGTTGAATTCAAGAGAGCAGTAACCCATCAAAATAGGCACCAGCCTGGAGAAGGGTCCAGGAGGCCCCCACTGGGCCCAGCTTCAGCCTTCCAGCTGCCTGAAGTCCTGGATGAGTAGCCAGGGTCCAGGGGGACATAGGGGAGGCAGTGGCTCAGGCAGCAACAGCTGATTCTCAGGCCAGGCTAAATGATTGACAGACTTGCCCTCCATCTGGCCTGGGTATGCATTAGGCGCTCATGAAGGCCGGCAGAATTGCACATGCTGCCTAGAGAAATGAGGGTCCTACAGTATCCCCAGGGGAAGGCCCATGTTCCCCACCTCCTCATCCCATCCCACTGCCTTGGCACGGGTAGAAGCTCACCTGGTCCCCACTCTCAGACTCATATTCATCAAACCCACAAGCATCAAAGTAGTGAGGGAAGGGCTCGGACCAGCCATCCTCCGTGCAGTTGCGGCTCACCACCCCCATGTCTGCGGTGAGAAGAGAAATCAGAGAGGCATGGGAAAGACTCCAGACGGCCCTGAAATTCTTATCAGAAAATTATTTCTTAAGTGGGAATTCCTAGAAACCCATATGGGCCAACTGAGAAGCTTAAGAACAGAAGGTTCAAGAAATCCTCCACTCTCAGAGGAAAAATAAGAGATTTCTGATGGGCTAGTGCTCAGCCCTTTCTAAGCACACCACGGAGGTGGCGGGGGGGGGGGCAAGATGATCTCTTAACAAGGGGTGAGGGGACTGAGGTTGGCTGACTCCCTGTGTCCTCCCTTCTGGAACTACAAATGCTCTCCAGGTAAAGACTGAGCCCCTCCCCTGGGCCTGGAACAGCACCTGCTCGACTTCAGTGTGCAGAAGAACCACCCGGGAAACCAAACAAATGCAGATTCCAGGTCCAACACGCCTGAGGATTCTAGTTCAGGAGCTCTGGAGTGAGTCGGACAGGCCTTCAGGGGATGTAAAATGGGGGTCCTCGGCACACGCTGAGACGTACAGCTCTAGGTGATGCTTTCATGAGAAGCCCTGGGCCTCCAGCAGCTGTGCCCAGGGAACAGACAGCTTGCTTCATGAGCAAGGACCAGACCACCATCAACCTAGCACCAGATCTTATTAAGGTATATGATGAGGCAAAACTAGTTTTCCAGGCTGTTGTTTACCATGCCTGGTTTTGCTTCTTTCATTATCCCAGTGGCAAGTATCCCCTTTTCCACTCGCCCAGCACCTGAGTGTGGCCACAGACTAGGGTCTGTTCCCTCACTGGCTTCCTGGAAGTTTGCCTGGTGTATCAGGATAGGAGGAGAGCTCGCTTTATATGCAGTTATCTGGGGAAGGTTCTTGCTTTCACAGGATTCAGGAACGAGGAAAATGTTCAACAACAGACACCTGGGAAAAAGCGGTTCCAGCACCCACACTGCTGGACAGAATTCTCCCCTCCTCGGTCAAGGGCCACCTCTGGGGAGCTCAGGGGGGAGGCGTTAGCGCGGCTGCTGCCAGGGAAGGCAGAGACCAAGAGAAGAGGCCCCTCTGCTTTTGTGTCTCCTCTCCACTGAGGTGGAAGATCTCTTTAGCCAAATTCTCTTTAGCCAAGAGTCAGAACCACCCTTCCTGGGTCTTTGGGAAGCAGCAGAGAGAAGTGTTCAGCCCAGAGCAGGGAGGCTGGTCTCTACCACTTCTCCACTGCTGAGCTCTCTGACTCAGGATAAGGAGAACGTCTGGCAGGCCCAGGAAGAGAAAAGGAGCTCACTGCTGTCCCACAGTTTCATGCCAAACCGTTCCTTCTTTCAGCAAACCTGTCTGAGGCTGCAACTAGCAAACCTCCTTCCAAGCTCCGCTGAGCGCTTCTTTGAGCAAGTCTGGACTCCCGGGGAATCCCTGCCCTGGGTCTCCTCTCCTTTCTGCCCGGCCCCAGCAGGACGGTGGAAGGAGCAATGGGAAGCTTCTTTGAAAAACCGTAAGAAAAATGTCCTAGAGATAGAGGTTGTTTCTTTTTTCTCCGCCCAGCCTCCCTTTTTCCTTCTTTTTGTAACATCTACAGTGTGGGCTCAGAAAAGGATAAACCCGTTCAGGACTGTTCCATGCATTTGCTACTCTGTTGTTCCGAAGGAATTCTGTGGGATATGGAGCGCTTCCTAGATTGAAAGCCCGCAGTTACTGAGCCTACTCCCCAAGAGCTACCTAGGCCATTAGCCACTGCAGCTTTGGAGGACCACGGAATTTTAGGGCAGTGGTTCCCCAAGTGTGGACCCCAGACCAGCCACTTTTAGCATCACCTGGAAACTGGTTAGAAATGCAAATGTTCAGGCCCTGCCCCATGCCTACTAAATCAGGAACTCGTGGGTAGAGTCCAGAAATCTGGGTTTTAACAAGCCCACCAGTGAGGTCATGAGCAAAGTTTGAGAACCACTAGATGTCAGAGTTCAAAAACTATCAGGGAGCATCTAATTCAGGAGCTCTTCAGTTGTAGTCCATGAAGAGGCTTCAAGAGATCTGCTACTGCCCTGAAGCTGTATGCAAAATGTTCTCTGTGTATGCTTAAGCATGATTTTTTTATTTGGGGGAGAGAAAATCAGTAGTTTTCTTAGAGAAGGAAGCAACTTGCCAAAGGTCACACAGCCACAGAGGGCAGAACCAGCCCAGAATGTAAGAGCTCCAAACTCAGGTCAGTAGATGCCCTCCCTCCAGCCAGCCCAATTGCCCCCAGCTTATCCTGTTACCTGAGAGATCCAGGGTGCTACTGTCAGCAAAACCAAGCTCTCCTGCAAAACACAGATGTGGGCATCATTTGCAGCTTGCCAGGGCAGTCCACTGCTTACTCTCCACCTGGGAAGGTCATGGCTGCCTGAGGTCTGGAGGTCCTGGGGGGTGGGGTCGTAGCCGAGGCAGCCTCACAGCCTGTGGCTGCACACACTTTCTGACACAGTCAACCCCATTTGGTTTGCATTTCTCTTGTGAAGAATGGCCCATGACTCAGTTCTCCCCCCAGGGACTACAGGAAATGGGGCACTGTCAAGAGGAATGGCATGTTGGAGGGTCTTGAGTGGGGATGTTGGAGGGTCTTCAGAGTGGGGAGCTAAAGGGGAAGAATTGAATAAGGATGAGTTTCTCTTTTTGAGAAATGGGTAAGGGAGAGAAACATGGGTCCAGGGCTTATGGTGTCATCTTTGGGGCTCAAACCTTCCTCTCAGACTCCAAACCTCTCTCATTAAAAGGGAACCCAGAACTCCAAGGACTTTATCCTCAGACATTTTTTTCTCCTTCTCTCCCTATTTTTTACTCTTACCTCCACCCTTTCCTTATGCCTAATCCCTGTTCACAATGAACCCCCATTTCCCCTCCACTTCTCAAATTCCTGTTTCCAAGGTCCAGTTAACATGTCACCTCTTCCAGAAAGCCTTCCCTGACCTTTTCGTTATTCTGTCAACAAACTGCATGGTTAAGTCTTCTGTTCTCTCACTTGCTGTACACTCCAATTTCTCAGGCCCTGGTGATGTCAGTATCTGTGTGGCCTCATGCACATGTTCAAGCTCGTACGTGTGCATGTACATGGGAATATGCAAATGTGTGGGCTTGTTTTCTAACCCTTCCATTTGTGAAACTTGTCCTCCCAAACAAGCCCACGAGTGCCCAGAAGCCTAGGGCTGTGTCCTCCATCTTTCTCTGCCTGTCTTCCCCTCCAGTAAGGCCCCAGGTGGGCGAGCCTGGGGGAGGGGGGCAGGAGGGAAGAACCAGATCCCTGGTGAGCCTTCCAATCTACCCGCACCGGATCCCAGAAGCCAGAGGCTGGGATCTCCTGATGCTGGGTTCCCACTGGATGAACAGCAGTGTGTCCCCACCAAGGTTCTTCTTACCGATGGTTTCGGTCTCCCAGACTGAAAGAGAGAGAGAGAGAATGCAGAGATGAGCAAGGGGGCTGGAGTCAGGCCTGCTCTCTGGCCCCGCTGACCACGTGCTCCCTTCCCCACCCCCAGACTCTGGGGAGAGGTCTTGGTGGGAGCCCAGAAGGATAAGGGCTACAAGCTGGAAACCTCTACCTCTCCCCACAGAGCAGGAAAAACAGAGTTAAAGAGAAATGAGTAGAGGCATCTGGGAGGAGGGGAGAGGTCAGTGCTCCAGCTACCTGCAAAGAGACCACTGCTACAAGGAACCCCAGATCCAGCCCTGAGCTACCAGGGAACCAAGAAAGAAAATGAGAAATTCCATTTGCTCCCTTTAAGGGCAAGTCTCACAGATCCAGCTTTGTGAACAGAGGTGTTAAAAGGCCTACCTTAATGAACCATTAAGCATCAGGTGCAAATAACAGGTTCCTAGTGTGTTTACCAGACCGGAGGGGTGCAAGCTACAGTCTGGAGGAAGGTTTATCTCAAGCAAATCTTGTATTACTGTTGATTCATTCTGCATTTTTTTGTTATTATTGAAAAGAAGCAGTCTTGGCACGGAAACTGACACACAGTAGATGTCCAATAAACTAAATAAACGGCTGAATGAAAGGAATACGCAAGGAAGGAAGTGATGAAGGTGGTTTCTGTAGGAGTGAATTAGAAATGGGGCTGAGTCACAGGCCACCCAGCGCCTGATGTTCCACCATTCATGCTGTGCGGCTCAGGTCAGCATTTCCAGGGCCCCTGTCAAAATCCACTGCCATGCCTGCACCGGGTCACACCCAGTCTTCAGGCCCTCAGGATGTCAGAGTCTCACTGTCACCCTCCTTTAGGGCTGGCAGGAGGTCTGGAGTGGGGAGATGTGGGCATGTGGGGGTACACCCTTGGGTGGGAGGTAGAGGGAGCACTGCCACGCTCTCTCTCCTGCTACAACCTCCCACGGGCACCTTCCCCATTAGGGCAGTATCAAGGTTAGTCAGTTCCACAGTTAGAAAGAAAATCTGCCTTTGCCTCTCACAGGCAGGACAGAAAGAGCGTGCCAGGTGAGCTAGCCAGGGATCCCTGGTGAACCAGACCTTGGAAGCTCTCCACTTCTAGGACACCTTTAGGCAGGTGAAGGAGGAAGCCGAAGCCCAGGTGGGCAGTGACTCTGAAATCCTTGGAGTCCCTCAGGAGCCCCTGCCCTCCAGGCTTCTCAAGCCAATGACCCAACCCAGGGCTCAGGGGGCAGAGCGCAGGCCCACCATTCTCCTTCCCCAGGCCCAACTCGGCGCCCTCAGCCTCCTGCCCCACCTGCCTTGACAGCACGAGAGGTGGTGTGGAGGGCCAGGGTCTGGCTCTTGGCCATCATGTCACCCTTGAGTGTCCACAAGGCCTCAGCCAATGGCTGGAAATGGCCCTGGAACACACTGGACCCCCAAAGGAGGGATCCACAGCCAGCCCTTGCCCCCAGATCCCTCCTGTGAGATCTGGTCACTAGGGCTTCATGCCTTTGGACAGAGGTTGCCCTCTCTCCCCTGCCCCACACCCCCATGTCCAGAAATGGCAACACTCAGCTGTTCTGACACCTCTGGCACTCCAAGTCTACCCCAAGCCCACAGAGCCTCTGAATATCTTCACGCCACTCGAACGGCCCTCAGAGACTTCACAGACCTGAACTCTCCGTGATACTCGCCCCCACCCCAACCCCCTCACACAGGCACACACGCAGAGTCCCCTGAGTCACTGTTCAAGTGGGGCAAGTAAGTTTCCCCAGGAAGCCCAGGAGTCCCCAGCAGGCAGGACCCCCAGCTCTTCTTCTCCCGAGCCCTCACAGCAGAGCCAAGCACCAAGGCCAAAGGAGACAGGACCGAGAAAACGCTTGGTTGAGAAGTGTGAGTGTGCAATGACCCTTGGGAGGGACCTTGCTGGGCCTGAGTGTGCATGTGGGGCAGTGTCTTTGTGTCCAGCTGCCTTCTTCACACGCTGCATTCTCCTGAGGGGGACCAACTGTTTGTCCGTGTCTGTGTGTCTCTCCAGACCTCTGAGCATCTCCGTGGCAGTATAAGTGATAAATATAATATCAACTAAGATTTATTAGTGAACCTGTCAAAGACAGCAGGCCTCGAGCTAAGCGGTTTCCATATGCACTACCCAACTTTATTCCTCACAAAGCCACTCAGTGGGGGAGTCACCATATTTTTTCTCGTTTTACAGAGGGGGGATGTGGGGAAAGGAGAAGGCAATTACCAAGATCCAGGTCCCTAGGGGGGTGAGTGAAAAGGCTCTGATGAGCCTATGTCTGGGAGCACAGGCTTGCTCTTATGTGCCACGATGGCATCTCCGCATGGGCCCAGGTGCCACGTATGGGGACTGCTTTCATGTCCTTAGGTTTGCGTGAGAGCCTGTGTTTCCATCTTCCCCACCAGCAGGTGAGCTCAGGAACAAGGATGTTCACCTGCAGTGTCCTTGTGCCTTGCCCCCCAGGAAGGCCAGGAGCCCAAGTTCGGGGAGCAGGCTAGAAGAACTGTGCCCTGAAGATCCCCCGAGCTGAACATACCTTGGTCTGGGTTGAAGATTCGGAAGAGTTCCGGGCAGCTGACAAGGACCATCTCACCCACTTGGGCGGGTTTCCAGCATGTGATGTTATCCCACATGCCGGGGCAACCTGTGGGGAAGACAGCCATGGGGAGTGTAGGCCCAGCTGTGCACACATGTACACATGCGCATGCGCACACGCACACACACACACACACCACAGGGCCGGCCCTTGCAAGGGGAGGGGAGTGGCTTAAGGAGAGGGAGGGCCCAGCCTGTCCCCGGATGGTCCCTCTAACAAGAGTTGCGACACGCCCATTTTGGGGGTCCTGGGGCAGGGAGAGGCCAACCCTGTGCCCCACAGAGCCCCCTCCTGATTTTACACAGTCCTACATCCCAGCAGGATTGTGGGGAGAGGGAAGCAAGCCCAGCACCAGGCCAGGACTGGATCCCTAAGAACAGGATACGGGGGTCCATGGGCCCCTCTTCCCACATCACCCTGCACCCGCTCCTACTCATCCTTCCCTAACTGGACCCCATTGCAGGCTCCTCTCTGGGTCCTCTTTTTCCCTCTAGGGGAGAGGCAGGACTCGGCTGGTCCGAAGGGGCAGCAGGCAGGATGCTGCTCCTGGACCCCCATCCACCTCCAGGGCAGCCCTGGAGAGAGGTGCTTTTTCCAGGAAAGCTGGCACAGAGCTAGGGCTGGAAGGATGAGCACACGCTTGTCGGATGGACAAGAGGGAAAGTTATCCAGGCAGAGACCTGTGTGTGCCAAGGGCACCACAGAAATTACAACAGGACTTGGAGTGGGAAGACACAGGAGGCAGGGACCACTGTGGAGGCCACGGCAAAGTCAAAGGAAGAGATACTAGAGGCCCAGATCAGGCGAATGGAGAGGGATGAGGAGGAAGGAAAGGAGAGATATGAGAGTGACTTAGGAACCAATAAACTGTGGCAACTTATTGGACGTGCACTGTGAGGGTGAGGATGATGTCAAGCTTGACAATCATATTTTGGGGCTTGGGGGACTCAATGGATCCCCCAAACCCTCTGACCACTGCCCCTGCAAGACTGTGGGTGGGGCTTTCTGCACTCCCTGCTCTCCTCTGCTCCCACCATGCCGCATTCCTCCTCTCCACTACAGTGGCTCTTGCCAAGGTCACCAGTGACCTCTGAATCCAACCAGCACTTCCGGCCCCTCCTTGACTGGCCACACCATACCCATCTGTCCAGTGTGACCACCATCCCTCTAGGCACTTCTCCACTACCAGCGCATAAACGCAGGTGCCGGCCCTGACCTGGGCCCACGTGCCCCAGTCACCTTGAATGAGATCATGGAGTTCATGGTTTTAACAACTGAATTACATGCAGACAACTCCCCAATGCTCGTCTCCATATGCTCCCTGAGGACTGTGGCTCCCAGCCTGCTGCCTGCTGGAGAGCCCTCCAGGAAGAGCCCAAGACTCAACACAGCCTCCTCCTACTAAAACCTGGCTTCCTGCTTCAGACTCCAGCCAGGGTCCTGGGAACCATCCTCAGTGCATCTCCTTCTCCTTCAAGCTCCATCCCCAGCCACTCACCAAGTCCTGCTGGTTTCACCTCCAAATATCTGCAGAATCCATTCCCTACTCTTCACCTTCTCCATCCCTCTAAGGCACAAACCACCTCTAACTTGGAACATTATTCAGACTCCTGGGTGGCCTTGCTCAACACCCACTGCCCCCAGCTGTGATAATCTTTTCAAAATGGATCTCTGGCCCTGTCACCCATCCCATCACTATCAGTTACAATCCTCCAGGTGCTTCTTAGCAGTCTCATAGACCTTAAGGTGGCCCTGCCCCCTCCACCCTGCCTCACAGCTCAGCCCTCCCCACAGTTCCCTTTTCCCTCTAGCACAAGTGGTGGTTGAGGCCATGGGATGGCAGGGTTCACCTAGGGAAAGGGTATAAAGTGAAAAGAGCACCAAGGAGAGAACCCCGGGGAACAGCCATATTTACACGTGGACAGAGGAAGCCATGGAGCGACAAAATCAAGAGCCAGCGGCCAAAAGTAGAAAAGGAGAAGCAGAAGTGTGATGATTCCAACAGTGGAGAGTACAGAGGTCCAAGGAAGGGATGCTCCTGGTGCTTTGGGTGGAGGGAGATAGGCTATGGAGAGGATTTCTGAGGTAAGGGACACCAGGATGATGGAGATGCTGCCTCACCAGGCTGCTGTGAGGATTCAAGTTCACACACGGGCAAGCTCCAGGCTGTCAGCCCTCAATGCATGTTCCCAATTGTTATTATCAATGTCATTGTTTCAGTAAGGTGTCCCTGGGAATCATTCCCCTGAGATCCAGGCCCTGTGAGGTGAGAAGGAAGCCTCAGTGGAAGGCCACTAAAAGGTCCCAGAGGAAGTCTGGGCAGAGGCTAGGCAGGGAAGGGGGCCTGGCCCCCGACACCTTCCATGTGCAGAAAGCCCTGTCCCTCAGATTTCAGGCATTGCTATTTGGAAAGTCACATCCACTCATGTTGGCTCATGGAATCCCGCTCACAAAATGACAGAATGTGGGAGCCAATGCACACAGGAGGCTGAGCAAGAGCATGAAGAAACTGAGGGCCAGACAGAGGAGGCCCAGCCCAGGTCTCAGCACCAAGCCGGTCATCCATTCTTCCTGGTCACCCACCATGGCTGGCCATTGAGCCGGCGTGCGGGCAGCTGTGTCGGAGTGTCCTTCAGCTGCTTAGCCAGAGCTGGCTGTGGCCTGCTGTGAAGTGTGGTCAAGCCTAGCCCATGCCCCGGGAGCCCCAGCCAACAGCTGTTCCCATAATGTGGAGCATCAGGTCCCGATGTGGCCAGCTGCTCCTGCCAGCTGGTGCTCCTTGAGGTCAGGGAGCACTTGAGATGGAGCAAGCAGAGTCCCAAGGGCTGAGGGGCAAGGAGGGATGCAGAGGTGAGGTGGGATGGACCGAGGGGACCAGGTTGCTCCCAGGATAGAGGTCATTGGTGCAGAGGCAGGGCAGGGAGTCATGACTTCTTCAATTATTTCCTGAGCACCTACCATCTGCTAGGCACTGTTTAGGCACCGTGGCCACAGACAGAGGAAAACAAGCAATGCCGGGAAGTTCACGTTTGAAAACAGAGAATGCAAAGGACATGGCCTCCCTTTAGCACCTGACTGGAAACCACCAGACCTGAGTCCTTGTCTATTTCTGCATGACCTTGGGCAAATCTCCACACACCACAACCATGACTCAGTTTCCCTGTCTGCACAGTGAGGTCTGGGAGTCTCTGAGGGTACTCCCAACATGCAGGCCTGAATTCTGGAGCAGAGATTCACTCTGCTGGACGGAAGGCTTGGGGGAGGCTGAGGCCACTTCCCTCACTGCACCACCAGGACAAAACATCTGCCAAAGTTCCTCCAGCCCACCCCAGCCTGGGCACTGTCAGGCTCCATCTGCCACACCTCTCCAAGCCCAGCTGGTGCGGCCTTGTGTTCCCAGCTGGGTCCCCTCCAGAGACTAAGACTCCTGGGGACACCTCCTGCAGCACCCGGGCTGGTGGGGAGCCTAGAACCACATCACTCAGGGGCCCAAGTCCCAGGGTCTGGCTTTAGGGGACAATGTCCCCACAGCCCTCCACCTACCCTTCTGGCCTGATAGGTGGGTCACAGGAGGCTTACGGCCACCTCCTCAGGCTTCCCAGAATGCCCTGCCCAGACATTTCTCCTGCAGTTATCACCTCCTAGCCTGACCCAAACAGGAGCAGATGAAGGCTTTCATTTCTTCCCCCCATTCTTAATGGGACCAGCCCTGGCCCCAGGAGCTTTGGTGCTGAATTCCCCAGGGGCCCCTTCCCTGGTGCTTAGGAGGAGGGGAGTTGGGCTCCTGAGCCAGCCCTGGGTTTTTGGAAGCCAGAGGGCAACCACTCCTTCCTTCTACTCACCCAAATAAGTCTGGCTTCTATATCCCCATCTGTCCCACACTCCAGGGCCAACAAAGCTTCATCTTGTTGGAGCTGGAAGATTTTAAGATGCCTTTTTTCCTCCTCCTCTTGCTCTTTCTCCCCTTCTTCCCTTCCCATCGGTCTTCTACCATTTTTCTTCCCACTTTCCTCCTCCCTTATTTACTCAATTACTCAAGAAATATTAAGCACCATCATGGGTCAAACACTTCCGGGCAATACAGGAAGGATGTGCCTTCCCTGCCTGCACAGAGCTTTCAGTCAGATGGGGGAAGACCAAGATTTAAGCAAATAAACTGAAATTAAAGTGGTGATGAACACTGTGGAAAAAAGCATAGAGTATGAGAAAGGATTATGGGCATATTTTATTTAGATTGGGGGGCACAGATGGGTGTGGTGAGTCAGGGGAGGCATAGGTGAGAAAGGGATGTTTAAGCCAGTACCTGGGAGCAGGCGTTGGCCAAGTGAAGGGAATTCCAGATGGAGGAAATGGTATATACAAAGGCCCTGGGGCAAAGTGATACTTGTTGCAACAGAAACACTCTTAAGGAGAAAAAAGCAACCGAAACTGAGTGAACCAGAGAGACTGTGGCACAGATGGAGCTGGTGCAGTAGGAGAGCTAGATGACTACAGAGATGGGTAGTATGAAAAGATTTTGGATTTTATGCTAAATGTTAAGAGAGGCCATAGAATGGTGTATGCATGTCCTATTGCTACTGTAACAAAGCAAACTTAGTGGCTTAAAAGAACACAAATTTATTCTCACAATTCTGGAGGTCAGAAGTCTGACACAGAGCTCTCTAGGCTAAAATCAAGGTGTCAACAGGGCTGGTCCCTTCTAGAGGCTCTAGAGGAGAATGAGTGTCCTGGTATTTCCCAGCTTTAGAGGCCGCCCACATTCCTCAACTCACGGCCTCTTCCTCCTTCTTCAAAGCTAGCAGCATAGCATCCTCAAACCCCTCTCCTCCTGCCTCCCACTCACAAGGACTTTTGTGGTGACATGGAGCCTATCTGGGTAACCCAGGATAATCTCCCCATTTTCCCACTTCAAGTTCCTTAACTGAATCACATCTCCAAAGCCCCTTTTGCCATGTAAGGTAACATGCACGGATTTGGGGGGTTAGCATGTGGCCATCTTCGGGGTGCCATTATTCTGCCAACCACAGACGGGTTTTAAGGGAAAGCATCAATGTGATCTGATTTGGTTGTGTGCAGAAGATAATATATTTAAAGGGCAAAAGAGCAGGCATGGGGAGACCTGTGAGGATATGGCAGTGATCCAGGGGCCAGATCTGGAGTGTCAGCTGCGGATATGGAGGGGAGTCTTGTATAGGAGAGAGACTGGAGACAGAACTGGCAAGGCTTGGAGACAGGCTGGCTGGGCACGGCAAGTGTGCCAGAGACTGCCAGTCCTCACCATGCCATGTGACTGTATTCTGGCCAGTGGGGCCAGTGACAAAGAGAAGGATGACTCGGCCTCTTAAACGCCCTGACTCCCTCCTCCCCTGCTGCAGCATCCTTGTAGCCCACATGTGGATGGCGGCAATGTTCCAAGGTGGAATGAGCCTGGATCCCTGAATGACCCCGTGAATGGACTCTACTCCCACTTCTGCTGACCATACTGCAAGCAGTAAATGTTACTGTGCTGAATCTCTGAGGCTTTAGGGCTTATCTGTAATTTCAGCATCATCTATAGGCTACTACCCTGACTAATGCAATGATGGAGAGAGAGATATCAAGGATGCCGCCCAGGTTTCTGGCTTGAGGGTCAGGGTGGGTGGATGGATGTGCCCTTTACCAGAGCGGGGAAGACTGGCTGAAGAGCAGATGGCAGGGAGGGGCAGGGAGAGAATTAGGCAAGTTGGAAATCAAGAGCTCAATTTGGGATATGCTTAGTTAGAGACGGTGCTAAGAGCCAGGTGGAGCTAGCTGTCGAACAGGCAGTTAGATAAAAGTCTGAAGGCCAGAAGAGAAGTCAGAGCTAGAGAAGATAGCAGGGAAAGCTGAGCATGGGGACACTAGTCAAGGCCACGGAAGTGGAGAGGTGGTCTAGTGAGAGCGTAGATTGGAGTAGAAGGAATAGAAGGGAACCCCAAGTTCTGAGAAATGCCAACATTTACAAGAGGAGCTGGCAAAGAAGACTGAGAAAGGGGCAGTCAGGGCCACAAGGACAACCAGGAGAGGCTGGTGACAGCCGTCAGGAGAGCATGTTTCAAGGACGTGTTCGAGTGCATCAAATGCTGTTGGGAAGTTGAGAAAGATCCCTCCTCCTCGTCCTCCCCCAGAAGACATAAAAAATCAGACCAGGTCCTATTCCCTGGGACACCTCCACAAGCTCGGCACCTCCACCCACACAGAACCCCCTATTCATCTCTACATTTGTTTCTACGTCCACACCAGGCCCGGGCCTGCGTCCTCAACCTTCCTGTCCCCTAATCTACTATACACGCCTCCACTACGGAACTTTGTCACAGGAATCCAGACACTGGGGGGCTTCTTCTCTCGGGTGGGAGATGGCTGGGTACAATCTCGGGGCTGGCTCCCACCATTATCCATAAAATAGCCCAAGGAGAGGCGGCGATTTGTGCCAGCAGGGAGAGAAGTCCATTTAGGAAGGTTGCACTCGGAGAGAATGCAAAAGCTATTAGCCCAGAGACTGGAACAAAATAGGAGCTAATCTCGGGTTGTCATGGCAATGATTTTGTCAGGTTCCCCACAGTGTTCAAAACTCGTGAGACCAGTGGCACTAAAGGGACTCAGATAAAGCTGTGATCCTTTCTTTGAGAAGCTACCCGAGGATGCTCAGGTATTGTTAGAACAGGTCGCCCATTTTAACAAGGATAAAAATATCATTCAATTTACTGAAATTGACAGCCAATGTTCCTGTTCCACAAAATGAGGACCACCGGTGAGCTCAATGCTGGCGAGGAAGGGGGAAGCAGTACAGATGCAATGCAGTCCTCCCCTCTGGAAGTCTGAAAAGGCTAGAGCAGTGGCTCTCCAAGTGTGGTCCCCACACCAGCAGCACGACCCCAAGGGAACCTGCCAGAAATGCAGATGCTCAGGCCCTACCTGAGACCTACTGAATCAGACACTCCCGGGGTGGGGCAGCAGCATGGGTGTTTTCACAAGCCCTCCAGGGAATTCTGACACGCACCGCACACACACACTAAAGCTTGAGAGCCACTGGACTAAAGGAAAACACGGTATGGGCAGAAAAGGAACCCTCTGCTAGATGTGGTGCCAAGCCCTACAGGGTACCCATGCAGAGCGAGGGTTCCTGCAGACTCCACACCTTCCCCAGCTTGGTGCCCAGGGCCTAGAGCAGCTGGGAGGCCCTTCCAAGAAGCTTAGCTTGCTCGTTGGACAGGGGAGCCCGGGCCTAGCCTAAGGCGGATGCCCTTCCTACAGGTTCCTCTTCTCCCCAGAAGGGCCCAGGGTGGAGATGGGGCTGGACAAGGACCTCTGCACACTGGACAGACCTCGAATACCAGGTCAGAATAGCGATGAGCAGGCTTTCTCGCCTCTCTCTAAGTCTCCTCCCTCCTGCCCCTGCTGAGGCTGCCTCAGGCCTCCCTGCTCCATCTTCTCCAGAATGTGGGGGACCCCCAAGAAGGACCACGCCCAACCAGCTCTGCTTAAATGCAAGGAAGTCTTCCAGGCTGCTGCCAAGAGAAGGTGCTGGCTGGGTTCCCCAAGCTGGTCAGCAGGCAGTCTAGGGCTGTGGAAAGGCAGAGAAACCTGTTCCCACGCACAGGGGTCCTTTCTGGCACCCCTGGCCAGGACGAGGACCTGGGCCCTGTCCCAGGGCTGGCTCTGGCCCTTGGTGTGACTCAGGCCAGTTATAGCTCCTCTGGCCATCAGCCTCTCCATGCACCACGTGACCGAGCTGGACTCAGTGCTGTCTCAAGTCCCATTTGGCTCTCAGGGGTTTGGAATGAGGGACAAAACCACAGATCCCAATAAACATCTTTAAAACACGCCAAGCATGTTGCAGGCAAAACAATCCAGGCCAAACACTTGCTTTCACTCCCATGGCCACCTGCCTTACCTCTTTTTTTATCCCTTCCGCTGCCTCCTGAGCTCTGGTGCCTTCGCCTCAGCATGCATCTGGCCCTGGTGCCTGCTCTGAAGGCCCCTCTATGTGGTACCATCTTACCTTCTCCTTGGGGAGAAGAAAGGACTTGAGGGGACGCGGGTGCCTCCTGGGAGGCCCCCTCCCCCACACAAATCAGCATCCCCATTTCAACTAACTCACTCAATTGGATTTTGAAAATATGGGGAGACACGCAAAATAAATACAAATACCTAAAAGCAGAAAAGCATTGCTGTGAGTTCACGTACAAAGCACTGGAACAAGTTATCAGTTCTCGTTTTCGTCTCTGAGTGTGTTGCAGGGACATCCACTGAACTGTGGCCCGAGTTCTGTGCTGAGGTCTTGGTGGCGGCGGAAGGAGCAGGGAAGGGTGCCGCGGGAGGACCTTTCTCAGCTCATCCCAAGCACAGATTAATAACATAACGCACACCTGTCAATCCTTTGTTACACTCAAATCTGACTCCTGGCTGGGGGTAAGCTCCCAGGCTTCATCTTCGCTCTCACTGGCCTGAAATCCCAGGAGCATGTGATCATTATATACTGCTCTCTCCAAACCTGTGGTTCTCAACCCTGGGTGCACTTTAGATCATCCGGAAGCTTTTCAACCACACCAGCCCCTGGCTCCACCAAAGGCTGACCACATGGGTCCGGGGTGGGGCCTGGACACCAATTAAATGCTCCCCACGGGGTGGTAATGTACTGAACGGGTGGGATGAGATGAAGTGCCACCCGCGTTTCACAAGCATGCTTCATCTGAGGCCAAGAGGCCAGGCTCAGCTAGAAAGACAGCCCAGGATGCCCCAAGGAGCAAGCCAGCGGCTCTGAGCAGGCAGCACAGGGAAAGCGCAGACCCTGGAGGCTGAGAGCAAGGCCAATGCTCTCCCAGAAACTCAGCACTGGAAAGGCGCCAAGGCCCCCTGCTCCTGGATTCCCTTCCAGGAGCGGGTCCTTCAGCGTCCGCTTGTGGGGAAAAGTCCCTAAGGACCACAGCCTGGAGTGAGTGGGGCAGGTGGGACAGCTCTTTCTCGGGTCAGCCTGCCCCTTCCACTGCAGCCGCTGCTGGCCGAGCAGATGGGTAGAGGCTGAGGCCTTCTGCACTCCTGGCCCTCAGAAAAACAAACACCCTGTGGCCTTTTCGCAGCTGAGTAAAGTGCAGGTCCCTGGGGTACGTTCAAGGCCCGCCTCTGTCCAGCCGCATTCCCATGTCCTCTACTGTGTGGCCTCCCTCTCTAGTGAGGGCAGAGGAGGGGGTGCGCCTCCTCCCTCCTCTTCTGAGCAGCAACACAGTACAGTGATGAAAAGTACCCACTCTGAACCACTCAGATGCAAAGTCACTTCCTGGCTGCTTGACCTAGTAGGGTGAAGGGCCAGTAACCTCTCTAGGTCTGAGCTGCCTCATCAGTAAAATGAGTTGGTGTAAGGTTTAGATGACCTCTACCAGGGTGTATGTGTGGGTTTAGAACCTGGGATCTGGTGTGCAGGTGCTAGCTACCCCAAATGCCTACCCACCAGACACCAGACCCGCTGCTCTCTCTCCACCTTTATTCCCATCATCTCCCCCTGGAGCTTTCCCTCCAACCTTCCCATGCTTCCCATCTGCCCTCTAAAACCTGACCCCCTACCCCTCCCATTTTCCAGAAGCCTTTCCCAGGTTGTTCCAAACCGCATGGACCTGTTTCCTAGCGATGTCTCTATCTTTCCCGGGAGATCTGGGATCTGAGCCCAGGACAGGAGACACCGAAGGCATTCAACACTACAGAGGACAATGGATTTGTTGACTCCTCAGCAAATGCCACACACTGTCCCTTCAACTTCCCTTGGATGTTGTCATTTAATGCAATAATCCTCCATGATAGGAATTATTTTTTTCCTCCATTTTACAGACAAGAAAAGTAAGGTGCTATGTGTCTCTCCTAAGGCCCTGTGGCTAGGGGTCAGGGAGGCTGGGACTCAGAAACTGTCATTCTCCAGAGGCGCTGTGGCCTAGTGGTTGAGGGCACAGACTACCTAGGTTTAAGTCCCACTTCTGCCTCTTAGTGGAGTGTGTCATTAAGGTAAGCAACATGCACCAGCTCCTTGTGCCTCAGTTTCCTCATCTATAAAATAGGCATAATAGATACTACCCCCTAGATGGGGTCTGCCACCCAAGTTCAGGTTTTGGAGTGGCCTACAGGAAGCCTTGACCCCTAGGGCCTTGGAGGCAGAGCTAAAAGAGAACCAGGTGGAATCCCAGGGAAATGACACAGGGATGCCAGCCCAATGGGAGGGGTCTACAGGCGGGCAGGCCACTGCTGGCCCTCCACCTGCAACTCCAGTGGAGCTGGAGAAGAAATATGCAGATGCTGTGCCCCGAGCCATGCCACTCTTCAGCCCCACACCCACCCACTCCAATTCAAGATCCCTGATGCAAGGGGTTACTCACTGCCCCCCAAAAATGTCAGGCTCAGGCCTCCCAGCCACTTGCTCCTGCAATTCCCTCTACCTAGAAGTTCCTCCCTATCCATCCATCCTCAAGTCTTACCTGCCCAGCAAATGCCTGCCCAGCCCTCAGGTCGAGCTTCTCATGATAGCCACCCGGGAAGCTTTTAAAAATCACCCACTATCTAAGGCCCCTCTCAATCAGAAACAGGTGGGCATCATCATTCCCAAATCCTCAAGACTGAGGAATGAACAAACATAAGGGGGGAATGCAACTATGGACTTAAGTAGATTTATGATTATTCTAGCAAACGAAGAACATGTATCATTGATATAAAGGCAGTGGCCACCAGAGGTTCTGAGGGGAGGGAGAGGGAAGAAGAGGTGTAACATGGGGGCATTTTCAGGACATTGGAATTGTTCTGCATGACATTGCAATACAGATACATTTTGTCATAACTTATAAAATTGTACGGTGCTAAGTGTAAACTAGAATGTAAACTATAGACCACGGCTCTTAGCAATGCTTCATTATGTGTTCATCAATTGTAACAAATGTACCACACTGATGAAAGATGTTGTTAATGGGGGAAGTGTGGGAGGGGGAGGGGGTGGGGTATACGGAATCCCCTATATTTTTTATGCAAAATTTATGTAATCTAAAGCTTCTTTAAAAATTAAAAAAAAAAACTTAAAAAAAAAAAAATCACCCGTGACTGGCCCCACCCCAGAGATCCTAATGCAATTGACTTGGCCTGTGGCTTGGTACATTTTTAAAGTTCCCCTGGTGATTCTAACGTGTGGCCAGGTTTAAGAATCAAGGATCTAGGTCAAATGCCACCTTCGCCATGAATCCTTCCCCGTCCTCCCCATGAAGAACTCATTGTTCTCTCTCCTGAGCACACCAGAATGTGGGATGCCCTGCCCCGACCCCCATCCCCCAGCAGCAGCCTTCTTTGCCATGGGGTAGTCGTCCATCCACATATCTCTCTCATACTTCTGCCAGGGTGTCCCTGTGGGGAGTCCTATGTCTGGTCCTCTCCCCAGCCCAGGGCAGCTCTCCCTGTCCCCACCCCATCTCCTACCTCTACTCTTTCCTCTTGGATGCTTTTATTGCTCCACCCCATAAAATGCAGGAAAAGGGGCTCTGAGCTGGGAGGTAGGATGCCTGGGTTCCCTGGCCCTCAGAGTCCCATTTTCTCACCACAAAACAAGAGGCTCGGACCTTGGTTTCACAGGTTTTTAGGGCTGGTGGAGCTAGAGCATGGCTGGCAGGAGAAGCCAGCAAGGCCAAGAGCAGCTCCCTCACCAAGTGATGCTCCCTGAGAAGCAAATGGCCAGAAGCTAAGTCCGGGGGGACCATTACATTTAACTGGCCTGCAGATTAATCAATTATTCAAACAGATGGTACTCAGAAGAGCTCCCCGGGAAACCAAAAAGTGGATCCCTCTGGCATGAGTGTAGAGCTTCAGCAGGACATGGAGCCAGTCCTCCAGTGGCTAAGATGTAAGTAGGGCTGGGGAGGCCTCATGGGATACCCCCTCCCCGCAAGCCCCAGCTGCCCACCCAGATCCCTTCCCTGGCCCCAGCTGGGAGCCAGGAAGCCAAGGGTGCCCTTGCCTCAGCAGGCTTTGGTTCCCATTTGCACAATGGGGAAAGTAGGAAAAGAAGGATGATGGAAGACCTGTGGTGTTCAGCCAGGGGCTGGGCCACTCCCTTGGGACAACTGGAAAGGCTGAGAGGCACTTTTTGGTTGTCATAGGGATCAGGGGATGTTCCTGGCATTTAATGGAGGAAGGGCTAAGGATGCTAAATGCCCTGCAATGTGTCTCTCTGACCAGCCCAAAGCAGCATGATCCTCCCCCAAATGCCAACAGGGGTTCTTGCTGCTGCTCCGGTCCCCAGCTTCTGATGGAGAGAGCTAAGGAGGTGGGAAATGACCCCGTCTCCTGCCCTGGGTTGACCAGGTGCTCTCCAGCTTGGCCACCAGCAACAGCTGTGTCCCTGCTGCCACCAGGCCCAGGCTGCTAATGAGCTCTCTGACAGCTGCTGCCAAGCAGGCACCAGCTTGATTCCAGCCCCTAGGGGAGAGAAGGTGTCCCCAGCCAGCTACCCAGAATGGCCCCTGCCAGAGTTGGCCCTAAGGGGGACAACCCGTGTCACTGCCTAGAGCAGACCCAGGACCCCATTGTCCCCAAAGTCTGAAGGGCCCAGGGACCTGTACCTCCATCGCACTCAAACACGCAGGGCCAAAGGCTGCCCTGCTCTCCCCACTGCCCCTCTCACCAGGGGAAGAGTCGTTCAAGCCCATCAGGTCATTCGCCCTTTGGATCTTCTCCAGGCACATGGCTTGCTCTTTCTTGAAGATGCAGTCAGAGTGCATGGCAGTGGCCTGCAGGAGACACACAAAACAGGCAGGTGGGAGAGGGGAGGGGACAGAGAGGTCTATCCACAAGTCCTGCTCCTAAGCCCAGGGAAGGAGGCAGAGCAGGAAGAGAAGGGTGACAGAGCGATTTAAGGGCCAGCATCTACTACGTCACATACACCCTGAGAAGCCTTCTCAGTGACCAACTCAATGTGTGGCCTTGGGGGGGTGCCCCACTCCCCAGGCCTCATTTTCCAGGTCTTATAATAATATTAGCAGCCACATATATAGCATTTTACTAGGTGTGAGCACTATTCTAAGTGTTTCATATCTGTATGTTAAGAGTTCTATGAGGTAGTGTATTAGTCAGGGTTCTCTCGGGAAACAGAATCAACAGGAGATATCGGTCAATAATATGAGAAGTTGCCTGTCCAAGGACGAGCTGGGAAATTCTCTCTGAATGTTGAAATCACTTCCCCTTTTAAGTCATTCAACTCATTGGATAAAAGCACCACCCATTGATGATGTAATCTCCCTGATTGATGCAGATGTAATCAGCCATACACGTAGTAAACTCACTGGTGATCGAAGTCCATAAATGCTCTTGTATTACAATTAGCCCAGTGCTTGATGGAACAAACACCTGGACACAATTACCTGGCCGAGCTGACACATTAGCCTCACCATCACAGGTAGGAACTATTTTTTTTAATCACTTCCCATTTTACAGAAGTGGCAACTTACACACAGAGAAATTAGGTAACTTTCCCAAAATAGACAGTAGAGGTGGTATTCAAACTCAGGCAGTCTGGCTCCAGAGACTACTAGGCCACTATTGCACTTTAGGGGAGCAAGCAAGGAGTGGAGGAGAGAAAGGCTGAGAAAGCTCATCCTCTCTCTTCTCTAGGGGCCCAGGAAGGAGGTGCACCCCCCAGGGGTCAGGGAAGTCCAGTGGTAGCATTCGGTGAAGGGCCTCCTCGCCTCTCTTGTTGACTCTTTCCCCATTTTGCTAAAGAGTCTCAGAGAGGTTAAGAAACTCCCACCCAAACACAGAGTCAAATGACTTCAAAGCTGCCATCATGACAGCTTCTTCCCAACGACGCCAGTTACCTCAAAACTCCAGGGCAGGGATGGCTCTGTAGGGGAGGTCGCCAGCATCTGAGCCACCAAGGGCCGTGTTTAGGGACCTAGTCCAGCCCTGACTATTCGCAGATGTGGAGGCAGCTTCCAGATGGAGGGAGGCCCTGTCCGTGGTCAGCCAGAGAGCCAAGGCAGAAGCAGGCTCTGAGAACAGCCTTACCCGGTTTGAGTGATGGAGCCACTGGCTGGGAGCCTGACCCCTGATCCTGCCTGTGCTAAAGGACAGACATGAGCGGAGCACAGGCTTCTGAGCTCTATCCTGGCAAGGCCTCCTGGGCTGGGCACTGAACAATCAAAAGGGCCTTCTGTAGCCCTGACCAGAATCTTTGCCAGCACAACTCTACAAGTTGCCAATTGTCACCATCATAATAGATTTCTAAATCTTAGGAAAATGTCTGGTGGAATCAGGACAGAGTCTTGAGTACGGAGTGCTTTTTCTAATTCACACAAATGGGCTGTACAGTCCAGGAGTAATGCTGTCCCCAATCACCCTGGGTCCTAGAGATACCAGTTAGGTGAAAAGAGCTTGGCTGAGGGCACTTAGAGACTCAGCATCTCTGAAGTGGGGGCTCAGGTGGTCATGGAAGGGAGGGTCCTGGGCCCTTACCATCGGCAGCAGGAGAAGAGCAGCCAGGCAGGCCTGCGCCAGGCCAGCCATGACGCTTCCCAGACAGAGGCAGGCTCAGGCCCGCACTGCCGGCCTCACACCTGCCTCACACCTGCAGTAGCTGCTGGTCGGCCCCGAGGTGTCTGTGGGCTAGAGAGAAAGGAAAGGCATGAGTCCATGGGTCCAGTAGGAGATGGAGAGACAGAGCGAGCCAGGACCCAGCCATCTCCTTCCCTTATTATCTCCTCCCCTACCTGCAGCCAGCCAAGTGCAACCCCACCTCCATGCTTTTGTCAGAGCTGTTTTTATTCTTCTGTGCAACAAGCATTTGCTGAGCACTTACTCTGTGCTCGGGGGATGCGAGGCTGGGTCAGGTATCCACCAGTCTACCGGGACAAACTGGAGCAGCTTTCTCCTCTGAGGCAGACAAACTGTCTCCCCAGATCTTTTCATTCTGCCCTTCTGCCACAGTGGCAGTTTTGGCTGGATTTATGCACGTCCATCTAGAGATGACACTTCCCCATCTCCCTTGCTCTCAGGTGCCGGCACCTGATGAAGTTCTCCCCTATGCAGTGGGGATGGAAATGGCATGGGCCACTTCTGCATCACTTGTTTACAAGGGCTGCGTGCTCTCCATTTCTTTTCTTCCCCCTTCCCAAATGCTGGACCCCACTTTGACCATGCAGACAAGAACAATAAGGGGGTAGGGGGAACACTTCAAAAAGAGCCGAGCAGCCCCACCAGCCTGGATGGATGATCTGTCTCTAGACTGTTAGAGATGAGGGAGGAAAGCTAATTTAGTTCACTGTTGGAGGGCCTCATTGTTACAGCTGCCCAGCCTAACAAATACATACTCAATTAATCCTACCTAGACCCACTTCTTCTTCAGGATAAAGTCTTTAATGCCTAGAGATACAAAACAAGGTAACTGCTGAAGAGGGGGCTTGGGCCTCAGAGTTGCAGACGCTCCGAGGGGTACGTCCTGTGAGGAGTGGACTCGCCAGTGGAGAGCAGCCTGGGCGCAGGAAATCGAGTGCGAAGGCTGCGGGAGGCCAGGCACATTCCATAGGGAGAGTCTGGTCTGCTCCTCAAGTCAATCATTAATGCATATAGCCTTCAACCCAGCAATCCCTCATCTGGGTATCCTAGAGAAATAATTGCACTTGGACAAAAAAGAGGCATATGCAAGGATATTCACTGTAGCACTATTTAAAATAGCAACAACAACAACAAAAAATGTGGCCACTGATGAACAGGCCACACCACAGCTATAGTGGAATACTATGCAGTTGTTAAAAAGATTGAGTAAAAAGAAAGAAAAAAAAAGATTGAGTAGGCCAGCATCAGGGGCACTGCTAAACTGGTTCAGGAGGCACACGGGGACAGGGGGATGGAGAAACCCCTTTACCTGCCTCTCGTCCATTAGTCCTTGCACTCACCTCACTAGTGGACAGAGTTGCTTTCACCCCTGAGTCCTTTGTGCCCCAGCTCTCTGCCTCCCCACAGCCCCAACCTGCTCAACTGGTGACCAGCAAGCACACAAAAAGGAAAAGAAAACTGGTGCAGGAAGGCTTACTAAAAGGGTGCCCTCTCCTTAAGCATCTCTTCCTCTGCCTGGTGGTCAGGGCTCATTCAGAGATGCTGCAGGTGGCCTTGGGTATCCCAGTAGATGCTCAGAGAGGCCCAGGGTGCATGTGGGTGATGGCCCAGCCTCCTCCCTGCAGTCAGGGAGGACTGGGCAGACTGGGGAGACACTGGCCCCAGCACTCCTGGGCACCCCAAGGCACAGGCTACACCAGAAACTCAGGCTTCATCCCTGGACCTCACCTCTGGCATGGCCTGCAGGTCCTGGCCCCAGTGAGCCTCAGAGGGTTCTAACCTGCCTGGCAGGAACACAGGAAAGCCTGGCCCCACGGAGCTCCAACAGGTGCTGGAGGCCATCCCATCAGAGGCCAGCACAAGGCAGAAGGCCTCTGAGACCTGGGAATGCCTGTCCTACACCTTCACAAACTCAGGTCAAAGGCTAGTGAGGCCTCAGGTCAGGGAAGCCTCCAGCCAAGGCAATGCCCCAACCCTGGGTGCTTCCCAGAGCCCTTCTACAGCTCTTCTGGAGGTGGAGGCGCAAATATCCTCTGCCTGGAGGCTGGGCCTGGGGACTTCCCTCTGTGGCCACAGTCAAGACCCTCTGCTTCTTTGGTTTCCTTGGCCGACAGGAAGATGCCCTCTCTTCATCTCAGTTCCCATACTGGCCTGCTTCACAAAAGGAGAGAAATGACACCAGTGGACGCAGTGCTCCCTCCCTGTGGCATTATCAAGTTGCCCCCAAGTGAAATAGCCAGCGGCTGCTCTGGGAGAGATGGCTGCCCTGATGTAGAAAGGCCGAAAATCAGAGCTCCCTGCTCTCAAAGACACCCTGAGATGTCAACAGCATGACCCCCTCAGGACGGAGCTCTCTCCAATTGGACACTCACTCTCTCCTCCTGGACCTGACCCTGGTCGGAGGGTGAGCTCGGACCTCTTAGCCCTGCGTGCTCAACCAGGGCCGCGCCTTCAAATCACCTGAGGGGCTTTGAAAAAAGCCTGTGCCCAGCTGAATCACAATCTCTCAGGTGGGAACCTGGGCATCAGTATTGTTTCAAGCTCTCCAGATGGCCCTCCTATAGAAATAGGGTCCTCAACTCTGCTTTAACCTTTATCAGGATCGAGGGAGCTGGCACGGACGCGCTGGAGGCCTGAACGGGTCTGCTTATGCTAGAGGGGAAACGGGGCAGACAGAGAGCTCGTGTTTTGAGGGCTGGCTGATTTCTGAATTTCTCCCTGCCCCCAGCCCCTACAAATATGCAGAAACAGGTGTCCACAGAGATGAGCATAAAGCCATGTCAACCCCACAAAGACAAAGAGAGACATTTCTCCCCAAGGTACCCACTTGAAGCCGTCAATACAGACACGCGTGATGGAATACACAGAGGTGGAGTCTCACACACACAGTTTCCCAGAAGTGCAGACACACACTCACAAAGCAAAGGTAGGTGCAGGTCCATCACACAGCGATTTAGGGATTCAGACATATCTGTCATATACTTATGCATATATATACACAATAACACACACACTTTCTCACATTCCTCCTGCAAAAGCATTCAGCTACACGGAGGCAATCAGATGTGTTCAGATTCAGACACTGGCACACACACCGAGAAGCCCAGGCTTGCAGGATGCTGGTCTCCGTTCAGGGCTTGGCAGCGACTCGCCCCCAGCTGGCGTGAATTCAAAACAAGCTGGAGCCTAGGCCCCAGCCCCTCCCACCCCAACACGCTGCTTTGCCGCCAGGCTGCCCTGGCAATGGTATGGACCAGGAGAGAGCTGTGCCTGGGCCCTGCTCAGGCCGGGGACAGAGGGCGGAGAGGTTGGGGGTACTCGCAGCACTAGGCCCAGGGTTCTTGGTTCCCGTAGGTGCCCTCTCTGTACTCACCCTCCCCCCTACATTTCACCCACCCCCTGCCCAACTGGACACAGACACCCTCAGATCTGGGGTTGAGAGCTAGAACCTGGGAGCTCCTGGGCATTTGCCTGCCTGCTCCCCACCTCAGCTGTGGACCGCAAGGACCATCCCATCTGGATCAACCCTACCCCCATCCCACCCCTGACACCACCCCGTACCGCTCCCTACTGGACAGCACTCAGCATCGACACTCGTCCTAGGCCACCTGCCCCACATCCAGCACTCCTCGGGGCTGCACACACAGGTCTCCTCTGCCACAGGGCTGCCTTCTGAGACGTGTCCCCTGGGCCTGCCAGCCCAGCCCTGGCGGCTGCTCCCCTCCTCCCCCACCCAAATGCCTCCCTCCTCTGGGTTTCCCCAAGCTGACACCCTCACAGGACAGGGCTAGGCCCACCCACTGCACCTGTGGGTAGACTCTCCTCTCCCCGAGGATGGACGCTGGGCTCTTTCGGCCCAGTCACACATGTGGCTTAGGGTGATTTGGCCACCGGTAGCCCCAGGCTCTCTCTCATGGCTTCTCCTACAGCTCCATGTACTATTCAACTCTACTTCCAGGCATTCCGTACGGTGGACTCGAGACCATTTTGTCAAAGTTTTTAACCTTATGACCCCGAATGAGCCATTAACTGTGCCTCAATTTTATCATCTGTGAAATGGGGATATAGTAATAATAATACTTATCTCATAGATATTACCATGAGGCATCACAAGTTTATGTAAGTGAACTTTAAGGTATATAGCATAGCCTGGCAGCTGCTAATGTGCTAACTCATTATTATCTGACTACTTTGGGTTCAGCCTTTTTGCTGTCTCTTGCTGTCATCTCTACCACCATGGCTCTGGGTCACATTCAAAATGGGAACAGTGTGCCTGCTGGGCCTTTATTTGCTAACAGCTGACATTTATTAAACACTCAGTATGTACCAGGCACTCTTCTAAGCAATAAATATCTGTTAGCTAATTTAACCTGCCCCAAACCATACTCTCTTTATGCTCATTTTATTGCTGAGGCAACTGAGGCACAGAGAGTCTAAGCAACTTGCCCAAGGTCACACAGCAAGTACGTGGGAGAACTGGGAAGTGAACTTCAGCAGTCTGGTTCTGTCTTAGTTTGCCAAAAGTCTGCTGACGCAAAGTACCAGAAATGGGTTGGCTTTTATAATGGGAATTTCATTTGGGGTAAAAGCTTACAGTTCCGAGGCCATGAAATGACCAAATCAAGGCACCATCAGAGCTGCTTTCTCTCTAAAGTCAGCTACTGTTGATCCTGGTGTCCCACCACTTGGCGATCAGGTATATGGCAGGGCTGGTCTCCTCAGCCTTGAGCTGCTCCTTGGGCCCAGCCCCCCGGGGGCCTCTTTCTGTGCCTCTGTGCTCTGCTGATTCCAGACTCCAGGACCTCTCTCAGCCTCTCGGGGCTTGTTTTCTGGAAGCTCGGGATTTCCCAAACCATCCATTTTTTATTTCTTTGTGCCCAGAAGCAGTTCTCAGCTTATCTCTTTTATCTTGCATTTTGTTATAGCTGCAAGGAGAAGTCAGGCCACATCTCCCACATTTAGCTTGGAATTGTCCTCAGCTAAATATCGAAGTTCATCACTCTCATGTTCCACCTTTTTTCCAACATTAGAACTCAATTTTGCCAAGTTCTCTGCCACTTTAAAACAAAGATCACTTTTCCCCCAGTTTCTAATAAAACACTCATCATTTCCACCTAAGGCCTTATCAAAATTATCTTTAGCATCCATATTTTTACCAACAGTCTCTTCAAAGCTATCTAGGCCTTTTCTATCAATCATCTCACAAATCCTCCTTAACCATTTATACATCCATTCCAACATTTTTTGTAATTGCAATCAGCACAAATCTCACTCTTGGTACCAATTTCTTAGTTTGCCACAGAGCTGCGGATGCAAAGTACCAGAAATGGGTTGGCTTTTATTATGGGGATTTTGTTTAGGGTAAACTCTTCCCGAGGCCCTCCGTTTAGATAAAGATCCAAACTGAGTCATGCCTTACTGACATAGTCCAATCAAAAGGGCCCCATACCCACAAGAATGGATTAGTTCAAAAACAATCTTTTTCTTTTGGGGATTCATAAAAGAACTTCAAACTGCCATAAGCTCCAACACTTGTGCATGCCATCCTTATGCATCTGCTGTGCTCTGTAACTGATAAGGAGGGTCAGCACTGAGCCCACTGGTACTCCATTTAGCAACCCCCCTTGCTCTCGGGGGCTGGTCAGGCCCTCTGCTATCCTCTGCCCACATTCTTATATCTGAAGCACCCTCCTTAGGAAGACTTAGTTATAGACACAGCACTTTAGATCTGAAATGAACTTTAAAGGCCACCTCCTCCTGGTATAAATGGGCCAGAGATGGGGAGACTCTTCCCAGGATTACACAGTGCAGAGCCCTGGAGCCCCACCTGAAAGGAATGGGATGTGTAACAGAGACCTGAACTGAAGACAGGAAGGGAGTTCGGGGACCCCAAAGGTACTCCACTCCCCTTCCAGATTCTGGAAAGTCTGCCCTCCTCAGGCACTGTAATCCCAGCACCCAACCCCAGGGAGGGAACTGACACTAGCAGGCTATGTCCTCTGTCACCCATTGCACCAGGCAGTTGTTCTCCCTGCACACAGGAAGATGGCATCATCAGTCAGCACACTGGAGCAGTGACTCACTGGGTTCACCGACTTTCTGTATCTTAGTGTGGGAGGGGATTTGGAGATTCTTTAGCCATTTTCTCACTGCCCCAAACCAGGCAGGACCCCTTCTGCACCTAACCGGCTGACGATGGCTGGCTCCTGGCATGAGAAGCTCACCCCTCTCTGGCAGCTGGTCCTGAGGCCTTCCATGAAAAGCTCTGATGTCCTTCCAGGTCCCTCTGGGCCAACCCTGAGCAGCATTTTCCTTTTCCTCTGGAAGCCCCTCAGAGATGTGAGGCCAGATCTTATCCTCCCTCTTCTTTGAGCCACACCATCCCAGGTCCCTCATCTGCCCTTTTTGGGGTTGGGGCCATCTGAGCCACTTCCCACTGGAATCCTCTTGCTGCTCAGCCTCCTCCCCTTAGTGGGCCGTGACAAGACTGGGCACCAGGCAAATGATCCAGGGAAAAATGGATTATTCACCTCCTTTGTTCCCAACATGCTCTCTTTATTAATGAAACCTTAGCATACCCCTCCCACTTCTTCCTCTCCCTCCTGGAGCAGGGAATCATGGAGGAAAGGCTGAAAGAAGGAAACACTGCCCATTTCCCAAGCCCACCAACTCACCCTTCAAAAGGAGGGAACTGAAGTCACTTCTGGGAAGGAAGGAGGAACCTCTAGAATCTCCTTCCTTCTCAAAGACGTCAGAGCTGATAAAGGGTAGAGCCATGTGCCTGGGTGAGGGGCATCCTGGCTCCCAGGATGTATCATGAATGCTAAAAACAACCCTCATGAATGCTAATACTCCTCCTAGGTGTGCAAACCTTCTTCTTTCAGGATCCTGACAGCAGGGGACAGGAGCCAGAGCACCATCTCACCCCGGCCCTGCCCTTTACACTTGGGGAGCCAGGCTCAGGGCGAAGCCAGAGCACCCACGCAGGCTGAAGGTATTATTCCATTCCACTGACGAGGGCTGGAGGCCCAGGGGACTGGAAGACTTTCCAAAGGTCACTCTGAGAGGGCCTCCTTGAGAACATGATCTATGGGGGGCAGTCCCCTTACATGCTGGACATCGGTCCTGGAGGATTCGTGTGAGTTCTCCCGCCTGGGCCAGGCAAGAAGAAGGGGGTGGGGGAAAGGAGGGGAAGGAAGAGGCAGAGGATAAAAGATGAAAAAGAGGAAGCTGGGAAGGGGAGGGACGGAAGAGGGTGGGGAGTTGCAGAGAGAAGAGGGAGGGCAATAAGAAGCTGGAGGCAGGAGGAGGCACGATTTGCGATATGACTTACAGATGATGTTTTCTGATCAGCTACCAGGCAGGGGCCGTGGCTCCAGGAGGGGAGGGAGGCTGGACAGACAGCACCTCTCCTTTCCAACTGAGATCGCTTGTTAAGCAGCAGCCTCTGTTGAGTGGGGTGAGCCCCGGGAACGTGGTGGGTGCAGGAAAACTATGATCAGAGCCTAGTGGATGGGTTGGGAAGGTGATTTGGGGTGTCGAGGGACACAGTAAAATATCTGGAAGTGGGAGGTAGAAGAGGGAGTTGTAGAGAGGTTGAAAGGCTGGCGCCAGTCTGTGGAGCCAGGGAAATGAGCCAGGGAAATGTTCTAACCCGGGGTTCTTAACCTTTTTTGGTCCACGGACCCCCTGCCAGTCAGGTGGAAACCACAGACCCCTTCTCAGAATATAGTGGCAGATAGTTTTATGACACTCAACTAGCATCGTTATAACAACTACCGTAATTTCAAAGCATGGATGAGCATAAGTAATTTTTCAAGATATGCAACCACTGCAATGTGATACGAAATGAATGCTGCTGTAATTTATTGCATACATCCCTAAGTGAAGGAAATGCTAGATTTCAGTTAGAGGTCAGAGAAAAGAAAGATAATAAGTTAATTATTTTCAATTCAAGCTCATGGACCCCCTGAAATCTTTCCACCGACCCCTTGGGGGTCCATGGACTCCTGGTTAAGAACCCTTGTTCTATGGGCAGAGGGGTGGGAGCACTGAAGAGTGGAATAATAAACTTCCCATTTAGGGCTTATCCCTCAGAAGGCAGGCGAGCAGAATGGAAGGGGAAAGAGCAGGCAGAAAACCCATCTTGCAGGCTGTTTTCTGGATCCAAAGGAGAAGTGATGGGGACCTGGGCAGGGCAAGGGTTGTTGGAATAGAAACAAGGAGCTGGAATCCAGAGACTTGGGAAAATGGGAAAGAGGAAATCTCCCCAGACCATATCTGTGGAGGTGGCAGGAAGGACATATCAAGGAGGGGAAGAAACAGAAGGCAAGACCTGGTTCACCACCCGAGCCTTAAATTAGAAAGTGGGTAATTCAGAGGTGTCTGCAAAGCAGCCGTATAGTTTTTCTCAGCCAGCCCTCTGTGGTTTCCATTTGTCAGGGGGAAAAGTGAAGACAGCTAAGACAATCCGTGGAGTCTGTGGAGAGCTGGGCTGAGAGAATCCAGCCGTCCCTCAAGGCCAACCCGACTCCAAACCCCCTTCTAGGAAGCCCTCCTGGGCTGTACCTGCCCACACTGGCCACCGTCCTCCTCTGAGTCCTTGTAGCTCTGATACGATGAGCTCCTTACTACCATCTGGGCTGTTTCAAGTCTTGACTTGTTCATTGTGAGTTTCAAGTGTTGTCTGGGGCCCACCCGGGTCTTCCCTGTGGTCTCTCTCCAGGGGAGGTGGGCAGAGACCTGGGTACAGAGGCTGAATAGGAGAGGGGCCCAGAAACTGTTTGGGGAGCTCAAGTGACAGCTCCGTTGTTCACTCAGAATGTTTTTCCCAGGTGTCTTTATGTTGGAGATTTATTACACGGATGAGTGGAAGCCTGTCTGGGGCTGTGGAGTGGAGTGCTGAGGCCAGGCTGGAAACCTCCTTGGACTGACCCATTAAAAAGATGGACACTCTGAATCCAGGTAGAATGGAATGAAGTATCCAAGGTATCACAGGTATCTCAAACTCTCTACTCTAAGCCCCTCCATTCTTCAACCTCCTTACCCATTCCCCTTTGCTAACCTGATAGCTCAGAAGTTGGTAAACCCTTCCTGTGCACCAACCCACCATCTGTCTTTGTACAACCAGATAACCAAGAAAGGTTTTTACATTTTTAAATGGTCAGGAAAAAAAAAAATCAAAACAAGAACCTTATTTCATGACACATGAAAATGGTATGAAAGTGAAATTTCAGTGTCCACACATAAAAGTTTTATTGGAACAGAGCCATGCTCATTTGTTTACTCTACATCTATGGCTGCTTCACACTACAAGGGCAGAGAAGAGCAGATGCAACAGAGTATATGTCCAGCAAAGCCTAAAATATTTACTATGTGGCCCTTTACAGAAAAAGTTTGCCAGCCCATTTTTGCCTCATGCAACACACACACACATCCTCTCTTCTACATGCATGTGGACTTGCATTAAGGAAGACTTCTGCAGCCTTCCTTGGACAAATGTCTGAGTCTCCAGGGGTGTCCAGATGTGTGTGAGAGGGTGTATCTCATTGTCTGTTTGTCTTTCTGATGTTGTACATCTCGATTCTGGCTCTCTGACGGGTGTCATGGGAAGCCTATCTGCCTCCCCGGCTGTGTGCCATTCCCTCTCTGTTGTCACTGTGTATGTGGCTGTCACCAAATAACTCTGATGGCACCTACAGCTCACTATAAACACATACGTCACAGCTGAGAAGTTTCCAGCCAGGCAGCTGGACCACCAGGCACAACCTGTTCAGACCCTGGAATCTATGACTCCTCTCTTCAGAGGTGGCCTGGGGAACTCTAGCCTTTCACACTTGTAAAAGCCCCCAGGCAGCCCCTGTCTGCTGCCCAGTCCTCTGCTCACATACCTCCCTGGGGCAGGACTCTCACTGTCACCCCAGGTTCATCTGTTTGGTGGTGGCTCTCAGGTAAGCAAGGCCTTCTTGGCACTGAGCTGAGTGCATGCTTCTGCCCTCCAGCAGACAGACAGACAGCACAAAGTGTTCTTTTTTTCAGTGCCAACCCCCGACCAATGAATCCTTTATCTTTGCCATGTCCTCAGGAGGAAAGGTATCTTGTGGCCTTAACTCATGTGTTTCCTAATCTCTTAGTCACATATATTAATCTGTAAACACCCATTTTGTATGTTTATTTATCCAACACATATTGAAGGAGTGTCCCAAAGTAGGAGCATGGTGGAGAGGGGTTTGCAAGAAAAAGGATGGCTCCCCAGTGCTTCTCCAATCAACCCCTTGCTGACTTGAACCTTACACAAAACAAGACTTACTGCATCCCTTTAGCCTGGATTCCTTAGAGTGCAGGAGAAGGTCCTTCCAGAGGCTCACTGCAGACACCTCCCCACACTGTACCCTGGGCCAGCAGATTTATGCGAGGTGTTGCCCCAGACACCGAATCATCCATGGGGAAGGAGGGAGGGGACCAAGCCTCCTTCCAGCTCTCCAGCTCCCTGCCTCCAACCCCCCACCCTCCCCAACACTTGTTGACAGATTGGTTGGATGATCTGGCTCAGGACCCACCCCAGAGTGCTCTGTCTCTAATTTGTATGTTCCAATTTCAGCTTGTGGCCAGACTAGCACCTCTGCTTGCCCTCCCCAAGGTCAATAGGGAGCAGGAGTCCCAGAAGTGGTTTTGTGATGAGGATCAACTAGCCTCACCTGCACCCAACACCAAACTTAGACTGGGACCTCCTAAGAAATCCTGGATGCTGCCTGCTACCCGCCACAAAGGCAGAAACAGTGCCAGGTCCTTTCCAGAAGCCCACAGCCATCCAAAGGCCTCTAGCCTGACCTTCAGGATGCTTGCCTGCCTCTGCCCAAACCGCAGTCCAAGGGCAAGGTGCCCTCCACAGACTGTATGTAGCCCCCTCCCATCCCCAAAGTGTTCCCCCACTCCCCAAACACACAGGACTGCTCTGAGAAAAAGCCAAATGCCTGTGCGCTTGTTTAGGGGGAGACGGCCTAGTGGAATACTGAAGGCTGCAGGGAGGCAAAGAAAGGCAGCCAGGCACGCAGCCACTAAAACCACAGGAATGGTCCCGAGAATGATCAGGGGTCCACTCGCCCACCCCAAGATCTTCCAAAGTAGGGCTGGGCCCCTTCCAGGGTGCGGCACCATTCCCCAGCTCCACCTGAAATGAAATCAGCTTCCGGCTGGGCTCTCTCCTGAGAGTCTAGCTCCATCCAGTGGCGCCCTCGTCCCTTTTGAACCCCCAACCCGCCAAGTTCCGCCGAGGATATGGCCCCCGCCCCCCGCAGCTGCCGCAGGAGCCTGTGCCTTTAAGGTGGCCTGCAGGGGTCTCAGGCGGGCCCACTTCAGTCCGGGAAGGCCGGGGTGTTTTCCCCGCAGGCCCCCGTAGGGCGTTTCCTCTAGGGAATGCCGAAGCCCAGGAGGCCCTGACCCTCGCACCTCCGCGCCACTGGCAACCGAGCGATGCCATTCTTTTGAACAACCCCGAATGGAGCATCACAGGGGGGGCATTTTACACTTGCCGCTACTCCACCCTCTACCCATCACATCTCCTGCCCACCCTCCAAACCCTGTGAGGACTGCGGTATCCAGCCCCCGGGACCCTCCAGCATCGCCTTCCCGATCCGCATAAGCGCGTCTGTTCGCCCTGGGGGAAGGAGACAGGTCCCTCCGGCCACAGTGGCTTCCCTGCCCATAGTTCTCTCTTCTTGGCCCCAAGAGAGGCGTGAGGTAGCTAGGCCGACCCCACCCCCCGGGGGCTGCAAGGATCGGTCGCCCAGGAAAACACCGCTCCTAGACATTTGGGGGAAAGGGTAGGGGGCGCGCGAATCAGGCTGAAGCGCAGGGAGGAAGCCGCGGAGGGAAGAGGGCTTCATTCCGGATTCGAGAGGTCTGCCCCGCACTGGCCCTCGCCCGTTCTCAGTCGGTCGAGGACGCGGCTTCGGAAGAGAGTCCAGCTGGAGGAGGGGGTCAGAGGTCCCCGAGGGGCGAAGGTTCTGGAGCCGGGAGAGGGCGGACGGGGCGTGGAAAGGGGGCCGTGGAGAAGAAGGGACGGCGGAGGCGGCCCTTACCTGGTCACCGCGGGACCTCAGTACCGGGCTGCGGAGCTGAGGGTCGGCCTGGAGCCCGGTTCGCCGTCGCCCGCCGGTCCAGCACCCGGGGCAGATTCCGCGGGGAGTGCGCGCGGCAGGCTAGTCCGCGTCCCTTGCCGCTCGGGGATGGGGAGCCTGTGCGCCCTGGAGCGCGCGCGCCGAGACCGACTTTCCGCGTCGATGTGTCCGGTGGCGGCCGGGGTCCGTGTGCGGGTGAGCGGTGGCGTGTACGTGTGCGCACGCGGGGACTGCAATCGCCTGGAGCAGCCGCCGCCGTCAGTCACCGCCAGGGGCCCGAATGCGGCGCCCCAGCCTGCCCTCGCCCTCCCCGCGCGGGGCGGCCGCCCAGCCCGGATCTGTCCTGCGGGAGAAGGCCCCGCCTCCGCCGCGAAGCCAGGCCTGGGGCAGAAAGGATGCGACCGACCACTGTCTCCCCCCGCGGACTTCTCAGTCTGGGGGCGGCTGTGCGGGCCAATGAGCGCCGGGGGGGCGGGATTAGGCAGAGGGGACAGGGATGGAGAAGCCCGGGCTGGCCGCCGGCACCCCGCCCGCCGCGCTCGTCCGGGCCTCGCAGCAGACGCAAGCAGGAGCGGCGGTGCGGAGACCCTGGGGGAGAGGATGCGGAGGCAACAATCATCCCCACTTTGTCGCCGGACTTCCGGGGCTCATCGCCCACCTTTCCACCCTCCCCAATATACCCATGGCAAGAAAGCTGGCTTCGTTCTCCCTCCCGCGTCGTCACGATTCCGTGTGTCAGAACCAGTTTCTCCTCCTCCTCCAGGAAGCCTTTCTTACTGGGCAAGTCCCAGACCCTCCCCAGGTTCTTCTTTGCCCCACAGCCCGGGCCTGAGAGGGTCAGCTAGCTTTAGGATGCCTGCGATCCCTGGAGAACATCCTTCTGGCCAGAAAAGGGGGTGAGGGGTGCTTACAGGACAGAGGCAACTCAAAATAAAACAGCTCCGGAGTCAGATCGCCGGGACTCAAGCCCCTGCTGTGCCAGGGCTAGCTCTGTGAGCTTGGGCAAGTGACCTGAGCTCCGAGGCTCAGCTTCTTCACCTGCGTGTGGACTCATAGTACCTTCCTCCAGGGTCTTCTTGACAAGCAGCCTTAGACAAGAATGGTCCTTGCATTCCACAGTAGGGGGTGGCCAGCACTGATGCTGAATTAATTACTGTTGCTAATTATTATTGTTATTAGTGTCCCACTCCACTACCTCATAGTGCAGATGGGTACATTGAAGCTTAAGAGAGTGCCTAAACAGGCTAAGGTCATGTAGGCTGTTTCTGGCAGAGCGGCCACCCACTCCCAGATGAAGTACTCACCCCTCCACTTCCCACAGCTGCCCCCACCTGCCTTTGGTCAGTTGTTAGTCACTATCCCAGGCCTCAGCCTCTCCAGAACTCACTCCATACCCCACCCCTGTGCCCTTCCCCATTCCAGTAAGTTCTTGGCCAGCCTCCCTGAAGGCCCAAGTCCTGGGTATGGCCACCTTGTTGAGAAAGCCTCGAGGAGGAGTGGGAAGAGGGAGAAGAAAGAGACTTGGGCCAGCCCTTGGAGGATAAGAGAATACCTGCAGATGGAGCAGGAGTCCATATGGAAACTCTCAAAGGAAGCACCAGAGGCTTCCTTTGAAGAGAGCTGCATGAGTTCCCTAGGCCCACCCAGCAAGTTGATGGTTTCTCCTCTTTGCACAGTGGACACTGGCCCTCACTAGCTTTGTCATGGGCATGGCTCACCTTCCTTTCTGTCCAGGAAAGCTTCCTGGAGGAGGAGAGTTTCCGTCCTTCTCTGTATCAATATGAGGGAACTCCCACAAGAGGTGCATTGCAGGCTGATGGAGAGGAGAGGCTGGGCTGTCCTGGAGCCTCCGTCTGAACCTGTCTACACCCCTTCCCAGCTTGGTGCCCTAGCTCATCGGAGCTCACTTCCTTCATCTGCTTCCAACCTGGGTGTTGTGAAGTTCAAATGAGGTGCTATGTGAAAGTGCTCTGTAAACTGTGAGACATGATGAGAGGGAAAGAAAGGCTGCCTGAATCCAAGTTTGAAGGGAAATGTGACATTCAGTATGTGGGGGGGCCCAGAGTGTGGGGAAGAGTGGAGATCAGGGTCATCCACTGCCGACCAGCTCACCCTGGAAATGTCGATGGCCAAGTCCCCGGTCAAGGTCCCTTTGGCTCTGTGCCTCTATGTTCTGGTACATCCTCTTTCCCACACTGTAGGTTCTCCAGGCTCCATTCGGGTTTCCGGCTCCCTGTTCTCTGTTCTGTGTCCTCAGATGTGTGTCTTGGTGTGGGCTCTGGGAAGGCTGACATGGTGCCAGAGGGTGGGGCTCATGCCCTTGGGCACCCTTCCTCTCTGCCTGGGCAGCCAGTAGGGCAGGGGAGGACCGCAGTCATCCTCAACTCACACTCATTCCCTTCACTTCTTCTCCCTTTGCCTCAGAGCCCACGGCCAGAGGGTGAGTCCTAGCTGACCACACCTAGGGGTCATTCGGGGCCCCAGGGGCATCCAGAGAGTGGCCTCTTTATGATTTTTCCAAGGTGCTATGGAGGCAGCCCTTGGAGACTTGGATTCTAAGCCCAGCCCTACCTGGTAGCATGGGCCTGGGAGAGACACAGAAACAATCCTCAGAGCTGGGATGGAGGAGGGTTGTCTAGACCCTTTGTCTTCAGGATGGGGTGCCTGAGCTGAAGCACAACAGGAACAGCCCGAGGACATGCAGGTAACTTTCTTATCAGACTGGGGACTAAACCCGCTGTCCCTGGTGCCCAGCTTAGCATTGGTTCTACCTCATGGGCTGATCCCATAATTCTGGAGGCCAAGGCTTCTGGGCCTTGGACTGTTCTCTGCCTGTCCCAAGTGTGTGACTCTGGTCTCTCCAAACAATCTTGGCTCTCCTGGAGCAGGAGCCGCAACGACTCTTTCCCCAGACCAGGCTTCCCTGGGGTCAGGGCTAGGGTCTCTCCTCGGCCTTCCCCACCTAATGAAGTAACCATGCCTAAGGAACCCACTTCACCTCAAAGACCCTGGCGAGGACCTTGACCTTTCAAGCCAGCCAGTCTACCCATCCCCACACTACCTGCCCGGCTCCCAGAAAACTGGAGGCCTACGGACCACTGCAGGGAGTGGTCTCTCCCCAGAGACCCCCTTGAACTGGCTTCCCTCCCTGAGGGACGGAGCCTGAGGGGCCTGCTCACCCGCTTTTGCTACAGTGCTCACCTCCTCAGCTCCCTCCACAAGCCAGCCAGCCAGCCAGGCAGCAGCTGAAAAATATGGGTTTTAATTCAATTTTCTGAGACGTGGCTGAGGGAGATGGATGCCAGGCCGCCCTACCCAGCATTCATCTCTCCTGAGCAACAGTTCCCTCCGTGGACGTCCAGCCCCCACCCTGCCCTTTATACACTCCTCAGGCAAAGACGAACAGTGCATGGAAGGACACAGAGGCGCGTTGACTGCAGAGAGTGGACGCTTACTGAACCACCACATCTCAGGCCAGTGGTTCTCAACCTTCCTGAGCTACAGAATCCCTTGGAGAGCTTTTTAAAAATGCCCATACCCAGGCCTCACCACCAGGGATAATTAGACAATTGGTCTGTGCTGAGGCCTGGACTAAAGTATTTTTTAAAGCTCCCCTGAGAGTCGAATGTTGGGAATCCACAGCCAGGGTTGAGACTCACCCTTGTGAGACCTCTGCTAAATGCTCTCCTGTGAGCTTCCCTAATTGGCACAATCTTGGGTCTGGATGGGTGAGAAGCCCCTCAGCCCTCCACCAGGCAGCCATAAGCAGCCTTTTCCATTTTTCCCAGGAGCTGTAGAAATGTTTTCATTTTCTACATGTTCTAGAGTGTGAAAAGGGTAGGCAGTAACTGCTTTTTTTGCATGTATTAGCTCATTTAATTCCTATTTGGAGAATGTCATGGGTCTTGAATGCCAGACTGTGAAGTATGTGTTTCTTTCTAAGGAGGAGCAAAATGCCAATTAGTGAATTTACAGTACTCGTGAAAGGTCTGGAAGCAACTGAAAACACAGTAGGGGCAAGCAGCAGGGAGACTTTGGAATGTCTAGCTCCCCAAAGATGTCTAGCTACGCCCATAGCCCTGGAAAGGCTCCCCCCTCCTCCTCGACACACAGGCTGCAGGGACATTCCTGGTGGCAGAGCCTGGGTTCCCTGGGAAACCACCTACCCCAGAAGTAGGCCCCTGCAGGTCAGATATACCCCTTCGATCCCCTTCCCTCCCAGTCAGGAACCAGGAGGCAACATGATCATAGTTGAATCAATGCCATCCTCAGGGCCTCTGGGGTTCTCAGAGAAACCAAGGGAGTGGAAATTAGGCTGCCAAGAGCATGGTTTTCAAACTGTGTGTCCAAGAACCCAAGAAATCTTTGAAGCTGCCTCACAGGAGGCCTAGAGGAGAGGAGGAAGGAAGCCCCATCTTCAGAGCTGCCTGTGGGCTCCTCAAAGCCTAGGCCTGGGTCCTCTCTGTCCCTGCACAAAGTGTGGCAGTGGAGGAGGATGAGTAGAGAGGAGGACTGTCAGGAGCATGGGGAGGTGGGTCCAGGGGAAGAGGGACTTGGAACCGTCAATTATAAGTGCAGACTTTGACCATTTAGCATCCCACGTCATAGTGAAGACATTGAGGCTCAGAGAATAGAAATAATTTGCTCACCCATACAAGACTAATTCGTGGCAGAGCAGAGGCCACACAACAGGTCTCTGGATTTTTAATTCTGAGCCCTCTTTCCTAAACCGTGATAACTCCTAGAAAGGAAGACCTACCTCTTGGGAGTTGGAAAGTGTGGGTATGTTGAAAGTAGGGTAGAGTAAAAAAGAGAGACACGAGATCTCCCTCCTCCATGCACCTAAACATCCATGACTCCCATCCCAGTGTACCCTCGTGCCCAGATAAGCACACAACACATATACATACTTACCAGTGCTTGCAAGTACCCCTGCACACACGCACTTGAATGTTCCCACCCAATACACGTTCCCATTGGCACATTTCATAGTGTCCATGCACACACATACATGCACGCTTGTGCACCATCCAGAGAACTGCAGTGGGAAGATCTACCTTCTCAACCAAGATAGAGATGTTTTCTCTCCTGGCAGGTGGCAGGCTTCTCTGCAGAGGCATAGCTTCACCATTGTCAGGCAGTCCTTCTCAGGCTCTGACATTTCCCATTCACTTTCCATAGTCCCCTCCATGGGAATGCAGCCATTTACCCATGGGAACTGAACATACAGGGGCCCCAGTTGAGGAAGGAAATATTGCCCTTCTCACCGCCAACCCCTCTGCATCTGCAGGACTTTCTTTTCTTATCCCTATCTCCACACCTGCCTGGAGTTTGTGCAGGGTACTTTTCTGCTGCAGAAAGGCCCCTTCCTGGGTGTCCTGCAAATGGTCAAAGTTGCACATGCCCTCCCATTGCTAGAGGCCAGTTCACTGGCCTCGGACTGGTTGCAGTGCTTGTGAGGTAGATGCCGGACATCTGCACGCCCCCAAGTCCAGGTCCCACTTGCTGTTCCTCTAGCTTCCTCACAGCCTGGCTTGGATGTTTTGAAAATAACAGAAAGCCCCAACCCAACCTAAGCCCTGGCTTTAACACACAGCCTCAGCAAGCACGGGGGTGTGGACCTGACAGATAATCTATGTGGGAGGAGGCAGCCTGCTTAAACCTGGATGTAGTCATTCCCAGGAAAACAGCTCAGGATAACAGGGGGGCCCATGGCAGGCTGGGCCCTGACTCAGTGGAGTGCACATGATGCTGGGAGGTATATTAAATGTAGGACAAATAGAATGCTCTTTGACAACCAACTTTGGGATCATGTTGGCAGCTGATGAAGGAGTCGCTTGCCACAGCTGATGAGAGAACTGTCTGCGAGGAATTCTCTGGGGCACCTGGGCTTAGGCCCTGAGCTGGGGCTGAGAAGATGATTTGAACCTGACACATGTTCAGAGGACAGATTTTATATGTTATCTTTCTATTGCTGTGTAACAAATAAAGACAGACTTAGCAGCTTAAAACAACAAGCAATGTTCCCGTGGGTCAAGAGACCAGGCAGGGTCCTCTAAGCACGGTCCCCCGAGGCTGCCGTCAAAGTGTCAGGCAGGACAATGAACTCATCTGAGGCTCGGGGTCCTCTTCCAAGGTTTTGGCAGAATTCCGTTCCTTGTGGTTGTAGGACTGAGGTCATCGGCTCCCACTGCCCCCTGCCACGTGTCCCTCTCCACAGCATGGCGCTTTCCTTCTTCAAAGCCAACAGGAGAGAACCTCTGCCACCTCTTCTGGCTCTGACCTCTAGACCTTCTTTTAAAGGGCTCATCTGATTAGCTTGGGCCCTCGAGGATAATCACCCTTTTGATAAACTTTATATCAGATCATTAGGGAACTTGATTACATCAGCAGAATCCCTTCCTCTTTGCCACATAACTAACCTAATCTTGAGAGTGAGAGCCCATCATAGTCACAGGTTCTGACCACGCTCAAGGGAAGGGGCTTGTACACCAGGGACAGGGATGTTAGGGGGGCATCTTAGCCTTCTGTCTAACACCATCTGTGTCTTCTGAAGTTTGGCATGTGAGGGCTGCGCTGGAAGCTTCCTAAGGTCAGAGCCTGTGTTAGGCTTGTTCGATTGCCATTGCTCGGCATAAAGTCAGTGCTCAGGAAATATTTGTTGATCAAATCAATAAATCACCAACCCCTACTTCCATGTTACAGGTGAGAAAACTAAGGTCTGGAGAAAAGACTGTTTCAAGTTACCAAGGCAACTGATGACAATGTCAAAACATGGATAAGAGCTACCATTATTGAGCACTTACTATACGCCAAGCACTGGATTCAATTTTTTTCTCTATCCTTGAATCGTCATAAAGCTGTATGATTCGGTTGTCTCAGGTTTACAGAAGAAATCTCAGAAAGGTTAAGAACTTGTCCAGAGGTGCTGCTAGCAAAATCCCAAAAAAAAGGGCTCAAGCTCAGTCTGCTTGATCCAAAGTCTGAGGTATTCCCTGTTCCATGCTCCATTGCCTATGTTGGAAGAGAAGGCAGGCTGGGGGGCAGAGTGAGGGAGCTGGGCATGCGGGGATGGTCAGGGGTGCTTGGCTCACCTCCCTGCCTTCCTTCCCCAGGGAATTAAGTCATCACTCCTGCTTCACACTGGTCTCCCCAGAGACTGACAAGGGAGAAGAGATGTTTCTAATTACTCATAATTAGCCAGTCTGATTAGTCCTGTCACCAGGGATTGTGTCTTTTAGCATGTTCCTTTGTGCTCTGAGGACACTTCTTCTGATTGGAAGGGGCCCATCCTCAGTGGCTAGAGAGGAGAGCAGAAAGGGGAATTCAGCAGGGCAGGCTGCAGGGCCTCTTTATGATGCAGAGCAAGGGTCTCTCGGAGCCCACCCAATCCCCATGGAAAATCTTCCTCCAGCCCCAGAACACAGAGACTTGTCGTCATTATTTGAGGAAGCAGGCCGGCTTGCTAACCCACATTCCTTCTCAGGATGTCCACATGCACCATCCACTCACTTGCTTTGAGTCTCCATTCCAATGTCCCTGCTCACCCCATGGGAGATGGCGCCCCCGCCTCATCATCCTCCACCCTGTACCCTGCACTGTGACACAGTGCTCAGGCAAAGAACTGGAGCCAGGCTGCTTGGATGCTTCAAATCCTGGCTCTGCCACTTGGATAAGATTTTTAACCTTCTGGGCCCCAGCTGATCAAATGCATCTACATTTCAGTGTTAGTATCAAATTTTAAAAAGTTAATATATGCACAGAACTTTAATTATTTCCTTGGTTGCTCTTTTTCTTTATAACACTATCACCATCCAGCATAGTGCATATTGTTTGTCTGTTTAATTTTTGTCTCCCCTAAGAGAATGCAGGGAGCAGGCTTTCATTTGCTCATTGCCCAGTTTCCAGTACCTAGAAGAGTCGAATAATGTCTGCTGAATTAGTGAATGAATTGCACCTTCCCTCTCCCCAGACAAAAGTTTCATTCCTTTCTGTCCTCTTCAAAAATTACAATTTTAAAGAGAATAAAAATGCAGTTCCCATGGCCCCCATAATCTCTTAATTGCTGTCTACCTCATTCATGGCCACTGACTCCATTCCTAGAATCACAGATTCTTCTGTAAGAATACAACCAAATCCTAGAATACAATAAGGTGATTTCAGACCCATGACATAAAATCCTGGAACTCTAGAATTCATGGTTTCCTAGAATGGGCTCCAAGATTTGGAGAATCCCACAGACTGAAACTCTGGAATCTTAGAATGTAGTCTGAGAATGGTTGATAGGACCTTGGAATTTTGGAAGGGAAACCCAGGATTTCAGAAGAGCCTCTCAAACTAGGATCATCAGGAGAATCTGGTGATACCAGCTGGCTCGGTGTTGCTGTATGAGTGCAGAGCCATGGAGCAGGGTGAGAGGCCAAGACAGTGGTGGGAAAAGGCTCCCCAGTGAGGGTTGCTAGGCGCTGGCAAGACAGGGGAGGAGAGGACAATGAGGCTGGCCCGGGGCAGGGAGCTTCGAGGGCTGCATCCTAATCAGGATGCCGGGTAGGAAGGGAGGGAGGGGGGTGGGGGCGGCATGCAGGAGGTGGGCCTGGCCGGCCCTAATCCCATTACAGCTGGTCGTCCAGCTGCCAGGGCTGGCTGGGCACCAGACCCTGGCAGTGCCCTCACCTCCTCCAATAGCGAGCTCAGGCTTGTTCCGAAGTCCCTACTGCAGAGCAGAAGGCAGCTATGTCTTGAGTCCCAAGGCACTAAAAAGGAGGATGGTGGCAAGGTGTTTGAGAGTGGGGAAATTCCTCAAGGACATGGGCATTGTGGAGCATTGATAAAGGGGAAAATGGTGGGACTCCGTGAGAGATTTTGGATGTAACAGAGATACAGCTAATGGGGCCCTGACCTGAGTTCCACCCCGAGAACAGATTCAACAACAGCCAGAGCTTTGACCCAGCCTGAGCCGTCTCAAACTGACCTCTAATCTTGGCCTCAGAACAAGCCCCTCACTTGACCATACCCCAACCTCTAAGCTTAACCCAAGACCAAGCCCTGATCCCAGTTGCAATTTCCTTTGAATGATCCTTAAGTGAACCCATAAATCTCTGCAAACAGGATTCATCTCAGAGAATCCAAAAGACTAGGAGGAGTCTGTAAAATTGTAAAATAGAGCCCCCTGAGACATGTTGGCTTCTCCCACAGCTACAAAGACATGGGCTGAATGCCCTTTCAAAGTCCAGTGTAAGCTGACTCTGACTCTCACTGGTGTCCTTCTGTCCCAGAAGTAGCTCTGCTCCAGAGGTCCCTGCTGAGCTCTTTCCAACATGGGAAAGAAACTCTGGAGAAGTCAGGGGACCAGGAGGTTGAGCTGACCCCGAGGTCCTAGCAGGGTTCCCACTCTTGCTCCATACATTACCTGCAATGATGGTGATGGTGGACTGGGTGACAATAGAGGTGGAGATAAAGACACTGGTGACAGGAGTGGCATTGACAATGTTGGAGGGTGAGATGCTGGCTTTGGTGACAGTGTTGGGTGGGTGCTTAATGGAGACGGCCCTGGTAGTGTAGGACCTAGATATGGGGGTGGAGCAACTGATCTTGGTGATTTTGGTGATAAAGATGCATAGCCCTAAACCTAGCAGAAGCCACATTCTCCCAAGTTCCTGTCCTGCAACTGAACTCCTTTCCTACTTCCTGCCATCTGCTATTTTGGCTTTGGCTTGGCTGGTTTTAGTGTTTAGTAAAATTTTCTTCATGAGCCTGGAGTTTTTGAATTAGCAAATAAATCTGCATCTTTGTGCATTCCCTGCTCCTTCTCTTTTTAACATATCCAAGGTGGAGGGAAAGCTGCCTTCTTCCCATTAATATGGCTTCGCAGCAGAAGCAGAGCTTTCCCCTCCTTTGGTGCTTAAAACGGCTGCTCACTCCTAGGAAGTTAAAGAGACACCTACATGGAAAGGGCCATCCAAAGATCTCTCAGATGATTGGAGAAGAAGCTGTAGACCACATTCCACTTGACCATACGTCTACATCAATAGTATGTGAGGGTCCCAGGCCTCTCCCCCCAACAGCAATCTTCCTTTTTCAGTGCCTCCCCCAAATTTCTCTACTGTGACTAATTTCCTTCTGGCGAGAAATGGGAATATACATTGAAGAGAATTCTTGTCTGGTCGTGAGGAGTCCTGCATTTTAATCTAGGTTCTGACTGACACTTCGGCCACACAATCCCACATTTATTTCCCAAGGAGAGAAGCCCAGGCATTTTGGCTAGGACAATTCTTCTTTATTGCCAGACTTTCCTTGACAATGCAAACTACTTAGTAACCTTAGTCCAGTCCTCAGTTCTAGATGCTAGTGGCATTACCCTGTCATTGTGACACTAAAAGCACTCCTGTGTTTCCAAAGTTGCTCACCCTCTTTCCCACTGAGAAGTATTTTGATACACTGTCTAGGCAGGACTTGAAAGGGGATGGCCTCAAATCTGTTTTGAAAACATTATCCTACCACCCACTTTCAAGCTATATGAGGGAAGGTGAGGTCTTTAGAAAGTGAAAACATAGGTGGATCCATTTTTGGGGAGCACCTAAGGTGTGGGGGTGATAGAGAAGATGGCCTGCTTCCTATTACCTCCACCAAGTGAGAGGGGCTTGAAGACACACTTGGACAGCATGGCAAGTATCCCCTGAAACTAGTGTCACAGAGGCTGATAGCTGACTGCATGGGACACCACACAGCATAAAGAGTAGGCAGAACTACTCACAGTTTGATGGACCAGGTACAAGAAGAGTGGTGTGAAGCAGAGCTGAACAGATGGGTCATGCCAGGTTATAGGAGGCCATGATGCTGTATCCATCAGGGCTCTTCAGAAAAACAGAGCCAACTGGATATTTGTCTGTGTTTTAAGGAACTGCTCACTTGACTGTGTGGATTTCAGCAGCCTGGAAACTCAGAGAAGGCTGGAGGGTATAGTCTTGAAACAGTTTCTTCTTCTTCTAGAAAACACAGTTCTTGCTCTTAAATCCTTCAACTGGTTGATGAGGCCCACCGACATTACAGAGGGTGATCACCTTTACTTAAAGCCGACGAATATAGATGCCAGTCACATCTACAAAATACCGCCACAGCAATTTTGAGGCCAGTGTTTGACCATACAACTGGACACCATACCTAGCCAAAATGACACATAAATTTAACTATCACAGATGTCAGGAGAAGGAGATTGGATGTATTTGTGAAGGATGCAGAGTCAGAGGCGAGTTTAGAAGCAGGGGACGTTAAACAGGATCACTTGGACTGCAGAATGGAGGACATATCAGAGGCAGGGAGACCAGTTAGGAGCCACGGCAGCCATCCAGAGGACAGATGATAAAGGGCTGAAATGAACTAAGGCAGTAACAATAGATACAGAAGAATGGGGTTGGAACTGAGAAGAAAATAAGATAGTGAATGGGAACTGTTCCTGAAAGCTCCAAGTGGCAGAATCCACAAAAGAAGTTTTTGTTATTATTATTCTTCAATTCTTAAAAACTTAAAACTCTCTGAAGGGAGAACACATTGAGCCATTATTAGTCATCCACACTTTAGTGTGAATTAGCTGAAGCAACCATGGAGCATTTGAAACTTAGCAGAAGCAGGATTCAAAATAATTGGGACTGCATGGGGAGAGGAAAGGGAAAATGTGCCACCAGGAAAATGAAAGACCTAGGTGGGAACTAATGTGCATACCTACAGGGAGGAAGTGATGCAAACTGCAGAGAAAAAAGGAAATGCCAAACAGATTTCTCTTGATTGGAGTCTGAAGATAGGAATTTAAGTCTCTGTTCTGCAACCTACCAGCCCTAGCATCCTAAGCCAGCCACTTAATTTCTCAGAGTCTCAGTTTCCACATTTGTAACTCAGGGATGATACTATCTATCTGACAAGGTAAAGTTCTGGAAAGGACCTTTGAAACTGCCAAGCCCAGTAAAGGGCTGTTATTCCACCAGGTTTCTGAAAGGTAACCCCGGAAATGGCTTACCCCTCACCTTTTGCTGAAATGCAGCCAGTCCTTTAGCTGCCTGTAGTCTTAAAATTAGTTCAGTCTCTTACAAGGAAAATGTGACTAGATATAATAGGTACAAGAAGGAAAGGGCAAGATAAAGGCAGGGAGAATTAGTGCAGCTCAAAAGTGTTATATTCACCAGAAGCCCCTTTCTGGACCTCAGTTCCTCCAGATATGCAATGGGAGTGACAATAGCCATCCTTACTATTTACAGAGGATCCAAGGAGATAATCCACATCGCCAAGCTTTTTTTAAGCAAAAAGGCTAGATTCTTTCTTCTTTTTGCCACTTGCCAGCTGTAATCTTGTTTTTAATTTTTTGTTGCCTGTTTCCCCAGTGGTGAAAGGTAAATAATAATGGCACCTAGGATTGTTGTGAAGATTAAACGTGTTTAAACATACAGTGCTTAGGACAGTGCCTGGTATGAGTGAGTACTCGACAAGCAGTAGCTATTACTCTTGCTACTACTGCTCTGCTGCTATCACCACCATCATCCTTGATCCCCACCAGGCCTGGCATTCAGTAGTCATTCCATAAGTGCTGGCTGAACTGAATTGGTCATGGGTGCTGAAGATTGGTCATGCAGATGGGAGAGCCCAAGTTCCTGACCTCCCAGGCAGACTCACTATTTGCTACTCAGAACCTCAGCTTCTCCCACAGTCTAAAGGGCTCTTTACTGGCCCTTTCAAGAATAGAGCTCAGTAAGGAGAATTGGAGCAGAAAGTTCTTCTGGGGGAAGCAGATGTGGCTCAAGCGATTGGGCTCCTGTCTACCATATGGGAGGTCCGGGATTCATTTCCGGGGGCCTCCTGGTGAAGGAGAGCTGGCCCATGCAAAGAGCTGGCCTTAGCAGAGAGCTGGCACAACAAAAAGAGACAAAGAAGAGAGACAATGAGAGACACAAAAACCAGGGAGCTGAGGTGGCTCAAGTGACTGAGTGCCTCTTTCCTACATCGGAGGTTGCAGGATCGGGTCCCGGTGCCTCCTAAAGAGAAGATGAGAAGAGAAGACAAGCAGACACAGAGAGCAGACAGCATGTACAAAACAACAAGGGGCGGGGGGCGGGGGGGACTAGGGACTAAATAAATAAAATAAGTCTTAAAAAAAAAAGTCCTTCTGGGTCTTCCTTCCCAATTTCCTCCCACCCAAAGTTGGACATAATGCCAGGAACTCCCAAGTAGTTGCTTTCTGGCAGCCTTGACCCACAAGATCCTCAGGATAGATTGATTATCCAATGTCAGTTGGTCAAATAGGATGTCTCCCCTGAGGTCCAGAGCCACATGTCCAGCAGCCTACCTGACCCCCCTCCCCAGTGCTTCTTCACTGACACCTCCAACCCAGCATTTCCAATGGTGAACTCACACTCCTGCCCCAACCTGTACCTCTTGCGGTGCCCCATCTCTGCAAATGAAACCATCCGTCTCCTGGGTGAGCCGGAAACCTGGGGGCCGTTCTTCACACTCCTCAACCCTTCACAATTCACCTGGGCAGCCAACCTGGAGAGAGGACCTATGGTGGGCCAGGCCCAGTGCCAGACCCTGGGGTGGCAATGCCCCTGCCCTCAAGGGGATTAGAGTCAGGTTAGACAATGATCACACAAATGCACAATACCATCTGTGATATTGAAATCAAAGATTAGGGTACTATATACCTATGTAAGAGTGACCTGGTCTTATCCAGGGGCACAGGGGAGGTTTCCCAGAGAAGTGGTCAGTTCATCTTAGATCTGGGAGAGGGGTGGGGCTGCAGCATCCTGAAGTAGAGTAAACAGCAATAGCAGAGGCCATGAGGGAGCAGTCATGAACTCAAGCTCCTGGAATCAGACCAGGGTGGCTGGAGAGCAAACAGCAAGAGAAGGAGGTGTGATGTGAGACCAGGGAGATGGGTCAGATCATGAGGGCCTTGGGGGCTGATCAAGGCTCCAGAGCTTTCTCCCAAGAGCAGTGGAAGCTGATGAACAGATGATAGGGTCACATTTGCATTTTTAAAATATCACCCAGGATGCAAAGTTAAAACCAGTTTGGAGGATATGGGGTAACCAGTTAGGAGGCTTTTGCACTAGATGCTAGTCTGTTGATGGTTTGGACTCAGGGAGAGGTGGGAAGGTAGAGAGAAGTAGAAAGAGGGAGAGGTAGAGAGAAATGGAGCAGCTGGGGAGCACCTTAGTTTCCCTTGCAGCCAGGTGTGAGCACATGGCTAACTTCTGCTTATGAGCAGAAGTGATATGAACTACATCCTATTTTGTGCCCTTAAAAGGAGGGGACTGTTTTAGTTTTCCTAGTTGCTAGAACAAATACCATACAATGGATTGGCTTAAAAACAGGAATTTATTGGCTCACAATTTCAGAGACTAGAAGGCTTGCTCCTTTCAAAGTCAGTATCTTCCTTTTTTTTTTTTTTTTTAATAGATATGGTGAATTTAACCATATCTGTCTTTTTTTTTTCTTTTTTTTTTTTATTTTTTATTTATCCCCCCTTGTTGCTTGCGCTTGCTGTGAGCCTTTCTGTGTCTGCCTGTCTCCCTCTGTTGCATCGTCTTGCCGTGCCATGCATGCCCTGAGCTCACCGCAGCACCATGCAGGAGTCCCTTCACCAGGAGGCCCTGGGGATCAAACCTGGGGCCTCCCATATGGTAAACAGGAGCCCAACCAATTGAGCCACAGCCACTTCCCAAAGTCAGTATCTTCTAGCTGGCCAGCAATCTTTGGGGTTCCTTGGCTTTTCTGTCATGTGGCAATGTACATGGCTGTCATCTTCTCCTTTCTCCTCCAGGTTCCGTTGACTTCCAGCTTCTGGCTGCTCCCCATAGCTTCTCTCTATATCTGACTTTCACTCTGTTTATAAAGGACTTTAGTAATCTGGATTAAAACCCAATCCAATTCAGTTGGGCCACACCTCAACTGAAGTACAGTCTTGAAGAGATCTTACTTACAATGGGTCCACACCCACGAGAATGTGGACCAAGACCAAGCACATGGCCAAACTGGGGAACACAATTCAATCTGTATCCTCCAACTTCCACTTTCCCCCTTCCCACTGGCTGGAATAAAGCCTTGATGGTGGGAACTAGAGAAACCATCTTGGACAATGAGAAGGAAGCTGCTTATTTAGGAGAGCAAAGCAACCAGATTTAGAAGGAGCCTGGGATTACGGAGCTCCCATCTCAGCCCTGAACTGCTTTCCTAAACTTTTACATGAGGTAGAAACTTCCATTGCATTTAAGCTCAGTTATTTTGGGTCTCTTTGTTACCAGCTGCTGAATCAAATCTTCAAAGAATGATGGATGAGACACCAAGAGTATGGAAAGCAGAGGCAAGGCTGGCCAGCCTGAGGTTTCTGGGTGCCCCTGAGTGAGCAGTGGTCACATTCACAGGAGGGAGAAACAGGCTGTGAGATGAAGTGCTGTTGGGGCTGTACAGATGATGAACTTGACTTGGGCAGGTTGGGCTGGAGACACCCTCTGAGGAATACAAGAAAAAAATGTCAAGAGAGCAAGCAAGGAGCTTAGAAGGGAGATTGGAGTTGGAAAGAAGGTGTGATCAGAGGATGAATCAATGGTTCTCAACGCTGACCACACAAGAGTATTTTAAATTTCTGATTCCTGGGCCCCACCCCAGAGATTCTGATTTGCTGGATCCAAGTGGGGGCTGGCATTGGCATTTTTTAAAAGTTGCTCAGGTGATTCTAACTTGCAGCCAGGGAAGAGAGCCACTGGCCTGGATGATAATCGAAACCATGGGGAGCGGATGAGATGGCCCAGGGAAGGGGTCTGGAATGAGAAAATAATCCATCTTCAGTTCCTATTAAGTACAGTTCCTCTTATACCTCCTGGGACCTGCTGGGAGGTGAGAAAGAACAGGGGATGATTGGCAACTGCCCAGACATCCCCATCACATGGAAAGCAAAGTCAAATAGGAGGCATGATGGTTCACTTAGATGTGACAGGGCTTTCCTCCTTCCCTCCAGGGCTGCCTACTGGCCACTCATGACGGTGCATTGGCCTCCCCATCCAACCCAGCCTGAGGCTGTGATGCAATGAGCTCCACTGGTCCTCCAGGAAGGAGCCACAGCCCAGGGCAACTCTACGAGTCCCTGCCACTGCCAACAAAGGCCAGGCCAGCCTGCGCTGTAAGCACACAACTGAACACTTGGGGACAGGGACACGAGTGACCACTTACTTTCTTTGTTACCAGTCACTTTGCTTTTCTGGACCTCCAGTTGTTCAGCTGTAAAGTGGAATAACTATAAAAACCCTACCAAGATGGTAGCTTTTTTGTGAGTATCAAAATTGTCATTAATGAAGCAGTGAGATGTTATTAAGCACCTATTATCTGCCCTACCTCTGCTCTTCTCCAGATTGGAGTAGAAGGAAAAGAGAGGGAGAGAGGCAGGGAGGAGAAGGGGACCTCTGAAGTCCCTTCTTTTCTTGGGGTGCTTACAGAAGAACATAGCTGACACAGATGAAAACCTAGAAGAGAAAAAAGTCCATAAGCATTTGGGTCAGGGGCAGCCCACAGCTTATAGGGCAAGAAATCAAAGGGAATGGGAGGGTGCAGGAAGTCCTACCAGAAGCCTTTCCCAATACCAGCATTGCCTTGAGAATAAATATTTTCCTCCCTTGCCTGAGTCCCCACAGCACTTAGCCAAAGTCTGTTCTGAAAGTCCAAGGTGGGTAGTGGCAAATTTCAGGCAGACCTGAATTTGATTGTCCGTTTGGCAACTTTGTGTGTATATGCTGCTGGACAAGTTACCATGAGCTTATCTCTTCTGAGCCCGTTTTCTTCACCCACAAATTACATAGCAGAATGCCCAGAGCATACTAGTAATCAACAGGAAATATTAGCTATTATATCTTTGTAAATATTATTATTACACCAAATCCAGAGGGCGGGGAGCTGGCCTGTAAAAAGGCCTGACCCAGAGGATGTATAGTAGCAGGTAGAGTACTTCCCTTTCTTCTTCAACTTTAATCAAGTCAGCTTTCAGTTCAGCACAGATGTAGAGTCTGAGGACAGTCAACTCCCTGTGGTTGAGGATTCTGGTCATGGTAAGGCCAGCAGGGAGAGGGCTTTGGGAACCAGAACCCACCGTGGTGACCATCCCACACAGGCATGAAGTCAGATGTTACTCCACCTGGGGGAGCCAGCATAAGGTGGCCCAGGAAGAATTGCCTAGCACGAAGGAAAGTCTAGAGGGACTAATGCCCACAGCACGTGGGTGGGCATGGAGCCCACTGGGCAAGGAGTGAGAAGGCAAAGGAAAGTCTACTAGAATATGTGTTTCTTGGGTGGATGGGTAGATAAGTGGACAGAGAGATGGAATCCTGGAGGCTGTATGTCCCTGGCTAGGACTAAAAGGCTCGACAGCTTGGATCATTGGGCCTTGAGTCCCTACCCTGACGCTAACCATCTCTGCAACACTCCTACCTGTTGCTGCTCCCCTGGAGCTGGGATGGCCTGCCCTGCCCTGCGGGAGTTGCCTTCCTGATCCTTGAGTACCACCCAGCACCCTGAAGTGGAGGGTTTTCCCCAGGGCCAGTGGCAACCTCAGTTCCCAGCCCCCTTTGGAGTATGCCCACAGGCCCAAGCAACTTGAAGGAATCTCTTGTGCACCCTGCTTCAAAGCCCTTGCTCTTTGCCAGCTTTTCTTTCTACTCTTCTTCTTTCTGCTCCCCCAGATGTTAAGTTGGGGGTCCCAAACTAAGGCCATGTCTCTCTGCACTCTGCCACCCCCCATTCTCCACCTCAGATAGGGAGTCTGGACTTGATGTTGAAGGTGCACTTGGCAGGGGCTTGGGATTCTCAAAGAAGACACCCACCCAAGCCGAGTGTCCCCGGAGGGGCTTTTGTGATGCAGGGGTTTCCACGTATCTGGGCCAGGGGGGCTCGTTGCTATGCTGCAGCCTGAGCCTGTTCTCTGAGCGGGCCTGGTCTGGGGAGGCTGGAGGGAGGCCACTGATGCCTGTTTCATTTGGGGTCCAGGGCACTATGAGTGAGGCTCCTAAAATCTCTGGCACACAGATGGAGCTCTGCTAATGCTTGTTGAATAAATGATACCTCGTAAGGACCCTCATACCATCCAATCAATATTGACCTGCTGGGACTAGAACACAAAATGCCTGGTTCCCTCTTGTCCCTGCAGAGGCTGTGCCCTTAGCACATTACGTGCAGAATCTCAAAGCTTGGCCAGACTTGCCAGTGTCCCCTGCAGAAATGAGGGCATGCTCATTCTGGGCTGGCCATCGCAAACCCACCCTAGGTGTTAGCCTCTGACGAGGACCTGGAAGCTGACTTCTGCCAAGGGCCCCCGGGGCCCGGCAGCCAACCTCCTTGCCACGGAGGTAGGAAGCTCAGACAGCAGCATCTCAGGTGGGGGTTTCCTGATTAGCATCACCCCCCGCTGGCCACCCCACGGGTGTGAGTAGTGACCGGAAGGTATTAGGCCCTCTGCAGAAGCCGAAGCAGTCAGACTGCAGAAATCCATGAAATGTAATGGATTTTCTTACTGTGCCCAGAGTCTTTAATTTCCTGTGTTTGCCCCCAAAGGGCCTTTTCATTGACAAAGCACTTGGTTCTGTGGGCAGTGCGGTTGAAGAGAAGCCGCTGACAGAGGGATTAGCAGGCGGGACATGCAGAGCTGGGGAGCTGGGATGTTGGCTCTGATCAGAGGGTGAAAGAACTAAAACTGGGCCTGGGTGGGGTTGGGGGCAGGGGTGGGAGCGGGGAGTCCAAAGGGACACAACATGGGCAGACTGCGAACAGAAGCCACTCTGGGCTGTGGTCAGGAGCCAGGCAGCAGCAAGCAGGTGGCCAAACCAGTGACAAGTGCTCTTGAGAGCAGATTCCTAGAGCTTGGAGCCTTTCACATTAGCTGAGAGAGGTGGCAGGAGGTAGGGTGGGGAGGTCAGCCAGGGGCTTCCAGAGCCAGAGGCAGGACACTGGAAGCTCAGATCAGAGTCTCATCCCACCCATCCCCATGAAGTCCAACCCTGACCTCTGTCAGAGCCCTGAGCTGACAGGTGGAGGTGAGATGTCTACCCTAGGCTGAAAAACTAGGAGGAGCATTATGATGGGCTCATAAGCTGAAAAGAGGCGGATGGGGGAAAAAAGAAAAGAAAAACACACTTTCTGTCTTCAACTGTAAAAAGGATTATGTGAAGGGTTCTGCTTAGCTATGAGGAAGAACTGTAGACTCACTTTGAAGCAGGTAGGATTTACAGTCAGACATAAGGAAGGACTTCCTGGCTGCTAAGAGAAATGAGCTGCCTGGGTTGCCCCTCCTACTCCCTGGGGCATTCCTCTCCCCTCAGCTGGGGCCACTTGACACAGCCCCTGCCCCTGCTGAGGGTTCCATTCTATCCTGAGCCCTGGACCAAATCTCACTTTTGGTGGGAGCCAGGGATGCCCAGCTCTGGGGATTCAGCATCAGATATGGGCCCAGGCCCCTGGATGCCTCTGCCTTGGGCCCAGGGTGGGCATCCTACTTTCTTGCTCCAATCTGCTAGAGGCTCATAGTCATCCAGGGAAGAGAGCTGACCATGCCCACCTTCTTAAGACACCTTCTTCTCCTGGATAGTTTTCCTCTCCTCCCTGGCATCTCTTCTCGGCCTCCTGCACCAGTTCCTTTTCTGGACTTCACCCTCTAAAGGGTGTGCGTCAGGGCCCCATCCACGCAAGCCTCTCTTCAACACCTGCCCTCTCTAGATGATAGCATTGAGTCTCAGCTTTATATTCCATCTGCTTGCTGCTGACTCCCAAATGTCTCCCTCCACCCCTGACATCTCCCTGGAAACTCAGCTGTCTTCCGGACAGCTCCAGATGAATGTCTACAGTCATCCCAAACTTAGCAAGATGGACACAAAGCTCTTGAACTCCATTTCCAAGTCTGTTCCTGCCCAGCTTCCCCATCTCAATGTGTGGCCTCACCCTGCATTTAGCTGTTCAAACCCAAACCCTGCTGAGCATTATTGATTCGTTTCCTTCCCTCACTATGACCCCAGGTCCATTCCATTAGTGATCCTGTTGAGCCCTAAGTAGATTCCAAGTCATCCACTTCTCTCCATCTCCACCATTTGCACCATAGCCCAGGCCATGATCCCCCTAGGAGCTGGCTCAGCCCTTATACTCTAGAGTCAGCTCTACAGTTGCTCCCTGTGTGGCCTTAGCAGGTTAATTCACCTCTTTGGGCCACGATTTCCTCATCTGTAAAATCTCTCCCTTATGAAGCTGTTGTGGAAATAAAGTAAAGTGCTGTATATAAAGCAGAACGGTGCTTGGCATATAAGAAGCAGTGTCATTGGTATTCTTAACTGTCTGATGTGGCCCTGATCAATAGAAACATAATGTGAACCACGAATGGGAGCCATATAGGCTATTTTAAGTGTTCTAGTAGCCATGTTAAAGAAGTAAAAAGAAACAAGGGAAATTAATATTATATTTTGACTCTCTGTATCCAAAATATTATCATTTCCATGTGTAATCAACATAAAAAATATTAATGAACTATTTTATATTCTTTTTTGTTTGTTTGTTTGTTTGTATCAACTTTGAAATCCAGTGTGTATTTTAGCACATCGCAATCTGGACTAGTCACTACGGACTAGTCACATTTCATGTGCTCAAAAGCCACACGTGGCTAGCGGCTACCCTCTTGGCCAGTGCAGGTCTCGCCAGGCTCGCTACTTCCACTCTTCTTCCACAGCAGAGTTTCTCAACCTCAGCACTGTTGACATTTTGGGCAAGGGGTGGAGGCAGAATTTGAACCCAAAGTTTATATGGAGTGAGCTAGAGTTTGGAGTCCAGTTACCCTGGGTTGTTCAAAAAGAATGGGCCTGGAGGGAGCTCTGGGAGCACCAACATGTAGAACAGTTTCTCGCTTTCAGCGCTAGTGACATTTTGGACCAGAGAATTCTTTGCTGTGAGGGGCTGCACTGTGCTTTGGAGAATGTTTAGCAGCACCCCTGGTCTCTCCCCACTGGATGCAATTAGCCCCGATGACCCCCCACTCATGATAACCCAAAATGTCTCCAGACATTATTACTAACTGTCCCCAAGGGGCAAAATCACCCCAGTTGAAAACCACTGCTGTCCAGCCTCTTCTGTCTAAAGTCCTCCAGTGCTTCTTTTTGCGCCAAGGATCGACTCCAAACTCCTCACTGTGGTTGGCAGGGTCCATTCATCCAGCCTCCACCCACCCGGCCACATCTCTTCCTCTCTCCCTCGCCCGCCTCACTCCCGCCCTCCACTCTCCTTGCAGTTCCTGAACATGCCAAACTCATCCTCTCCGTGGAGCCGTGGCCCAGCTGTTCTCTCTACATGCCAGGCTTTCCCCTTGATCTTCACTCGGCTGATTGCTTCTTTGCACCGAGGTCTCAGCAGGTTCTGCCAGACACCCCCACCCCAATCTCACATTGCCCTTCACTCACCTTCCATCAGCAGAGCTGGAGTCTCTGTGTATCGCCTGATATTTTTCTAGGTTTTTTTCACCTGTCTCTTCCCTCTAAAATATAAACTCCTAACCACAGGGACCTGGTCTCTCCCGCATATTGCTGCTCTCCCTTCATCTGAAAGAGCCAGGCCCAGAGTTGGGGCTCTCAGTTAGGATTTATTGATGGGAACAATGGCCCTCCTGCTCTGGCCCCCAAACCTCAGGCTCAAGGTCGCCAGAGTTTCCTCATGCAGCTGAGCCAGGAATTTCGCTTGATTCTCCAGTGGGTTGGTCAGATTTCGGCTTGGCAGGACTGCCATGTATGGTAATTCAGGTTCTTCTCTGTGCAATGATACCCCACAGAGGTGGCAAGTGACTGAAATCCATGTCTGCATCGCAGGTCTGTGTCTGCCAAGAGAGGGTGGGTTTCTCTAATTCACACAAAAAGGGGACGTGGGGTCTAAGAGTATCTTCACCTGTCAGCTGCCTGGGGGTGCCAGCTGCCCAGCCCCAAGGAGCTTCCCATTGCAGTGGTGGTGTTGTGGGGAAGCCAGAATCTTTGCTCTGGAGGTAGGAGGGCATCTACTTCCCCTGTCCTTGTCCTGTGTGTGTTGGGAGCTATTCACATGCAGGTCCCACCCCACCTCCTAGCGCCAACTCCGGCTTCTGCATCCCTCAAGACAGGGGTGGAAGGAGTAGTTCTTTTACAGGAGTGACCATGGCCTAACTCAGAACTGCCCAGCCACCAGAGCCTGCAAGTCCTGGGAGCAAATCCAGCCTTATATGGAAGAATCCTCACCAGCTCATAGAGTGAGGGCCAGAGGCTGGTTTCTGGGTCTTGGAGCTCATGGTCCTAGAGACCTTTGCCAAAAAAATGCCCTTGAGAGATGCATTCACCAAAGTCTTGTAGGGGCACTGCAGGCAGCCATCCAAAAAGGCCCGTTCCACAGGCCTCTGACATCCTGGCTAGGCTCTGGTCTCAGGCCATGAGTCTCAGGATTGGAGAGTGAGCTCACTCCCCTTTGATAGATGGGGAAACTGAGGCCCAGGGCTATGGGGCTCCAAAGGCAGTGTTCTGGAAAGCAGGGGTCACTGAGAGGGCAGTGCTCGGAGAACGAGGTGGGAGGGCACAGCCAGGGCCTTGGAGCTACTTTCCCAGGCCCCCTGGTTCTAGGGGCCTTCACACTCCCACTCAGCCTTTGTCTGACTTGCTCTGTGTGACAGCTGGGGAGGCCGGGCCCTGCCCTGGCTCCTGCCATCAGCCATCTCTGTGTGGCACTAAAGATCTGTGCAGGAGCCAGGTTTCAGCAACGAGCTTGGCAGGCAGCATGGCGTTGCCTTGGAGACCATGGAGGAGGAAAACTGTTCCACCCTCCCTACCCCTCCACCCCCAGCTACTGAGGGCCAGATGGCTGGTGGTCCCAGAGCTCCACTCCCAGGGTCCACAGCCTCATACACAGCTTGCTTGGGACCCACGAACACCCACTAGACAGATGGGGAGACTGAGGTGCAGCAGGGTGGAGGATGTGGTTCCCTGGGCTCTGGTCACTGCCCACAGCTGCCTCCCAGGAACTCCCTGCTGGGGGACATACAGGTCTCTGTGGCCAGGTCTCTCAGGCCCCCACCGGACCCCTCCAGGGAACTGAAATTCCTTCTGGAGAAACCTCAGATTCTATTAAAGGTCCCTGTTAAATCTGTGCTCTCAGGAGCAGCTGGAATGTGTAGCTACAGAGTCTGCAGAAAACCCCCAGCTCTGACCACAGAGGAAGCAACGTGCAAACACTGGGGGATGGGAAGCTGGGCTCCACACTGGGCCCCACCACCACCACCCCAGGTGAAGTTCCAGGGAGCCAGAAATGGGGTGCTGAGCCTTGAGCTGGCTGGGCCTTTGCAGATAAAGAAATGCACCCCTTCCATTCCACAAAGGAGGAAATCACAGTGTGTGTTGTTGGGGATCAAGGGGTGCCAGGGGATCAGAAAGGCTGTCTCTGGCTGAGTTCCCCTCCTCCAAGAACCCCCTGCAGCCTGCCCACAGACCTTCAGAGACCAACTGGAGGGACCGCATTATCCTCGAGGTGGAGATGGTTGTTCTGCTGAAGGTGATTCTAAAATAGCCACTCTTCAGCCCTGAGATGTTCAGAATGCAAGTCTTCCAGCCAGGGGTTTGGAAATGCTGCCCAGGATAGGCCCTGGGTCCTGGCTCTCAAGGCAGAAGAAGAGCACACCGACGGCCTTCCCCCAGAGAGCCCCAAGACTGGTGGTGGGGCCGCCAGCCTCCTCCCCAACTCCTGGGTCAGTGAACAGCCTGTGGCTGGCCTGAGAGCTAGAGCACAAGGCTTGGACTCCGAGGACTGTAGTGGCTGATGAAAGGGATGAAGAAGCTCTGGAAGCCTCCCCAGAAGAGGAGAGGGAGAGGGGGCAGCCAACACACGCACGCACACGCGCACATGCACGCACACACGCAGGCACACACGTGCAGCAGGAGGTCAGGAAACACCCCGTGCGGCTCCAAGCATGCATCTCCATGGGTCTTTTCCAGGGGAGCCGGGAGACGGCTTGACGCACTTCAGTGCTGACACTCAGGAATAAATTAAATGAGGAGAGGAGCCAGGCTGCCTTTCAGAGTTCACATAACTGACTAAATTGCTCCACATCCCGCTCCTCTGTGGCACAAACGGAAATCCCCACCTGCTGGAAGTTGTCACCCAGGCGGCACAGACTCCCAAGAGCTTGGTGCTGCCTGCAACCCTGGGGCCTCCCGCCCCCAGCCCCCGCCTGCCGCCTGAACTGTCAGCCCGGCTCCTAAACTGGCTGATTATCCCCATCTGTGGAAAACAAAACATGTCAGCAGCCTGCCTGAGAAAAGGCCTGTCTTAGTGGGAAGTAATCTGAGGAAACTCCCAGCTCTGATCTGCAATAGGAAGAGAGTGAGCTAAAGCGTCTCAGCCTGGCTTTCACCCTGCACAGGGGACAGCCTCCACCAGCATCACCTCCTCCCGGAAGCCCTCTGGGACTAAGCTGGCCTGTCTGGGTTCACTTGCAGGCTTCATGCTGAACCCTCCCAGGGCCTGGGATGAATTTTCAGTCAATATTCCCCTGTGTGGCCTGAATGATATGACCTGTGTTTCAAAATGGGACTATTGGTTTCACTATTTGTTGCTTTGCAGGAATTTTGGAAAGGGCTTTAGGCTAGAAGCCCTTACTCCTCCAGGAAGAATCTCCAGATCAATCTAGGGAAGAGTTAGGGAGAGCAGGGGAGTTACAGGTACTACTTGGCACAGTTTGGGAAGAAAAAAAATCGCAGCCCTAGCCCTTCACTCAGTCTACAATACACACCACATGATTTCCTGCCCCTAGACTGTGCCCCCAGGGTTCCCTCCTCTGGGGATGCCCTTCAACCTATTCAGCATGCCTAAAGGTATTCTTTTTTAGTTGTCCTTCAAACTCCAGGCAAAATTCAAACCCCACCCTTCCCAGCTAAAAAGGTCCTCACACCCCAGGTGAGCCTTTGCACCTCCCCCTAGCAGCATATTTATTTGAGTTTATGTCTTCACCTGCTCTCCCCAGCCTGGGAGCTCCAGAGAGCAGGGACTATCCTAATCTGTCTGTCTGCCCCCAGGAGCCAGCCCAGGGACCAGACAGTTGATGCCCAGGAAAAGAGTTGATCAAATGAAATAGAGAATTAACTCTGTCCCAGCCTGGCCCCTCCAAATGCTCCATCTCAGCTGCTGCTGCTGGTGCTTCTAGTATCTTGCCAAACTTTGAGGATGATCCTTATCAGGACACATCACCCCCACTCCAAACTCTTAGGGAGGGGAACTAACATTCTCTGAATGCCTCCAATGGACCATGTAAAGCAATAGCGTTTTGCACATTATTTAGCGTTCCCAGCAAACTTGTGCGTTTGGTGTTTGGTGCAATGCTCTCACCTTACAGATGCAAAAACTGAGAATCAGAGGAGGCTGTTTCTTGCCCAAAGTCCTCAGCGGCAGAGCCAGGATCTCTATTCCAAGTCTCTTGCTTCCCGGACCGGGGCTCTCTCTGCAAATGTCACCCCATTAATGAGGAACAGGGTCCCGATGGTCAAGCCTCAGGCAAAGAGAGCTGCACCTCGGAAAGCCCTCACAACACCACTCCCCTCTGCAGGGTGACACTGTGCCTGAGCCTGCTGCAGTCCAATCACTACCATCAGTGAAAGGTGGTGGAGCACTGGCCACATGCCATTTGCACTTCTAAGGGTTTTGCATGAATTTCACGAAAACTCCTTGAAGTTAGTGCTTTGTAATCTCCATATTGCAGATGAGGAAACTGAGGCACAGAGAGGTTAGGAAACCTGCCTGTCACAACTACTAAGTCCACATTTTTAATAGCAGCCAGGCCTGGAGACACAGGAAGTGGAGATCATCCGCCTCAACCCCACACCTAACAAGAATGATGCCATCCTGGGGTGTCTGCAATCTTTCCCCCACCCCCCAGTGAGTGACACAATCTGCGCAGCTCTCTGCCCCCACCTTCCCCACCTTCAAGGGCAGTGACCAGCTTCATCCTGGTTTATTTCCCCCCACAGAGGAGCAGAAGCCAGAGTTGGGCAAAAAGGGAGCATGATCATTTTATCTATGCATTGCTGATGTTTATCTTGCCTGCTTCCAAAGCAGACTGAAGGTGGCTTAGAAGATTGAAATGTATGATTAGGGCAACAAAATTATTCTTTAAGGCAGAGATGTTGGAATTCAATCAGCAGGCGTGGCGAGGGGTTCTATTCAGGCACCTGGGAAGCTCCAAGCTGACACACTGGAACCTAGGTGTATGTGCCTGGCTTTGCCACAGACCACCCTGTATCAGCTACTTCTTGAGTCTCAGTTTACGTATCTGTAATACAAGCAGGTCCAACGAATATACAATGCAGGGAGACAGATGCCAAACAATAGTTTTTCACCTGTGCTGCTTGGAGCCCAGCTCAGGTAGCTGATGGGGGTGGGCAGAGTGGATGGGGGTCAGTAGCAGGCTCCAGGCTGCCACCCCCACTGCAATCAGAGTGATTGGTAGGTTTTATCCATTGAGCTTCTGAGCAAGATTTTAGTCCTGCTGCTTAAAAGGTTTGGAAAAACCACACAGTACGAGGCGTTCTCTAAAGGTGTTTCCAGTTTAAAGCCCTCTGTCTCTCTCTGGGTGGGTGGTCCACCTGTCCTACATGAACATGGCCCTGGCACAACCTGGCATTCCTGATCCCAGAAGGATGTTTGACCCACGGCTACAGACCTAGGGCTTGCACCTGGCGGGGATTGCTGAAATTCAGAGTCCCTCTCCTCCCCTAGCAGGAGCTCTCCCTCTGCCTCAAAGACCCAAGCCTGCTGTGTTGGCCCAAAGAGCCATGAATCTCAGTGGTCCTCCTTCACCCCTGCTCGGGCCAGCTCAGCAGGGCCTCAGTGCTGCAAGAAAGTGCGGGAGATGCAGTCTCCTCTAGGAGATCACATCAGACACCAACAGGCAGGCGGATGGCCCAGATAAGCTCCTACTCACGAGTGGGGACTGGATGTTCCAGCCCCAGCGGCTGTGAGGATGACTCAGCCACTGCCCAGTCCGCCATGTGCCTCCTAACTCCGACCTCAGGAGCTACGCTATCAGCTCCCCACTACAGAGGGTGCTGGCAGCCTCTCTCCATCATCTAGCTGGCGAGGGGCTCTGATCTTTGACCACGGTGGTGAGGTGGGCAGCACAGAGCCAGCCACACTCCCCCCATCCACTTGCATGGGAGAGAACTAGTAGACCCTAAAACCTCAGAGTCTGGTCCAGCCTGAGCCTCCTCCTGCAAGCCTAACCCCCAAGCCCAGCTATGGGTTATTCTGGCAATAGGAGGCCCAAAATGTAGCATAAAATTCAGGTTTGGTCTGTGTGGTCCTCCTGCAACCCTGGAGAAGGAAGTCCAGGTTCTGGGAGGGGGCCAGGGACCTGTGACACACTCAGGCTGGTGGTAGTCTAGCCCTCTCGCTCTGAAAGTGGGAGGAAGAAAGGAAAGAGGGCAGGAGGGCAGATGGCCAGGAAGCAGGACAAATGGGCTGAGATATGCTCTGTTGTCAGCTTCCCCATCCCAAGCACCAGGCTTTGGGGGCCCAGAGGAGCTCAACCCTACATTCTATCCAGAGGAGCTTGCAGACCCCAGCTGTCCCAATAGGTGTCAGCAATGGCTCCTGGAACCAGGGTTTTCCATCAGCTAACTCCAATGAGGTCACTCGCAGGCCCCAGGACCAGCCGCCCCCATGCCTCACCACCCTCCCTCCCTGTATTACTGGACACCTGGGACCACTCCCCCTTGAACTCCTTGTCTTTGCCCACTGCCACTCTTCCTCTGGCTCCCTGGCCACTCCTCCTGCACCTGCCCTGCTGACTCTTCCTCCCCCCTCCCTTAAATGATGAGAAGGGAGACACCCAAAGCTTTGGGCTTGGCCCCCTTCTCACTCTTACCAGTAAATCATAGCCATCACTTAACTGGGGCCATAGAGAATCCCTGTGAGAGAGGGTCCTTGTAGTTAGAGATGTCCTCCAGGGGACCCAGACACTCCCACCTTCCCCCATGACAACCTAACTAACTGAGCACCATTCTATACCCTCTCTTCAATGGTTTCCATCACCATCTATTTGCCAATGTGCCCAAATTCCTCATTTGAGCCCCACACCTATCTAACCAATCATCCCAGGACTCTGGACCCAGTCTTTTCAGTAGGTCAAGCAAGTTAAGACCAGGATGCAGGGGAGGAAGTTCAGGCCAGTCCCTGTTTCAATATCTGGAAAGACCACTTCATGCCTTCAGGCTCCTACCTGACCTAAGCACACACTTTGATTTTTCTCTGGGAAACACTCTGGGACCGCCAGTGGTCCTGAGTATTCCTGGATGAACTTGTACCATGTCCTGCTGGGGGAGGGGTTTTAGAGCCTGGGTCTTAGAGGCTGGAGGCCTGGATCTCAGCCCCTGACCCCCAGCCATTTGCCCCTCCCAAGCACCTATCTGGGCCTGAGACAGGACAGCTGTGCCCTGAAGCCTTCGCAGTGCTGACATGCTTTGATTCAGAGGCTGTTCTCTTCCTCCTTTCTCTTTGCTCTGCTCACCACTACCCCCTTTTCCTGAACTGTAGGCTGAAAGCTCCAGGCCATTTTAGCCCATTTTTCTCCTCAAATAGACAGGTGATTGTGGCATTAAGACCTGGTACCTGCTGTTCAGAATCAGGAAGGAGCAATAAGTGGTACAGATAATAAGGGCTGAGCAGGAGCACTTCCTCCCTCTTCCTCCCCCCACCTCCTCCCCAGAGCACAGGGAGTCCCAGCTTCCCAGCTGATCCCAGCCTCTGGTGGCCCCGGGCTAACCACGTAGCTTCACCAAGCCTCAGTTTCCTGTGCAATGAACATTAATACATTCTTCAGAGGATTAGATGAAGATTGGACATATTTTTAAAAGCCAAAGGGGAGGCCAGTCACTGGAAACTGTTGCTAGTATTCATTGTCAGCTTGGGTTCTCTCACCATCCTTGGCAGGTTGTCTGAGCCAGGATCACTCTCCCCTTTCTGTGGACGAAAGAAGGGATGTGCTCTAGTTAAACATTTGCTAAATGTAACAGCATCCATTGAGAGAGACCCAAGTGATAGAGCACATATTTGTGGAGGTTTTATGACATCCCAAGCTCGGGGCTCTACTTGGATTATCTCATTCAAACCTTGCTGACCACTCCATGAGAAGGTTATTTTATTATCTCTAATTTACCAACGGTGAAACTGAGGCAGAAAACACTTAAGTAACTTGTCCATAGAGACATTGAGTGAGCAGTGGGTGGGGATTTGAGCCCAACCAAAATGCACCATGCCATGGCCCCTCCAGGACCATCAAGTCTACCCCCAGACACTTGATTCGAAGGACTAGAAACACAGGGACAGAGTGAGTGAGTGGATGGCTAAGGTCAGCCTGGTCCTGGGATTTGGGCTGGAGACCCCCTGGGAGCCCACAGACGAAGGCTGGGAATTCACAGAGGTCATCCTCACCCCATTTCTAGATGAAGTGGGTCAACTCAGGTACATCAGGACATAGTTCCTGAAGGAGGTTTGCTTTAGCATTCTGTACCAACGGGGTCAACTCTGTGTTGTCGGACTGGGGGATAAGGGATGGGGAAAGGAAGGACCTCCTGGGTTCCCATCCTTGCTTCCACCTCCCTCCTTATCTCTTTCTTTTCTGCAGCTCACTGCCCTCCACTCTTTCTCTCCCTCCCATCCTCTTCCCCTTCTGTCTGTCTCAATCTCTCCACCTTTCTCCCTTTGTTTTCCTCTAAGCCTCTGTGTGTCTACCTGCCCCTTCCATCCCCAAAGCAGCTCCTCCCCCTAGACCAGGACAGAGCGTGAGGAGTGGACATGTCCCACGGCTGACCCTTGCTGCTGGGTTTGCAGGCCAGTAGAGTGCATCCCCCACCTCCCACCCCCAATGCTAGTGGGCAAAAGAGCTTTATCTTTGGCACCCTCTCCCTCCCCCCACAGGATAATCCCTGCTGAGACCCACCTGCAGAGGCAGAGAGGAGCCCAGGCCTGCAACTCTGGCAGCCTGAATTGACACCCACACTGACTTTTCCTCCAGCATCCCCAGCCCTTCTAGCTCTCTCCTCCCCTCTTTCCATTTCCCTTCCTCCTGATGCATTCATTCATTCATCCATCCATCAGTCATTGCATCAATGCCTACTCTGGGCCAGGTATGATGTGGGGTTCTGGGGACCCAGAGGTGAAAAGGATATGCATGGCCCATGACCTAGGCTGCAAGGGAGGGTGATGGACACACTAATCACTTCCCCACTCTACAAAAGGCTGTACCAGAGCCCTGAGTCCAGAGTCCTGTGTGAGCTGAGGGAGTAGGGGGTGTCAGAGGAGGCTACCTAGAACTTTTGATGGTTCACCTGATCTGGCCCCCCTCATTTGAGCATGACCACGGTGACTTCCCAACCTCAGTGCCAGTGGCATGCTGAGGCTTGAAGGAGAGGCAGGGGTTCCTGGGGACAGACTCATCCCCATACCCTACCCCCACCCCACCACTACTCCTCTGTCCCCAACCAGCATAGCTGACTGGAAGGGAGCTCAGGGTCAAAGACAGAAGCCACCTCCCAGTTCTCTGATGGGACAGAAAGAACGCAGAGGGTCCCCAGAGTCTGGTCCTCTCTTCCCATCAGGGAGGGCTTCACCCATTCTCCTCTCTCCACTGTAGCAAATTCTCTTCCACCCAAGACCAGCACTAGGCTCCAGCTAAGCCCCTCACCGTGCCCTCCACATCCTGGCACTCACTCAGCCTCCTGGGGTTCTCACCCTTATCCATGGGCAGTTCCCCATCAGCAGGGCCTCCTGCCAGGTGACTGGGTAGGTAGGGGTCAGGAGATGGAGGGCAAGGAGGAAGAGAAAGTGCAGAGACCCACCTGGTGCCCTGCCTCCTCACATCTCCACAGGTCCTCCCCAGCCCTCTCAGCACCCAGCTCCTCCTCCTGCCCAACCTTGTTGGTGGGTGAGGGCAGGAGCTGGGTGTGCTGACCACAGAGGACACGGGAGGTAGGGGAGCACAGGAGTCAGGAGGCAGCCTCTGGCAGGAAGCAGGAGTTCTAAAGACTCCGATGGCCAGCAGCTCGGAGTAGGGACAGGAGGAGCTGGGAAGTGGCCTTGCCCTCCTGCCTGAGGCCCAGGGAGCTGGGCAGAGAGGCCAGCAGCTGCCAGGAGAAAAGGAGTTTTCCTTTCTCCCTTCCTATCCCTCAGAGGACCAACCTGACCCTGACCAGTAGGAAGGCAACCTTCTGGAAGGTATTTAACCTCTTTATTTCACGGCTGAGGAAATGAAGACAAGAGAAGATGAAGTACCTAAACAAGGCCACACAACAGGTAAGGGGTTAGGGCACAGCACATCTGGCCCAGATCAAATTCCTCAGGATAGCCCAGATGGTGCAGGGCCCCTGTGGCTGGGTGGCCTGGGCTGTGGGCTGGTCAACCCAGGATTTGCAGCAGGAGAGGCCCAGAGGGGACTCCAGAGAGCAGGAGCCAGCTCTCCCGCTCTGCCATGCCTGGAGAGTGCAAAGCCAGCTCAGGAGGGTGCCAGTTCTAGCAGGGCTGTTCCTTGCCCCCTCCCCCCACCCAGAAGAATCAGAATCTGGCTCACAAACTGCAGGATGGCTGAAGGATGGGAGAAGCACAAGATGAAACATAAGAAGCCAGCCGTGTCTTCCTTTCCCACTACAGGTTCTGGTCCTGGCTGGGCAAGTCAAAATCATGGTCCAGTAAATCAGTTTCAGAGTTTTAATTAACATCTTTGACTAAGTAGTAAGCAGAAAAGACATAGACCTGACCGAGTTTTCATCTAAGAAGGCAGGAGAAAGATTCTTCGGTAATACATTTTAAAGGAGCCATGGGATATAAAAAATAAAGTCATGTTTTCAATAAACCCAAGCTCAACATGTGCATGTAACACATCAAGACTGCTGCCTGCCCCAATATATATGAGCTAAAATCATTGTCATCCTCAGATCCTATTGGTCCCATCTGACCTCCTTGAAAGGGCAAGGTGCTTATCATGTGCTTTCAGAAGGACATGCGTTCTTGAATAGTCCTTCTGTTTATCTGCCCTGGGTACCTCCAGCTGCAGCCCTTCCATTAACCCATTCAGTGCCATTGGTCAGGCAGGTCTCTATGCCCCATCTGAGCCTCACTTTCCCATCTGTAGCAGGATGAGGTAAATGAGACCCATTGGGCCCATGCTCACCGTTCAGAGTGATAACAGGGGCCCTGTTGTCTGTGATCTGAAGAAGACCTGGATTTGGGTAGGCATAGGAATGGAGACCTCATGTAATCTGGATTTCTGGCTTCTCTTGAGCAGTTGGACCATTTGGCAGCGCTGAGCCAGCATTGCCACATGGTGACAGTCAGCTGGAGTGGGTAGGGACAGTTCCCTCCAGCCAGAAAAATGCTCTCCACTTGGCCTCAGTCCCCACCGCTCCCCATTGCTCCCAGCCCTGATGCCAGCTGCCACTTATCACTGGGCATGTGTGGTGGTTTTAGCAGAAAATGATTTCTCTCTCACTGTGTTACTATCGAGAGTGGATAAATGAACTGGAGGATGGGAGGGGTATGTGTTTTTTTTTAAAAATTGCGAAGACAGACTATTTCTTCGGAAAGTAAGGGGTTGCAGTATGTTTAACCATCAAGCACCTGGTCCTCTGTGCTTACTTGAGTGCCCAGCCTGAGGCTTGGAGTGGGTGAGTCTGTGTCTTCTGGCCACTTGCTGCTCCTGCTGCCCCCACAGGACAGTGAGGGCAGCACAACCCCCCAGCTCTCTGACATTCCTCTGGGGGGCCCTCCCTCCCCTTTCTTTACCCCACACTAGGCCATCCTTCTCCAGGCCCAGAACCTCACATGTCAGTAAAGAAGGCTCATACCTTGCCCCAAAAGGAAGAATGCTTGTGTGGTGCAGAATCCAGCTTGCAGCTGGGCTAGGCAGAGGAGGCCTGAGTGCTAAGGGGGTCTTCCTGGGCCAGGGCCTTTCTCTGCATCCTCTGTAGATCCCTACTTGGAGGGAGAACCAGCTGACAGCGGAATAAATCCAACCCCCTCAGGCCCTCTCCCTCCTTCCCTCTGCTGGAGTTACCATGACAACCAGAATTCACCCTGGATGCCAAAAACACTGCAAAACAACAAAAACTCCATTCTCAGCTAGGCAGAAAGGCAGGCAATGGCCAGGCATCACGCAATGGCAAGGAAGGCACATGGGCTTCAGGTTCTATCCCTTCCTCCCACATCCCCCCAAAGAAGTGCAGAGTAGGGATTTGGGAGGCTGCAACAAGCCAGAGGCAGGAGGGTAGAGTGCCAGTGTTTGAAGGGGCCTTTTCATTTCCTTCCCTGGGGCTGCACTCCTGTTTCCTTACATACTTGCTCACAGCTTACATCTTTCCCAGCAGTTGCCCCACAGTATCCTTTAAGTCTGTCTCCATTCTGGGTTGAGGCAGAAGACAGACAGATGGGGTGCCGGGGCCCAGAGGACCCGCTGTAGTCCGGGAATGTGGGTTGTCTTCGTTTGCCAGGGCTGCTATGACAATTGTCACATGATGGATTGGTTTAAGCAACTGGAGTTGATCATCTCCTGGTTTGGGGGGTGCTGAAGTCCAACATCAAGGTCTCGGCAGGGCTTGCTTTCTCCCCGAGTGTGTAGCGTTCTGGTCATCCTCTATCACATGATGTTCTCCTGCTCTCTTTGTGTCTCCTCCTCTGACTTCCACTGACTTCTGGCTTCTACTGGCTTACTGCAGAACTTCCTTTGTTTATAAGGACACCAGTTGTATGGATGAAGGCCCAGCCTGGTTCAATTTGGCCTTGTCTACATAGAACCTCCAGGGATCGTAACTACAAATGAGTGCTCATCTTAGCTAATAATAACATCCTCAAAGGTCTTATTTACCAGTGGGCTCATGCCCACAGGAAAACAGGTTAGACTTTGTGGGGGACATGAGTGAAACCCCAACAGCTTCGGAATGAGCCCAGGCCACCCTCTGCCTGTCCCAGGCTGAGTGGCTCCAGAGAAGCATTTGCCCAGAATCCTCGTGCTCCATTCCCTGCACCCCCGATCATTCAAAGCTGCACTCATGGGAGAAAATCTTATCCACACTGAGGTGTGAGTGACGATGAGGCTTCGAGTGGGAGCCTTCCTGGGGAACTAGCACTTAAAAATGGCCTTGCCCCAAGGAGCAGGCCTTAGAGAGTGGCATTTCACGTCTCAGAGCCAGGCTGGGCATTGGGGGATCCCCCACAATGTGGGAGGTAGCACTGATCTCTCCCTGACTGACCCTGGACACTGCCCACACCATGCCCTTCAGATGAAGACCCCAGGGTCTCCACGCTAACCCTGCAGCGCTCTCCCACTGCTCATTCAACTGCCTGAATGGTCCCCATTTGGATTGAAGGACAGTCATTCCCCATCTTCTTACCTTTGATCTCCATCTTTTGGGGTGAACCAGGTTGTGGTAAGTAGCTGTTGGTCAGCAGAAAGGGCCCTGGATATCTGTGGAGGGAGGAGGTGCAGGGGGAATTCAGGGCGATGGGAAAAGGGCAGAAGGTGAGCCTCAGAGACCTTATATCAGTACCTGTGAGCACAACAGAAGCAGCACTGAGGCCTCTGTCTGCCTCCAGCCTGCAGTGTGTCTTCTAGCAAACTTCTTCCCCTCCCTTGGCCTTGTCCTCTTCATTCTGTATCATGGGGAAATTGGAACTGATGGTCATGGAGATGTGGAAAGCATGGTTTATGTGATGCTCCACTGGTCTGGGGACTGGAGGAGGTCAGGACGTCTTTCCCTCACCCCTGACCCTCAATGCAGGGTGTGCAATGAAGAAAGCAGGGCAAGGAGGAAGTAGGAGAGGAGGATGGGGATGGAGGTGATGAGCAGAGGCAGGCAGACACGTTCCTCAGCCCCAGCAGATGGCCGTCCCCCAGTCACCGGTGCAGGCAAGAAAGCAAAGGGCAGGAAACAGCTGCCACCTGAGGGGTTCACACCATCCCCAAAGCCTGAGCTGGGCTCCAGTTGCTCACTAACTAATGGGGGATGCACAGGTAAACAGACAACTTTTGTTCCAGGAGACATGTACTGTGACAGAGGTTTCCTTGGGAACCTCCCAGGAGGAGTAATGAGGCAGGTGAGTATGAAGGGGGCACCAATCTCAGAATTTGGGATAGATGAACAAGGAAGGCTTCCCAGAGAAGGTGATGACAGTGCCAAGGCCAGGATGAGGGCTTCATGGGGCAAAAAGCAGGGGCAGCATCTTCCAGGCAGAGAGAGCCCCATGAGCAAAAGTCTAGAGGGTGGAGGCAGCCTGGCGCAGGGGGGACCCACGTGAGGCAGGAAAGGGCATGAGTACCTCTGTGCATGCACATGCGTACGTGTGTGCGTGTGTGCACACGTGGGCAGGAGTGCACGTGTGTGTTGTGCATGCGGCAGGAGCATGAAGGGCTCATAAGCTCCAGTAAAACCTTGGTTGCGAGAGATCTGGACAGGAGAGCAGGGAGGCAGATGGGGTGGGGTCAGCCCAGAGGCTGGGAGGCCAGCAAGGAAGCTGCGGTTGTCCAGAAATGAGAGGCCGGCTCACCCGCCAGCACAACGACACAGTTCTGCTCGCAAACCTCCGCGGAGCACTCCTTAGCCCTTCCATGAGGCCTGTGTGTACCTGGCACCACTGAATACTTTACACAGCGTCTTCACTGGTATAATCCTTACAACAATCCTACGAAGCAATATCATTTTCATCCACATTTTACAGATGAGAGCATGGAGGCATGGAGAGGGGAAAGGATAGTGGTTCCTATACCCAGGCAGCAAGCTCCATCGTCTTTTCTCTCGGCTGTCCCATTCCCACCTCACGTCCACCCAGCACGGGTACTGGGGTCACGTAAAACATGGTTCCGACAGATGAGATGAGCTTGACCTGAGGCAGACCTGGGTGTGGGCACAGGGCGGAGGCAGGGAGGGTGGGTGATGATGGCGTGAGGATGGGGAAGAGGCCAGAGTATTGCGAGGGACTCGGGGCCCCCAATGAAGCAGCTCTGCCTCTCCCCAGCTCCTCCTCTCCAAGCTCCTCCTGGAGCTGGAGGCAGCACAGTTGGCACACACGGTGACAGGTTCCCCCCAACCTCCCAGGCCTGGATCTGCTTCCCAGGCTCTCCTGGGTACCAATTAGTGCTGCAGTGGGAGGACTTGCTAAAGCAGAGAGGAGCAGCGGAGAGGGAGTGTGCAGTCAAATTAAACCCGAGAAGAGGAAATCCCAGCCCTTCTCGCCCGGGGAGGGAGTGAGGTACTGAGCAATTCTCTTTTCTCTTTGCCAAACCCCTCTTCTTGGGATTCAGGGTGATCAGCAGACTGGGGTCTCACTGAGGCAAGAGCAGAGTGCCTTGGAGTGACTTCTTCAGGGGGCTCTCACTAATCACAGGCTCCTGAAATCCCTCCTCAGACAAAAGACAAACTCCCACCCAGGCCTTGAAAGCCTTGATTCATTCAGTTATTGGTTCATTGCATTATTCATTTATCAAGTATGCATTCAGCACTCATTTTATGCCAGGCACTGGGCTAGACTCTGAAGAAAGGTGAATAGCTCATACTTGGCCCTGCTTTCACCGAGCCCCCAGCCTAATGGGAAGACAGGACAGGTGAACAGGCCAGGACTTTGCAGCAAGAAAGGAGCATGGAGTAGAAGTTCCTAATGAATCTTGGTGAGGTGGGGTAGAGTGCAGAGCCATGTTCCTGGAGGGAGTGACATTTAAGCTGAAATCTGACAAATAAGAATGCTCAGGCAAAGAGGAAGGAAGCAGAGGAGTAAGGGGAGCAGACAACTAATTCCAAGGCCCAGAGGGGAGAGAGAGCATGACATGCAGTGTCTGGAATATAGAGGACAAGGGTTAAGAGGCAAGGAACGAGGCTGAAGGGGCCGGGAGGAACCAGATGGTAAGGCCTGATGGGCCAATGGACAGAGTTCAGGCTTTATCTGAAGGACAATGAAAAATCACCAAGGAGTTTGAGAGTGTATTGGGGTAAGCAACATGATTAGAGTAGGAGAGGACATTCTGAGCCAGGCTAGAGGAAGGAGACAGTCCAGGTAAGAAAAGATGAAAGAACTAGACCCATCTAGGTGGTGATGGGGAGAAGTGGGTGGATTCAAGAAATAGGAATTGGAATTCATGGTGCATGATGGTTGATTGTCTTAGTGGGATGAAAGAGAAGAACCTGTTCCCTGGACCACAGGGTGAATGGTAGGGGTATTTGCTAGTGCAGGGACATGGGAGGAGAAGAAGGTTTGGAGGGGGCTATGAGGAGTTCAACTTGAGGTATGTTAAGTTTGAGGTGCCAAGGACCACCCAAGGGGATGCATCCAGATCTCAAGCTTAATATCTGGGTCTGGGCTCCAGGAAAAGAGCCAGGCTAGAAAGTAGAATTGGGCATCCTCAGCATGCAGATGTGTGTGGAGGTCATCTGCAGCCCTGTCAAGATGGTCTTCAAAAGGCTTCTGGGTAAACATTGCGGGCTGCCCAAACTCATAACCAAGGGGTAAAGATTTAACAAGTAATTATGATTATGGAATCATTATGCAAATGCCTTTTAATTTCCAGTGTATTATAAAATGGCCAAAGGTTAATATCTGAAGTTACTGAAACTGGCTAGACTGACCTCACCCTTTGTACATGGGCATCTCCAACTAAAAACTTGCCATTGAGATGGTTATTCCAGATGGATCTTACCTTTGCATATTGTCATTTCTAATTAACACTTGCTATTATCATGATTTTCCAGATTGATTTTACCCTTGTATATGAATATTTCTATTGAAATGTTAACCATTCCACCCTCCCCTGTTTGAAATCCATAAGAAAAACCTTGTAACTGACTCCCATTCTGTACCCCACTAACCCCAGATGCCTCGATCTCTGATGATTGTCTTGTGATTGTAATGACCTTGTGACTCATTGCTGTTTTGTACCCACTCCCCATCCTGTTCAGCTCCTTAATGTTTATTAATCTGAGCCAGCCCCACTCCAATTACTCACTAGCATAAACTGCTAAACCTGGATATAAAACTATGAGGATTACTGTGGTTCCAAGAGGTAGATTTTGGGACCCTTAGGCCACTGACCTCCTTTGCCAAGTGCAAGGAATGAGAAATTCTTTCTCTCTTTGAAGTCCTGGTGTCTCAGGAATTGTTTAATAAAGTGCATCAGGCAGAAGAACCCACGTTTTGCTCAGTATCAAATTCATTTACGTTTCCTTCACCAACCCCAGCAAAGCCCCATAAAATGACGGAAAAAGACAAAGACAACCAGAGAGGAGACAATAGGAAACAACACAATATTGCATAAGGAAAAGTGAATGGAGGAGCAGTAGCTGCATTGGTAAGGTTGAGAAAACCAAAATCCTAACGCCCATGGAGTGGAAGGCAGCAAGAAACAAGCTGGTTACTGCCCTGTTGCCTAGAAAGACTCAGATACCTTTGAAAGTGAGAGTGAGGCTGAAAACAGGAAGATTGGTGAAAGTATCTTAAGAAAGGGAGTTAGATGCTCCTTCTCCTCACCCCCAAAATCCCTTACCACCTAGTTGAGATGGAAAGTTTTCTCTCTGGAAAAATTAAACCAAAGAATCAGGCTATGGGGAGGGGTGTAGAGAGTGAGACATTACACTGAAAACGAGAGGATTACATATCTACTAGTGGGGCTCCAGGCCCTGGCTGTTTCTCCACTTGCAGAAGTTAAGAGATCTCTCTGATCCAGACTATTGTGAAAGAGACCAGTGAGGAAATGAGAGGATTCCTCTCTGGAGAAATTTACCAGACCAGAAGGAGAGCCTTAGAGTTAGTACCATTTGGGATTGCCACCTGATCATCACAGGGAAGCCCATCTGGGGATAAGTCCTGTCTGCTTCCACAGGGTTTTCCTGTCAGATTGCCAGTGCCTCTATCTTAAATATGAATTCCTGCTAAGGATCACCAGCCAGTTTAGAAATACCTCCACAGTGGAATACACAAGACAGGACGGGATTAGATAGAATATCAGGTAATATAGACAAAGAAAGACATGTAGAAAAAAAACAGACACAAGTAGCAAGGAAAAACCTGAAAATATAGCTAATATTCCCAGAGAATTAAGAGAAGTTGTATACATGAAAAATAAAGAACAAGATGTAATTTTTAAAGTAAAACTCAGAGAATATGAAGAAGCTCTTAGCAAATAAAAAGAAAATTACTATGGCTGAAATTAAAAATTCATTTGAAAGTTTGAAAGTTTAAATTGAAAACATCTTTTGGAAAATAGATCAAAATGAAAAGTTAGAAAATAAGAGTGAAAAGATAAGAAATTAGAGGTTCAGATCATAAGGGCTAATCTCTTACTAACAGTAGGTCCAGCAAATGAGAACTGAGAGAATGGAGGAGAGAAATCATCAAAGAAATGATTCAAGAAGATTTTCTAGAACCAGAGGACATGAGTCCTGGTGGTGAAAGAACCCATGTGTGTCCAGCAACAATGAATCATAGAAGAACCATACCAAGGCATATTGTCACAAAATTCAGAACATAAGGAACAAAAGAACTGATAAATTCAAGGGGATAGGGTGGAGTAGAGGGACAGTAATTCTCATATAGAGGATCAAGAATCAGAATTGTATCAACCTTCTCAACAAAAACACTGGGCATGAAAATGCCTTCAAAATCCTTGAGAGAGATAGATTTGCAATTTAGAATTCCATACCTAGACAAACTATGAATCAAGTGAGTAAAATAAAGGATAAATTAAAGGTAAAGTAAATATATTTTCAGACATGCAAAGATTCACTAATACCATCTCCCGGGTACTTTCCCTAGGAAGTTCATGGAGAATGTGCTGTGCCAAAACAAGGAAGTTATACAAGAAATTGGAAGGCACGGTAGAGTCAAGAAATGAGAAAGGAGAAAGAAATTGTCAGGATGATGGGGAAGGGTGGTCCAGTGGAGAGCAGCCCACCCAGGTAGAAATAGGGGGCTCTAAGGGACATGCCTCCAAAAAGAACAAACAAACAAAAGAGAACAGCTTGAGTACCTTTGTTCGATGAAAAATTGGAAAATAACCATGTCGGGAGCAGGAGGGAAATGGAAGGTTTAAGTCTTTATTTACCATAAAGTTGATAAAATGAAAAATACTGTGTACACATATATTCAGAAAAATGGAATTTAATACTGGAGGAAAGGCCCAGAAGAATTAAGAGTGATTAGAACCTAGAGGTGGGGTTGAATTTTGGGATAGGTGGACCAGACAGAGCTGCTTTTCATTAGAATCCTTCTAGTATAATTTAACTTTAATTATGTGCTGATATTAGAGTTCCCTACACCCATTTAAAAAAAAAAATTCAATCTCTATCTCCAGAGTCCAGCCAACAGCCTGACACATAGTAGGTTCTCAAATGTGTGCTTATGGGATGACAGCTAGAAGAGTTGAGAAGGACTTCCTAGAAGAGGGGAAGACATAAACTAGAGAAGGATGTTGGTTATCTAGAGTAGGAAATAGTGGGCAGAGGTTCCTCAAAGATTGAACAGGTTAATTTATTGAATCGGTTAATCATTCTAGGAGTTTCTGAATTTTAAAGATAGCCTACTGAGAAAGCCCCACAAGGATGGAGTTAGGGATACAGAATTCCACTCATATTGGCAGATGAGGGTTTCCCTTTTATCTACTTGCACATAACTCTTAAACAGTTGCAGTCCTTCCTTAAGGGATCACAGAGTATTCTCCATTCCCTCCCTTCTGCAACCCTCAGATAAATCCACATCCATTCCTTACTTCATTAAGACAAAGAGTTCTCAATCCTTTGCATAACAAATTACCTGCAGAGCCTTTTCCAAATATTACCTCTGTCTGGGCCCCACTCCCAGATGGTCTGATTCCATGGTCTGGGAATGGGATTCAAGCATTAGGACTTGGACTTGGGTGAGGCGAGGGAGGCACTCGTTCTGAGGGTCATGCAAATGCAGGGTCAGATCCTGTCTTTATTTAAAAGTTTGATATTTTGTCCATCATGGATTTTTTAAAATTAATTTTGATTTTTTAAAATATTGCATCATTTTTATTGATTACTGAGTTTGGGGAGCCCCTTACACTTTGCATCACAGGTGAATGCCTCGCTCACCTCACCCTCGTCTCAGCCCTGAGGAGGATCAGCACTTTTGTTTAAAGCCCTGCCAGGACCTGAACTGTGGACTGTGACTATTGCTCTGCGGCCTCCTCGAATGCAGAGCAGTGGGTCCTGCTGCCCAGTGGGAGCATGAGGGCAGCCCTGAGTTTCCCGAAGACTTTCCAGAAAAAAAAAACAGCAGCATCCTGACTTTGGCAGCCACCTCTGCTTCCTGGGAGCTGCCTGAAGGTTTATGGAATGACTCTGTTTCCCCTGAACTGTGTTGGGAATCTTAGGCGGGGAGGGGGAGACATCTGCGCAACCAAAAACTATCCAAATAGTCCCCAGTCACAGAACCCTTCCGTTTTCTGAGGAAGTAAATTAAATGCCTGCTCATTGCTTGAACAGATAATGCTCACTTCAATTCACACTGGTTTTCAGGAGAGTTTGCAATCCAGTGGAGCTGGATTTTGTGTGATAGCTAATTATCACTCACCATATGCCAGACGCTGGACTGGGGCTTTAGATGGATTAACACAGTGGAGTCTCACACCCCCTTACGCTGTAGATACCATTGTCATTCCCGTTTTACAGGCGAGGCAACAGATGCCCAAAGAGATCAGATACCTTGCTGGAGGTCACACAGCTGGCCATGGGCAGAGCTGGCATTGGCACCCTTTTATTCTGACCCTATGCTCTTAAATGTGCCATCATTCTGAGCAGAAATGTCTGGAGTCCAGGCTGGAGGCAGGAAGCCAGGGATCCAGCCCGAGTCACTGCACGACCCCTCCCACCACTCCTCCAGGCCTCCATTTCCTCATCTGAACAGAGGGGCTTGGGTAGACGCCATTCTGGCTCGGGCATGCAGGGATCCCATGACTGGCAGAATCTGGGACAGCGTTCCCAACAGTCATACCCTGCCAAGTTTGCTGGGACACAGGGGTAGAGTGACAAGGCAGCAGGGCAACAGGCTTGGCCTGAAAGTCTGAAGGAAAGGACAGTGGCAGTGTTCTGGGCCTGGGATTGGATCCCACCTTTTCTTCCTTCCTCAGGACCTCCTGGGTGGGAAAGTAATCCTGGTGAGAGGATCCAGCAGCTACGCAGCCCTGGGGGCCCCTTCCCCTTGCCCCGAAGGTATCCTGACTCTGCAGCTACAGAAGGGGCAGGCAGCAGAGACAGAACCCAGGCTTGGGGGAGTTGCAGGGCATTGGAGAGTTGAGCTGGGACATAGTCAGAGAGAGAGTAGGCAAAACCAGAGGGCTTCAGGGTGGCAGGGCCTGGGGGAGGCATGGAGCCCCCAGAATCCCCCAAGTGTTCAGGAGACAGGAGCTCCCCAGAAACGCTGGTTCTGTGCCTTGCTCTGAGGCAGGAGGGGAAAGCAGGCAGGTAAGGGCTGCCTGAGACCCCTGTTCTGAGAGGTGGAATGGCTTCCTCGGGGAGCCCAGCCTGTGGCGGGGGGGTGAGGGAGGAGATTCAGGGAGCCAAAGTGCAGTGAAGCCTCTTCCAGGGCAAGCAGGGCCCATCCTCTGAGGAGCTCAGCGGGTCCTGGGAACTGAGTAGGGCAGCAAGAGCAGGCTACACCCTGCCCCCCCTGAGACTGAGTAGGCTGCCAGGTTCTCCAGGGTCTGAGGGAGTCCCAGAAGCCATGAGTTCCTGGGAAGAGACAGCTGGTGTGAGTCACTGCAGGAGGTCAGTGTTGGGTGACCAATGGCTCCAACAGGGATGTGTCCTTCTTCCTTTGTGGCCAGGTGTGAGGTCAGTCACAGCCTGGGCTGCGGTCTGGATGTCCCCTATGTGTGCCCATGGAGCAGGACAGGCTGGAGCAACTTCAGGTGGCCTTTCCCGGGTGAATGGAAGAGGACCCCCAAGCCTGTTTGTGGCTGCTAGGGGTGTCACTGTGGTGTCCCTGCCCCTCCCCTCTTAAGGGGACACACGGTGACCATCATGTTCCATATATTTTCCACCCTGGATGGGACATCCGTAAGCCTGCCCTCTGTCACCAACTCTTTCATTGTCTTCCTGGGTGACCCATTGTGACCAGGATCAGCTTTCTCTTCTCCAAAACAAGGCCGTTGTAGTCAATCAGCTCAAAGCCCCTTTGAGACTGTGCAGAGGCTTGAGCCATCCTCTGTGACAAGGTCAGAGGTCTTATCCAGACACCTCTCCCTGCCACCAATTCTGGGGATCCCACAACCCCTCATGCTTTTCACAGTGGGACCCCCTCGGTCACCATTGGCTTAGAAGCACCCGATTCTCATACAACATTTCGGGATCCCAGTCACTAGGTGACACGAGAGCTTCAGGAGAGAAAAGCCTGGCCCTGGGGAGATGGACACACTGGCCAGTTCAGGCACACAGGCCCAGCTCCCTCCGACCTGTATCCTCTGAATACAGCAAGGTCCCTTCCCTCTGGATGCACCACTCCCCTCCCTCTCCGTGGTGAGGCCTTCCCTCTCCCTCCCTTCCTGGCTCCCGCCTTCCAGAGCCTCTTGGTTCCCAATTACTCAGTGCTGCAGGAGGCCTGCCAGGGAAGAAATTAGAGCTGCACATCAGCTATTCTATATTTACCACCTGACGGCTGAGAAGGATCTATCTTCTGTGCAATTAAATGAAAAGAGTTTTAATATCAGCAGGCAAAGGACTCTAGCAACAATGGAGAATTAGGTTAGAGCCAGCAATTGGATTAGTGCCGAGCTGCAAGTGAAATGAGGACTCAGACATGGACACAGAGGGTGATCCTTCCTGGTGACAGGCCCTGGTGGGGGGAGGGGAGGGCCTGGGACAGTGGGAGCAGGGTGGGTTCCAGAGGACCAAAGACTGGGATGGGCAGCCTTTCCCAGAACCCTCTGTGGAAGAAGACGACTGTGGCCAGGCATCATCAATGAGGATACACAAAGGTCCTCATGGCTGCCACCTGGAGCCCCAAGCCAGTGAGCCACCACATCCCCAATGAGAATTAGACCCTATAGCCATCTCTCCTCTCTCCTGCTACTTCCCTAGTTCCTCCTCATCTTTCCTCAGGACAACTGCAGCCACCCTTCTTGCCTCTTTTCTCCCTTCCCAGCTATATTTGTTTCCCAGCCTCTAAAACAAATACCAAGCAATGGGTTGACTTAACAGCAGGAATTCATTGGTTCACAGTTTTGAAGTCAGAAGTCCAAAATTGAGGCACCAGCCAGGTGATGCTTTCTCCCTGAAGACTGGCATTCTGGGACTGGCTACAGGGGATCCTTGGGGTTCCTTAGCTCTTCCATCACATGGCAATGCACATGGTGGAATCTTCTCTTTGCTCTTCCAGGTTTCATTGACTTGTTTCTTCTGGCTGATCCCCATGGCTTCTCTCTCTATCTGTCTGAATTTCATTCTACTGATAAAGGACTCCAGTAATCCAGATTAAAGTCCAACCTGGGTGAGTTAGGCCACATTTTAAATGAAGTAACAACTTGAAGAGATCCTTTTTACAATGTGTCAACGCCCATCTGAAATCAGACCAAGACCAAGAACTTGTCTAAATGGGTACACAATTCAATCCATCACACCATCTTACCTCCAAACATAGACCAACCAGTCTTCCCAAAGCCAGCCTTCTCCTAACATGTAGCAAAGGGGTGCCAGGTTCCATACATTCCCGAGGGACAGTTGTTGAGGGCATCAAATTTTTGTTTCCAATTTTGCACTGAGTTCATTTCTTTATGTTTACAAATGCAAAATGAATGAGTGCACCCTTGCTTAGCCAGGTGTTCAGTCATTTGGGGGCAGATTCTAGCATTGCCTGGGGAGAGAGGAAGCAGATATATTACATTGCTCCTGCCTGTTATTTATCTTCACTACCACTGCTCTGACAAAGCAAACCCAAATCCTCCACTAGAAACTAAGGCACATTCTTCCTGTTAGCTCCTTGAAGGTGGGTATCATGGCTCCCATTCCAAAGAGAACCCCTGAAGGCATCCAGTCCAACCCTGCCTCCCCAAAAACATGCACGTTCCTGTCCTGTTTCAGAAGGAAAGACTCTACAGCCAGCAGGGTCTCTTCTGGCCATGTTCCTCCTTTCTCACTGATACAAGTTCTTCCTTCCTCTTACCTAAGTCTCTTTGGAAGGAGTCCAAGTTTGCTGGCATTATCTCAAGGGAAGACAAGAATCAGCTGGTGATTACCAGAGCACACTGGCTATCCTCTCCCAAACTCCCAAATCTAACAACCCAAGAGAGTGAACTGATTGTCCCAAATTGTTATCCCCATTGTGAGAGAAAAACTGAGACCCCAATAAAATAGCCACTGGATAATTAGGTATGGAATGAGACCTTGTCCTGTAACTCCTTAATCCCAAGGTCAATGAGTGAAACGTACAAATGATAACTCTGGATTGGCCCACTACGTGGCAGTCCAATCCTACATTCGGGTTGGAGGTGTCAAGAACAGTGAAAAAGACACAAGACTCCTGGGTCAGAGACAAAGGACCTTATTACTCACAGAAAAAGCAGTAGCCAGAGCTCCATGCTGGTTGACTTTGGTCCTCCCATGCCACCCAATTCCCATGGGAGCAATGCCAATGGCCCATGATGGGTGCATGCATGCTTGGTGGATTTCATTAAGGAGAGGAACTCTGAGATTGGGGGATTCATTGCTTTTATAGAGCATGAAAGGAAGCCTGCTCTTTGCCTGGTGGGAGAGGTTACCTCATCTCTCAATGTTGTTCATGGCAAACAAAATCCTGAGAAATGACCCAGGTAAAGAGTGGTCGAGACATACCTAGCAAGAATGTTCAGGGACAGTCAAGGCCCATGGCAAACTGTTTCTTCCAACAGGGGGATGATATAGAAGGGTCAGGCATTGTTCCTGCCCTCAGGTTGCTGCAGATGACCATACTCATAGGGTACTGCCATGTAAATGCACATTGGGTGTTTCCTTGGAGTTCCACATTTTATCACAGAAGCAACATCATGAATAAAAGCTGGGTTCCCTGGATAGCCCACAGTAAAAGCACATAGCTAAAAAGAATTGTTGTCAAATGAGGTCTGGATGAGACCACACTAAAATATTGGACAAATATATCTAAGTATACTGGAAGTCAAGAATAAGACCATACTCATATTACTCATGAGGGTATCAGTTAGGATAAGATAGCTTAGACTGCAGTAACAAATAACCCCACAAATTTCAGGTTTAAAACTAATTTTTTTTTTCTTATTCATATTACATGTTCATATTGGCTTAACTGGGGCTGCTTCAGCCAAGACTGATGGTTCAGCCAATATCTGGACCTTTTCTAGTAACTGAGACTGAAGGAAAAGAATGTATCATGAAGCATGTACTGGTCTTAAAGTTTCTGCTCAGAAATGACACCTGTCAATGCCACTTAAATTCCACTGTCCAAAGCAAGTCACATGTCCACAATTAACTTCAAGTAGAAAGGGAAGGGCTATCCTATCCTGCTCCCAGAAAGAAAGAGTCAGAAGATGTATATCCTATTATATCCCAGCAAGGTATCCATGCTTTCACTACTCTTTAAAGAAATCAGAATAGGAAATCAAAGGTGAGGCATCATGGGCATGGTTTATAAAATAATAAATAAAGATAGCATGGAACACCAATCAGCTGAAAGAAGACACCTTAGTCATACATGAAGAGTGACTAATGAATTAACACATTTTTAAAAGTTAGTCCCAAATATGTAAGGTATGTGTGTGTCATTTTTCTTTATGATTCCCCCATTTCAACTGAATTTTTTAATTATCTGAATAACTCCTAGTCTTATAGAACTTATTTTCCTCAGATTAATTACTTCCTGAATCCCAGTGGATATTTAAGTAGTTCTTAACCAAAGGGTTCAAAAGAGGGTGCTAAAGCCACTCCAAATTGGGGGGCAAGGCTTTGGAGGGCAGCCCACGTGCTGTTCCCTCCTTCCCTAGCCTTTCCTTAGAAGTCTCCTCTTGGGGGAAACGGATGTGGCTCAAAAGGTTCGGTGTCTGTCTACCATATGGAGAGACCAGGATTCGATCCCCAGTACCTCCCGGTAAAAAAAAAAAAAAAAAGAAGTCTCCTCTTCACACTTCTTCCCTATCTATTGCTTTGCTCTCCTTCTTGCTTGCTGTATGAACTTTGACAAGTCGTTTACTCTCCCTGTGCCTCAGACTTCTCATCTGTAAGATGGAGGTGATAATAGTGCCTACCTGGTAGACTTGTCGTGAGGATTAAAGAAGGCACATGTAATGCTATTATTATCTTAGTAATTATTCCATGGACCCACAATCCTTGCCCTCAAGAAATTTCAGCACCCACTACACCCTACAGTTTTGTAAATTGTGCTACCTAGGACATTTGCTGGATGTTTATGAATTCTTCCTCTTTGTAGACTTTGAATCTAGGTGGGGAGAGGACACCTCTGTCCCTAAAATGGCCCTGAAGAAGACTGTGGGTACTTCGTCTCCAGTTGGTCTCTCAGTATTGGCAACATTGTGCCTGCTTTTCTCCTAAATACCTGAAAGCAGATACAACTTACCACTGAGAGGACTGATTTCTTCAAAGGCCACCCTGTCCAGTCAATTCAAAGAATATAGACTTCTCCATTTGGCCCAATTTTCACCCTAATCCAGGGGAAATAATAAGCCAGGTCTATGATCCTATCAACCTTGCCTGAGCAGCCAGACATCGAGGGGTCCATGTGACCTGGAAACACCCAGGCCTAAGGCAGGGAGTGACACCTGCTCACATGGCTTTCCCCCATCCTCACGCTTCCACCCCAGGAGCGGCTGGGGGACAGGTTTCAACGCTTCTCACAGCAACTGCGGCTCGCACGGCCCTCTGTTCTCCCACCTCGACTCTCCTCCTCCGTTGTTCCCAGCTGTTCATTCCTCCCAGCCTTTAACCCTTCTGCAGGAAGCCCGTAGCCCTGCTGTCCTACTGTGCCCAGGGGCTCCTTTCTGGGAGCTGACATCTTCACTGGGCCCAGACTGAGAGGCCGGAAGTGGGAGGTAGGATGAGAAGGGTCTGGTGGGGGCTGGGGACGTCCCCGGCTGGCCGGCTTGGAAGCAATGTTTGGGATTTGGGAGCAGGAAGAGACCAGGGAGGCCTTCCGCTGGATCTATTTGTCCTTCCCGTTCCTGCTCCCTGCCCAGACGAACCCTGGCCCAGTCCATCGGGGGGAAGAGGATGGCTAACAGATGTTCCAGATGTTCCCAAGGGCTCCGCAGCCTCCAAATCCTGAGCAGGGCCAAAGGGCAGCCTTGTGAGTTCCTGGCACAGAGGAACCTAGCAAACCGCGGGGCCAGTGCTTTGTAAAGTTTCCCATGTGCCTCATCCCACTTCTGTTTTTTGTTTTGTTTTTTAAATATGGAATGCTTCACAAATTTGCATGTCATCCTTGCGCATGGACCATGCTAATCTTCTCTGTATTGTTCCAATTTTAGTATATGTGCTGCCGAAGCAAGCACCCCACTTCTGTTTTGAATACATTTTTTCCCTGTGTCTGTCTCTCCATGGCCTTGATAGTCTGATCTCTGGCTATTAGTCTCACAGCAAGAAGCTCTGTAATGGTTAGTGAGCGATCTGAGTCAGGAATTGTGCAAGATTTTTTAAGTGAGGTTCTTGTTTGTTTTCCTTCATGTATCCCCAGTGCATAGTATCTGGTCAATAAAAAATTTTTGTATGAGTAAGTGAATGAATGAATGAATGACAAGGATAAGCAGACTTTCTCTTGGGCCCCTGGTATGCTGTATAGAGGCAGAGAAGTGGCCAGGAAGACAGAAGGCCCCCTCTGTAAACTTGGATAGATGAGAAACACGTGACGGTCCTTGGGAACACCAGGTGGGAAAGCAGGGAGAGTCAGAAGCAGGGAACTTGACTGCTGAGCCTGGATACAGGGATGAGGAAAACAGGAACAGAGATAAACCAAGAGAAAGCACAGATAGGTAGTAAGGACTTGTGGTGGCTTGGAGCTATGTATCTCAGAAAAAAACATGTTCTTAATCCTATTACTGAAGACCTTCATAAGCAGAATGAAATTTGGGCACAGAGAGAGAAAAAGCCACAGGAAAAAGCCAGGAGTCATCGGAAACTGGAGAAGCCAGGAGAAGCCGCCATGTGCGTCACCATGTGGCAGAAAAGCAAAAGACAAGGATCACCGGCAGCCAGGCCCAGAACACCAGTCTGCTGGGAGAAAGTATCGCCTTGGTGAGACCTTGATTTTGAACTCCTAACCTCAAAACCATGAGGCAATAAATTCCGATTGTTTAAGCCACCCCACTGCATGGGGTTTGCTTTCTCAGCCAGGAAACTGGAATAGTCGCCCATCACTGGAGGCAGGCAAGGTTAGCCTGGACCAGGAGTCCAGGATGCTGCCCACAAGGGCACACCAGAGGACCTGACAGAGCGGATTGTCCCAGGCTGGGCAGGAGCACAGGGTTCTGGCTCCAGACCTGACTCTGCCTCTGGCCCCCCAAGACTTGAGCAGGCCTCTGGCCTCCTCTGGACCTCAGTTTTCCTCATCTAAAGGAAGGCGGAGAAAGGTATAATGAATTTTTTGACAGCTCCTATGGCCTGCAGAGCAGTATTCTTGAGCCTTGGAGAGCCAAAAGGGTGGGCTGTGGTCCTCCTCAGAGCTGCACAGAGGGAAGAGGGGAGGGGCCAGGGCAGTGGAGAGCCCTGACAAAGACGTGCAAAGGCCGCAGTGAGAACTGGCTTCGCCCTGACTCTCACGCCTCCAGCCAACCCCCACCAGCCCTCAGCCCTGAGTCCAGTGGTCCCAGGGGTGCTGGAGGAGTGGACAAAGGCTTAGCAGGGTCAGGGGCTGTGGTAGCTTTGAGGAGAAGCCAGGCTAGATGCAAGGGTTCCAGAGGATCCATGTCTGGCAGTAGGAGAACCTCGGGAAGCAGGAGGCCTTCTCTGCATTACCTTGGGTAAGTGACCTTCCCTCTCTGAGTCTTGATGTCCTAACTGACCAAGCCTGTGGCTGGACTCTGCTGAGATGGGGACATGAAGGAGGTGAGATGAAGCAGATAAGCCCAGTCCTTTAGGAGTTTACAGTGTGACTAACATTTGGGAAAGGAGGAAGAAGAAACACCCAAGAAAAGATAAATATAAGAGTACATGGCAAAAACCTGTAAAATGGGCTCACTAATCTCTGCCTTACCTTCCTTCCTCTTTGAGAGGAGCAAAAAATGAAAACCAGTATCTGCATATCACTTTTCAATATGCAGAGTATCCCCAAGTTCATCGCTTCGTGTTGATCTGCAAATAGACCCAGAAGCTGGGTGTCGACCTTGAGGAAACAATTGGAAGCAGGTGAGTGACCTACACAGGTGTCTCCTCTCTGGGGCATGCTGCTTTCCTGTGGGCGCCCCGCACCTGGTACTTCCCCTCCACTCTCATTGCCATTTCGTCGGTCTCCCCACAGGCCCTGAGCCCTGAGAGGGCAGGACTGGTGTTGACAGGGGCAAGTGATGGTAGAGCCAGGCCCCAAGAGGTGTCCAAAGCAAAGCAGGAACATCAAATAAAGATTTCTTCAGATGACTTTAGTTTCAAAGAATTGTTATAGAAGCTTCGGAGAAGTCATGAGAGAAATCAGAATTCGGGACCTCCCTACACATATTTTAATTCAACTTCAATTCATTTCCATGAACAGTTTTTGAGTGTTTACTCAGTACCAGACACTGTTGAACAAACCACACAAAAACCCTGCCCTCATGGGGTTTACATTCTAGTGGAGATAGGCAGACTATAAACAAGTAGGTGCAGTGAGTGGTTTAAAAAGTGCTGGGGATGGGAAGCGGCTGTGGCTCAATCAGTAGGGCTCCCGTTTACCATGTGGGAGGCCCCGGGTTCGGTTCCCGGGGCCTCCTGGTGAAGGCAAGCCCGCCCGCACGGCGTGGTTAGCTGACCCAGCGAGCACAAGCAGCAAGAGGGGGATAAATGAATAAATAAATAAAAAATCTTAAAAAAAAAAAAAAAAAAAAAAGTGCTGGGGACTGCAGCTGAGGTTGAAGGGTGCTATTGAGTTAGGGGCTTCCCCGAGGGAAGGAGTGAGCCATGCAGGTACCTGGGGGATGATTGCTCCAGGCAGTTCAAACAGCAAGTACAAAGGCTCTGAGGCAGGTATAGCAGGGAGGACAGAGTGGTTGGAGCCAAGGGAGTGGGGGTGGGATTCCTTAAAGCCTTGTTTAGGCCATTGTTAGGCCTTTGGTGGGCTTGACAGATAATAGGGTTTATTTTGAGTACACTGTTTTAGAGGGGCAGAGCCACCAAATGTTTCTCAGAGCTTTGGACCACAAAATGTCTGAATCCAGCTCTGGCTTGAATCCAACTAACTGCAAACTCCAGGCCAACTATGGCACCCCATGCTTCCACGAAGAGAGAGGCTGGGAGCAGAAGGAAATGTCAGCACTGAGGGCTGAGCCACGCCACAGGGGGCTTGGGCTGGGGCAGAGGCAGGGGAGCCAGGGGCCTGAGGACAGCCTTGCCGAGCTCTGAAAGGCTCTGTGGACAGGTACAGCTCCCATGCCGGAATTCACCATCCCTGGCACAAGAGTTTAGTGTCTGCCTTCATGTGGTCAGCTGTGGGTTGAGTGGGGAAAACCAAGAAGGGAGAGAAGAAACTGGAACTGTGTGGTCTTGCAGGTCCAGGCTTGCTCAACAGGCTCCCCTGAGGCAAGGCCAGGCTCACCTTAGTCACGCCTCCTGGGGTCGCCCTGTCCTGGGGTCCGAGGAGTGGAAGCTGCTTCCAATTAGGCCCTCAGCATCTGTCAGGGCCCGAGGAGGTGGGCCTCAGGAGGAATCTGGCAGGGCCAGCACGTGGCACATAGTTAGGGGAGGGCAGAGATGACCAGAGAGGTGGGGCAGTGCATGTTTTCATCCCTGCCTACCTGGGCACGTGGGGGTCAGAGGCAGTGCCAGCGAAAGCCGTGCCATGAGTCATTCGGCCCTGGATTTGAACCCACTTGTGATGTGTATGAGCTGCATGACTTTGAGCAAGCACATTAACCTCATTGAGCCTGGGTTTCCTTATCTGGAAGTGGTGAGAATATGGTACTTAGTACATAATATGCGTTTCAGTTCATAATTTTAAAATAAAAATTTTCAACAGCTTTAAAAAAAAAAAAAAAAAAAAAAAAAGGTTATGCAAGTAAAGCACCCAGCCCAGTGCCTGGCATATGGCGAGTGTCATTCCACAGTGGCCCTCTTGTGACTGCCCAGTGGGTAAGGCTGACCCCATCCCCTTGTGGCCCCTCTGTGCTTGGTCCAGCAGTGGGGAAGAGAGGGAACCAGGGGCCTCTGGGCTCAGCCTGCTGGGAGACCCTGGGCTGGCCAAAATGGGATGAGCCAAAATAGGACACAGGAAATCAGATGGCAATCTATAGGAGTTTTCCAGACTTTTGTTGTCCCCTCAGTGAGAAATACACTTTTCATTGTGAACCAGTTTATGTGTAAGTAGATATAGATAGATGATAGATGAATAGCTATAGAGGCTATAACATAAACATTTCATGAAACAGTACATATCCTTACTATGTGTGATGCACTCTGATATTTTCTGTTCTATTTCACGAAAAATTTTAAATGCTGGCTGCAACCCAAACACAAAGTGATGCATGAGATAAGGGGGAGGTCCCAGGCCTGGGACACAGTGGGCTGTGTGTAAGGCTCATGCCCAGCCCTTAGAGCCAGGTTCAGGGCCATGCAGGGTGATATGTGGATAGCAGCATAAATGCCCCTTCACATCCCCACAGGCCAGTGTGAGACGTCGCCAGCAGACCCAGGGCAGGCAGGACCCTCTGGCAGACATTCCTTCAGTTCCTCCCGGCATAGCCGAGGAGTGAGCACCCCGCTGCTGGAGGTATGCAGGCTGAGCCCAGCCAGTGTGTCTCTGGCCTAGGGAGGAGGAAGAGACTCGGGAACAGCAAAATAGCATGGTGGTCAGCACAGAGCCTTGGTGGCCAGACTGCCTGAGTCTGCATCCTGCTCCTTTCCTCCCAGCTGTGGGCTGTGGGCAAGCCACCTTGCCTCTCTGGGCCTCGGTTTCCTCATTGGTAAGACGGGGGTGATAATTCCTCAAAGGATTTAATAAGTGTGTATACATATATATACACACAGATACTTATATATATATAAACTATATATATATACATATAAATGTATATACACATTTATATATCTATATACTATACATATATACATATACATACATACACATATACACATGCTTATACATACACTACATACATATATATGTGTATAAATATACACACATTTATATATCTATACACTATATATACATATACACATATGCACACATTTATATATATACACCATGTACATACATATACATACATTATATATATATAATGTACATATACATACCTACACACATATACACACATTTATATACCTATATACTCTGTATTACATACATATATACACACATTTATTAATATGCACTATATATACTAGACATGCCCACACATATATACCCCTTTATATACATATACTACATAGACACACACACAAACAGGCACACATATAAACACACCTACAACAACACCGGCAGTAGGAGTATTTCTAGAGCTCAGTCAGATGAAGTTGCTCACTGGCCGGAGGCCAGGCAGGCTGTGGGTGTCATATGGGCCTGTGGGTGGGGCTTTCTCTCAGCGAGTGAGCTGGGGTCTCCTTGAGGGACTGGCGGAGGTGGGAGGGCTGCTGCTTGCCCAGAGAACCCAGCCCAGGTAGTGTGGACGCGAGTGGGTCCTGCCCCTGCCACCTTAAGGGCATTCCCTGCCATGAAACTCAGCCATGCTGCACCCCAGAGGCCCCTCGACAACCCACCCACCCAGCTCACTAAGAATTTGCTTGCTGGCCCTGGGGGATGAGGGGGCGAGTTTGGGGGACCACAGATGGCTCCTTCTGGAGCCAGGAGTCTGTGTGGGCACAGGGGGACTGGGACTCCAAGTCCTGGGCCCAGGCTGAGCTTTGTATTATCTGCTACAACCCAGGACATCAGAGGGCCACGGAGGCTGCTCAGGCCATGATGTCCAGGTGGGCCATGAAGACTTGGTGTCTGCTCAGTACACTCGTGTTTCTTCCCTGTGGGTTCCCACAGGGCAACACTTACCCTACAGCCTTAGTGGTCACGCTACAGACCACGCGACGAGTCAGTGGTGGGGTGTGTGGGGTCAGGGGCTTCTTTCTGATGTTCCTCACACCAAATACCAAAAACCGGAGAGTCAAACCTCCTGCAGGACCTGTTCCCACTTAACCCCAAAGAGTCCAGAGACCCTCCCCGTTCCCTGTTCCATAGTCCTGGCCCTGGAGTCAGGCAATCCTACCCTAGAACCCCAGCTCTGCTTGTCACAAGCGTCGTGACCGGAAGCAAATCACTTAACTTCTGTGAGACTCAGTTCTCTCATGTGTTCGGCAGGAAGTATGCCTGCTCTGCAGGGCTGTGGCGAAGATGAAATAAAACAAAGGACGGGGACAGACAGGCACCGTGCCCGACACCTCGTAGTGCCTGCTAGAGGTCATTCTCCTCCTCCCTACAGCCTCCCTGCCCTCTCCCACCCCCCCGCGTCCCCAGAAGCCCCAGCTCCCAGTACAGCCTCCCCCCCGGGGCCGCTTCCGGGCGTTCGGCTTGGTAAACAGGTCTTGTGGCAGAAGAAGCAGCCTTAATTTTAGTTCCGGGCTCGGTAATTTCCCGTGATTACAGGCCTGTCAGTGCAGCAAGCGCTCCAGCTGCTAGGAAGCCAGCAGGCCTCGTCAGGGCGGGCTGGGCACATGCTCACACATGTGCCTGCACAGAAGGGACACGCTCACATGCATGCACACACATGCACACCCACACCCACACCCATGCACACACGTGCACATACTCTGCTCTTTCAGACCAGGCCCAGGGAGCTCAGCTGGGCTATGTACATACAAGGGCCCATGTCGGGCCCTATGAGTGGGGTGTATACAGCCTCACTGGCACATAGCCATCCTCTATGGTGGAGGACAGATATGAGAGTAAGGAGGGAAGACAGGGAAGGGATGGTTTTAAAACAGGGACATGGACTCTGACCAGAATCTTCCTTTGCTCCTTCATCTGTGGTACCCAAGGGGACACCAGACCTTGGCTGGGAAGGAAGATATGCCCCACCCATCTTTTCTGCTTTGAGACCCCCAAGGAGTGTGTGTGTATGTGTGTGTATGTGTGTGTGTAAGTGGCAGGTCAGTCAATAAATATTTATTGAACACCTACTACAAATCTTGACCTTGACCCTGTTCAGATACTGGGGATACAGCAGTGAATAAAACAATATACAAGGAAACACATGTGATATAATTACTGAATAACATGAAGAAAACAAAGCAAGGAAATAGGATGGTGAGAGTGAGCAATGTGACCAGGTGTTGGGATAGGCCTCTCTGAGGAGGTGACAGCCATGGGGGGTAGAGTGTTCCAGGCAGCAGTTGTGCTGAAATGAGCACAAGCTCAGGGCTCTGGGGACAGCAAGGCCATTGTGGCCAGAGCAGAGCAACGGGGAGGAGAGGGAAAGCAGATGAAGTAGGGAAGTGGTGCAGGCTACAAAAAGGAACTTGGATTTTTTCCTAGTCAAATTAGAAAGCAGGGGGCTGACAGGATCACTCTGGCTGCCATGTGGGCACCAGTGAGGGGTTTGTCACAGGAGCCCAGGAGATGGGTAAGGGTGGCTTGTCCTGGGGCTACAGCAAGGTGATGGCAAGAGGGTGGAGAGGGGGCACAGTAGGAAGGCTGATGGATTTAGCAATGACCCCCAGGATTTGGGTTGGAACTTCCAGGCAAAGGGGTGGGTATTTCCAGAGCTGGGAAAACCTGCAGAGGAGCCAGCTTGTGAGCCATGAAGTAGGAGCCACCAGCCAGACATCCATGCAGAGCTGTGGGGAAGGCGACTGGACAAGGGGGCCTGCAGTCAGGGTGGGGGCCCATGCACGTGAGTCGCGTATAAGATCTTCCCCCCGCGGCTGCATAGCAGCCTCCACAAGACCCCCTCTCAGCTCACCCTGCACAATCCTGGCCAGGATTTCACCAAGCTCTGTTAACCTACCTCCCACCCCATCCAGCAGGGCTGGCTAACACTGGAGGAACTCTTTCACGTATGGGTATTCTGTTTAGGAAAGATCTAATTCAACCAAACAGGTGATGTGCGCTGGCCTCCCCACCTGCAGGCCAGCCAATCCTCCTCCCTGGAATTTCCTTTCTTCAAATTCTGCCCATCCTTCCAGCCCCAACCCACCCCTGCCTCTCCCTAGAGGGCTTCCTAGACTGCTCTGACCCCTAACGACCTCTGTCGTTTGAACACACATAGCCCTGATGGTCTGAGTTCTCTCTATCCAAACCTGTCCCCACCCCCCCGCCCCCCCCAAAAAAGTAGGGCTTGGTTCTTTCAATCCTCTCCTCCACCGTGGGAACCTAGCTGGGGGGATGTGCAGAACAAAAGACCAAGGCTGAGGACAGGGTCAAGGTCAAGTTTCCTGTGGGCCCAGGCTTTGCTCACTTAGGGCTCCAATTGGGCCCAAGTTAGGACTGAATGAGGTGCTGGAGAAAGGGCTCGGTCTGGACCAGGCCAAGACTTCAGAGTCTGGACTGTCTGTGTTGAGCTGGTGTGTGAGTGAGGGGTTCCTACCGCCACCCCCGTGCTCCAGCCCCTGGGCCAATAGGCTGAGCAGAGAAGGTACCGAGGCCCAGAGGCAGGGGAAGGAGCAGCGCTGCTGCTCCAGGGCTGTTTGTCCCACGCCTGACCAGAAAGGCCGCTGGATGCCCAGGACAGCCCTCCGCAGCGGGGAACTGTCCCATTAGCTCCCAGAGCACCTCTGTGCCAACACCCTGCCCAGATGAGCCATGGGCCAGGCCTGCACTGAGCCGCACCAGTGCCATGGCGATGCCACTACTGCCAGCCTTTCCCAGCCCGTAACCATGGGGATGTGCGCGGGGCTGCCAGCTGCTTATGCAGTGCCTCAGAGGGAGCTTGGGCCTGCCAATCAACCATGCCCCCGCCACCCCACTGCTGGGGGCCCTGCAGGGAGTGGGAGCCCATGGAGGGTCTGTGAACTGGGGTCGTGAAGCCCCACCTGTCGTCCCCCAGAGAAGATTATGGAAGGTCCAAGGTCACAGAGCCCTCCCTCAGTGGCTGGGAGCACCCTGTCCCCAGAAGGGATGAGTCCAGATTAGATGGCCTGACAATTCTGGGGAAATGAGGGAGAAGGAGAGAGACACTGTTTGGGGCGTGGGCGAAGGCAACTCCTGAGAGAAGAGGGTTCAGAAAGGAAGATTTGGACAGCTGGGGGCATTTGGTCATCTGGATACAAGTGAAAATCTCCAGCCACCTCCAGCCTTTCCCAGGACCCAGAAGTTTGGTGTCATAGAGACAGGGCAAGTGCCCAATGGACTGTTCTGTCACTTTGCTGCAACTGGAAGCTGGGGCCTCATAAAGAGAGAGATGCAGAGAGACAGAGAGAAACAGAGGGCCAGGCAGAAGGGACATAGCCACATGAAGAGATTCACAGAGATGAGGGACTTGTCTTCTCTTACCCCAGATCCTTCCATGGCTCCCATACCCATTTCATTTGCATATATCCATACACTAGGTGTTCCCCTTAAAATAAAGGAAATTAATCACTTCCTCCTTGGTCCACCATTCCCCTTGTTCCCTTCCTGCTACTCTCCCTCTCCCCTCACCTCACAGAAAAGCATCAGTCAAGGGCTGTCTACACCTTCTGTCTCCACTTGCTCACATCCTATTCACTTTCCAGCACAGTCTAGCCTGGCTTCCGCACCTGCCCTCTGCCAAAACTGCTCTTGCTGTGAACTGCACTGCCAAACCCAGTGAACACTTCTCAAGACTCGTCTGAAAAGGCTGCCTTCAAATAGTTCGTCAGTCTCCCCTCCTGAAATGCATTTTCTTTGGCCCCCACCAGCCCACATTCGTCTGGTTTTCCTTCCCACTTCCCTGGCTGCTCCTTGTCAGCCTCCTTTGTGAGCTCTTGCTCCTCAGTCAGACTCTGGAATGTTGACTCCTTCAGGGCTGTGCCATTCTGGGCCCTCATCTCCTCTCACTCCTCATGCCACACTGGGTGGCCCACCCAGGCCCTTGGTGTTGGAGACCACCCACATTCTGACAACTCATTAAGTCTACATCCAACCCCAGCCTCCCAAACCAAACATGTACAAACTGAGCTCCTGCTCTTCTCCCGATTTCCTATTTCTTCACCTCTACTCATTCTGGAAACCTGGGCATCTTCCCAAAAACATCCTTTTTCTTAATCTCACACATTAATTCATGACCAGGTTCTGCAGATGCCTCTTAGACACCTTTTGCAGCTTCCCTTATCTTTTCTACCACCATCACCATAGTCTAAGCCACCATTTTCAGTCTCCCTGCCTCCCATTGAGGCCTCCTCCTGAAGTTTAGTCTACACCTACAAGTCAAAAGGGATCATTTTTTAAATATATCTCATTATAGCACACACTTCTAAATGTTCTTTGGCTAAAACCTAACCTTAGATGGCTTTTCTGACCCTGTATGATCTGGACACTGACTGCCTGCCCTTCATCATCATCTCATGCCACCCTTCCCTTTTTTTCACTACAATCCAGCTTGCTTCCAGTCCTTCCACCTCAGGGCCTTTGCACATGCTGTTTCTGCTACTTAGGAGTTATATACTATGCAGATACCTATGGTTCTAATCTCAGTTCAAATGCTTCTTCCTCCAAGAAGCTTTTTTTACACCCCTAGGATAGATTTGGTCCTCCAGTTATTTGTTCTCTTGATACTCTACTTCTTCTTTGTGGCCCTAACACCATTATCAGAATACATTTGATTGAGTAACATGTTTGCCTCCCTGTGCTGGAACACCTATCCCATTTGGGGCCAGCCAGCCCATTTTGAGTACCCTTCCTATGTATGAGGAACTTGCCACATTGTAAAGCCCCTCCATAAGGGAGAAGACAGAATTGGCTTTCCCAGTCCCCCTTGCAGCAAGAGGGCAGGCTTGTCACCAAGGCTGTGCTAGTGAGCAATAGCCTTATGGGACTTAGGTTTAGAAGAGAGGAATAAGAGAAAGCCAGTGCCAGGTGCAATCAAGATTTTGGCAAGAATAATAAAGATTTTGGCAAGTGTGGCAGTGGAGGAATTTGGCTTTTCAGGACAGCCATGTGGCATTCTGGCATTTTGTCCCCAGTGTTACTGGTGTGAGCAGCTGTGCCTGCAACCAGAATAGATGAAGTAGGGAATTTGCCACATTGGCTGTCATGGTGAAGGGTAGATGCTGCTCCTGGCTGCACTGCCTCTAAGTCTGTGCTCCGGCCCTCACAAAATCAGTGAGCTCCCTAATGTCCTTTAATACGTTGTGTTCCTGCCAGCATGGGTTGTTATCTGCAATAGAAAGCCCTGACTGATATCTTCCCCAACCAAGCTGTAAGCCCCTTGAGTAGAGAGACACGCTCTTCATAGCTGTTCCCAGACTCTAGTAAGGAAGTACTCAATAAATACTTACCAATGAATGAACGGATGGCCCAGCAAAGCCCAAAGCCTTAGAAGGAATGTTCATGAAAGTTCCTAGCACATCAAAGCCTGGGTCTGATGCTCACTGCCTTACCAGACTCTTCCTCTAAGCATTGCTCCCCAGGCTGAGATGGTGGAAGTGGCCACTAGGGAAGCTTGGCCTGGTGGGGCTCTAGTGTTTACACCACCAGCCCCAGTCCCCTCCCTCAGGAAGTCTTCCCTGACTGCTCCTTCCCTCACCTATACCCTGTCTCTGAGCTCTCACAGCACAGAGTCTAAGCCCAGCACTCCTACCCTTAATCACATCCAGGTTCATGCTCATTTCTGAGGATCTTCCCAACACACCTGGGAGCTCCCTTAGGAGAGTCTGGCACCTCATTTTTATCCTTGACCCCGCCCCCCCTCACCGAGTTGAGGGACCCAAGCTGGCCACAATGGGAGGGAAGCTGCATTCCTTCCTTCCCTTTAGGAAGCTTTCCTTCCAGGACCTGAAGAGAGGCTGGCTGGAAGGAAGACTGGAGTGGATGATGGGAAATCCTGCTTTTCTTGCAGAAAGCCAGGGAGCTGGGAAACCCCCTGCTGGTCTAAATCGTGCAGAGACTCCAATGAGCACCTGTTCTCCTGGGGTCTAGAGGGGCTTGGGGGTGTCCTGTTCTCTCCCCCCACCCCCACCCCAGACCTATGCTGGCCAGACCAGCAGTCCCTCCTTCCACCAGCCTCTTAGGCACTCTGTGCCCCAGGCCGGGCCCTGGCATTCCCGTGTCCATCTCCAGGCCTCATCCAGAGAACACATTCAGCCCAGCCAGGGTCCTTGGCTGCAGTTAATCTGCCACCTGGTGGCCATGACTAGCATTGCTCGTCTCAGCTCATCCCATGGACCGCAATCCAGCTCTCTTCTGAAGAGCCCGCCAGACATCACCTGGCAACCAACTCTGTCCTGTCACAGATGGGGGAGACCAAGACCCCGAGAGGGGAAGGATTTGCCACAGTCATACAATCCTCTCAGAACCCTCATTGCACCCTCAGTCCAGGTTTTTCTGCAGTGAGAAAAACTAGAAAATGATGGGAATCTAAGGCTCCTGTAGCTTTGTGAAGCTGAAAGGGAATATCGCAAGGAGAATACTTCCAGCCACAGATGAAGCTGCTAGGGGAGGGATGGAAAACTCAGAATATCAGTTTCTGCTTCTACTGCTGTTAACCCCATGAACCCCACCACCAACCAGTGAAATGAGAAGTGAAACTACCAGAGACTGTCTTTGACTATCAGGCTGACAAAAAAAATTTTTTAATGGTAACAACAATGCAGAGAAGCCATCTCCATCGCTGCTTGTGCACAAATACACTAGATCAACTTTTCTGGGAGGCAATTTGCTAATAGGTTTTAAAAGTCATACTGTGTGCATTGCATGGGCTCAAAATGTCTCGGTCTGGGAGTTTATCCTCAAGTTTTTATATTTCTGAGATGTGCATGAAGAATTGTATGTAAGGAAGCTTGTCATCACAAATATTTATTTTAAAATTGTCAGCAACCTAAATATTCACCAATGGAAGATTTGTTTTAAAAATTATCTAAATAAAGAATATTATATAGACGTTATATATGAAAAACGTTTGCAAGAGTTCTGCAACTATCCATTTATTCCATTTTCAGTAGCAACTTTATTGTGATATAATTGACATACATAAAACTCACTCTTTATATATATGTGATTCAGGGGGTTAGTATATTCAGAGTTTTGCAACCATCACTGCTATCTAATTTTAGAACATTGCATCACCCCCCAAATAAACTCCATACCCATTAGTAGTCATTCCCCATTCCCCTCCTCCCTCCAGCACCTGGCAGCCTGTAACCTATTTTCTGTCTCTATTTGCCTTTCCTGGATGTTTCATATAATGGAATCATATAATAAGTGCTCTTTTGTGACTGGCTTCTTTCATTTAACATAATGTTTTCAAGACTCATCCATGTTGTAGCAGGTATCGGTACTTCCTTTCTTTTTATTGTGGAATAATATTCCACTGTGTGTATATATTATGTATATATCTGACATCTTCTTTATCCATTCATTGATTAATGGGCATTTAGGTTGTTTTCACTTTTTAGCTAATATGAATAATGCTGCTATGAACTTTTTTTTTTTTTTCTGTAAATAAAAAATTTATTAACTGAATTTGCTACACATAATAAAATTACTTTTTACACTGTAGAAAATCAGAATGTATTTTTGGCTTGAAGTTTCTCTAGTGTTTTCTTATGAAAATCTTTTGCCCTTGCTCTATTTTGTGCATAAACTTCTTGTCTTGCTTTCTCTTTTTGTTTCACTTCTGCTGATTGGTTGTATGATCTTAGAGCCCTTTGATACATGAAGGCTTGTGTAGTTTTTCTGCCTCTGGGAAGATTTTGCAATAAATGATTTCTTTCTTATTAAGAATGCTTCTTGCAAACTGCCTGGTATTACTGTACACTTTGGCACCGACGTCTCTGCAGAGGATGGTGGTCCCGTCTTCCCTGAACACTCTGATACGGCTGGACTATCTGAGGTATCAATTTCTGGTACAAGAGGCAGAAATTGATTTGCCTGAAGACAATTTTTTGCCTTATATTCTCTCTCTTCTAGAGTCAAGCTTTCAAAATCTGTTTCGGCAACACTTATATCACTGGTGCTAAAAGTAAGTTCTGGTTCTTCCATTATACCATGGCCAGACTCTGTCTCCCAGACTGGAATAGAGCTCTGTATTGACAATGATCCAGAACTCACAAAGTGCTCTGGTGATGCTAGTTGAGATAGGTTCCTTAAGATTTCTGGAGTTTCCATTTTGGTTGAATTCTCAAAATAGTTTTCATTCTCCATAGTTAATGCATGTGGTGGTGCCCCCATCTCCACTGTTCTCACCCATAATTGAGAGTCGGTTTCCTCTGTAGGATTTGTGCCTTTTATACAGACATATGTTCTCAATTCTCTTGGGTATATATCTAGGAGTACAATTGCTGGGTTATACTCTAACTCTATATTTACCATTTTGAAGCTCTGCTAAACTGTTTGCCAAATTAGCTGCACCATTTTACATTCCCACCAGCAGTGTAGGAGGGTTCCAATTTCTACACCCTCACCAACACTTGTTATTGCCTGTCTTTTTCATTTAGTCAGCCTAGTGGGTGTGAAGTGGTATCTCATTGTAGTTTTGATTTTCATTTTCCTAACGTCTAATGAATTTGAGCATCTTTCCGTGTGCTTATTGGCCATTTGTATCATGTGTGTTAATTTTAAACATAAAAAACAAGGTACAGTAGGAGGATTGTGGGATGATGGCAGAGTGGGAAGTTCCAGGAATCAGTCCTTCCGCAGAAAAGCTATTGAACTGACGGGAACTGTCTAAATCAACTATTTCAAAATTCCAGAGTCAAGGAGAGCACTGTATAGCATCCAGGGAAGAGTGGGAGGAAGAAGCTGGATCATTGTGGTAAATGCCAGTGAATTTTACCCTTGATACATGGTTACCATCTCACATCACCCGGCCTTGTGGCAGGCAGCAGTGGGGTCTGCAGCCCTTGCTCCTGGTAGAGTTTGCCAGTGTCAGGATGGGATATAAAGACCTAGTTCCCCAAGATATGGGGGGGAGGGCAACCACTGATCACTGCTTTTGATCAGCTATTTAGATGGCTGGGGGCCTGGCTCAGAGGGCAGCTATTGTTCCAAGCCACCTTGGGGAAAGTGGCCCAGGAGTCTTAAAGATGGTACCCTTCCTCCAAACTACAGAAAACAATTAGAAGGCTGCAGTAAAGGGCAAGTGCCTAATGAAGAAACACGGCCTCAAAACAGCAAGAGAAGCCTCTGGCATCCTTGCCCGCCCCTGTGCCACCCCCTTCCTAACTTGGTATGGAGCCAGCATGGGCTCCCGTTGTGGGTGCCTGGCCTTGTTCCAGCTGGGAAAGACTGACCTAGGAAATTCCTCTCAGGTTTGCTCCACCCCCTTTCAGGCTAAAGCAGCTTGAGGGAGTGAAAGCAGTGTAAGAAACTGCATTGGGTGGGGTGGCCTGGGGCAAAGACTTAGCTGCTTTAAGTCCTACAATAGAGCAGCCACTCCTTTCAATAATGGATAGAACATAAAAGACAGAAGATCAATAAGGAAATAGAAGACTCCAACGATACAACTAGACCTAATAGACTACATACAACACTTTGCCCATAGCAGCAGAATACCCATTCTTCTCTAGTGCACTTGGATCATTCTCTGGGATATACTACATGTTGGATCACTAAACAACCCAGTTTTAGAAATGGGCCAAGACTTGAATACACATCTCTTCAAAAAGATATACAAATGGCTAAAAAGTACATGAAAAGACATTCAATATCATTAGTCATTAAGGAAATGCAAATCAAAACCACAATAGGGTACCATTTCACACCCACTAGACTGGCTACTATTTTAAAAATGGAAAATAACAAGTGTTGGGGAGGATGTGGAGAAATAGGAACACTTGTCTATTGTTAGTAAGAATGCAAAACGGTGGAAAACACTTTGGTAGTGCATCAGAAACTATAGAATTACCATAGGACCTAGCAATTCCACTTCTAGGTGTATATCCAAAAGAATTGAAAACAAGGACTCAAACAGATATTTGCACACCAATATTCATAGTGGCATTATCACACTTGCCAAAAGATGGAAGCTGGCAAAGTGTTCATCAGCAGATGCATGGATAAACAATATGTGGTATATACATACAATGGAATATTATGCAGATGTGAAAAGGAACAAAGTTCTGGTACCTGTAACAACATGAATGAACCCTGAAGACATCGTGTTGAGTGAAGTAATACAGACACAAAATTGTAACAAAGGCACCACATGAATACAAAATTTTAAAAATGGGGGGCGAGTATATGGGAACCCGTATTTTCTGCATGTTCTTTCTGTAAACATACTTTTTTTAATTATAAAAAATGTACAAATTTTTATATAGTGTGATCTCAAGATGTTTCAAAAATGACAAAAAAATTTCAAGAAACATACAAAAATATCCTGGTAATTTTCTTTGGCTAATGAGATTATGGCTGATTTTCTTTTTTAAACCCTTCTATATCTCCTAAATGTCCTGCAATGAGTATGAATTACTTCTATGATCTGAGACTAATGGAAGGAACGCATGGTGGGGTTTTTGGACTGGGGCTACACTTTCACATTTGTCTGGTCAGGAAGGTGCTGGCCAGCTGGGCAACATGGCCAACTTGGGTCTCCTATGGCTGTGTCTCCTCTTTCTAGATCTCTCATGGCTGCAAAGGGGGAAGATGCCCATTAGCCTCCTCCGCTAGGTACACACCTGGATGCGCCAACATTGCTGAGGGATGCCTGGTCCCTTCTGTGCCCAATGCATATGAAAGGGAACCTGGTCCAGGGCAGTGGAAGAGACAAGCTGGATCCTTCATGCAGAAGGGAGCAGAGGAACCCAAGCTAGGGCCAGGACAGGAGAAATGGCGCCTGGGAGCAGTCCAGGTGGGCAGGGGCTGGAGGGGCAGATTTGGACACGCAGGGCAGTGGAGGAAAGAGGAAGAGTGGCACGGCAGACTGGTATAGTGAAGGAAGGCTCCCTGGAGGTCAGGGTGTGGAGCTGAGCTCTACAGGACAGATCAGCCATGGATAGACAAAGAAGGGGAGAGATTTCATTCCGACCCACACATTATCCATTTCTGTCTGTTCTCTGTCCTGAAATCTTCCCCCTACCCCCTCAGCCAATGGCTCCTTAAGGACAGTGCCCAAGTTCTACTCTCCTCCCTCCTGCAAGGAATAGGACGGTGATGCTCTATTATACTAAGGGAGCCACTTGGATGGGGGGACAGCAGGCTAGTGGCACAAGTCGGTGCCCAATGGAGAGGACAGAGAAAGGTGTAGGGTTAAGGAATTTCTGCTCCAGAGAAAAAAGGAAAAGGAATTTCCCAACAATTTCTAGAAGAGCAACCCCCAAAAGGCTAACAAGCTCAGGAAGTGGTGCTCACACTCAGTGGTTATCAGAGAAATGCAAATTAAAACAACAATGAGATGTCACTTTTTACACCCATTTGACTTGCAAACATTAAAAAGCTGGATAATGCCAAATGTTGGCCTCCTGAGCTGCTGGTGGGAGTATAGATTTTGCAGTCGTTCTGGAGAGCAATCTGGTACTACTTAGTCAAACAAAGAAGAGGCATAACTGATGACCCCCGTGTTTACTCCTGGGTATGTGTCCCACAAAAAGGCTTGCACGGGTCCACGGCGGGATAGGCAAGCGCTGTTCCTGCTGGTGGGGCAGAGTGGGCCCAGGATCAGGATGACTGGATGGAAATGTGGGCAATGACATCATCACGGGGTACCCCCGAGCAGTCGGAACCAACAGACCAGATGTACCCTCGCCAACGCGGGCGGATCCCAAAAACATTGTGCTGAGAACAAAACGTTAGAAGCAGGACAGCCCGTAAACAACAGCATTTATTTACGTTTAAAGTACATACACACAAGACACTACACATTTTGTGAGAACCTGCAGTAACAAATATTCACACTAAACACGTTGGAATGGGGGAGAGGAATGGAGTGGGGGTAAGATGAAAGAACGAACTTTAAAAACATGAAAAGGGGAGGATCCCTGCACCGACAAATGATGACTATTGTTTTAGTTTCCTAGCTGCCATACAATGAGTTGACTTAACAATGGGTATTATTGGCCAGGGGCTAGAAGGCTTGCTTCCTCTCAGGGTGTGGTATCTGCAGGCTGCTGGCAGTCTTCAGGATTTTTTGGTTTTTCCATCACAGGGAAACACACTTTTGACATCATCTCCTTTCTCTTCTGGGTTCCCTTGACTTCCAGCTTCTGGCTGCTCCCCATGCCTTTTCTCTCCATGTGAAGTTCACTCTGCATATAAAGGACTTCAGGGATCTGGATTCAGTTGGGCCTCAGTTTAACTGAAATTAACACCTTGAAGAGATCTTACTCACAATGGGTCTGCAGCTGATAAGGGAAGTGCTGGGACCCTAACTCCAGGCAGAAACCCACAGCTTTAGGAAAATAAACTTCCCTTGGTCCTTGGTCCCTTTCTCCCCTCCTCCCCTGCCTTTATTTTCCAGGAAGATAAGCACTCCAGCCTGCCCCTTTGAATTGAAATTTACAAGTCTAAACAGATAATGACTCTTTTCCTCCCTAATGGCCTTCTGCTTTTAGGAAGATAAGCTAACCTTGCTCCTCGGCTTTTATAACCCTACCTGCCTGCTTGCTGAGGAATTTGCCTGCTTAGTGTTCCTATGTTAACTTATGAAAATCGGAAAATGGGGCTCAGATTTTTTTGAGACTTGACTCTCCTCTGGGCCGGTGCATAATAAACCTTTGTTCATCCGTACCTCCAAGAGTACCGCTTGGGTTTCTTTCTGCCGGCCACAACACAACCACCAGAATGTGGGCCAAGGCCAAGAACATATCCAAACTGGGGTACACAATTCAATCCATCACAATAATGTAGCATGATCTGAGGAATATGAGAAATATAACTGCACCTGAAGTCCAAATAAAAGATGTAGACCCTCTCCTCTTCAAAGGCACATTAATTCACTCAAATACCCATCTCTTCATTTCCATGTTTATTGGCTCCCTGGGCCTTGGGTGATAGCCCCAAGATCTAGAAGGAGGAAGGATGGCTCAGGGCTGCCCCTGACAAGGGCTGTGCAGCAGCTTGTGCAGGGAATGGCCTGAGGGCTCTCTGGGGTGCTGCTGCCTTTTGCTCCCCTGGAGGGTAGAGGTCCATGGTAGCTGCCCAAGTTCAGGTGTGGACTCCAAGAGGTTTGATGTGGCCAACCTAGCACACAGATGTCAGCACCTTTGACCCCGAGCCAGAGGGCATCATCCACTTGGTACAGGTCCTCCGGGCTGGCAGAAGCTCAGGGTCATGGCCATGCCACCTCTGGGAGATCTCAGTCCTCACCTCCAATGACAAGGGAGAGGATGTTAGGAAGGTCCCACTGCTGCTTCTCTAATTAACCCCAGCAGGAGTGCCAGTGCAGGGAGACACCACAGAAGAGGGACAGAGACCCAGGCTCCTGGCTCAGGAGAAGTCAAGGTTGGCCACAACCACTGCTAATTACCACCTCTGGAGGATACCTCTTCCTCCTTCCTGTGGGTACTTCTGGCCATCTCATTAGCTCCTTTCTCTACCTTTTAGCACTGCCTTTGTCTGGGTCCAGTTAAAGGCTTTTATGGGTGCTTTCTTGAGTTCCTGGCCAGACACTCTGTGACTTGCATGACTTAGACCATCCCCTGCTCTGGTGTTCAGTCCCTGACCCCAACGTGTGAGCTGAAATATGGCCACTGGAAACCCGTCCAGAGGAGATGACTGCAAGGGAGAAAGGACTCAGAACTCTGTCACTGGCATTTTGCCAGTCGGCTGCAGTTGAGGGAACTGAGAGTTACCAAAAGAAAAGAAAAGCAGAACCGGGACTGTATTGAAAGGCAAAAGGAGACAGGTTTCTGTTCAACATAAAGATAAGCTTCCCCACAGATGCTCAACAACAGAAAAAGCTGTCTTGGGAGGTAGTAAGCTCCCTGTTACCAGAGGCGTGTAACCATCTGGTTCCAGTGCTGCTTCCTGACAGATCCTTCCACAATTCTCTGTGGAAAGCTCTTTCCCAGGCCCCAGCAGCCTCAGCCAGGGCTGTTCCTGCCATTCTCAGGGCCCTCAGGGCCCATGACACCCAGACACTGCACTCCTGTGTCTTCATCCCAGACACTGGATAAGGCTGTGTGAAGCACAGAGAGCTGACGTGGAGAAAAAGAAGAGAGTCAGAGAGAAGGGAGCCAACCAGGGACAAAGATGGGGGAATGGGGATAGTCAATGTTCCCCAGCTGGGGAAATGGGCAGCCCATCTCAGGCAGAGTGCAGAGCCCACGTCAAATCCACCAGAGGGAGCCCGGGACCCTGCCCGTTCACACAGCGGCAAGTCTAGTGCACTGAGCTAAGTTCTCCCACCTCTCCCCTCAGCCTGTCCTAAAGAAAGAGTGCACGGTGCCTTCCGGGTGGGATGTTTGAATTGGCTCCTCATCTGTCTCTCATCTTTTCATGTTTCTACATGGGCATTGGCACCTTCTGCATCTCCCTTCTGCTTGATCTGTCTGCTTTGAGCATCTCTCTCTTCTAACTGCTCTCCCTTGGTTTTCCTGGCTCTGCTCACGATCTTCCTCCCTGCCTCTACTTCTGATTCTTTTTTCCTAGGTCCCTGGATGTCTACTTCTGACTTTTCTGGTGCCTCTGTCTCTGTTCCCTCTGACTCTCTCTTTCCATGCTTGCTTACTCCACCCTCCACACTCTCTTTTGTTCAATTTCAGGAACACGGAATTGGCAGATCCCTTTAGCCCACTCCTCCACCCTCTGGTGAATAAATAGTATCATTTGGCCCAGCCTAGAAGAGGGATGAATAAAAGATGTTCACAAGAAGTATTCAGGTTCAGTGTGATCCAGGAGCTCAGGACAGACTCTCCCCCAAAGGCTCTCAGGAGTCAAGATTTAGCCTGAGCTGGGATCAGAAAGCCTGGGTAAGAGAGACAGGGCCTTAGGACTGGTGGGAGGGGAGGACTCAAGTATGGGATAGCCTGAAAAGTCACACACCTCTTGGTTGAGGAAGCAGTACAGGATGGCAACGATGAAGCCCTGTGGGGCCAAAGAGAATGGACCCCCGTCAGAACCTCTGGTCTGGCCTCAAGGTGTCCACAGTCATTCTACTACTCCTCCCCACCCACTCCCAGAATGTGCCTTGGATCAGGTCTGTGTGAAAAGGGAACTTAGTTGCATTCATCACTTTATGTGCCAGGCCTACTCTCTCATGTAATTATCATAGCAAACCTGACAAGGACATAGTATTGGCCCCATTTCTTAGTTTATTTCTGCATTTCCCAGTAATGAGCACAGAGCCTGGCACATAACAAGTGTTCAGTAAATGTTGAATAGATAGAAGGATACATGATGGATGGACGCCCAGACAGATGGAGGGGTGGAGGGGTGGATGGATGGGTGGATGATGGATGGATGGAAGGTGGACAGACAAATGGAGAGTTGAACAGATGGATAGAAGGCTCTCACCCAACTCTGAAGTCAACCAAGACCTGTGGGTAGAAGCACTTCCCTTCTTCCCAAGGGCTCCAAGGGAAGGGGTGCCTCCTGGGACACTTACCTGGAAGGAGCCCAGTCCCAGCTCCAGGGGCAGGCGGATGCCCAGGCCAGCATTGTCTGGCAGGAAGTTGAAGATGATGTAGTGAATTCCAAACAATGGGATAAGGAGAAGTGTGGACTTGGAGAGACGCCTAAACAAGAGGACAAACCCTATGCTCCCAAGGCTGATATGAGGAACTCCACATGGCTGGAGCCCACCATGTGCCCCTGCCCACCGTCACTTCTCACCACCTCCCCTTATCCGTTCTCAGTACCAGCCACCTTGGAGAGCTCCACCCTCCTCTCACACACCCTGGATTTCGTTACTTCTAGACTGGATCCCACTGCTCCCTCTGCCAAATGCTCTTGTCCCAAATTAATCCAATCTAAGTCTTAGGCATCGTTCAAAGTCCAGTTCAAGACCACTTCCTCCAGGAAGTCTTCCCTGATATCCTCCCTCCCCCATCTAGAAAGGACCTATTTTTCCCTGGCACTCATCAGCCTGTTTACCAGGGTAACAGACTGTTTGGAGCCCCATATTGGGATCTCCTGGAGGGCAGGTCCAGATCTTCTTTCTCTCTGGAACATAAGGTCAGGCTCACGTGCCAGATGAAACAGAACTGCACTGACTGCCCTCCAGCTGCCATCTCCCAGTATCCTGTCCAACACATTCACACAAGGTACCAGTACTGAGACTGGGTGTGGAGTCTGCCCTGTGCTGGCTCCAGTTTCCTCAGCAGGATGCGGATAATATTGAGAAAAAAGCCAAAGTTCACCTGGAAACAGAGGTGCAGGAAGATGGAGGTCAAGGGTCAGGAGTGGTCCGGGGTCCCCAACCTCTTTGGGGACTAGAAATCCCAAATCCTTGAGACATGGTAACAGGCAGGTAGATGGACATACAGGCTGTTGCTCCAGATCTCATAGCCTGGAGACTATGAGGTCCCACAAGTGAGCCTTGGAGAGCAGGGGAGGGGTTCAGTGTTCATCCCCCCTCACCAGTATTGGAAAAAGGGTGGGAGTTTCCAGCCTTGGCATTCTGCCTCCTGCCACCCCCCATGGTCTTTACTGGTACAAAGCAGGTGTCCTTCACTTTGCAGAGTTGCCAAATTGGGAAAAACTCACATATTCACCGAAGCCATGCAAACCACTGCTCGCTGCCTCCGTTTTAAGCGTAGGCGCAGATGGCAGGTACTCAACCCCAGGGCTCTGCCTACCCCCTACCCAGCCTAACTGCAGTAGGAGATGATCTGAAACCAGGGCTTCCGAGCTGGAAGGGGCCTGAGTGCTGGTGGAGACAAGCCCCTGGTTTTACGGGTGGGACTTTGAAGTCCAGAGAGGGCCTCACAGAGACTCAGCAGCAGAGCTGGCCTCGAGCCCAGGTGTCCTGACTCCAGCCTGGAATCGCATTTCCTGCTGTGCACGGCATCTCAGTGGACCCCAGGAGGATGAGTGAATAAAGCAAAGGGCACTGGCCCCAGGGACTGACCCCAACAGAGAGGACGATGGGTCCCTTGATGATCCACCAGGAGGGGGTGCTGTCGTCTAGGTCCCAGCACCTGGGGAGAGGACAGTCAGGGCCCATAGAAGCGAAGAACGCAGCTGCTGCCAAGTCCCCTTTCCTGCGGTAACTCCTGCACCCTCCTCTCTCCGCTCTGCCTACCAGCCTCCCGGGGCTCCTCTGCCCTCTGGCTTTGGGGCTTTCCAGCCTCACCCCACCTCTCCTCAGGGCTCATCTCATCTCTCAGCCTATAAGGTTCCCTTCCAAAGGTGTACAGTGCTAGAGAAGTCCCCCAACATGGATGGACTTCTCTAAAATCAGTTCGTTTGCTGGTCCCAACCCCTCCGCTACCACAGTAGGCTCCCACTGGCACCCCTTCTGCCTCTTCTGAGCCTCCCTCTCCCTCCCTGGCTCACACCTGGGCTGTGCCGTTTGCTAACTGCCTCCCTCCCACCCCCCACCCCCCCACCCCCCAAACCTGGGAGTTCCCTGAGGCCAGGACCCAGCATAGAGAGCAGCTGAGTTTATCTCATTGTCCACTCCATGCCCCCTGCCCCCTGCGGACCAGTGAGGGCTCAGACTCACGCAACGTCCTCGAAAGCCAACTTGCAACCCACCCACGTGCCAGTGAAGAGCATGGGGAACCCTGTGGGGGCCGCAGAGGAGACACGGGTGAGGGCAGCCACACCCACGGCTCTGAGACCTGCCCCCGCCACCCATCACCACAGCCTGTACACGGAGCTCCACAAAGACAGCGCTGGGGGAGCCCAGGCACAGGGACCTGTCCTGCTCTCCCACACACTTGCTGTATGGCTGTGGACTGTCCCTGCCCCTCTCTGGTGTCAGGATCATCATCAGAGGGGAGAAGGGACCTATGCATGAGCTCCCGGGGTCTTCACAGCCCTCTCCCTCCCCACCTTCCGTACCCAGCCTCAGCTCTCAGGACTCACCCCAGCCAGCAAGAACCAGCCACCAGAAGGGTCTCCTGGCACCGGGTGATGTGGAAGCCAAGAGCCAGGTCAGGTAGACAGCTTCTGCCAACAGCCAGCTAAAGTTGGTCATGGTGGCGAAATGGGAGGTGGCCACAGCGACTTTGCACAGAGCCTGGGGGCCAAGGCCTGGGTGATTCAGAGCTGGCACGCCCATTGGAGCTCCACCCCAAGCCACCCCCACCTCTTCAGACCCCAAACCTCCAGGCCCCCTCCACCTTGGACTGGACCATCCTGACTCCTTCGGCTGACCCCAAGGGGATGTGGTAGCCCTGATTTGGGATCCAAACAACCTAGGTTCAGATTCCACTTTCTATCAGCTGTGCAACCCTCCCTATGCCTTAGCTTTTCATCCGTGGAGGAAGAAGTTTCCAATCCTATGGCATGGCCTTGTCATAAGGATTAAGGGGGAATTCTGTGTAAGAGCTGCTATGATTCACCCTTTTACCCCATCCTTCCTGAGCTCAATCAATCTCTCGTGCCGTGAATATGGAACATTTATTCGTGCATGACTCAGCCCTGCAAACACACACATCTGTACCCATGCATTCATTCACTGCGTTCCGGCCTCTGAGCTCAGATGACCCAGCCAGGTGACCCAGCCAGTTCCGGGCTCTCTGTGCCCCAGGCCCCTCGTCTATAAAATGGGATTAAAGTGAGGCTTTCTTCTTCAGGTTGTTTGGAAGATTAAAAATAATATATGTCGGGAAATGGCTGTGGCTCAATCAGTAGGGCTCCCGTTTACCATATGGGAGGCCCCAGGTTCGGTTCCCGGGGCCTCCTGGTGAAGGCAAGCCCGCCCGCACGGCATGGTTAGCTGACCCAGCGAGCACAAGCAGCAAGGGGGGGATAAATGAATAAATAAATAAAATCTTTGAAAAAAAAAAAAAAAGATAATATATGTCAAGCATTTGGTGCACTGCCTGGCATATATTAAGTTCTCAGTGTATTATTAATTCTTTAATTAATCATTGATTAAGTAAGGTCGTGTTTTGGTTTATTCATTCATCTATCCATCCCTTTCCAGAGCATTTTTGGAGCACCTGCTCTGTACTAGGCCTCCACCCTCTGCCCAACTTCCTTTTTTTCATAGTCTTCTCTTATCCTCCCCACCCCCTTCCCACTATGCCTTCCTAGTTTCTTGGACATGCCCCCAGTTCCTCTGCCTCTCAGTCTGTTCCACCTGGCGTGTCCACCTCCCCATCTCCCTATCATTGCGGTCCCCCGGGGCCGCCACCTCCTCCCTGAAGCCTGCTGTTCCTCCTCCAGCGCTCGGCCTCCTCCACCTGGTAGGCCTGATTCTGGATCTTGGGTCCCTGGGGCCCTCTGGGCTTCCTGAGGGAGGGACCCAGCCATAGACACAGGGCCCCAGCCGAGGGCATAAGTGAGTGCTCAGCAGAGGCATGAGATGAAAAGACCCAGAGGAATGAAAAATGCTGTGGCTCTGAATATGAACTGTGCAGTGGAGAGTGGGATAGAGAGCATGCAGGGAGAAATGGGGGCGGGAGTGGCGTGGAGTGGAGGGATGGTCCAGGCACGAGGACTTCGGGCCTGATGGGAGAAGAAGGCAAGGGCGGAACCTGTGATGCCATAGCCCCGGGGTCAGCCCACAGGATGGGGTGGGCTGAGGCAGGCACCGCTAGGTTTTAAATCCAACTCCCCACTCCCACGCCTGGCACCCTCCAACCAGCCCGTTACAGTGGAGAAGCTGCAGTGGTCGGTGTTGTCGCCGTGGAAGAGGGCAGCGTCCTTTAGGAACACGGCTCCCGCTTTGAGGATAAAGGTGGCGAACAGCTGAATGTGGATGTAGTTCCGGGGGCAGTGGAGTCTCCTGGAAGAGAGGACAGGGAGGCATGAGGAACAGGTGGCAAGGTGGGAGAGGGGCTTCCAGTGTGCTGATAGCAGGGGCCGGGCTTGGGGGGCCCGAGCAGGGCTGGAGGCTTTGCAGGAGAGTTGGCCCACCATTGCCCTGTGCTCAGACTCACAGAGGGGGGCAGAGGAGGAAACCAGGCCTTGTGTTCGGGGAGCTGAGTCTGGGGGGAACAGAGGTGGAATTGACAGTGTCCTATCCATGGGGCCCCCCTGGATAATCGGGGAGACGAGACTCATCCCCGTGGTGCAGGGAGCAGCGCAGGCTGGGTGCGGTTGAGGACTGGAGCGCAGGGCTCAAGCTCTGAAGGCTGTGGGGTCTTAAAGAGGTGGTGGTGAGAGGGTTAGAACAGTCAACAAGAAAGGCTCCATAGAGGAGACAAAGAGGATTCCGAGGAGCAGGTGGGAGCTGGGCTTTAAATTCTGGTAGATAAAAATACACTGAGAAGAAAGGAGGCAGGCATTCCAAGCAAACAGAAACAACCTGAGCAGAGGAGAGCAGGTGGGCATGAGTTCTACTGTATGAAAAGATAAGTCTACATGTTGGGGAAAAGGGAAGGAAAATAGAAACGGACGTGGTGCCTAGATCTGGGAAACTCTTGAATATCCAGACAAGGAAACAGATGTGGTCTTCTGGGCAATAGGTTGCCAATGAAGGTTCCTGAGCAGGCGATGAGGACTGCAAACCTGAGCGTGACCAGGATGGCGATGGCGATGAAGAGGGCTACAATAGAGATGCTATGGCCCACGGTGTAGATGATCTTCATTGTGGAGAAGTAAGATTTCTGGAAAGAGTGGAGACAGAAGAGGGTCTTAGCTCCCGGTCCTTTTGGGAAAGGGAGGCTTGGCCATCAGGCAGATGAAGTCTTTCCAATTCTACCCCAAACTCCCCATCTGGAGGCAGGATGCCTATACCATGGAAAGCTTCCTCTAGCATAGAAGCTTTCGTTTATAGCCTGTCTTCCAGCTGACCTGCTGGTGAGGGAGGGGGAGGAGGAGGGAACAGAGATGCTTAAAGCTCACTGTCACTCTGGAGATGGCAGAAGTGGGAGGAGAAACTTCACATCCCTGGGGAATGACAAGAGCTCAAGGGGAAATTGGGCTTGTTTATTGATATCCAGCTTGCTCACTGGTTTGGGAACACAATGTCCCCAGATAAAGGGGACAGCTGGGGACAGCCATAGACAGGCAGGGAGAAGCTCTTGCCATGCCCGAATGTTTGGATCAATCAAAGTCCAGCCTGGTCCCCAGAAGCAAGTGACTGAGCGTGCTGGCTGAGGGGGGGGGGGGCCCTGATGTGGGCACCAATCCCAGCCCCGCTGTGAGACACAGGCAATCATGGCCCCTCTCTGACTCAGTCTGTTCCTCTGGAAAACAATCAAACTCATGCTTACCCTTCAGGGCTGAGGTGAGAGAGAAATGGGATGTGAGTGTGAAGGTGCCTTGCACAGGCCCTCCTCAGTTCACAAGTGAGGGGTGTGCTGGCTGGAATTAGAGGGTCTCTGGGGTCACTTCTGGGCTTGGATTTCCTGCACTCAACCTCCACCACAGCCATGCACACGGAGTCACAGGTCAGAGAGGGTAAGGAACTTGCCCAGGGCTGCCAAGACCCTTGGTTTCCCTTGGAGCCCCTTCAAGACTCACTGAACTGGAGGCATGGGCACAGAGAGGGCAAGCCAAGAAGATAGTAGTCAGCATCTTCTCACCCTTGTTTCTGCCTGCCCTCTGCCTCCAAGCAACTGTGCCATGAATAGCCCTTGAGCAAATTAGCTAAAGGACCCTTCTCCTCCAGGAACTGTACTGCCATCTTCTGGAAACCTGCTGTAATTAATATTCCGGCCTGATGGCTACAGTGGGAATGGCAGCCCTACCGTTGTGCAATCCACCACCCATACTCACATCCTTGGCGACCCTTCCTCCAAGGTGCCAGGAGCCTCTTACCTCCTCGGCCAGCAGCCCCAGGGGCACCGGGCAGGCCACAGGGTAAGGTGGGAAGGGCTCAGACCAGCCTGTGATGGTACAATCCCGTTTCACAGCCCCTAGAAGACAATCAGAGGTGGGGAAGCAAGCGTCTCTGGTTACAACTCTTCCTGCTCTCCAGGAGAGATGATGGGAACCATGGACCATTGAGTGATCCTGGCAGGATCTGCACAGACAGCTGCTCTGGGGGCCCCTCCAGGGAAGCCTGGGATCCACGTCCAGCCTGCCTGGTTCACACTCCAGGGCCTCTGCCTCTGACTTTATGGAGAGAGTCATTCTCTTGAGCTGACTGCAGAGGAGTTGGTAGAGACAGAGAGTAAGGAGCCAGGCCCCAAGCATCCTAGGGGCAGGGGGAAGGCAGAAGGTCCTCTCTGCCCCTGGAAGCTGTCCACCCCAGACATCCAGGCCAGGAGGTGAGACAGACCAACCAGGGATGCCTGCCACCCTCACTCCTCCAGCGAGCCATCCAAGGCAGCTGGCATCACCCTCCCCCCTTGGCAGCCAGCCCTTCTGCCAACATCAGAGGACATTTCTCAGGACCAGGCTCCACTCACTAATCCTCACTCTTGGGAAGGAAACACTCTTGTTCTCCCCAGTTCACAGGTAAGGAAGCCAAGGATCAGAGAGGGTGGCTGACTTGCCCGTGATCACAGCGGAAGACTGAAAGTTGGTACTGAAATCCAGGTCTGCCTGCCCCCAAAGCCAGGGTTGTGTCCATCCTGTTCTGCCACCTCCAGGTGAAACCACTTTCTACACTCACCACACCCAGGACCGCTCACCTGGCTCTGGGCTGAATTGAGAGAAGAAATCTGGGCAGGGGAGGGTGACCCACTCGCCAGAGCCTGCCACCGGCCAGCACAGAAGCCCGTCCCAGGTCCGAGGACAGACTAGACAGAGAGATGGGAGCCACGGAGACTCAGCCCAGGGGAAAGGCTCACCCTGCCTTCTGAGTGGTGAGGCTGGACGAGGTGAAGGATTCAGAGAATCCTGCTCACCCCCTGCAGCCCTGCTCCCCACCCAAACCCCATACCCAGGGTGGAGTTGGGCATCCCATCCGCCACTTGCAGACATGCATGCTCATCCTCTCTCAACTGCAGGATGAAGTCGCATTCTGGGTGCACAAGGCCCAATACCTGCAGAAAAGAGGGAACGGGATGACAAGGACATGGGTCGCTCCTTCTGGGGCCTCCATCCAAATGACCTGAGGGCAGAGACAGAGCCTGATTCATTCCTGTGCCCCTGACAAGGACCTAGGGCCTTGCTCACCGCATGCCCAAGGTGTGTTGGATGGATATTTGGAAATGGATGAATGGATGAATAATAGATAAGTGGATAGAAATGTGAATGGAGTGATAAATGTGTCGAACACATATATATCATTTCTAAATTCTCTAGTGTCCAGTTCCATGTGGATTCTGTCCAGCTTGATGCACATGCAATTAGACAACACACCATGTACCTCTCAGTTCCTGCCCTGGCCTCCTCTGATGTTGTCACATGGGACATCCGCGGGAACCCACTCTGCACTCATGAGGCACAACCCAGAATGCAGGGGAGTTAACGCCCATGGGACCACCCTTGAACAGGGGGGATGGGAGCTGATGGACAAACGCTTCTCCTCAACTCGTGGAGCAAATTCTGAAACACAGTTAACAAAATCCCATAGAGGTGGCCAACGCAACAACTCATCCTCCCTCCCTATTTAACTCCTGTGCTGCTCTCCTGATGGCTGGAATCAATCCTGTATAAATTGCATGCACGTGTGCCTTTGGTCCCAGCTCTGCTTTCATGAGGTTGACCACCCCAGGGACCCGGAGAACTTGCTGCAGGCCAGTGGGTTAACAGAGAACATGGAGACCCAGCCCGGGAAATGAGGCCCCCCCATCAGCCCAGGCCCTGCAGGGGAGGACATTCTCCACCCAACTTGCTAATCCTGCTCCCCAAACCCAGCATTGGCTCAATTGCTCTGCCATCTCCTGCTTGACCCTGTAGGGCCTCAGGCTGCACATGCTGCCCACTGTCCAGGCCGCAAGTCTCTGTTTTGGCTGCTGCCCCACGCTTTGTCCTTGGCTTCTTCCCCAGGACTCAGGGACCACAGACCCATCGGAGCACACAGCCCCAGTCTCATCTCCCACCTCCTGAGCACAGGACACAGGAGTGGGGGACAGTAGAGAGGGCCAGAGAGCCTTGTTTGGGACTTTCTTACCCAGCAGCCTAATTGTGACCCTAGAGAGCTGCCATCTCCATTTGTCCTTCCTCCTGCTGCATTGACTGGCGAGCCCCACCCCTCCCTGGGACTTCTCAGGGCCTGCCTGGGGAGCCACTGAGGTCAGAGGAACTTGGGTCCCAGGCAGAGAGCTTCCCACCAGGAGTGTGACAGAATGTGCCCCAGACTTCCTCTGAGAGGAAGCTACCGAGAAGCCCACCTGATGGGCCAGGAAGTGTGGTCACAGGGCCGGCTGTGACCAGGTGGCAAGGGGTGCACCTGCTCCTGGGAGAAGACTGCATCATCCTGGACACTCCGGGGGTCCCTGGGGGATGGATCCCACACTGTGATTGATTGGGTCTGGCACTGGTGCAGGCACCAGCTGCTGAGACTACCACCAGGTCTCGTCGGCTCCCTCTCCTGAAAACAGCTATTGCCATGGGATGCACACAGAGGAGAGGGAGCGGCCTCCTTCCCTCTAGATGGAGAGGGCAGTAGAGGTTAGGTGCTCTGCACCCCTATGCCCAGCCCTTAACAAACCAGACCTCTCTCAAGGCACCACAACCCCACAAGCAGATGCGATTCTCCCTTTTTACAAAAGAGGCAAATAAGGCTCAGGAAGGATGAGGAGATTGCCCCAGGTCACTCAGCTAGTTTCGCAGTGCCAGGGCTCAAGCCCAAAGCCTGTGCCCCTAGGGCCAGGGACAGCAAGAGGATGGGATGCCGTGTCAACCCCCCATGAGCTAGTGGAGCTCAGACAGTGGAGGGAGAAAGAGACCTCAGACTGCGTGGGCTCCAAGGAGCTCCCAGAGAGCCAGGGCTTCCTTTCCCAGTCCCAGCTGACACATGCAGCCACATCCTGGAAAATATGCTGGGAAATTACAGCACATTCAGGGAAGGCCCCAGGTCCTGGTATCCCATTCCTCAGCTCTCTAGGCCATGAAGCAAGATCTGGCTGCCAAAAGCTGCTCCAGATCCAGGGTGCATCGCGAGAGGAAGAAGCCCCTAAATGCCGAAGCAAACAGCTGGTTCCCCGTATACTGCTCCGACCCCACTCAGTCTCAGGATCAGAATCTTCAAAGGAAACTAACGACTTAGCGTGTGGCTTAAGGGGTCCTGGGGACAGGGAGGGGTCTGGAAATCTTATCAGAAAAGTGTGTGCAGGAATTGGGGTGCATAGCTTAGGGAAAGAGTAGATTTCAGGTGGGGGGCTGGCTTTGTCTCCCCGATTCCAAGACACCCTTTAGGGCAGACAGACCCTGGGAGAAACAAGAGGGAGGCAAGCTCAGCTCGGCACCAGGAAGGACATTTATAGTCAGAGCTGCCCAGAAATGGAGCTGACAGCGTGGGGACAGGAAGAAGGGAGCCTGCTTGGTGGAGACTCCTGCGTGGAGGAAGGGGAGCAGGGCTCCACCAGGCTCCAGCTGGGCTCTGCACAGTCCTGCGCTTCCACATTGGAGCCCATGGGGAGGCAGAGGGTCTGAGCTGGCTACTCACGATTGGTATTGGGCTCAGCAAGCAGAGGATGCAAGTGCCCCACGTTCGGCTGTCCATGCCGGGCACTCAGCAGCGGTGGCCCTCTTCCCTCCTACGCGTCCCCTGTCCCTGATGCCACCACCACCCTCTGCCTCCCTTTCTCAGTCAGCTGTTTGCATAAGCAGGAGCCGGAACCAGCTGAATATTCACCAGAATTGCAGAACGCAATTCCCAACTCAGCCTGGCCTGGGCTGGTACTCCACCTCCACCCCCTTCCACTGTCTGTAAGTCTGCCTGTGTGTCTGTCCTGGTGGCAAGAAAGGTGACATCCACAGGAATCGACTTTGCCCGAGTCATTCAATATCTTTTACTGTTTTCCTCTCTGAGCCCAGCCATCTGCTGGCCTACACGGTGTATAGACATCCCCCACCCAGGTCCCAATGAGGGGCCCTCAGAGAAGAGAGAGCTCTGTGAATGCCCTTACGGAGCTCCCAGGTAGGTTGGTGATCCCAGCCTCATCCACAGGCCTGGATAGTGAGCCAGAACTGTGGAGATGGAGCAGGGTGAGGATCATGTGGGCATCCATCCGAGGGGACTGGGGGTAAGAATGAACTTAGCTGGGGGGTGGGGAGGGTCCATGAGCACTAAGCACCAGCATGGGCCAGCCAAGAAGGTGTAATGTGGGCAGAAACTCAAAGGGACACCAGCTGGATGGTGAGGTGAAATCTGCATGTCTCCAGACTCTGGGCTTCATGTGGTGGCCTGTCAAAGTCTCTCCAGAGCCCCTCCTGGCAGCAGGGAGAGGTGAGACTGATGGAGAGCGTGGAGGGCATTCACAGAGTTAGACTATCCTGAACAGGGGTCTTCGTGGGCACCCTGACTGCTATCAGCAGCAGTAATGAGAGGATTTAGAGAGCCACAAAAAAGATTTTGAACATGCATTGGCTGGTCACTTTTATTACCGTTTTAGACAGATGTGGGGTCCCAATTGGCCAGGCTAAAGACAGTGTTCTAACTTGCCCTGGGTCTTACAGAGCACGTTGGAATTTGAAAGCAGATCGTATCTTTGAGGGCCCTGAGAAGTCCCAAATTTTGTGTGTAGGTCTTCATTCCCAGTGGTTGCAGGGCTGGATGCCATGTCACCAGGCATGTTTACAGCCTGCCTCGTGCCATGAATGATGCAAGGCTCCTCGCCCCCGCCACATCTGGATTTAGGGATCGTTTTTATATTATCAGGGTTTTATTTTTCCATATTTATTCACTGCCAACATTAAACATTAAACAAATATATTTTGAAATAAAACGAGAACAACCTCCAAGCCCCAGCACCCTCTACCCTTGTGCAAGTGTTTCCGTGTGTTTACTGTGACAGCGCAGGCAGCACGTGTTCAGGGTGAAGCAGAATGAAGTACTATGGGATGGAAGAGCAGAATGCTGAGAGGGTAGAGCTTAAAGAGAAAGTTGCAACCTTCCATCCCTCAGCTCCAAATAGACATCAGCCCAAGGATAAATATCATAATTAATCACCATTGCTAATTAGTGTCAATATCATTAGCATTAATGATAATTGATAGTGATATATATACTTATTAATAGTTATTATTATCTAAATTAGTGGTTCTTAACCAGAGGCAGTTTTGCCCCTTAAGGGACATTTGGCAATGTCTAGAGACATGACTCAGGGTGGAGGAGGAGGAGGGGAGGTGACAAGGTGTTATTGGTGTGGGGTGGGTGGAGGCCAGAGACACTGCCAAACATCCTGCAATGCACAGGACTGGCCCACCACCACCACCACCACCACAGATACAAAATTATCCAGCCGCAAACGTCAATAGTACCAAGGTTGAGAAACCCTGATCCAAAGGTTAGTGTTCCCTGGGCTTCTTCCAGGTCCATTGTTCTTTTTGAACAGCCAAAATGTCGCCAGACTCCCATTTCTAGCTCTCTATTGTGTAAGTCCAAATTCTGCCTCCATTGCTTTCTATCTGTGTGAACTTGGGCAAGTTATTTAAACTTTCTGGGCCTCAGCTTCCCCATCTAAAAAATGGAGATGATACTATTACTTCCCTTGTAGGATTGATGTGATAAGTAAAGAAGAAAAGGCACATAAAACACCTTACACAAAGGTTAGCTCTCAGTGAGCAGCCATAATGGTAGCATGTAACAAGGATGGACTACCAACAAAAAAAGTAGGAACAATTGATTCTTCATTGGAAAAAATAAGATTAGAACTCCAGCTCACATTTACACATATAAATTCTAGAAGGTTTAAAACCCTCACTATAAAGGAACAAAATAATAAGATTATGGGAGGCGGCTGTGGCTCAATCAGTGGGGCTCCCGTTTACCATATGGGAGGCCCCGGGTTCGGTTCCCGAGGCCTCCTGGTGAAGGCAAGCCCGCCCGCACGGCGTGGTTAGCTGACCCAGCGAGCACAAGCAGCAAGGGGGGGATAAATAAATGAATAAATAAATAAAATCTTTAAAAAAATAATAATAATAATAATAATAAGATTATTTCAAACAATAGATATTTATTTTATGACTTTATAGTAAAGGAGACTTTCTTATGTAAAAAATATATATATAAGAAAGATTAATAAGTTTGACCACATCGATGTTAAAAAATGAATGTGCAAGAACAGGCATAGAGAAAAATTAAAGTAAGCTATCCACTGAGAGAAGTATTTACAACCAATATTGACAAATAAAAATACAGTATCAAAAACAAAGAATATCTACAAATCAACAATAAAGAGTAAAATAATTCAGTAGAAAAATGAGCAAAGAATAAAACAGGCAATTCAGAAAAGAAGTAAAACAGTAAACAGATGAAGAATTGCTCAATCTTATTAATACTGAGGAAAATGAAAAAAAAATGAAAATGGTAATGAGCTACCCTTTTCACCTATCACATTGCCTAAAATTTTCATGTCTGATAGTATGATGTTTGGAGGGGGAGGACAATGCAGGGCAATGTGTACTTTCACATTGTGCAGCTGGATGTGAGCATCGGTGCTGCCATTCTGAAAAGCAATTTGATGTTATCTACTGAATCTGAAATTGAACCTATCCTACCAGAAATACCATTTTTGGATATTTGCCCCAGGTAGAAGTATTGTTTATAATAGTTGTAAAAATCTAGAAACAACACAAATGTCCAATTATAAGGGTATAGCTAAACAAAATGTGATATATTCATGCAATGGAATAGCATAGGGCAGTTAAAAGAAATGAACTAAATCTACTTGTGTGAACATGGAGATGTCTCAAAAATACATATTTTGAGGAACTTATGCTTCCAGCTATGATGTTGTAACAGGAACCATTTTACCCTCTTGCCTTAACAACTAGAAAAGCAAAAAAGTATGCAAAGTGTTGGGTATTTAGACATTGGAAAACAAACAAGCTGGGGCCTGCAGCCTTTGGCTGGGTATCTATCTGAGAATGTGTGAGAAGATACTAATCAAGGATTGAGAAAGAATGACTAGAGTGGAGTAGATAGAGCAGTTCTTAAAACTGCTGGAAATAATTTGTACTCTGACCAGCCAGAGTGGAAAGACCTTGTAACAAATATAGCATGAGGTTGAATCCTCAAAACATTTTACTTATAGTGGTATTACATTAGCCCTTGAATAAGGCTTCTTAGGACCCACCCTAATAAACCTTAAAAGCAAATCTCAACAGAATCCAAAATATTCCTCTGTTCACCAGGGGAAAAAATCCAACATTGCTTAAATGAATAAAACAAAATCAACCAACCCACAATATGAAATTACACCTGACACTAAATTAAAAAATTACCAGGCATGCAAAGAAGCAGGAAAATATGACCCATAACCAGAAAAAAAACAAATCAACAGAAACAAACCCAGATGTGACAAAGATGATGGAAATAGTAAACAAGGATGTTAAGATGGTTATTATAAATATGCTCCATATGTTTAAGATGGGAGAGTAAAACATGACCATATGAGGAGGAAAATGGAAGCTATTAAAAAAAAGATTCAAATGCAATTTATGAAAATGAAAAATACAAGATCTGAAATGAAATTCATATACCGGCTGGGATTAACAGCAGATTAGACACTGCAGAAGAAAGAGCAATGAACTTGAAGACCTCAAAATAAAAACTATCCCGAATGAAAGACAAAGAGGAAAAAGACTGGAGGAAAAAAGGCTAACAGAAAAAAAAAAAAAAAGAACAAAGCATAAGTTACTTCTAGGACAATATCAAGTGGTCCAACATACATATAACTGAAGTTCCAGAAAGGAAAAAAAAAAAAATGCAAGTAGTTCAGTCAACAGTAAATAGAATAAACATAAAGAAAACCACTTCAAGGTTCACGGCAATTAAATTACTGAAAACCAGTGATAAAGTGAAAACCTTATCAGCAGCAAAAGGGAAAAGACACATTGTGCACAGAGAAACAGAGATAAGAAATAAAGCCAACTTCTTGTCAAAAACTATGCAAGTCAGAAAAGAATGGATGTACAACTCTGAGGTACTAAAAGAAGAAAAAAAAAAACTATCAACCTAGAATTCTTTATCTAGTGAAAATATGAACAAAAGCAAGACTTTTTCAGTCAAACCCAAAATAAGAAAATTCATTGCCAGGAGAACTTTACTACAAGGGTTGTTAAAGGAAGTTTATCAAGCCAAAAGGAAAATGATAAGGGTGAAATTTGGAACTACACTAAGGAATGAAAAATGCTGGAAATGGTGAATAGGAGGATGGATATATATTTTATTTTTACACTCAAAAATAATTGATTACATAAAACAAAAATAATGTATTGTGGGGTTTGTAGCATATGGAGAAGTAAAAGTTATGAAAACGATAAAAAAAAGAATCAGAGGAGGAAAATAGAAGTGTATAGAAGTTCTTATTCTATATGAAGTGAGTTATATTTTGAAGGTACTGAAATAAATTAAAGATGTATATTGGAAGCCCTTGAGTTCCCACTAAAAAAGAAATCAAAGAGATATGGATAATTAGCCAATATTGGAGATAAAATGAAATAATATAAAAACTGATTAATCCAGGGAGCAGAGGTGGCTCAAGCCATTGGGTGCCTCCCTCCCCCATGGGAGGTTCCATTCAGTTCTGGGGGCCTCCTTTAAAGAGGATGAGCACTCAACGAACAGACACACAGTGAGTGCAAACAATGGTGGGGTGAGGGAGAGAAATAAATAAATAAAAATAAATCTTAAAAAAAAAAGAAAAGTTTGAAATTGTAAAAAGAAACTGATTAATCCAAAAGAAAGAAGTAAAGCAAAAAAGAAGAAATAAAGAGCATATGGGACAAATAAAGAGCAAATAGCAATTGGTAGTGGTAAACCCAACATCAATGAATAAATTAAATGTAAATGCTCTACTAATCCCGATTGAAGAGATCGTCAGAATGAAAGAAAGAGCAAGACCCAGCTGTATGCTGTCTATAAGAAACCCACTCTCTAAATAAAAGCACAGATAGGTTAAAACTTAAGGATGGTAGCAGACTTGTCATGCAAATAGGAACCAAAAAAAAAGGCTGTAGTGGCTATGTCAATATCAACACACACAAAGTAGACTTCAGAACAAGGAATCAGGTAGAAAGAGGGATGTTTCCTAATGATAAAGGCATCAATTCATCAAGAGGACAACAATCCTAGATGTGTATGTACCTAATAGCAAAGTTTCACAATTCAAGAAGAAAACACAAAAAGAATTAAGTGAAGTCCTTAAGAAAAACACACAATGATGGGGGTATGTCAAAGAAACACAGGATATGCCTGAAATAGGTTTCATTGACCAAAACTGGAATGCATGTGAGCAACAAAATAAAGTAGTATTGAATTATAGCCCAAAGTTTAAAACATACGTTCATGAGTCCATACTGGTATAAATAAATGATTATATAAATAAATAGGGGGGAGTAGGCATATCTCCTGTGCAGAAGATTTCCAAATAATCTATATGAATACTCTGTCCTCAAGGAAGTGGAGCAGAACTCCCCACTCCTTAAGCACGGACTGTGATAATGATTTCCTTCCAAATAGTACAGTATGGGAGAGGGGAGGAAGAGTAACTTTGCAGTGGAGACTGGGGTTATGGACTTTTGGGAGGAGGCCCACGCTGGTAAAGTGCCACTCTCACCACATCATATTACAGGTGTATACTATCAACATGACGTCACTGTTGTTATTAACAATGACCACCTGGCTGAAGTAGTGATTGTCAGATTTCTCCATTGTGCATTGCTTTCAGCAGCCTAACAAGCTAGAACAGGAGGTCTGATGGAGCCAGTCTCCCCAGACAGTGGGGCCTACCCATGAGGAAAGGTCCCAGGCGGGCCTGAAGAATAGTGAGGGTTTGGGAGCAATTACACATTTTAGCGAAGGTAATAGAGACCTTATTAATAATGTGTATCTGCCGTTGCGTCTTTTGCAAATTATATTGGACTTGCCCTAAGTTGCTGATGCACCTGCGACAGGCCGTGCTGGTCCTAGCAGACGCCCCCTCCTTAGCCATCAGAGCAGCTGGCAGCAGTGGGGGGATGGCTCTAAGTTACTGCACAGGCCCGCTGCAGGCAGTTGGCAATCTCTGTGGAATATCATTCCAAGTCTATGTCCGAGGGCTGCAGCCCTGAACTCCATCTCTGGAGGTAGATTCGACCTGAGGCAAAGTCCTCTCCAGTGACGAGGCTGTGGGCCTGGGCAATGTCCTCTGAGGCAAGATGGTGATTGTCAGGGGCCCATCGTGGGGCAGTGGGGGGCGGTATCCGCCCTCCCCCCCAGTAGCAATCCATAAAGGATGAGACATTTTATCGTGGGCTTTTTAATACCGTTGGGCAGCTCTAGTCAGGATATCCCTGTAGGTTTTGTAAAAATGATTGCTGTCACAGAGCTCCATGACTTATAGGGAATCGTCTAGGATGCACCTACCAAAGGCTTTGGCAGGAAGAATATGGTTTGTCTTATAAGCCAATGAGGTGCTAATTTTTTTGTAGGCCCTCTTTGCTATCTATCCTCTTGTCTTAGAATAGTATGTCTGTCAGGCTGGGGTAGAAAACAATTGCCATGCAGGTTTGATTTGATTATACTCACGAGGCCATTGGAGCTGTATGAGAATCTTATTTAGGTTATGCCCGTGTCGAGAATCATTGATTCATTGGTGTCAGCAGACCCATTTGATATATAGATTGAAGAGCTTTGGGTCCTCAGCCGTGCTCAGTGGTATGTTGGGTGCAGGTGGTTGGGGAGAGCCAGCCAGCAATCTCCTCTGTCCCACCCTTGGGTACAATTTTAGGATTAGCTGACCTAGTGTTTGGCATTCCTGGGCCTCCCTGGTGAGGCCTTGTAGGTCAGTAAGTAAGCCTATGACCCACTCAAGCAGCAGAAATACCAAAACCCAGAGGCAGGGCGAACATTGGCATTTTGCCAGTTGGCAAGGACAGGCTTCTGGAGCTGCTATTTGTATTGTGACCACCAGACTTGGTGGTGTTTCTCCTTTGCTGAGAGATTGCGTAATGCTTTCTCTCAAGGCTGGTGTCTGCCAGCCCATGTGTTGTGCCTTGTGTGGGTTATGGGCACGCATGGGTAAAAGAAGGTCATTCTTAATGTGACTGGCATCCCCCAGACGTAGCTTTTCTTCACCTCTAAAGGTGACTCAGACCCTTCTACTGCTTGGTTTGGAAACTGTAATGTCTACTTCCCGTTGGCTCCAGCTGTGATGGGAAGTGGTCCCATGTAATTAATATGGGATGCCAATGTTTGTTTTGGAGCACAAGCCACAGCCTTTAGTAAGTCTTTGGGACAGTGATGGGCCTAGAGGCAATCCCTTTTTACATGCCCACCCCACCAGGACAGAGGAGCCTCTGAGACCTGAGGTGCTAAAGGATTGGACTGCCAGTAGGTAGGGGAAACTTGGGGGGCCTGCGTGTGCCAGATTTGGAGACCCGCCAGATAGGCTGTGCAAAAATGAATTTTAGGTCGTTTGTCAGTAGTGTCCTTGAATGTTGACTCTGGTGTGGTGAATGGAGCGTGTGTGGAAATGGGTGAGGATTGAGCTGTTTCAAATGTGGAGCCCCCCCGCACAGGCCTTTCTTTTATGAGAAAATGACTTTGTTTTCATTGGCCTGATCCCCCTGCCACCGTTTGGCCACTGCTCAAGAATTAGTGAAGACACAGAGCTTGGGCAGCTGGCAGCTCAGAGCACCCTGGAGGGCTAAGTGGACCACTTCCAGTTCTGCCAACTGTGTAGACCCCAAAAAATCATCTCCTGTAAGCGGGTATTTGAGGCCAGGTGATATGCCGTGGCCTTCGAGCAAATTGCGTAGGGTACAATGATAGAATTCCATTGTTGAGACTCCCTTTCCATGTCAGATGGTTGGTCCCAAGAGGTGCCCTACTTGGATAGAGGACAGGGACAATGTTTCAGGAGATATTTGATTGGCCGGGGCAGTTCCCTAGAGATCCCACTTGGCATGGCCTAGCAAGGGAGCGAAAGATTTGATCTTATTCCAGGCAATGGTTAAAGCATCAATACCTAGAGTAGGGAAAGTAAGAACAAAAGTGCCACTCGGGGTAGCTGTTTAATAAGAGTTGTTCCAATAGTCACGACTCCCAGGAGCACCTTCGATATGCAGGAGGAGGAGGTTAAGTCCCCTGTAGGGTGGCCTCCTGGGCCTTATAAGCTGGGTTCTGTGACGCGGATGAGAGTCCTCTCCAGGTCTTGCCAATAGATTCACGGCCCACAGCCTCTAGATACCCTGCATACCATCTGCATGAGTCTAAGCAAGGCTGTAATTTGGGGGGAAAGGCTGTAATTTGGGGGGAATTTTCGGTGACTCGGCATCAGAAGGGAAGTGTTCTAGAGCCTGGGATAAATCTGTATCTCTTTTGTCTGAATGTTCAAAGAAATGCTGCGTCCATAGCATCATCTCAATCCTTTTAATTATTTACCGGTGGGCATCTGCCCTGGGGGTAACATCATTATGGACAGATGTGGCTCTCTTTTTTTTTTTTTTTTTTAAGTCGATAAGGGAGGGGTTCTAAGTCTTTAGTGACCCCAGCCAATTCCAACTGTCTCATTTCTTTTCTCATCTCTGGGAATGAGTGGCAACTCAGACCCCATATTAAAGACTCTCAGCAATTAATCTACCACCTCTTTCCCTTTTCCACTTGAACAAAAGCTTTATTGGGATGGGCATCAAAAGGACATACCCATTATGCCATTCCCATTTTATGCAGGAGGTCCCTTCTTCTATATATCAGTCTTTTTACATCAGGTACAGGGACAGCCCTTCTCCCTTTTAAATACAGCAGGCCCTGGGTGGTCATCGATAAATTTAGCAGGAGGGTCCCAGAGTTAATTATGTAATTTGGATTCCTTGGCAATGCCTGGTAATTGTCTCATCTCCTGGGAGGGGTTACTAATCATTCAGACCCCCTGGTCAGTGCTTCTCCCTCCTGATGAACAAAATCTTTAAGAATGGTTTTGAAGCAGGCTAGTTAAAAAATCAATAGATAGATCTGGAACCTGGCAAGGAGTCCACTTGGACATCGATACCCCCAAGATGGCTGCTGGAAGACCTCTGTGAATGAAATTTCCTCTGGAAGCCAGGAGAAGCCCAGATATTCTCCAGGGACATTATCATTGGGCCCTCCTGAGGGATTGATGGGTGGGGTAATCAATCAAAACAGCAAACAGCTGGGACTCCTCCAGTGTCATTAGCAAAGGGGTGGAATAACTAGCGGTTTAAAAAGCAAGCGCAAAGGCCAAATCTCGCACTCTCTCTTGCTTTTTTGACCCCTGTTCCTGCCTTCTGTGCCCTGCTCTCACCGTGTCCCCCCCGCATGGATCAACCCGCAAGTAAAACCTGGACATTTATAATCTATAATGGTTGTAGTCTGTAAATTGGTCCTCTTTACCACTCTTCAGCCCCTTCCTCTCTGCCTGGGACCTATGATCTGTTATTTTCTCCCATTTCTCTTCCCTCCTCACCTTAATAAATTACTGGACTAATCAATGTGGCATACTCTTGAAATTCATTTCTTATAGCTTAGTCAAGAACCTAGACAAAATCCAGTTACGTATTTGGCACTGCCAGCCAGGAGGTTACTGGTGAGTGAAACTATGGCCTACAGCTTGTTTAATGCCCTCTTTTGTTTATCCATTTTAAACAGGTTCCCCTACGAGCCCACACAGGACATCATCCCGGGAGAGAAGAGGTCAGGGCACAGGACCTCTCTACGTCTGCACCGCACACCCAGGCTTGTGAGATCTGACCCCAGCCGGGAGGTCAGGGTCACAGGGCAGGGGCTCAAAACAGGGCCCTGCCAAGACAGAGGTACCCTGGCCGAGTGCCCGACACTGCAAAGCCACTTTTTCAAGCCCTTTTAGAAGCTGTCGGCATTGCCCTCGGGCCTGGCTATCGTTGCCTTCTCCTACCCTCTCTCCTTGGCAGTGGCAATGACTCAGAGCCAGGGGCGCGGGTCCACGCCTTTGCAGGCCCGCTTTCCTATCGACCACATCCAGCTACCTGGTCTGGAATGGGGTGGGAAAGCGGTGGAGGCAGGCATCCAAAGATGGATGCTATGGGACTTCCCTTCTCCAGGTGGGTCACAGGCCAGGACATCCTTACATAATTAAACTTTACCCATGTTTTATCTTCCTGCCTCCTACTACTGAATTTCTCATTACAGATTTGTATTAAAATGTTTTGGAGTGTCTTAAAAACTGTAAAACTGAAAATGTCTTTGATAGTAAAGAAGTTATTGCCTCAGGGCCCCAGGCCTGTGAGCTAGAACAATTGATCTCTAATCACTTAATGGCCTTTTGATGGCTGGTCTAACTGAGAAACTCCCAGTTTCTAGGACTGCTTTTTAAGACCTCTGTAAGAATAGGAAGAAGAAGCTTTTTTCTTCCCCTTCTCCCAGAAGGAGCAATATTCAGCTTGGAAAGCATCCAATCTATTCGGTCCATCTTCCAAGTCCAGAACGACCCCAGAAACACCGGTGGCAAGGTCTCTGTGATTCCTGGGGTGCAGGGACCAAAGGAGTAACTCTGAATGTCCCCCAAGACCAAGGGAGCCTTGGGTGCTTCCATTCAGAGAGCAGCCAACCGTTCTCTGAGGTTTAGCTCAGGTGCTTCTGTTTGGATAACAGTGCGGTCAGTCTTGGACCCTGGAATGTAAGGGTGCTGAGAACCAGAGCAGTAAACTCTGAACAGCCCCCTTTGGGCACTTCCATGCAGAGGGCAGCCAAATGTCCCCTGAGACTTATCTCAGGTACTTCGGTTTGGGGCAACTGCTCCTAACGTCTCCCACAATCTGTCTAGGGCGCTTTGGTCTGAACTTCAGAGTTTTCAGGCATCCCCCAAGACCTAGTGTTACAGGATTTTGTCTAGGTTCTTGACTATGGTGCAGAAATGAATTTCAAGAGCACGTCACGTTGATTAGGCCAGTAATTTATTAAGGTAGGGAGGGAAGAGAAATAGGAGAAAATAACAGATCATAGGTCCCAGAAAGACAAACGGCTGAAAAGTGATAAAGAGGGCTGATTTACAGACTACGATTTCCCGTTATAGATTATAAATGCCCAGGTTTTGCTTGCAGGTTGATCCATGTGGGGCAGAGGGGGCACGGCGAGAGCAGGGCGCAGAAGGCGAGAAAGAGAGATTCAGCCTTTGCACTTGCTTTTTGAACCATTAATTATTCCACCCCTTTGCTAATGGCATGGGAGGAGTCCCAGCTGTTTGCTGTTTTGATTGATTACCCCACCCATCAATCCCCTGGTAGGCCCCAATGATAATGTCCTTGGAGAATATCCAGGGCTTCTCCTGGCTTCTGAAGGAAATCTTGTTCCAGATAGGATTCTTGTGAGGGTCTTCCAGCAGCCATCTTGGGGGTATCAATATCCATGTGGACTTCTTGCCAGGTTCCAGATCCATCTGTTGATTCCCTATTTTTCTATTGCTGGCTTCACTAGGTCAGCCATGGGAATGCCCGTCTACAAGGCTCTAGATTAAATTCTCAAGACCCTGAGACCAGAACATCAGCTCCAAATTATTTGGAGTGGTAAACGTTTAGTCAGATTTGGACTCTGGAATACCAGGTCAGTCGACTAAAAACCACTTCTTCATTAGAATAATGGGCATGGTCCCCATAGGGGTGTCTTCTCAGAGATCAGGAAATTCTGCCTACTGCTGGTCTACATGGCCATAATACAGCCGAGAGCAGCCTCTATTCTAGATCATATGCAGAGGGACATTGAACATGTAAACTTCATTTTCTAAGCAGTTAATGAATGTGCTTAACCCAGGTATCCCTCTTAGCCCTTGTTCCAGAACCTATCCCACTCATACTCTGGGGCGGACTGGCAGACCCACATGCCATCCTCCCAGGGCTGAGCGTTTCCCACCAGAAGGGAAATAGCAAACAAGGTGACTAAGACCCACTTCAGCTTGACCCTTTGAGATGGTCCATGGACAACATTTCCTTACCCAGGACCTGGAAACCCGGTTCTAATCAAAACTTGGCAAGCAATCAAGCCTTACTCTGAATTAGAACCAAAATGGAAGGAATTTTCCCCTGTAATTCTGATCACTCCCACAGCTATTAAAGTTAAAGGAATTTCCAGTTTGGTGCACTAATTCTGACTGAAGCCAGCTACACAAGAAAATGCCAACTCACCAGAAGCACCCAACAGGATATATGAGTGACAGTGATTGTACTGCCTGAAATACCTCTTCAAGAGACAAAGCTAAGTAGTATCTGTGTTTCTAATCCAACACCCTTTAAGAAACCTTGTCTGTTTTCACTTCCTGTAATTTCCCCCTATATTATAACTAAAAGACGATGCCTCTTCTCATTCATCTCCTCTACCATAGGAACTAGGATTTGCAATTTATGTCCTAACACTGTTATCTATTGCAATCTGTTCCCTAGAGTTAACCAACAGCATAAAGTAACTGAAAGAATACTGTTTCCCATCAACTTTGGGAAAATGCAGGCTTTACAGGTACCTGGCCTTTTCTACTTTTGTGGTCCAGTATCCTCTTAGTGGGACCATATATCCTCAAAATTCTAATTAAGTTTATTTCTTCCAGAATCAACATCTTGTTAGCCATATGGGGACTTCATCCAGCTTCACCCAGGATGCCAAATCTGTCTTCCTCCAATGGAGATATAATAGCCAGAGGGTTTTACACCTTGTCAGGTAGGGCCTACTGTCCCTAACCAGCAGGAAGTAATTACAGAAGAATGACCATCTCCCTTCAGCACCACTTTAAGAATAAAGGTGTAAACTCTCCAAGGGGGGAATGAAGCAGCCTATATAGGAAATCAATAGATGGATCTGGAACCTGCCAAGAAGTCCACATGGACATTGATAGCCCCAAAATGGCTGCTGGAAGACCCTCACATGATAGTTCCTCCAGAAACCAGGAGAAGCCCCAGATATTCTCCAGGGACATTATCCCTGGGCCCTCCTGTGGGGATTGATGGGTGGGGTAATCAATCAAAACAGCAAACAGATGGGACTCCTCCCCAGTCATTAGCAAAGGGGCCGAATAATTAATGGTTTAAAAAAGCAAGCACAAAGTCAAATCTTTCTCTCTCTCTCTTGCCTTTTTGACCCCTGTTCCTGCCTTCTGTGCCCTGCTCTCTCCGTGTCCTCCCCGCATGGATCAACATGCAAGCAAAACCTGGGCATTTATAATCTATAATGGGCAATTGTGTCTATAAATCGGTCCTCTTTATCACTCTTCAGCCCCTTCCTCTCTACCTGGGACCTATGATCTGTTATTTTCTCTTTCCTCCCTACCTTAATAAATTACTGGCCTAACTAACCTGACAGGCTCTTGAAATTCATTTCTTGTAGCTTAGTCAAGAACCTGGATAAAATCCGGTAACAGTTTGAATTTCTAGCCTGATAAATTTTCTGGTTTGTGTTTCAGCATCCTCCCCACCCGGAGTTCATTTGACCTTGGAGGCCGTTGCTGGAAAAACTTGGGGGTAGGGTGGGCTTCCCTGCACCCTGACTCATATTTGCACCTCTCTCTCCAGGGTGTCCCAGTCGACCTCAGAGGGTTTAGGGTCCCCAGCCAAGGACTGGATCCTTTATAACCCATGGGGTCAGGGAACAAAGAGTGACAGCAGCACAGACGGCAGCCACATAAGGGTCGCAGGCCCTCACGTCCCTTTGGCTAGCGGGGTGCCATTTAATCCCGATCAGGAGTAGCCCCCTTCCCTATGTGCTCTGGCTGGGGAAATATCCCCTAAACCTAGGGATGGTGTAATACATTTGTTGTCGCTGCCTGATGCCCACACTGAAACCAATCCTGTGACACCAGGGTTTCAAAATGAGAGAAGGGCTTTATTACAGAGCACTGTGTAAGGGGGCAGGAGGCAAAGCCTCAGATCTGTCTCCCTGCATTAGTGAAACTCTGAGGTTTTTATGAGATTCAAACAAAGGGAGGTGGAGATAGTGAAGTTGGGATGTTGGGAGATATTGGTTGATTTGTTTAATTGGAAGTGTGTAAACCCAAGAAACTGCTCTTGTAGATTGACAAGTGCCAGCTGGGTTAAGCACTGGGTCACAGGTTACAACAGGGTTGTAAATCTCTTAATTAACTTAAGATAAACAAATGGGCCATTAAGAACTGACAAAGTCCAGCTGGGGCAATACATATGGTCACAGTTTACAGTAGAGTTGTAAATAGTTCAACCCACATAAGATAAGCATTAAGGAGACTAGGAGATCTGACATAGGCTAGGAGATCTGACAAAAGCCAGTAGGGCAAACATATAGTTACCAATTACAGCAATGTTGTGAAACATTAGATAATAAGTAAAGGAATGGAAGCAAACTAAAATAACATTGACAATTAAAACCTCCTGGTCAGCAGCTATGATCTAGGGAAACAGAGACTTTTCTCAAGGGAAGTGGGCTACTAGCCGTAATAGAGGTTACAAGGTTATACCCTTGGACAAGGTCTGGCAGATACTGCTCAGGTAGCAGAATCAGCAGAGGCTCCCCCATCTTGATACAATGCAGACCTCCAGTTTCAGGATGATTTGGCAGACATAGCCAATGGCAGGCCCACGAGTCCTTACCCCTGGGCAGCTTAAGGCAAGTAGGGCTGGGAAGAGCCCCTCCTGTATTTTATGTGGGCCTCTGTATCTTCACAGAGCAATAGCCAATTAATTTATACCAGATTTGCTCTGGTCTCACCCAGTCCTGTGCTCCTTTAAGGGGAGCAACGGGGACTCATTGTCCCCCCTCTTGCCCTATTAAGGCAGGTGATGGAAGTAAGCGGTCTCCAGGGAGCCATCCTGTGTTTCTCTGCAGGTCACTGGGCCTTTAGTGGATGTGCAATTAGGTGTGGATAACACCCAACAAACACAAAGGGTAAAGAAAAGGAACTCCAACAAACACCAGTGAGCAGTGGAGCCTTCCCAAATGGTGCTAGCCACTTGGGACAGTGAGTCGCTATCCACTATCGGTCAGTGTGAAATCACCCTGCTCTCTGTGTCAATTGTTTTGGATGTTAAGTAGAAGTTCTTTGGGTGAGGCCCAAACACTGATAGCCAGCCACGCATGAAAGGACAGCTTTGTTAGATCAAAGGCCCTGGATGGGAGAAGGGAGAATGAGGGCAGGGCAGTGGCAGGGGCCCCTGGTTTACCTAACCTAGACTCCTGGGAGGGTCCATGGAGGAGGGGGAGGGGAAAGGAGTATATTTGGGTCCTCTTGCCTTTATTGTGACCCAGAAGGAGGGTAGGGCTTTCCCGTGGATCAGAAGTTTCTAATTATATGGTGGGAAAAGCAGAGGCGGCAAGGACTGTTTGGAGAAGCTGAGGGCAACCTCTTACTATCCAAGCCTGATGGAAGTAGCTGCCCTGCTAGTAAATTACACTGCGGTGCGAAAGGGCAGAAGCTGCAAGAGCCTGTTTGGAGAAGAAGTGGTAGGGGCTGTTTGGAGAAGCTAAGGGCAGCTCTTATCATTCAAACCATATTGAGGTACAGGCCTTGCTGATTGTGGTTACTCTCAGGGCAGGGCTGGTTGTGGTGATTACTCAAAAGGAAAGCTTATGTTAAGCCAGGCAAGATGGACAAGGCACTAAATATTTATTTTGTTCCATTACACTTAGATTTGGGAAAAACTTTACAGATATGCTATTAAAAGTACAATTCATAAAATTAAAAAGTTGATAAATTGGACTTTATCAAAATTTAAAATGTTTGTTCTTCAAAAGACACTGTTAAGAGAATAAAAAGACAAGCTACAGATTGGAACAAAATATTTGCAAATCACACATCTGATAAAGTAGTTGTGTATAAAATATGTAAATAACACCCAAAACTCACAATCAGAAAGCAATGCTGGGAAGCGGATGTGGCTCAAGTGGTTGGGCATCTGTCTACCAATGGAAGGACCCAGGTTTGATCCCCGGGACCTCCTGGTAAAATTAAAAAAAAAAAAAAAAAAGGCGAGCAGGAGAGCCGGACCCACGTGGCAAGCCACAGGCCCGCAAAGATGCCCGGCGAGCCAGGCCGAGACACTCAGCAAGATGATGATGCAACAAAAGAGAGACTCGGGGGAAAGCCAAGGCGAGACGTATCAGAAACCAGGAAATGTGGGTGCCTCTCTCCCACATCGGAGGTTCCTAGGATTGAATCCTGGTGAAGCCTGGAGGAGAAAATAGAGAAGAGAAGGCAGGAAACAGACACAGAAGATCACCCAGCAAGTGGACACAAACAGCAGGCGGGGGTGGGGGTGGGGTCTCATAGAACTGTACACCAAAAAGAAAAAAATTAAGTCAATTAAAAAAAGAAAAGAAAGAAATGCTATTTTTAAAATGAACAAAAGAACTGAACAGACACTTCATCAAAGATATACATGTGGAAAATAAACATATGGAAAGCTGCTCAGCTTCATTAATCATTAGGGAAATGCAAGTTAAAACCTCTAGCTACATACCACAAACTACATATCTGCTAGAATGACTAAAATTAAAAATCTGATGAAACCAAGTGCTAGAAGAGATGCATAGCAACTGGAATTCTCATATGTTGCTGGTGAGAATGGTACAGTCCCTCTAGCAGTTGCACATGTAAAGTTAAACATATACTTATATGACCCAACAATCCCATTTCTAAGTATTTATCCAAGAGAAATAAAAACACATGTTCAATGCGAATATTCTCACTGACCTGATTTTGTGATAATCAGGGTAGGCTAAACATTCATTATATCAGAAACCATGTATGTGTCCCCAGACCTAGTTTTTCTCCCTAGGTCTGGTTTTTAGAATGCTGGTGATAAACTAAGCCTGATTTACTATATGACCATACTGTATGGGAAAAGACTGCAACTTTGGGTATCTTTGGTCAACCTTAAGAAATATTGCAGGGAGACGGATGTGGCTCTGGTAGTTGGGTGTCCATCTCCCATATGGAGGGACCTAGGTTCGATCCCCAGGACCTCCCAGTAAAAATAAAAAAAGGAAAATATAGAAGGCGCATGGGCCACCAGGCTCCATCCGCGAGTGCGCCGCCAGGCCCCATGAGCCACGCAGCAAGATGATGATGTAACAGGAAAGTGACAAAGGGAGAGCCAAGATGAGATGCACTGAAAAACCAGGAACTAAGGTGGTGCAGGTGGCAGATCGCCTCTCTCCCACATTGGAGGTTCCGAGGATCGAATCCCAGTGAAGACAGGAGGAGAAGGATAAGAAGAGAGGGCAGGAAATAGACACAGAGAGTTGCCCAGAGAATGGACACAGAAACAGCAAAAAAGGGGGGGGGGAGGGGTGTAAAAATGGATAAAAGTAAGTAAATAAATAAATAGATCCTTAAAAAACATGTATAGGGGAGTAAGATACCGACTATAGTTGGTAGTAATACTTTGTCGATGCTCTTTCATGATTCGTTAACAAATGTTTCACAACAATGCAGGGTGTTTGGGGGCGGGTGATGTGTGGGACCCCTGTGTAATGTTATGCAGGTTTGTTTTGTAAGTTCACAATGTTTACTGAACACTGATAGTTTATGTATGTTCATGTGTGAATACTTCAATAAATTGCTTTAAAAAAAACAACAGATGTTCACACAAAGACTTGTACCCTATTGCTTATGAGTTGTATTTATAACAGCCCAAATCTGGAAGCTCATCAAATGCCAATCATCGATGAATGGATACGCAAATCATGGTATATGCATACAATGGAATATTACTTAGTAACAAAAAAGGAAAACACTACGGACACATGCAACAACATTGATGAATCTCAAAAGCATTGTCCTAAGTGAAAGAAGTCAGATTCAAAAAACTCAGCAACAGAAAAATAAGAGGTTGCCAGGACCCAGAGGTGAGGATTGTGAACTGACAGCAAAGGAGTAGGAGGGAATATTTGGGGAGTGTGGAAAATGTTCTATATCATGATCAGGACGGTGGTTACACTATAGTACACTTTTCTTGACACTCATCAAATTGTACACATGAAATCAGTGAATTCTGTTACATGTAAATTATTCCTCAATAAAGCTGATTAAAAATATATAGACTTTTAGCAGAAAAAAAGCAAGTTGCAGAATTTATGTTGGTTTTTTAAAAAATTATATTTGCATATACAAAAGTATTTTTTTAATATCTGGAAGATCCCACATCAAAATCATAAAAGTATGAGAAGAGGAAGGGGAAAGGGGACGGAGGATGGGGAATGGTAAAATGGAACATTAGCTTTAACTCCAATATTCCAACTTTTAAGAAAAATTTATTGTTCAATTAAAACTAAATTTAGCATATCACAGCAGCTAGTATTATGGTTTTTCCCCGCCACCCAGAGGGTGTTGGAGATGTTGGGGCCAAGTCTGTCTGCCCCAAAGACAGGTGGGTTCCTGGGAGCAGGAACTGCCCTGCTCTTCTCAAAGGGCCCCACCCACCCCCACAAGAGCTCCTGGGACTTAGAATCCCACCACTGTGTCTGATGCCCCCTGGTGGTCATGCTGAGCAATCCTGGTGGAAGCTGGCTGGACCAGGCATGAAAGGTATCCCCCTGTTTCAGGGTCTCAAAGCTGTCAGATGGACTTGGAGAGCAGCCGTTTCTGAAGTTTTGGCTCAGAGCTCCCTGGCTCTGGTGGGCTGAAGTCAGAGGGTTCTCGGGCCAAGACCAGAGCAACCCTTATCCCTGGTGGAGTTTCTGCCCCCTCCCTGCTCCCCCACTCTGTCCTTCCCTGCCAGAAGAACAAGGGGTCTGGGACAGATCCCGGCTGTGAGCTCCCACCTCAAGAAGTCCCTCCTCAGCCCTCTGGTAGGGTAACTGAGCTGCAGCTCTGCTGGGCCCTGGCTGCTGGTGCCTTTCGCCCACGCTCCCCACCAGCCCGCCACCCACCTCTGCTGCAGCAGGCAGGGGCGTGAGTCATCTGGAGCCAAGAGCAAAGCAGCCTGCCTCCAGGGTCACGGCTCTGCCTGGAACCCAGATCAAGGCTCAATCTCTGTCCAGGCCTGGAATTCGGCCTGGGGCCTGCTTTCGGTCTCTCAGAGACCAAGTCAGGGCTCAGTGTGGGGCTGGAGTCCATCAAGACCAGGACGGGGGTCAGGGCTGAGAGCCTTTGGGGTACAACTAATAATGATGCTGACATTCTTTTGGCTCTGAATGGCCAATCGATATCTGTTATTAAGGCTTTTAGGTCAATCTCCCAGTTCCCAAGTGAATGTTCAGCTGAACAGAAATTAGGGAACCAAGGGAGAGAATTCTTTATTTTCTCAATGGCTCACCCTCAGCCCCTTTACCCCCAGACTGTCCACTGCAGCTCCAGGCGCCTGGGTCTCTCCTCAGATGCCTCTAGCTCCTTCTCTCAGGGCCAGACTTGGTCCCTCCAGATGCCCCAGAACTAGAGCACCTGCTGAGTAGGGGTGGGGAGGTAGGGGAGAAGGTGGGGGGCAGGGCGGGACAAGGCCAGTGGGAGGAATGCTGGCCTGGGGCCAGGCAACGTGAGAACAATGTGACACTTTGTTTTCCTTTCCAACTGAAGAAGGTGCTTTGCTTTGCACCCGGATAACTCCGTTTCTCTATAAACTTTAAACTTCCCGCAGACTTTGTCCTCCTTCCCCTGGAGCTGGCTTTCTTAGGCCAGGCCCTACGAGAGTCACTCGCTGTGGGGGACACAGACCCAGCTTGCGTGTGCCGGGCAGGGATAGCTGCCCTTGTTTTGTAGAAAGAGAAACCCAGCTTCCCAGGGTTGCATAGGAAACTGTTCTCTGGTCTGGGACTGGGACCCAGGCATCCAGGTTCCTGGGCTCACGTCATGGGCTGTTATTCACCGTAAGATTTTAATACAAAATGGCAGTGGCCTTATTTTGCTGTTGAAGGAGTTATTGCCCACCAAATCAAGGTACAGAGTGACCAGAGCCCCAGAGCACTGTGGACCCCAGCAGGGGCGGCGTTGCCAAGCAGACTATTCCCCCCCATGCATGCTGAACCACCTACCTGGACCCCGTTTTCCAGCTTTCCCAATGAGGCAAAGCACCACTTCCAGGCAGAAGAAGGACGGGGGCATTGCAGAGGAGGCAAAGCCTACTTCCACCCACTCTCCACCCTGGTGGGGAGACTGGGGCCTCTAGAGGGCAGGAGACCACCCAAATCTTACAGCCCTCGCAGGCCAAGCCAGGACCCGAGCCCAGGCTCATGCGCCCTGGCCAGCGGCCCCTGCCAGGCCAGGACCACGTCCAGATGGGAGAAGGGGCAGTGCCTATGAAACGCAGCCCTAGACCTGGGTTGGGACAGAGTGGGGAATCCACGGCTGCGGGACTCAGAAGGGGAGATGCCAGGGCCAGGACTGGGGGTGTGGGAAGGCTTTGTGCCCAGGGCAGTCGAATCTGCGCTTCACAAAGCTCTCCCTGGCTGCAGGATGGAGGGTGGAGGGTGGGAGGGAAGGGGCAAGAGTGGCCAGGAGAGATCAGTGGTGATAAGTACCCTGCAGGGGAATATCTCACAGAAGTGGGGGAAAGTGAGCTACTGCCACATGCAATGACACGGAAGACTCTCAGATATTTAGGACTGAGGGAAAATCACCAAAGACTATGTATAATATTGTACTATTTTTATGAAGCCCCCAAATTATGAAAATTAAGCAATACATTGATTAAGCATACATATATGCATGCAAAAAAAACTTTCTTTCTGAAAGCAAAGGTAAACACGAAATTTAGGATAAAAGATACTATCTACAGTATGGAAGGGGTATCTGGGAGAGGCACACACCTGTATGCAAATCATTGGAAATTTTCTAGTTCTCAGGTTGAGTGATAAGTTCATGGTTATTTATTAAATTATTCAACTTTATAATTTTCACCTATAATAAGTGTTAAGTATATAGGGCTTACTATGTGCTGTGCCCTGTAATAAGCACTTTATATAGATATTAAACTCATTTAATCCTCACTTTAATCCTATGAGGTGGACTCACATTTTACAGATGAGGAAACTGAGGCACAAATGATTTGTCTGAAATCACATAGCTGGTATTAGACCCTGGCTTCTAACCCAGGCAGCCTGATTCTAGAGCTCATGCACTAAACCATTCTACCAAGGTGTGTATGTGTGTGTACATATATATACTTTATTTTTTTAGTGTAATAACAAATTTGCACTCATGTGCAAATTTAACGTGCACAGGGAGAGACCTGAAAGGAGGCTGCCACTGTCCCAGACAAGAGGGGCAGTGCCGGAGGTGGAAAGGAATGTCTTCCACCAGCTCCCAAACCCCCACCATCACCCACAGAAAACCCCCCCTTCCCCTCCCCTTCCATTCCCTTTCCTCCCTCCCTGACTCCTCTCCTCCCCTCTACCTACCCAAATCCAGGACAGAAGGTGCCCTCTTTCTCCCAGGGAGCGCTCCCCCATTGCCCACCACTCTCTTCTCTGCTGACCTTTGCAGTCAGGACGGCCTGATGAGGGGCAATAAGCAATCAAGGTGGGCTGGACTCAGCCAGGAAGACTGGGAAAGGCAGCCCCTGGCCCTGCCATGGGGACCTTGGGTGGGAGTTCCTGCTTCTTGTGCCTTCTGCCCAGAAGAACTGAGCTTAGGGGCTGGGCACCAGGTGCCAATGGTCAGTTCAGCTCTGTGGAAGGCCTGGCCCTGGGATGAAAGGGGCTGATGAGTGTAAGGAAGGGGCTGATGAGTCCAAGGCATTCTCTTGGCCTCTCCCTGCGGCTCAGTCCTCGCCCTCCCCACCCAGTCCATCCCCACCCCACCCAGTCCCCTTATTTAGAAACCATATGTGCCTTGTCCCTGCCTGCCCCTACAGTTTGTCCAGAGCTTCAGGTGCTTCCGCTGATAACCCGAGGACCAGAGGCCCTGGAGAACTGGGAGGGACCTGGAGGCAAGCGGAGTTCATGGATGCTGTGGTATGTCCCTCCCCTGCTCAGTAACCTTCAATGGCTCCCAACGGATAATGAAGGGGCTGATGCATAAAACTTGCTCAAAATCAGTAGCCACTCCCATTTGAATTTCAATTTCTGCTGTTGTTCCCAGGAGCAGTTCCAGACTGTGTGACCAATCCCCTCAAGTCATCTAAAGAAATTTAGGCCCAGAGAAGTTAAGTGACTTATTCTTGCTCACACAGCAAGTCAATTTGAAGTTGTGTCCACTCCATTGCACTTCCTTCCCACCCAACCAGTTAAAAGAAATGGAAAGAACATTGTCCCAGACAACGGAAGCCCCAGCTCTAAATCCTGGCTCTGCCCCTTTCTAGCTGTGCAACCTTTTACTGGCTGCCTAACCCCTCTGATCTATAGTATCTCCTTCTATAAAATATAAGCACTAGCTATTTTGTTCCATACCCAGCAACCAGAAGTGTTTGGCACAAAGTAAGAGTACCATAGATATTTCTCAGATGAATGAATAAGTGAGTCCCTAGCTCTCAGCTTACTTATGAGTATCAGACCAACCAATATCTGTGTGTCTAGTGCCTGACACGTGGTGGAGATGATGCAGACACGGTTCCTCTTGCCCCTTCACTTAACACTCTCGGGCCTCCAGCCTCCTTTCTGAGCCCAGCTAGGTGTGCCCAAGCTCCAAAGCTCAGACTCCATTCGGAACTTGATCATTCGGAGTCTGCTCAGAGGACCTCTAGGCCAGCTTGCTCCCCAGCAGCTCCTTGGGCCCTTGCTCCCACTTCTCTACCTGCACCTAGTCCTTCTGTTTGGTACCTGAGGAAGCAGCTGCTCTGGACCCTCCACCTTGGGTCCAGACCGCAAGGCCTGACTCTTCTGGATAGCCCTGTCCTCTTTTATCCTTTGTTCGCCAAATATTTCCCCCATCCCTGGAACCAGCATCTCCTGGAACTCCCCAGGGGTGCTCAGAGGACTGTGATGAGAGCAGAAGATGAAACGAGCCTCACGATGGTGTTGTGGGCACTGCCGGGTGCAGAGCAGTCATGGCGCTGTAAGGGTCTTTGCAAAGATGGGTTAGGACTGCACTACGGGAGAGGGAAAAGGTGAGACAAGAAATGGCCACAGTAAAAGGTAGCCAGAGGTGACAGCCAGATGTCACTCAAGACAGCAGAAAAGCCCCAGTGCCAGCTCTAAGGCTGAGCCACCAGGTTCAGGTTTCCCACCTCTGTAATGAGGGAGTGTCTTTGGTCTACTCCCTAGCACCTCCAGCCCCCACCTGCAGACACTCTGTCCCAGGACACCCAGGGAGGGCAGGGAGCCTCTGTCCCCTGCCCACTAAGGAACCCCACACAGCCCCCTTTCTGACTCCCTCCTCAGTCCTTTAAGCCCCACAGCTTGCAAGGACCCACACAAGATTAGTGTCCAGCGAGGGGTGGGGAGGGGGTAGTGACAATGCAGGCAGAGATTTGGAAATGGTTCCTTTGGAGTATTAATCCCAAGGGGCTCTGGCAGCTTCCTGAAGCATTAGGCCAAGGTGCCAGGATGGTGTTTCCACTAGGAGAAGCCCTGAGTGTGTGGAATGCGGGCCAGGCCTGATTGTGCTCCTGCAGGCTCCCCCTCCCTCAGGCCCATGGGCTGGACTGGGTTGTGGCTACCTGTAGCCAGGGCAGAGTCGGGTAGGAAGAAAGGAGTCCAGGGGCCACAGTTGAAGCCCACAGTTATGTACCTCCCTCCCTCCCAGGGCTGTGTTTTGGGGAAACTGAGAGGGGTGAGCTGCCCAGGGTCCCACAGCAAGGTGGCAGCAGAGGAAGATGGGAAGATTATGGAGGCAGTACAGTAGCACCCCCAAGCTCAGTACAGTCCTGCACCTTCAGAGTCGGGCAGTAATCAGTGGCTGGTTCTAATCCTGGCCATGGGGGATGTTGGATCTCTCCAGACATCTTCGAGCCCCTAAGGACCGGCCCAGGTTTCCCATCATTACGTGTGTCCCCCACAGCAGAGCTGAGCAAGCATGGGGCCTATGGTACATTAGGACAAAGCTACGCATATACAGGCAAGAACCTGGGAACCAACAAATTGGGCGAGGCTTCTAGGCACGAGGTTCTGACGGTCTTTGGGGCAGAATCCTAGACCTGAGAGGGCCATTAAGGTCATTGCATAAATGGGGAAACTGAGGCCTAGAGAGAAAGTCCCACAGAATGTCAGCGGGAGAGGCAGTCCTAGAATTCTGGGTCACAACTCCTCCTACAGTGCACATTTCACTTTTATCACCTCGCCAGCAGAGAGGGCGCCGCAGAGTGCCCGTTAGGATGGCGTCGCATTGGCCAGCTTGGGGAAGCTTGGAGATGGGGCTTTGGCCGGCGTAGGCTCCACGCCCAGCCTGTGCCACCTTGGATCACAGCCCCAGGGGCTTGGCACTGACACCAACCCCAGCTGGTTCCGACACGAGGGCAGTCAATGATTTATGGAAGCTCCTTCCCTGGGGGCCTTCTCTGAAAGTACCAGGCACCTGTGGCTGGCTCCCAGTCAAGCTCCCTGCAAGGGAGGACAGGGAAGGAGGGGATTAATCAATGAGGAGCACAGAGGGAGAGTCACTCCAAGACAGACAGATGGTCCTGCCACCCATGTGAACGTAGCCCACCCCACTCCTTAGTCCCCTCTCTTTCATGTGTGTGTACACACACACACACACACACAGCCTTATCTGTCTCCCTTTCCCACCTACCCCCTCTACACCTTACTCTGAACTTCTCTATCCTCTCTCTTCACTTACACTTGTCCTCAGGAGAGGTTTTGATAAAGTAAACCCCCCTGAGGATTTTAATAGAACCTGAAATCTTGCAGGGCCCTGAGATGATACCAAGGCCAGCATTTCTTATATGCATTTTGTAGAAAACCAGTTCTCTGAAACAGCAATAAGAATTATTTCCAAAAGAGGCATTCTGTGGACAAATAAGTTTGATGAACACTGGGTTAAAAAAAGCAAGATGAGCTTTAAATGCAAGACTTGTCAGAGCCTCTGCTATACTAATTTGAATGGTGTCTCTCCAAGAGGCTGATGTGGTTTCCAAACTCATCACCTGGTCCCCTTGCTCTGGAAACCAAATGACAGCCCCAGAGCTGGTGTCCTCACCTGGAGGGGACACGAGAGCAGGTGACCTACCTGAGCCCACTCCCTCAGTCGTTGGCCAGGTGCACAGATGGTCTCTCTGAGTAAAATCCCCATGGCCACTAAACTACATTTCAGATTTGACTCTCCAGGATTTTCCTTCCAGAAACTCTCCCTAGGGTGGCCTGGGGTGGCTTCATACTGAAGCAGGGGGCTGAGCACCCTAGGACCAAAGCTGTGGCCCATGAAGGCACTCCTGGGCTTGGGGTGTCTCGGCCCCACATTCCTGGAGGCGGTTGCAGCTACTCCTACCAGCCCGGGAGGTCCTGGGCAGCAGCAGAAATTCTTGGAGTTCGTCTCGGATGGAGGGTGCCACTGGCCCAGCAATCACTACTCCCGGAACTTCACAAACAGTTTAACAGAGTCTTCTCACCTCAGGGCTCAGGAATCCTCCCGCAGGGCATGGAGCAGAGACACCTCTTCAGGTATGTCCAGGAGAAGATAGAAGGAGAAGGGGTAAAGTGAGGCGTACAGGAGTCAGGGGTACCAGGAAATTCCTCCATGTGCCAGTCTCTGACGCTGAAGTGCAGACCTGTGGGTGAATGTATAGATGGATGGAATTCTAGAAAGGGAAACCACGAATGCTTATTGCTGTTGTAGGTACACGCTTGGCAGTTGGCCCACGCCAGTGGCCTGCTGGAATTAAGGAGCCGCACCCTGTCACTGAGGGGCGCTGGGGGAGGCTGCCTTCAAAACCTGCCCCAGGAACCTCCAAGGTCCCAAAGCTCATTCTGTCAATGATTTGACCAAGGAATAAAACGCGCTCCCTCGGTACCACGCCTCCTTAGACATGGAACTCATCTTCCTGATACTTGACTTCACAAGGAATGCCACCTGTGGAAGCATGGCAAATGAAAACAGAGGTTGTCAGCATTCTTATCAGATGTAAAATGTATTAGACATAGCTCACTGGAAAAAAAATTCTCACTGACCAAAGCAAACACCAACAAAAATCTCCTGCGTAATCAATCCAAGTGAAAGGATTTGGGTTCAGACATCAGCTCTGGCAAAGAGGATGGATGGGGACACTGGTGTCCTTGGCCAGATTAGGCTAGTGAGGAGGAGGGGGCCTGGACCCCCACCTGGCTCTTGAGAGGCTTGCTGCCCCTGGCAGGACAAATCCAGACCCACTTGGTTCCTGTGCAACACAGCCCTGTCCCCTCTGTGTCTTGGTACAAGTTTCCTCCGCTTGCTCATAAGTTCAAGTTAGACTTCAAGAAGGTTTCTTTGAATTTAAACAAACAGCCAAAAAGCTGAGTGACAGTTACGTCATCACCGGGCAGGCAGGAGCTCTACCCAAGGCCCTGTAGTCGGTTCTGACGTCAACGCACAGATTCAGAAACTGATTCAGAAACTGATTCGGAGCCAGCACACCCACCTCACAGCCTTGCCATCCCTCTCCAATGAGCCAAAAGAATGCCCCCTACAAAGCAATAATCACCACCCTCAGCCATCAACTTAAAATTTAAAAGATGACCATGGACTTTATTGGTTTTATAGATCTAATTTGTTTTGGTTTCCCATTTGTGTTCTTCAAAAGATTAGGTGTTTTTCTTTTAGCTATTTAAGGTGCATTATTTAAAAATATAAGCTAAGTTAAGAAGAAATACATAAATAAAACTAAAGTCAAATAAGGTGTCAGGGATATATACTGTGAATGGTGGGCTCCAACACTTGAGAACTTTTTCATCTTTAATCAATTCTATTGGTTTGCTTTTTTGGGGGATTGCACTCATTCATTCAAATTCTCTCCCTCCCTTTGTTTTCCCTCCCCAAAAGGTGACATCTGTCTCCTTCCAAATTATAGATCTTTTTGGCTACTTAGCTTATTGAAAATGAATGCAAGTTTCCTCTTAATGAACTGCACTCTAGATCAGCTTTCTCAAACCAGTATTCCCCCTGAGAGGCAGACTGGCTTTAGGCAGAAGGATAGCACCTGTGGTGGCATCTCTTTGGAATAATAGGAGTGTTGGCAGAGGACATTTCTCCAGCCTTTGGCTACGTGGAAGGAATTGGTCATGGACGAGGCCACAGGAGTTGACCCAGCCCTTGTCTATGTGTGATTATCCATGTCAGTGCCATGACCTATCCATGAGCGAGAATCACCTGGAAGGTTCTAGGACAAATCAGAGGATGACTCTAAATAGGGTATGGTAGCAATAAGTTGCCCACAAACACACAAATGTCTTCTAACTTGCACCTCCCTGCCCTGACACCACTCTTAAATGAATTAAATGTTTCTTTCCCACCCAGGGGCAATGTACAAAATAAATAACAGAGTAGGATGGCAAGACATCACTCCACCAGAACCACCCCAGAACTATGGTGCTCTTCAGGGCCCTAGAGACCCTCGGTCTTGCCAGGGTTAACCCTTTAAGTGCTGGGTCACGGGGAGGGCCAGGGGAGGCTGGACAGGGACTAGGGCCACCAAGGAGGTCAGAGAGGCAGGGGGAGTACTGGAGAGCTTTGGACAGGTAGAAGTAGTTTGATATTTTAAGAACAGGTGAGGATGGACTGGCCCATATGGCCCAAGATCAGTTGTGTTCTCACCTGTTCCCCATGAACATGCTGGAAAGAACAGAAAAATAAGCAAACTTTTAGTGGAATGAAGTAGAATCACCTAAGCAGGCTGAGCTCATTAAAATTGCCGGATACCCTTCACCATAGGCCCCTCTGTGCCCCCACCCCAGAGTCCAATGCACTGATGGTGACTGACGGTTTTTTGGGGCAATGAGAGACCATCTTCGTAGGCAAGGGCCCCGCGTACCCTCCCTGCCCACAGCATTGGCCCTTCTCATGCAGTAAGGACAGTGAAATGGCACTGCTTTTGGGTCCAAGGGCAAGGAGAAGGGCCCCACCCTGGCCCCCAGTTCCTCAACAAATTCCACTCATCGTCCTCATTGTATTCTAAACCTAAAGAAAACAAGCCTTCATGCCCAGCAGCTCCTCCATAAAACATTAATCACTATTCCCCTCCTTGAGAGGCTTCTGTCCAGTGAAGGTATGACCTGCAGGAGCGATGGAAAAATCCTACTGGGTCAGCACGTGGCCCAGTCGTGCCGTGGGTGGGGACCCCTGGCACCAGTTCCTCCTGTGCTTTTCCAGACTAGCTCCTAGCTTTGGCTCCAGGGATACTGAAGACCAGCTTACGAGCCCCAAAAGGGAGAGAACCCTGCCTGCATCTCCCAAACCTCCAAAAGATTCCATGGTTCTTGGGGCCAAGTGACAAGTGACTCAAACCACCCCCACCCTTTCATATGGACCCTCTTTGAGCCCCCATGAGCTTATGAGATGGATAATGATGCTGAGTTCAGGGCCAGCATTGTGGGGTGCTGACCACATTGAAGCTTCATTACATCTGGGTTTGACCAGTTGATTGATTCTCATCAAGGGTGGCTTCAAAGATCAATTCTTCTCCCTTTGGGCCTCTTGGCCCCACTCCAGGGCCTAGAAAGAGGAAACTTCTTAATCCTGAAGGAGAAAGTGAGATACCAAAAGGAAAATATGGGTCTACAAGGATCCCAGTCTCCTGGGTATTTAGAAACCCAGGACAGATTGATGAGGTGCTTGATACCATGTATGTGTGTGGCTATAATCCAACCTCAGGCTGATAGGAACATTCGTCACAGGGGTCTGGCTAATGTTCCCACTAATAAGGTTTAAAAAGGGTTTTGTAAAATTGTGCAATCTGGACTAGGCTTCCTAGGAAGCCCCAGAGTAGGTGGGGTGATCACGCAGCCACAAACTTTTTGCTCTTGTGAGCTTAAAGGAGAGACAAATATTCTAGGATTCAGTGGCTGCTAGATTACATTCTGCTTCCTTCTGGGCCAAGCTGAGCCACCCCTATGTGCATGTCTCAGGGCTAGGACCCTAGGCAAGTCTGATGGAAGAAGCAACCTGCTATCTGTCCTCAAGGAGGGCCCAGTCTGAGGGCGCCAGTGGGTGCCCCCCACCAAAGCAGCTCTCAAGTGCAGTCACGTGCATGCTCAGCAGCCTGAGACAAGGACTGAGTCATGGAAGCTTTCAGGGAATTCACTCTCTCCATTAAAGTCATGAACAAAACAGATAAGCATTCCTGTTGTCCAAGGAGCCACACCATAACCTACCCACCCCTACTCCCTGGTTATTTCCCCAAACATTTCTCTCTTCTAGGATGGACAGAACATTAGTTGAGCATACAGGGATGGCCCTGGGGAGACTGGGGTAAGGAAGGGGCAGACTTCTGAACCCACAGACTAGATGATGAGAGGGAGGCTGGGAGAGCCTCAGTCTCAGTGGGTGTCTGAAGAACCTCATAGTACATCATTGTTCCTCAAGATGCAGCACTGCCCTTCCCCTTCTCATATACTTCTGATGGGAGGAGACAATATCCAGGTGGTCAAGTTTATCAAATGTTTTCCTCCAAGGGAAAGGAGGTCAGGCTCTGGAGGGGACTGCAGAGTCTGGGGTGGGGCAGTGCCAGGGGAGTGACTTTGGGTCCTTGGGCCAGGTGAAGCCAATGGGTCTCGAGAAGACACCATGGCCAGCTGGTCCTGGGAGGAACGCAGCTTCTCCTGATGCTGGAGGCCTCTTCAGCTAGCCATTCTCCTCCCTTCCATCTTCCTCTCATCACTCTGCAGGCAGAGGAAGACTGGTTGCTGGGCTGGCCCAGAGCTAAACTTAGTGAGGATCATGGCAAGATGGCCAGCACCATGGAGTGGGAAGAGCCTGACCTCTGAAGAGCTGGGCTCACATCTCAACTCTACCATCAAGCTGCTGTGTAGCCTTGAGCAGATCATTTCATCTCCAGTGACCCCAGTGTCCTCTATAAAAGGGAATGGTCGCCTTTATCTTATAGGGATATTGTGAAGATAAGAGAGAATATATTTAAAATCCCAGGTAGCTTCCTCACAGAGAGTACTTGCCCAAGAAACAAGAGTTCCCTTCTCTCTACTTTGGGCCCTGCCTCTTGGCTCTAAGATTCTAGAAGTGATAACGAAGCAATACAATAATAAATGCTCTGCCATGGGATGGGGGGTGGGGTGGGAGGGGAGGGAGGTACAATGGGCAGGGGTTGGTGGCGGGAGGTGACCGGGACATCATGTCTCTTAACATCTGTCCCCTCTCTTGAATGAGGACGCCCGTGCCTACTATGCCCCCTACACTCAGGGAGGGGATTGTGGGAAGGGGTTTTGTGAGCTCAGCAGGGGCTGCACAGCCGCTTTCAGTCCACACAGGCCCCGGGGCTACATGGGGACAGGTTGAAAGGCAGAAGGCAGAAGTGGGGTCCCTTCATGGGCTCCCTGTTGCCCTCGGGCACCGTCCATGCCACTTACCTCCACTCAATGTTCTCTGCACTGGGCAGACCCCTTGGGAATCTGATGAAATCCTCAGACCCCTCCCCAGGAAATCACACACCCTCGCTGAATGCAGCACGTGGATTTGGGAGTGGGGAGGCCCAAGGGCAAGGCCCGTAAGGCTAAGAACCCAGGGACTGAATCTGCTCTTCCCCTGTTAGCCACTCACTGAAGGTCACCTTCATGGCCCAGCTAAGAAGCACCACCCCTGTCAGGTTTCCCTGATGCTCTAAAACCAGAGTCCATTGCCCTTCCTGGGACCACCAACCCCCGGGAGCTTGTAGGCACCCACATACAGCAGGAAGCTCATGCGACTCTAATGGGTGCGTCTGTCTCCCCCTCCCTCCTTCTCGGAGCCTGTGGGCCCCCGTACCCAGCACTGGGCTCAGGAAGTATCCCCATTAGGGGCTGTGAGGACAGGACCAGGCCTCCCCTCAAACTGATGGGCTTCTGGGGCGTGGCTGTGTCCAGCCCTGAGACCAGGGCTCCTGAGGTCCCTTCAGATTGGGTCCCGAGAAGGGGGCTGACCTCCCCTGGGGGGCGTGGCGCCTAAAGAAGAAAACCTCAGTAAGCCTGAAGAACCTTACAAGTAATTTTCCTTTATTTTCTTAACATATAATGAAATTCCAATTCCAAAGAGACATATATGCAGAGCAGACAGATGCAGGGCCCTGGTCTGCCCTCCTCCCCGCTCCATCCCAGCTCTCAGCCCTCCTGGCCTCTGGCCATTGCCCAGGCAGAAACTGAGTAGCTAGGCATGAGACGGGTCCATCTCACCATCCAGGGAGTAGCCGGGCCGGGGACCTGGGGCCTCATTTTCCTCTGTGAAATGGGCTAAAAGTCCCTGCCAGGGAATGCACAAGAGAATGTGTGGACGTCACGGCACTAGTGTTGGCAACTGTGAAGAGCCTCCTGGTGTCCCTCTGCACAATCCTGTCTGGTGTGGTTTTCATCACCACCCTGGCTAGAGGACCTGGGGAATTCAGTGAGCTTGTGGAGGCAGCTGCGTGGAGAATTCAGGCCCTAAAGTGGATTCTGTGCTCTGCTGCATCAGTCCTTACTTCCTCAGGTCAGGCTGCCCGTCCCCTCCAGGAGAGGGGGCTGGGGGCTGGGGTCACATAAGGACCTCTGCAGACTACCCAGCTGCTGCTGGTGCCTCCAACCAGATGCTTGTGCTTTCGGGGGGTGGGGGGGGAACATGCTTACCAACCCCCTGGGGACCCAGCATGGGCATCTGACTCCCACGGGCTCACCCACATCAGGGTCATCTGTGCTCAGGCTTGGGGCTTCGAATAACCCAGCCGCCCTTCAGTAAACACATGCGCATCACAGTGACTGTGTCTGCACTGGCAAGAGGGAGGGAGAGCTCTGAGATAATTATCCAGATGATACAGAGATAGGTGGAAAAGACCAACTAAAACTTAATTAAGTAACACCCGGTATTCCTCCTTTGCCTGCTAACGGGCCTTCATTCTGCAAAGTCTGGTGAAGCTGCCCCTTAGGGATCAGGTCTGCTCCCCACTGGGAGCAGGCGCTTCCCTGACCTGGACTGTCTGTGGGTCTCTGCTTTGAAGCAACTATGCACGTGTACACATGTACACACAGATGCATAGACAGACGAGCCTTGGGGAAAGATCAGGCCAGAAGAAGCAGCAGCACTGTTCCAAACTACATCTTCTAGAACCCATGGCATGTCTACGCTTACAGAACCCTGATGAGGGGCCTCAGGCCCGAACAGCCCGCCCTGTCCCTGCCATTTTACAGAGAGGGTCACCGAGGACCCAAGATAGGGAGACGCCCTCCTCCTCCAAGGGGAGGCTCTGGGAGCAAGCCAAGCTGGAAGGCTGAAGGTTGCACTTGCCCCTACTACTTCACCTCCTGGCATCGTTTCTCCCTAAGGAGGGCCATGCCCCGAAGGCACAGAGCGAAAATGGTGGAATCCCAGGCACCTGGAGCAGGCAAGGTGGTAAGCAACTTTGGGATGGGGGGAACTTTCTGGCACACCTCCCATCACACTCTGAGGAGACAGCTTAGCAGGGTGGGTCCCTCTCTCTCACCTCCTCCATTATTTCCAGGGAGAGAGTGAATCTTAGTAAATCTTGGCCCCCAGGAAGTTCCAAGGCCAGGAAACAGAGAAAGAGAAAGAAAGTGATAGGAACACCCCCAAATCAGGCTTGACCACGAAGCTCCGGTGGCTCTTTGGGAAGTGACTTGGGCCAGCTTGTCAGAGTGTGTACAATATGGATTTCCCCCATCCCCTCCCTCTGCCCGCCCCTGCCCCCCATCCCCACGTGGATGCCCGGGCCCCGTCCCCTCTATTTGGGCTTCATCTCCACCCTGGAGCTGTCGTCCACATCCAGGTCATACTCCTCCACCTGGCCGCTGGTCCACACCTTCACGCGGTCTGTGAGGTCACTGCTGCGCGGGGCCAGGATGAAGTCGTAGATCAGCACGGCCAGGGCTCCCCCGATGAAAGGCCCCACCCAGAAGATCTAGAGACAGAGCAGGCCTGCTCAGCGGGCATCCGACCTGGCCTGCCAGGCCACGCTGAACAGCCGCCTGCCCTGGAAAGCATCCCTGGACCTCCTCCCTGCCCTGCCATCCTGTGGGAGGGCTTTCCCCCAAACTCTTTTCAAAGAGGTGGGCGGTGCTTAGCCCCAAGGCACCAGGCACTGATGGTGGAAATTCAGGCACCCATGGGAGGTGGTGGGTGGGAGACATCTGGGAAGGATCTTGTGGACTCTAACAACATGGCGGCAGCGAATAGGAAAGCAGCACCCAGGTCCTCGCCAAGACTTCCAAGTGTGCCCCAGGGCACCAGGGCAGGGCTCATGGCAGTGGGCATCTCCTGGCCCGTGTGTGCCCAGCCCAGGGTGCATTCTTGAGGTCACCGCCCTTCCCCCCAGCTCTGAAGGGCCATGGGGACAGTTTAGTCTTATAAAAGGTTGGCTAGAAAAAAAACATCCAAACAATAATAGCTAGAATCCACTGAGCACTCACTCTGTGCTTTGCTCACTCTGCTGGCTCCTGGGACACTGTTGCTCCCATATCCCCATTTCACACCCCAAAACAGAGGCAGTGAGAGGGGGAGCAGTCTGCCCAAGGTCACATTGACTGGAAGGTGGCAGGGCCAGAACCCACAGCCATGCTCTCAGGGCAGGCTGCTGGGATGACCGGGAGCCTGCCTACTGCTCGCCCAGCGACCCCACCTGGCCCTTCCTCTCCAGCCTCAATTTCCCCATCTGTGAAACAGACCCAGGGCCTGTGCCCTGGCAGTCTCCCAGAGCCTCTGATGAGAAAGAATGCCTTAAGGTGAGGGTCAGGCTTACCGTGTGATGCCAAAGCCACCCACCCACCCACCATCCACAGAACAGCCCCAGAGATGGCTCACCCAGTGGTCAGTGAAGTCGTGGGTGATCACTGCGGAGCCAAAGGACCGGGCAGGGTTAATGCCGCAGCCAGTGTAGTCGATCTGGGAGGGGAGAGAGACAGAGCAAGAGGAAAAGGGAAGGAGGGAGCGAGGGAGGAGAAAGGAGAGGGGAGAAAGGTGATTGAAAGAAGGGGCAGAGACAGGGAAACAAAGAAGATGAGAAAGTGAAAGACAGAGAGAGAGGAAAAGAAAAGAGAGAGAAAGAGAGAAAAGAGAGAAAAAGATATAGCAAGAAGGAGATGAGGGCAGAGAGACACAGAAGGGAGGGAGGGAAGAGTGAGTGGAGGCAGAGAGAAGAGGATCAGACCTAGAAACAGGGAGGGGCGCTGATCCACCGAGATGACCAGAGGCCCCATCACTGCCCTCTCCTGGGCAGGCCCCTTGCCCCCCACCCCCGCAGAGCTGACCTCCCTTTGAGGGTCCCATTAGCTACCATTGGAAGGCCACCCCCACCAGGGCCCCCCTTGGCTCTGCCCTCCCCACCCACCACCCCCTGAGAAGGCCCCTACTCACCGCCAGCAGGTGTCCCAGGGCCACAGAGAAGCCAATGGCAAGGGGGCCCGAGCCTCCGAGGTCGCGGCGCCTCCGGTCGGTGGTGGCCAGCACGCACAGCACCAGCTGCAGAGTGCCGATGATCTCGATGCCCAGGCCCTGCCCCGAGTTCACGCCAGGGGCCAGCTAAAGAGGAAGAGGGGCGGCAAGGCCTGGTGAAACGGGCAGGCTAGGACTGTGACCCAGGCACTTCAGCCAGACCCTCTACGCCCCCAGAGCCCATCACATCAGCCCCTCGCTGTGCCCGCCAGGCCCCGCCCAAGCAGGTGCAGCAAGGAACTCAGGTCTGGGCCCCTCACCACACCTTTTGTTGAAGCTCCTGCTGGTGGCCCCAGTACCTGCCCAGCCTATCAAGAGGCCAGAAAGACCTCTCCATGCAGCCACATCCAGGCCAGAGCACTCTGGGGGTATGAAGGCCATGGAAGAGGACAGTCGGGGACACTCACACTGGAGGAGAAGCAAATGGGGCGAAGAGGGCCCAGCAGGAGACATAGATTCACACTCCAAAACTCCAGCATCTTCCACCCCATTCTCTCCTGCATCTAAAAATCCCAAAGCAACTCTTCTTCAGCGAGCTCTCCCCAGCTCTCTCTGTTTCTCTCCCTTTTGTCACTTGTCTCCCTTGCTGCCTCCACCATCTGCCTCTCCTTTCCACCTCTCTCTCTCTCTCTCTCTCTCCTCCTGGTTCAGTGTCTCTCCCATTCCTTCTTGGCCCTACCCTCCCTGTCTCCCCCTTTTCCCTCCCTCCTGGCCCCTGCCTGGGCCTCTCCCTCCATCTCTCTGGCCCCACCAATGCTGTCTGGCTGTCACTCTCTCCCAGGTCACTTTTAGAAACATGACTCATGGGAGAAAAATATAAGGGAATGGGAGCTGCCTGGGGTCACCGGAGCCCTCCCACCGCAGTTGCACCAGACCTCTCCATGAGGGGACCCCAGGGGCCAGATGTACCCACCGCAGCTGAGCTGGACCTCACCAGCAAAGTCCACTCGCAAAGTTGCCTGGATGTGACCACTTAGGCAGTCTTCTCCCAGACTGGGTTGTGTGTGCAAAAACAAGCCTGCGGGCCAGGAAGGCTCACTTCTCACTTCCTATCCTGAGGGTATGGGTGTCTCCAAGGCCCTAGAGCAGTTTGCAAAATCCTGGTAGGGGGCATTTCTCCAAGCCTCCAGAGGTTTATCGGGCTCCACGGTGAGGCCATCTTATAAGAACAATTCTCTTCCCGCCTTTGTCTGCAGCCGGGGGTTTCAGGGAAAATGACTCACATCCCCGCCCCTGCCTTGCAGCCCCAGCTCTGGGCCTCTCTTGGCAGACCCCACAGCCTGTCCCCTCCACAGCCTGTCCCCTCGGATAAGCCGGCCCACTGGGCAATGCTCAGTTTTCTTCTGGCCCCAGGGCTGGGCCATGGAGGCAAGAAGTCTGTGTCCAGGTCCTGACTCTCCTAGTTGCTGGCTGTGAGATCCTGGGAAGATCCTATCCCAGTCTGGTGTTCAGTTTCCCCATCTGTACAATAGGTCTACTTTCCTCCTCCGACTCCTAGAACGGGTGGGAGGTTTCAAGATAATAGTGGCAGTCTTGGAGCTTTTGGAAAGGGTTGCTGAGACAGGAGGGATCAGGGCCGCTGTACTGGTTCTGGTTCTTTCTCATCTTATTCCCAGGATTTGGGGACAGTTAGAGGGGGAGGGCAGAGGGAAGGTGAGGGAGATAAGGCTGGGCGGGCTCCTGATGCCCCTCCCACCACCCACCAGGCCTGCTACCTGCCGTATCTGAGCACTTAGGAAACGCATGGCTCCTTCTGCTCTCCTCTCTGCTCTCTAGGGTGGGCCTAATTGCTAACTGGCGTGAGTCCTGAAACCAGTTAATGGAGCCAGCGCCTAAGGGCTCCTCCAATTCCTGCCTACCCAGAGGAGCTCTGCTCCTCCCCTAATACTTAATCAAGTCTGAGAGACACCAGCCTTGCCCAAAGGTTACAGCTTTCCATGCAAAGTGAGCAGAACAGGGGGGCGTGGTACAGGCCCCAGAGCTCTGAGCCCACTGGAAGGGGGATGTGTCCCCTTCCAGACTGCCCAGAGCCCTTAGCTCAGACCTGGGTTAGCAACTGGAACTTGGGACTTGTTTCCTCACTGCACCTGTTGTCAAAGCTCCAGCTTAGGCACCTAACTTCTGCCTAGACCCTCCCAATTCCTGCCGCCACCACCAGGAGGGCTTCCCAGATTGCCTCAGCACCTATTGACCTCCCCTCCTTTGACTGCCTAATTCACTTGCACTATCTTACATTTGGAAAAACTAGCTAATACAAAATTGGAAGGGGCAGTTAAAAGGGCAGTTGGAAGGGCAGTTCAGGAAAAAGCAGGTAGAAAATTCAATACTTATGCTACTATTTACAACCTATTAAATTTGAGCCTATTGCTTTAATAGGACCGAATCCAATTGTAGTCATTTGCCACTGAAAAAAAATGTTTCTACACCTCCAGGTAGTTTGCCAAACCCAGGTCTTATATTTCATCCATAAAGGCAAAAAAAAAGGTAACAATCAGTTCTGTGAATACAAGTATAAATAACAGTATAACCCACACACTTGGTCTGAAACCTCAGAAAGACTAGAAGCATGCTGTTTGCACATCTAACCATTTAAGCAATTTCAAGGAGCCTTCCTGAATTCCTGGCTGGAATTAACTTCTGCTCCCACCACCACCATGCCCTCTCTGAGCTCTCTGTACATCCTGCAGAGAAGTAATAATCCTGCCTCGTGTGGATGTCTCATCCCCATCCTGGCCTAGGAGCCCAGTGAGGATGGGGTGGGAGACCATCACCATCTCCCTGCCCAAACCTCGGAGACAGGCTCAGCTGTGTAGTGACAGGCGTGATGAAGGATGCCAATATTGTAGAGCTTCCACCTGGACCCAAGGCCAGTTTATTCACTTTCCAGCTGGAAGACCACGGACCAGTCATTAGCCTCGCTGGGCCACAGGGCAACCTGTGCAAAGCTTGGTGAGACAATGGATGTGGAGACCAAGGCCAGGGAGGAATGCAGCTTGCCCAGAAGTGTCCCTGCCCAGGGGCCTGTGCCTCCCCACACCCATAGGCCACCGCACAGACTACCCCTAGGCCCAGCTAAGGGACCTGGCTCTTCCCAGGTTGGACTGGGGAGCTGACAGCAGGTGGCTCTGGGACTGCCAGCATGTCCCAGGCTCCAACATAGCCCAGGGATGACCTTTCTGGCAATGGACCCCAAACCCTCCCTGCTGCCCACAGGCAGGTTGGCCCAAGCATCTTACAAGGCCCAGGGCCCCAAACTTGGCCTGGGCACCTTGGCCTCCCACCCATGGGGAGCAGCAGGCTCCAGAGCCAGGTCTGACTGAGGCTCTGAGCATCCACTCTGGAGGAAGAGAGGATAGGAGACATCAAGTCCTGCTTTGCCCACCACAGGGCTTCCAGGACCCAGCACTCGCAGTAGGGTACCCGGTGGGCCCCTCTGGGCAATCATGGGTGCATGTGCTTCTGGGAATCCACAGCTTTGTGTGTCTTTGTAGATCAATGTCTGGTGTATCTGTGGATGACCACATGTGTCAGGTGTGAATTTCTCTTCCTCTTAGTTAGAGATTAAAAGATTTATTACACAATAATTACATGAAAAATCCATCAAAGAGCTATACAAACTCTCAGCCTGTAAGGACCAAACAATATAATCTAAAAACAGGCTAAAAAATTGACAGACAGAATGACAAGGAGAATTTGATCATCCACTACAAGAGTGGAAAACTTAAAAACCTTTCAGAAACTGATAGAATGAAACAGTATAATAATATGAACATGAAATATATATCTGAATGTGATTAATAGGGGAAATATTAGATTGTATATATGATAACAGAATAAATTTTTTTTAATCCATGGAAATATACTACACAAACAGTGAACCCTAAGTTAAACCATGGACTTTAGTTAATAGTACAATTATAACAATGTGCTATCATCAATTGTAACAAATGTACCACACCAATGTAAGGTGGGAGTGGGGTGGTATACGGGAATTCTGTATCTTATGTATGATTGTCCTGTAAACTCACAACTTCTCTAATAAATTTTTTAAAACATGAATATGGCAGATTTTAACCATATAATTAACATGCTTGATTTAAGGAAAATATGTGGAACCCTGATCCCACAAATTAGAGAATATACATTCTCTTCAAGCACATGTGGGACATTTAGACAAACTGATGATGTATTGGCCAAAAGATCTCAACTATCTCTGAAAATCACCATCACACAGGACACCTTCTCTTGCTGAGGTGGGGCTCAATATGTCAGGGGTCCTCTGTGTGGCATTTCCCCTGGATGGCTGCAGCTGTAGGTTTGGGTCTATGTAATAGCATTTCTGAGTGTGTCACCATGCCCCTGTGTGAAACACCCCCACACAGGTGCCGCTACTAGCTGGGAAGGGGAAGGAAGAGGGAAGGAGGGCCCCCTTGAGTGAGAGAGCAGCAGGTCTCAAAGTTCCCTTTATTTGCTCCCAGAAGCCATTTCATCTTCCTGACAAGAAACAATACACAAAGCAATGGCTTCCTTCTTCCCTCCCTCCTTCTTTTCCTTAGCCCAGGACAGCCCCTGCCCTACTGCCAGGGAAAGGAAGAGGCTCTATGGGGGAATCCCCACCCCACCTCCTGGGGTCTCAGGGCTTGAGGGTGAGAACTCAGGCCTGAGAATGTGTTCCACGCCCACATGTGTGTGCCCCCTGTGTGCAGTGCACACGGTGTATGTGTATGTGTGAGCAGCACACGTGGTTTGTGTGTGTGCATCAGAAGTGTATGCATTTTGGAGCAAGACCAATAACCAAGGGCTGAGAGGCAGGAGGCTGGGGTCATAGTTCTGCTTTGCTGTGATTCCCTGTGCAACCTTTGGCAAATCTCCACACCTCTGTGGGTCTCAGTTTCCCCATAGGCATAAAAGGTCTTGGTCCAGATTGCGCCCCAGAGAGTACCCAGGATTCTTCCCTGCCTGACATCAGGCTGCTCTGGCCCCTGAGCCAGAGTGGGCAGGGCCCCCATGGCCACACTGCTGGCCAGGATCCAGAAACTTAAGGATATCCACGGGCCATCTGAAGTGCTGGACTCAACATGCCACACAGAACCTCCTACCCACCCCACTGTGCCCCTGTACAGCCAGGAGCCCCAGAGCAGCCCCCTTGACAGGGAGATCCACGTGCACACCCCAAAGACAGGTTGCTTAGTGACTCAGAGACAGCCCCATCCCAATTTTTAAAACAGTCCCAGGTGGGGCATTGCATTTTCCAGCCCTCTCTACCCTCTTTTGAACTGGGGTTTTTAGCCTCAAGGTATGCTCCCTGCCTTGGGCTGCAACTCCCTGGCCCCAAGCTTGCACTATGAGTAAGGAACCTCTCTGGGTCCCCAGGGAGAGGCCCTGGCTGAGGGGACCCTGGCCCCACTTTGGGCCTCATGAACACCATCCTCCTGCCCATACCTGCAGGCCAGTGCAGGAGGTCAGGGGTGTGTGGGCTCAGAGACCCCAGACCCACTGAGCCCCCAGGGAGGCTCTGCCAGCCAGCTGAGAGCTTCCAATGCTGCTAGGAAACGTTTCCTAAGCCAATCCCAAGGGGCAGGCAAGTGGATGTTTGGCTAGCCAGGGGAAAGCCCTGGCGGCTAACACTAAAGAAGAACCTGCTGCTGGGCGGGGGCCCTAGAATAACTGGGGGGGCATTCTCTGGGCTGTGAAGGTTGGGGAGGGCTGCATGGCATTGCCATGCGATGAGCTAATGGCTTCAGCTCACACTGCTGGAAGGCTGCCTGTGGTAGAGAGGAGAAGGCAAGGTATGAGAGGGGGCTGGGGCCTGGGCGGGGTTGGGGGGTGTGAGGCAGGTAGGGCCCTGGACCGAGCTGAGTCCCCTAAGGCAGAAGTACTCCAGGGGACACGCTCACTCCCAGACGACCGCCCCTTCAGACAAGGGTTCCGGGGGCAAGCTCTGGTTGGTGCCCAGTGTCATGGAAGGTAAGGCCAAGGCTGGCTGGGCTGCCCTGAGGGCTCTAATGTGGGAAACAGCCTTAGAATTTTCCGTGGCAAGGGAAGTCTCCACCGCAAAGCTGCTGTCTCTCATCTAGCTCTGGCTAGAATCAGTAATTATATGTCCCAGCTGTGGCACTATCACCGAGCACCTTGGGCAGGTCGGGCTGGGCAGGAACATTGGAAAACTCTGGGTCCACCTTCCCCAGCCCACCCCCAAGCTCTGGAGGAGGAGGGACAGGCTCTCAACCCTGTAAGAATTGGTGGCATGGAGAAGTCTCTCCCTCTATGGTTGGGGAAACTGAGGCACAGGCAAGAGAGGAGCAAGGGGAGAGTATAGGCCTGTGGTCAGGTACCTGATGGAGCAGGTGGAAGCATTACACAGGAAGTCAGGCCAAGAATCAGCAGGGCCAAGAGAAGACCCCCAGAGAGGGTAGATCTGCCCTCCACCTGAGCCCCTAGGGAAACGGAATCACATGCTCTGGGATGGTTCAGGAATCCAACCCCCTCAGGGCACAGTCAGATACAGCCCTCACCATCCTCCAGAGTCCCAACCTCCCACTACAACCCCCTAGTCCAGCCACACCCAACTGCCCAGGCGCAGCCTCCCACTGCCACACCCCTGGCCTGGGCTCACGCGGTTCCTCTGCCTAGAGACCCCTTTCCTCTCCTGAGCTTGCCTCCACATACAGGACCATATGGCATCTTTTCCCTGAAGCCCTCCTGGCCCTCCCACCCCTCAAGTCCAGAAGTTCCCTAACCCACCTGACCTGTCCTATCACACCCGCCTCCTGCCACCTATCACAGACAGCTGTCCACCCGGCTTATCTTGTGCGGGCTTCCTGGGGCAGGGAGCTGGGCTGAGTCAGCACCGCGCAGGCCCCAGCATGTTTGCAGGAAGTGTGTGTGAGGAGAAGAGTAAAAAGGCCATCAAATGGCCAGGCCTCGTGGGTTGACCAGTGTCATCCATCCCAAGGCCCGGCCACACCCTGCTATCTTCTTATTTTGCAGATGGGAAGGAGAGCCACACAGGTGAGGTCACTGGGGTGAAGCCACACAGGATGTTCACGGCTGAGCTAGGGCAGGGACAGGCCAGGGCCCCGAGCCCTGCTTCTGAGACTCACACCCTAGGCCAAAATTGGGGTTTGGTGCTTAGAACCAGCTGGAACCCTGCAGGCTGGACAGAAGCCCATGGTCTCTGTCCCAGAGCAACCCTGCTCTTAGGGTGTGCCCTCAGCCCTGACTCAGTGAGGAGAAAGTTGTCCCCACCATCTCCCTGGGGGACACCTCTGACTCACCCAACCACTTCCTGCCACTTCCCCTACGTTCCTTGGAATCTCCATGCCAATGACCCATTCTACCCAGGTTTTGGACAGGGTGGGCTGGGGTCCAAGGGGCTGTGGGAGCCTCCCCAAGGGTGTGGGGGGAAAGTGTGTGTCACCTGCCATGCAAACTGGTCTCTGCCCCATGAAGACCACCCCCAGGCCTTCCAGATCCCAGGTCCAGCATTCTGTGAGCACCCTCAGTGGGCACCTTCGCTGTTTCTAAGCCCAGGACTTGTTTTTCTGGAGATAACTCCAAACCCCAAACTTCCATGCTCTGGACAGGGCAGTGTCTGAAACCCCACCCTAATGCTCAGTCCCTTGAAGTTCAGCATTGCCCTTCATGGCTCCACTTGGCCAAACCCTCCTGGGAAGGATTATAAACTCAGCAAACAAAGCAAGTTTGCCGTTATACGGGCATAGCCAAGAGATGTCAAGAGACTTCGAGTCAGGTCACTAGATCCCCTCTTTGGACCTCAGGGTCCTTGAACCCAAGGAGGCTCAACATGTCAGTAGCAGACCGGACTTGAATCCAGGTTACCTGCCTCTCTGCCCTGGGCTGGCCCCCACACTAGGCTGTCTGCCCCTCTTCCTCTCCCATCTGCAAACTGCCCAGCCCAGGTTCGGGGCTGACTCTGGGGAATGGAAGCCAGAGAGGGAAGGCGGCACTGGGGCAGGGTGTGGCCAGATAAATATGGGCACAGAGGGTGTCCGCCCTCCCCGTATCTGCCTTGTATGCCCTCCTCAAAGAGGGCAAAGCCCTTTGCCAGCAGATGCACGGACCCTGCCCGCCCCTGGATAGGGAGAGGCAAAAGGGGTTCAGGGATCCAGATGGCCTGAGGACCCCACCCTCATCATATCCAGCCACGCACCAAAGTGAGCCTGACTCCAACCAGAGAGCCATCCCTGGGGTCACTTTCTCTGGGAGAGACCGAGGCCATGGGGAATGTGGCCTGCCTGAGTCTGTCCCTGGAGCCCATGGAAGCCACATCTTCTCTGGCTAAAGTCTAAACTCCAGCAGCAAAGCTAATCTTCAATCTTGGGATGAGCAGAGGTTGGCTCCACAAGGGGCCTGGGCAACGTGTCACTGCAACACAGAAGTGCTAATCCCTCCCATGTGCGGCCGTTCCAGCTGCCCTCTGCACCAGACACTCACCAAGCCACCCCCAGCCGCCAAATCCAGGGGCTGACCTTTGGCTGGGAAGCAGGAAGACTGCTGCTATAACACCCTCAATTGGCTCAGGGGAGCCCTCAGCCAGCTCCGGCTCCCGCCTTGTCCCCACACCCACCTGCCCTGCCCCGAGCCCGCCAGCCTCATTTCTCCACCTCCTCTCTCCTCTCTCTGCCCCTTTGCCTCTCTATCCACTATAAGGACACCCCCAAGCCTGCTTGTTGGTCCCCTCGGGCTCCCTGAGGCTGCCACATGTTCCCTTCTCCAAACCTCACTCAGCCTCTCAGACCCAACTGCCCCCTGTTGTGGCCCAAGCCAGGTCTGAGTTTGCACTTGGCAGAAGGTCTGGAAAACCCCAGGTCTGAGGCAGCAGGCAATGTTCGCCACCGGCCAATTAGCTGTGCTAAGCGGCCCAGGAGGAATTCTTTCCAGCAGCTGCCATCCAGTCGCCAACATCTGCTTATCATTAGTGACCCCAGTCCAGATCCTGTTAAAGCCAGGAGCAGCGGGCACACACATTACACACTCAACCCTACACACGCTTACATGGTGGCACAGACAAGCTCACAGACATGCTTCCAGAAACAGAACACACACACACAGGGGTGCACACGACTTACACAAGCTCAGAGACCCATGCAAGCATACATGTACACGCTCACCTTTACACACCCACGCCACACTTCTCAGGGCCTGGGAAGTGGAGCCCAGGAGAAGATGAGATGTCCCAATGAGCTGCCACCCCACGTTGTAATCCAGGAAAACTACCACCAAACAGCCCCAGAAAGCGTTTTCACTCCCTCATCTTTGATTCCCAGAGGGCAGAGGAGTAGGAGATGGCTTTTTCCTTAAAGACTGTTTGGGGGCCCCATGTGAATGTGAGGGATGGCTAGTGCCTACATGGGGTGGGGGGTGCTGTGCTGCTCCCCATGGGACACCTGCTCACACCCTCTCAGAACTGGCTGTAGACGTGAGGAACTTCTGGGGCAGGGTGACTGGGGACAGTAGGCAGAGCTCCCCCAGGGTCCAGGGCTGCAGGAGGAGGGAACTGGCTGCGTGGGCAGGGCTGAGGGGGTAGAAGACCTGCAGCCGAGGGCTGAGGAGCTGCTGGCTCACAAGTTAGCTGCCTCCAAAGCTCATTCCCCACAATAGATGCCCAGCAGGGAACCTTGGCAAGACTACTCTCCTCTGGGTCTCAGCTTCCCACAGGGCCTGGCAGAAAACAGGCTCTGGGCTATAGGCACAGCTGAGCTCCAGTCCTAACTCTGACCCCAACTCCCTGCATGACCTCCAGCAACCTCTTGTCCTCTCCGTTGCTCAGTGTCCCCATCTGGGTAATGGGTGGAGGATGGGACCAGTGACCTCTCAGCACCCTTCTGGTAGACCCCCCAAGCCAGGGGCCATTGCACTCACCCCATTGCGGCCGAGCGAGTTGCCAGGCAGGGAGGAGGTGATGCCCGAGAGGATGGCGGTGGCCACGATGGCCCCCACGCACTGCGCGATCATGTACATGACAGCCCGGAGGATGCTGATCTGGCAGCTGAGCAGCAACCCCAGCGTGACGGCCGGGTTGAGGTGGGCGCCGCTGATGTGGCCCACGCTCTGGGCCAGCGTGGCAATGCTCAGCCCGAAAGCCAGCGACACCTTGACGTTGTCCTGGGGCGACCCCGACGTCTGGTTGCCCACCACCGGGTAGTTGAAGCCCAGGGCGGACCCGATGCTGATGAAGACGAAGAGCAGCATGGCCAGGAACTCGGCCACCACCGCCCTCCAGAAGAGCTTCTTCTTGAACTCACTGGCCATGCTGGCGGGGGGCGAGGGGGCTGGGCCGGAGACTGCTGCCGGGTACTCGACTCCCTCCAAGAGCTGAGCCACAGCCCGGGCTGGGCCTATTTATAGGGCCCTGGGGGAGGAGAGCAGGGGGGCGCACAAAGGGAGGAAGGCCTCTCCTTACGCCCGGCCCGCCCCACACTGCACAGGCCTCCTCTCCGCGATGGATGCAGACACGGCTCTGCTGTCGGCCTGCCAACTTTTTTCCCTTCCTCCTCTCCCCCCTCCCTGGCTCTCTCCCTCCGCCCTCAGCCCTGCCCAGCCCGAGGAGGCAGGCAGGAGGCAGCCATGGCTCTAATAGGCTTTGGGAAATTCCTCCCAGCCAGCCCCACTCAGGGGGCCAGAGAAGTCCAGGTGCCCCCGCCCTGTGCACAAAGCTCAGGGGGTGCCTGAGGGCAGAGCCAGGCTCTCTGGATGGGGCGGGGCAGGCAGGCTAGACTCTGGAGGTGAACGTTGCCCTCCCTGGAGGGAGGCACCGAGGCCCTGCCTGCCTGGCATCCCCAGCCCACCCCCTGTGACATGAGGCTGGTAGCCTGCAGGGCCAGGGATCAGAGGGGCTGTCTGGGGCTCTCGCACCCCAGCCCTGGCCTGGCACTGGACTTCACTGCTGGGCATGTCCCAGCGGCCCCAGCCCCCCAGCCAGGCCTGGGGCTCAGCGGTTTCAGAAGGCCCAGAGAGCACACCTTCGACTCCAGGGTCCTGCGGAGGCCTGGGAGAGGACAGGATGAGGGAAAGCCTCCACTCAGTAGCACTCACGTTTCTGGAGAGCAATGGGAACCGATGGTCTGGGGGCAGGGTGGGAGATGAAGATAGCTTAGGGCTTCCCTCTCAAAGGCCGGGAAGCTGTGGGAGACAGGAGGAGCAGTGGCCTTGTCGGGAGAAGAGGAGGCCCCAGAGAGAATGGGGAGAGAAAGAGGGGAGGGGGAGAGCCAGAGAGAAAGGGAGACCAGGAGAGACAGGCAGAGAGGGAGGGAAGGGGAGGGAGGGAGAGAGGGGGGTGGGAAGGGTGAGGGAGAGAGAGAAAGAGAGAGGGAGAGAGTGAAAGGGAGGTAGAATCAGAGCAAAAGTAGGAGGAAAAGAGAAAGAGCCATCCCCAGCGAGGGACAAGAAGACCAGCTGGAGCTGAGAAAGAGAGACAGACAAACAGTGACAGAGGCTGAAGAGACAAATTAAATAGAGGGGAGACAATACTGCACCCAGAGCCAAGAAGTGCAACAGGGAAGTTGTGTGAGTGAGGAGAGAGCGACGGAGGAGATCCTCTCGCCAAGCAAGGCAGACTGCCCCCCTACCCCACAGTCCAGCCTGTCAGCATGTCCGACCCAGAGGTCCAGCAGCAGCAGCAAACTGAGCAAGGAACTGGACTCCTGGGCCAGGAAGCCCCTGAGCTCAGCCCACCTGCCCACTGTGCGTTTGGGTCAGGAGAGGAGCCAGGTGGGGCTTGGGGCCCGGCAGGCCTGGGGGGGTCCCTCCCTGATCCTCAGGAAGGGCCTGGATGGCAGCTGAGATGTGGGCATGCCTACCCGGCTGCCAGCTTCTCCCGCCTCCCGCCTGCTCTGCTGCTGCCCTGCCCAGGAAGGTTGGCTTCTGCTCATTTGGAGGTAGGAAAGGGAGGCCTGGCAATGGGAAAGACTTGTCCCACATGCTAGCGAGCCTGGGGCAGGGCAGGGATGAGCACCAAGTCCCGTGCCTCCTGTCCAGGGGCCATCCTGCAGGAAAGAACACTGGCCCCCACCGGCCACTGTCTGCCCAGCTGCCTGCTGCACACACTGCGGCTGCCCTGGCCCTTGGTGTGCACTGCCCAGGACCAGCTTGCTGTTTGCTGGGAGCCAGGATCTAATTGCCAGGAGCAGGAGGCCGGCTGGGTCAGGGTGGGGCAGGAGGGGCCAGCATGCACCAAAGTGCCTGTAAGCATGGGACGGAGGGGACCCCAGGCTGGGAGTCAGAATGGTGTGGGTGGGCCCTGGCTTCTCCCAAGGCCTGGGCGGCCAGAGCTTACCCCTGCCTGATGGACAATCTAAGAGAGGGAGACAGGCCCACTGGGCCACTCCCAGAACCTCCTCCAAATCATTTTACTCCGGGAAGTTCTGGCTCAGCCTTCCTTCCCCAGGAGGCATCCTCATTCCCCTATCACCAGCCCCCACCCCCATGCCACACCTGGCCTGGGCATTCTGATGGCAACACAGCAGCGCTGACTCTACAGGGCTAGGGCTCCCCCTGACCTGACTGGGGCTTCAGAAGACGGGCCCCTGCCCTCCCCTGCCCCAGTGTCTCCCCTCAGACCCTGTCCAGTAGGGCCATGCTTGCTGTCCCTCCACCTCCACCCTCAGCTTCCTGACCCACGATAGGACCCACACCTGTCCCTGCCCTCTGCTGGGGTTCAGGGCTGGGTCAGGATCCCTGCAGCTGAGGGTACATGGAGTGCTGCCTGCCTGTAGGCAAGATTCACCGGGGACATACTAATTTATCCAACGAGTATTTACTTAGCATGTGTTATGTGCCTAATGCTGTTCTGAGCACCCTGGAAACCGCTACCAACCAGACAGGCCAGCTCCTTGTCCTCTTGAAACTGTCCCGCTAGCACGAGTCTGCAGGCTTATGCAGGCATGGCGTGGCTGCCGAGCATGGGAAGCTGCTGTGTTCATCTGCACGCACGTGTCCTTGGCAGGGGCACGTGTCCTTCGGGAGCAGGGCAGGAGGTGAGGCAAACCGCTTGTGCTCAGGTCAATTAGGCCTCCAACATCCTCAGGACGATCTGATCTGAGGGCCCACAGGGAAACACCCTGCCACCCTGCGCCGTCCCCACCCCCATGCCAGCATGGCCACTGCCTTAAATGCCATCACAATAGTTCCGTTCCTTTGGATGCAGGCATTGCTGTCACCAGGAGGCACCAGCCAAATTACCAGAAAAAAAGCCACCTTCATCCACCCGCCATCTTCCATACTGCAGCCATGAGCTGACCATTGGCTGGGGAAGGGTGGCGGTCTGCCTCTGGAGCCTCAGACCCAGGAGGGCCCCAAATACCCCTTCTCCTCCTTCCCCCTGCCTTTCTCCCTGGTCTGCCGCAAATCCAGGCTGACCGAGGAAGGCAGAAAAAAAGCAAACCCCTGCTGTCATGAATGTGGGCTTTGGCTGGACCACACCACAACCCTGCAGGCTCTGATTGTAAGTGGTTTGCAGGGAATGGCAGAGCTGGGTTAGAACTCAGGACCACCTAATTCCCACAGCCTGGGTCCTCGCCCCACCTGCCAGGGAAGGCCCTGCTGGATCTGGTTACCAGATGGAAGCCCCAGTCCTGTTGTCCCAGGAACATACAAGGGCTGAGGATCCAGGCCCCAAGAGGAGACAGGATGGATGGGGGACAGAGGAAGGGGACAGTCTCCAAACTCCAGAACCTAATGTGTGGGTGGGGAAGGAAGCATTGGGCAAAGAGTGGGCACAGAGACATGTGGGAGAGAAATGCTGAGCCACCTTCAGTCCCAGCCAGCTGCAGGGGCTTGGGCTCCGAGGCAGGGTGCTGTCTCCATCCCCTGCTCCTCCTCCAGTGTGTCCTGACCTGGAGAGTACCGTCCCTTGGCCCTCCGCTGGCTCCAGTTTCCCTTCCATGGATGGTGGCATGGGCCCAGCCTCCAACGCCCACAGGCCTGAGCCGGGCTAAATAAGGGGAGGCCTGCTCTTCCGCGCCCCAGCAGGGCCTGCAGCCACTCTCTCAGGGAGCGGCTGGTCCTGCTGGCAGCTGTGGCCTGCAGCAAATGCTTTTCCAGATGTGCCTTCTTCCTGAGCTATGCCTCCCAGTCAGAGCTGGCTGTTCCCAGGACAAGTCAGGCCCCAGCTCCACAGGGACCTGGTGGGAGAAGATCAGTCTGTGTCCAGATAGGGAGTGGACAGGGCCTCAGATGTTGGCCAAGGATCCGGACAGACCTCTGGCTGCATGGGGATAAGACACCCACATACGTGACCACGCCTGTCGCTCTCTAACCAGAAGCTTCTATTGAGGGCAGGGCAGGGCAGGGCAGACTCGAGCTTGGGCGAATGGGGCCAGCAGGGATCTCCCACCCACAGGGCCTGGTTGTTGGAAACAGTGACCGCCTTCCTTCCAGGAGGTCCATGGGGAAAGATGGGCTTAGGGTGGGAGGGAAGCCAACAGCAAGCTGGTCACAGCCATCCAGCCACCATCAGCTCACCAGCAGCTTGGCTGAATTTTCCAGAATTGCTCAGGCTTTCCTGAATTGAGGCTGAGAGCACTAACGGAAGGCAGAAGACAGGGCAAAGTCCCAAAAGGTCCCAGAGAGGGGTGCTGGGAATCAGAAAACACCCTCAACCCAAGAATCCTGCTGCTGCCGACCTGACCAGTGGGCCTGCCCCCACCCCCAGCCTTTGCCTGAAAACCCTCTTGACGGGAAACTCACTATGTTGATCTAGGACCTGCTGGCCCTGACTCTCGTGCAGCCCGGAGGGACCTGAATCCTCAGGAGGCCATGGGCCAAGTGGGGATTTGGTACTAGTTTGGTCAAGTGAAGCTAGGCCAGCCTCCTCCGAGCCTGGGGGAGCAGAGGAAGCAACCAGGCCCAGAGCACGAGATCCCAAAAGAAGACCAGCACGTCTGCAGCTCAAACTCCTTGGCCCAGCCCTTGAGACTCTCCAATGTCCACCCTATGTAGCTGTCTCCCTCCACCACACCCTCCTGGCTCTGGACCCGGGCCAGGTTCCCGTGCCACCAAGCTCACTGCCCACTGACTGTTCACTTTCACCCTCTTCCTCCTGGACAGTGCCCCCTTCCTCCTCCAGGAAGCCTTCCCAACTGTGCAGGCCTCTCCTGAGCCCCCTCCTCCATGGCAGGGAGCTCCCAGGGTACCTGCTCACACCCCAGCCTGGGCTCCCCTCACGGCTCCGAGAGTGAGGCCTGGGCCTTCTCCTTCCCTGGCCACCATACCCCCCAGCAAAGCCGAACCCAGGTAGCATCTGCCCTCTGCCCGGCCAAGTCCCCATGAGAGACAGGGATGGCCTGGGCACCCACCACTTCAGGATGGGAATTCTTCCCTGTTGGATAGATACAGGACACCAGCCATGGAAGTATCACACAATCCCCCTTAATCAAAACTGGATTTAGCAGGCCACCAGTGATTCACCAGAGACGGAACAACTTAGTAATTTTCTAGGCGACTGCCTGCCCCGTTCACTTCTCCTCTCACAGCTCCACCCTGCCACCCCCGAACTCCAGGCCTAGCCTGACTCCTCCAGTACCCTCCCTGGCCCTCCCCGAGCAATATCAAGGTGTATTGTCCTCGGGAGGCGGGGAGACACATCTATTTCTGGAAAGCAGGATTGTTTGATGCCTTCAGAGGGAGCATGGAGACAGGATGGAAAAAGTTGCCATCAGCCGGGCTGAAGTCCACAAGGGTTTGACATTCTACATGCAAGGGTGGGGACAGATTCAAGTCAGGCTGGATGAGGATATAGAGCTCACACACACACACACACACACACACACACACACACACACACACACACACACCCCTCTGCTGTGGCTGGAGGAGGCCCTCCAGGACAGAGTGAAGTCACGTTTTCCCCAGCCTGGCCCTGTGGGCAGGAAATCCCTGCTGGGTTGGGACAGCAGCACCCCTCACTTCTAGAAAATGCTGGTGGTGGTCTTTGTGCTGGAGCTACGGGCCCATGCCCTTGGGGAGGGCAGGGCAGGACAGGGGGCGTCTGCCTGGAGCCAGCCCCCGCCCAGTGGGGCCCTAGAAGGAAAGTCATCATGGGTGTAAGTGGTTCTGAGCATTTATTTCCTCACCCTGGACACACACACAGCATTTCCCTCTCACTCTGGGTGCTGGATTCCCTGCAGCTTCCCACTCTGCTCTTCAAGTTCCCTACTCCCTCCTTCCCTGGGCACCCCAAAAATCTCCTCTCTTGATCCTCTTAGGTTATAAAGCATCAAGATTAGGAGAAGGGCATCAGAAAGCATTGGATCTAATGTTGCCATTTTACAGATGGTGAAACTGAGGCTCTAGGTCTCTTGGTTCTTGTCCAGTCCACAGCCAGCCACACCCAGCCTCTTCCTCTCCCCTTCTCTGGTCAACAGAAGCCATCTCCTCCTAGGACTCCAGCCAGGAATCCCAAGAGGCCTTGACAGTCAGGGGTTAGGGGCCTGCCTCCTCCTCCCCCTTTTTCAGGAGTCATTTTAAGCCCTCTGTTAACACTGCAGTTTCCAAAACATCATCTACCCCTTTGGCTTTGGATGTTCTGCTCCAACCCTTTCCGCAGGAGGCCCCCAGCCCCTCTGGCCAGTGGGCCTCACCGCCACTCCTCACCACTTCTGCCTTGACACCATCCCCTCCCAAGAATCACCACATCCTCTGGTCACTGCTCCCCTCACCTCCCCGCTGAACCATGTCTGCTGGGTGCCGTTGCTGCCTCCAGGTCCTGCTGCCGGGTCAAGCTGGATGCTTCAAAGTGCTCTGGCTCCTTTGGCATTTCCAATCTGCGCAGCCAAGCCGGGCTCCAGCAGAAGGAGAAGGCACCCGCCCTGTGCAGTCTCCTGCGCCATTGTGGGCCCTAAAGCGGAGCTGCTGAGATGCTGGCGGGTAACAGACCTTTTGTGAAATTCCTTTCACAGTACTCACCACTGTTTTCACGCACACGCCGCACACCCCCTCCCCCCCACACTCAGGGTCAACTTCTCCACGAGGCACAGCAGGCACAGTGCCCAGGGACCACAATACTTTTAGGGGCCCACAAAAATGCTTTAATTTCTTTTAAAACCAGACGGAAAAAAAAGAAATCTTATATCAAATAAAAATTTTTAATAGATAATATATCGGTCTTTATGCCATGGCAGTTGTCAAATTTAAGTTATGATATTTTTTCATGGAGAAAGGACCCACAAAGGCAAAAGAGCCACAAAAGTCCACAAAAGTCGTAATTCAGTCCTGGCCACCACCACCATCTCCACCAGACAGCCGTGCACAGGGTAGGGCCCGAAGACAGCCCTGTCCAACTGGGCTCACGCTGACCCCTCCAGCAAGGAAGGCCATATTCCTGTGCTGAGCCTGGCTCCCAATCCTCTCCTCCTTCAGGATGCATCCTCTGTCCCTCTGACTTCCTTGCCATGTCACAGCACCTGCCCAGCAGTGCCAGAAGAGAGGCTCCAGTTGTCCCTTCCTCCTCCACTGGCACTGCCCAAGTGAACACACAATGTGCACTCACCACATGCTTGCACACACACGGACGTGTGCACACACATGCACACACGTACTCACGCACACGCATGTCCACGCACATGTGTGGGCACAAGGGCCCATAAAAGCACATGCACATGTATATGCTTACAGTCACACGTGTACACACATGTGCAAACACACCCAGAGCAGAGATGCACATCGTGGTCACTGACTCTTGACCATGTACACTGTGGCCTCTGCCACCGGGTTCTGACTCCTCAGCATTGTCTCTCGGGCACCTCTGAGCACTCGCAGCACTGCCCCCTGTGCTGCTCACAATCCCACGGCCTCCTCCTCTCACCCCCTTATCACTGAGCTGATTGTAAATGGAGGTGGGGACAAGCCATGGGGAAGAGGAAGGCAGCGGTAGGTGTTTTGGTAACCACATTTCTCCAAGTCTCTCTCTTGGGAATATTCTCCTCGGCTCTATGTGGCCTAGTCTCTTCCTCTGCAGATGGTACCCGCCACCCTGGGTGGGGACGGGGACTGGGCCTGACCCAGCTCTCTGCTCACAGCTGGGTGGGAGCCCGTTCCATGTGCAGGGCTGCCCGGGGAAGTTTGCAGAGCTGCACTGAACCAGCCATCGGTCCACCAACCAGTGTCAGGAGGGGTGTGCCTGAGCTCCCACGGAGCAGGGATGGGGCAGAGTCACCTACAGGAACTCCTGGGACCCCGTGATGCTGTGGGCAGGGGCTGGGGTGGGGGAAGGCAGTGCTCGTCCTTGCCACGATCCACCCTGAACCTCTCCCTCTGTGGTCGGGTCTGGGGATTCTATTCATGTGAAGCCAACATTCCTGGAGCCCACGGGGCCAGCAAGATCATCTCACACAGGCAGATCGCTGTCTCGCCTAATGAGAAAATGATGACATGGCCCCCAGCCCTGGGCCCCTGCACCCAGCCCGGCCCTGGGCCCCAGCCTCCAGCTCCAGCAGCCCCACCCCGACACATACACCTCCTGCTCTGCGATGTCACCCTGCAGGTGTGCCTGCTTGTCCTTGGAAGTCAATGCAGAGGGCTCCTCGCCACCCCTCCAGGGTCCTGGGTCCTCTCACCACCAGGGCTGCACTCCTCTGGACCCCCAGGCCATTAGAATATTGCATAGAGGTAGACTGAGGCCCAGGGCTGAAGTGACTTCCCCAACATCATACACAGTGAGTTGGTCTCAACCTACACTCCCCCCATCCAAAACAGCAAACAAAGAGTAGAGCACCCAAGGAACCAGGAAGGACCTCTTGCATGTGGGCAGAGGCAGGATCGACTCTGAATGGACCTGGGCTTTCTGAGACCCCGATGCTGCGGCCCCACCCCTCCTGCCCAGGCTCTTCAAAGGTCAACTCGGGGTGGGGGTGGTGGTCAGGGAGGAAGGGGGAGCAGGTCCCTTTCCAGAACCAGTCTTGCCTCTGCCCACATGAGAGACAGTGTCACATGGGCAGTAGCCTCGGGGTGGGTGAGAGGCCCCCTCCATGTTCACGGACCAGAAGTCCTGGAAGTGACCGTTTTTAGGGGCAGTCCAGAAAAGAGGGATCTCCCAGGCCTGCCTCAGATGGCTGCCCTTATCACCAGTCACCCCTACCCTGCCAGTCTAAAAAGGGGTGGTCCGTGGAAGAGATGTAGTCAGGAGGCTTTCCCAGGCTGGTTGGGGGACCTGGTCCAGCAAGGACCCCAGGCCAAGTCATGAGCTGGGTGGGAGGCAGTGATCAGTGAGGGCGGGAGAAGTCACAGAAGCCTTCCTAGAGGAGGTAGAACTTTGACTCATGGAATCTGGGGGCTCTAAAGGGATCACAAAAGGCTGCCTAAAATATCACATCTCTGGATCCAGGAATCCTCAGAGGGCTGCTGAGCCCCTACCTAATGAGACCTCGTGACCTTTCACAGTACAGCGCTGCTGGTTAGTCCCTCCTGATGTTACCACCTTCCCCAGGGCTGTCCTTTGGGGCTGCTGACCAAGCTCGTTCCCTCTACCCAGTGACACAAGCACGGACACAAGAGCCCACCGTCCTGGGGCTGCTCCTTCTGAGGTGGGCCACTCCCAGCTCTCCCAGGACCCTTTGTGTTCCCACTTCATCCTGGGCCTGGACCTGGGCACAAGTACACCGGGTTTTCCCTGGGAGCGGCCAGAGGTTTTTCCTGAGAGCCCAGAACTCTGGGAGGGTGACCTGAGTCCTTGAGGGAGCAGACAGCCAGCCCTGCAGGTCCCCGACCCTGGGCACAGGTCCACTGCCTGCCTCAGCCCTGCATATGACAACCCAGGAGGGGTTCCTGTCCCCATGGTCTTCAGAGAGCATACCTGAGGGGCAAATTCAAAGCGAGGGTGGGTTTTGATGGAGTGGGGGTAAGGCTTTGGCAGGGTGGCAGTGAAGGCCTGAGGAAGGGGAATCAAGGTAGGAAGGGGAGAGGCATTAGGAGTCTTATTTTATATCTGCTACAAAAGCATTTGGGGATTCTATCAGCACTTCTCAAACTTTAATGTCAACATGAATCCCCTAGGGAGCCTGTTAAAATGCAGATTCTGTTTCAGAAGGTCTGGACCGTGCCCAAAATTCTGCAATTCTAACAAGCTCCCAGATGATGTTGATGCTGTTGATGCCAGGACCACACTTTGAGCAGTAAGAGGCTGATCACGTGCTAGCTAAAATAAAGCCACAGAGAGGGAGGAAGGAGCTCATGCTATGAGAGAGAGAGACTACAATTGAACATAAGTTTACATCTGAGCTTCCTGGAAGCCAAGGCAAGAAAGGAAAGAGATGTTTACACGCTCTTACTCTAAGATAACAGAGGTGGCTGCCTGTCATCAGGAAAAAGTCTTTCTCTGATCCTGCATGCCTAGGGAACTGATCAAGAAGATTTTACTATCAGGAGATTTGAAAAGAAGGCTGTGTTTTAGGGGTACAGCAGGCATTTCTGTGGGAAGGATTAGGCCCAGGCATCTTAATGGGATGCATCCCTGATACAGCACTAACACAGTGCCCCTGGGGCCCAACCTGGGCCAACCTGAGACCATCCTTCCACCACTTACTGGCTCAGATATTTGCTGGTTAAGTGCACCCTGAAAAGAGGGAAACCACGGAGTTGTGATGCTCCACATGCAGCCCTGGGTGTTCGTGGGGAGGGCAGGGCCAAGGCCCAGGCCTGAGCCACAGGAAGGGGTGAGGAGGATGTGTGGGCAGCAGATGAGCCCTACCTCTTCCCAGTAATCAAGAAAGGCTTCCTGGAGGAGGAAGACAGATGTGTTGATCTGAAGGGAGGTAGTTCTGGTAGAGGAAGGTTGAAGCAGAAGGGATGGGAAGGGGTGGGTTTTCTGACCATGGTGGGGAGCAGGGGGCCATCACTGTCCCTCTCCCCACAGCTGATGGAAGTGGGATAGTGCACTGCCCTCCTGCCATCCCCAAGACTAGGAGGTCCCCGTGTGAATCTGTCCTCTGTCCATAGCCTGATACAGAGTCACAGGGATTCTCTGGCTACCCCTCCAGGGGGTTGCAGACAGAGGGTGGGAGACAGAGGATGAGTCTTGAGCCCTGCCTCGGAGAGCATCAGGGCTGGGGGTTCTGAGGTGGAGAGGATGTAGGTTCTAACCTCAGGGAGGCCCACTCCCACCAGGGCTGTCAGAGAGCAGGCCAGGCTGGGTGGGAGCTGGGGCTGCATGAGGGGCTCAGACCATTAGAGGAGACCATGGGAGAGGAGGGGGCTGCTCAACCCCGTGCCACGAGGCCACGGGGAAGCCACTGCCTAGCCTGAGGTTCTTCACTCATGCCTCAGATTCCTGGGGTTGCAAAGAGGGCTACAAAGTACCACAAACTAGATGACTTAAAACAACAGAAATTTATTCTCTCACTGCTCTGGAGGCCAGAAGTCCAAAGTCAAGGTGCTGGCAGGGCCGTACTCCCTGTAGGGGGTAGTCCTTCCTCTCCTCTTCCAGATGCCAGCCATCCTGAGCGTTCCTTGGCTTGTAGCTGCACTACTCCACTCTGCCTCTATCTTCACATGGCCCTATTCTCCCGTGTCTGTCTGTCCAAAGTTCCCTCTTCTTTAAGGACAGGCCTCAAGTTGGATCAGGGCCCACCTTATCCAGTTTGGCCTCATATTAACTAATGACATCTTCAAAGACCCTATTTCCAAATAACAGGGGATCAGGGGTTAGGACTTGAGCATACCTTCTGGGGTATGTTCCTCTTCAGTCCAACTCACCTTGCAGAACAGGTCCATTCTGATGAAAGGCCAATGCCAGGTGGCTTTGACTGTCATCTCAGCCGGAAGGCAGAGGTGGGCGAAGGTGTCAGGGAGGGCACAGCTGGTCACTCACGTCCTGGGTTCTGATCCTCCTCACTCGCTCCTTCCTGGAGAGACCTGGGGCATATCCCTCTCTTCCCAGCCTCCTTTTTTGGTGAAGAGGAAGCATGGGACCTTGATGATTTTCCAGAAAAGGAAATGGAAAATCCTTAGACAAATAAACCCAAGGTGTGTCTGTGTTATGGGTGGAAGAAGGAAAAAGGCATTTGGCATTTTCTGTGACTGCCAAAGCCATTGAGAACTTGGGGGGCGATAGGAAGTGGGCTTTGCCAGAGACGCTGGGATTGGATTCTGGCTCCTGCCTTGGCTGGGCAGGGCCAGGCAGGGGCTCTGACCATCACATCATTCTCCCTGGGCTGCTCCTGGGGAGATCTGAATTGAAGGAAAGGCTGGGCTGGCCCACACAATAGCTGTGGGTTTAGAAACCAGGACACTTGTAGATCTTTCCAGAGCCCCATGGCCTCAGGCCTGGGCTGGTGACTGGGAAGGAAATGAGGGAAGATAGGGAGGAGGGGTTACGGGAAGCCTTCCCTCTTCTCAGCCCTGCTTGGTGGCCTTCCAGAACCCCAGCGAGGACTCAGGAGGCAGGGGAGCAAGTGTGGAGAACTTGAGCATCTGACAGGCCCAAGTTTGGAGGCTGCATCTGCTGTCTGTTACCCTTAAGACCCTGGGTGAGGATGTGGGCTGGGTAGACTCATTTTCCTCATCTGCGGTGCTTTCTGTCTCTAGGAGCAGTCACCGCTGACAGAGTGGGCCCAGCTGCGTGGAATCACCTTGTCCAACTGCCTTGTCTTACAAACGAAAACCAAAGCAGAGAGTGGGGAGGGAGGGACTGATGGGGACAGCCCGAGAGGATGGTATTTATCCAGCTAGCCCAGGAACTTCTGTGGGGCCTGGTGATAGCTGTGGGGAAAGAGAGGCACTTGTCATTTGGGTGTGGGGTTGAAAGGTATAGAGCGAGGGACTGACCTGCAGGAGCCAGTCAGCATGTATAAGGGCAAATCCCCCAGCTCCATTGCCTCGTTCCATGTTCCATGTTTCTTGAATTTCGGCAAGGTAGACCTGCCCCCATCCTTCCACTCACCTGAAGTGCCAGTATTTGTTGAGCATATACTATGTGCCAGGCCCTGGGCTAAGCACTTCACACTTAATCCTCACACAATCTTATGACATATGGACTATTAGTATCACCATTTTCCAGATAGGGAAACTGAGGCTCGGACAGGTTATTTTTCTGTTTGTCGTTTTTTCTTCTGTAACTTAAGTTCCCACAGCTGAGAAGTCAGCACTAAGCTCTAAACCTAGGCAGCCCAGCCCCCGGTGTGAGCTCATAACCACTGCGCCTTCCTTCCCAGGCCCTTTCCCACAGTGGACACCCTGTGGTGGGGGCAACAAGGATCCCCAAAGCCCAGAGAGAACAACAGACGGACAGATCTTTAGGCCTTCAGACCTATAGGTTCTGAAGAGCCAGGTCCCCTGATAATAGTAAAGGCAGAGCAAGCAGGTATCCCTGCCAGCAGCTGGGAGCACCCAGATTCCTTTCCTACCTGATACAAACTCCTGGTCTTTAGGGATGAGCAGTCTCCACAACATTCACTGACACCCCAGATGGCCAGAACTGGTGCTCCAGACCCTGAGGACACCGATGGGGATACTGAGCCCCCCCCCACAGGCCCTGCCCAAGGCCCCCAAGGGCCTGGGAGCATCCTGTCAGCCTGGCTGTCCTTCACAGCGGATGGTGGACTTGGAGGTGTTTGGGCCCACGGGAGCCAGCCAGTCCAGTCCAGCTGGCTCAAGGTCACCAAGAGCACAGAAAACAATGGGCAGTGGGTCCAGCCGTGGCCAGGGGCCAGAACAAAGGCCTGGGCACTTCCTCACATTGAGGCCCCATCCTTCATGGTTTGCCAAGGTAGGCGAGTGGAGGAAGCCTCCGTCATGAGACAGGGATGTTTTGCAAAGACTGTTCCTGAGACAGCTGCAGCTGCCAGTGCCGATGGGGGAGCAGACAGAGAGAGTGGGCTACTCCAGGCTGAGATCTGCACGCGGGAAGCAGGAGAGAGACAGGGGTCTTGACTCCAGGCCCAAGCTCCCCACCCTTGCTCTCCAGGTTGAATCACAAAATGAACAGGTGGGTTATCTCCCACCTGTTCCTCTTCTCCATGGTACTAACTCAGAAGTTGACATCTTCCCTCTGATCCCCCTCCACACTGTTGCCAGATTAGTCTTTCTAAAACAGTTGTTGGATCCACCACTGCCTTGCTCCGAAGCTGTCTATGGCTCCCTAGTGCTCATAGGATGAAGCTTAGCTCATTAGCTTGACAAAGCCCTCCAGGAGCCGCCCTGACATCCTTAACCTCCTGGCCAACCCCAGACCTGCCAGGCCAGTTCCCCATCACAGAGCTCCCCTTGCCTATTGCACCCCACCCCAAAGTGCCCTCGGCTCCCCTCCTCACCTACCCTCCTTCAGGGTTCAGCTTCAATCCTTCTCCCTTCAGGGAGCCCCCCTGATTTATCCAGGCCATGCATATCCCCTCCGCTGAGCTCTGTGCCTCAGTTAAATCCAGGAAGGATCCCAGCCCAGGAGCTTGGAGGGCAGGGTGACAGAAGATCAATCAATTATAGAGCATTCTTTTCTTAGACCAAGGTTCTCATTCTTGGCCCAGCCTCTGTTTACACTCTTGTGCTGATGTCATTCTTCACAGCCCCCCTCGAGTTCAGGCCCGAGTCCAGCTATACTGGGACAGGGAGGGGTGAAGCAGAGAGCACAGGGCCCCAGGATGGTGCTGACCACGGGTCCCCAAGTGCCCTGGGAGAGCCAGCACAAGGGCCCAGGGAGCGGGGGGCGGGCATGGCACTTATCACCCTGGAATCCATGGGGAGGTAGGGCTTTGCAGAACCTCACAGCTATCACAACAGCCTTAAAACAAAAAATAGCAGATAAGCACCCAGATCTCCCTTATCAGGGACCACAGGGAAGGCTCCAGGTTTAATCTCAAAACCACACCTGGAACCAACAGTTCAAAGACATTGGGCCCCGCCCCCCGCAACACCCAGGACTGCGGCTTCAGCTTTATGCCTGGAGGTAGAGCTGTGAGGAGGTGATGTGGGCTGGCAAGAGGGGTGTGGGGCCCGGGGATGAGGAAACAGCCCAGGGTAAGGGCCTCTGCAGGAGCACAGGAGGACACCTGTGCCCAGGTGCCCGACACCCAGTAGCTGGGATGGGGCTGAGAGAGGGGAGCTGACTGTGTCCACTGGGCCTTCAAAGGGTGGGGCTCACACCTGAAGCTGGTAATCCAGGAAGGCTTCCAGAGGGACCCTGGAACCCGGCCTGGTAGGAGCTGTGGAATTTGCCAGATGGGCAGGGACAGGCAGCCAGGTGGATGGCTAGCAAAGGCGTCAGGTAGCCAGGGCCTGGCTGGGGAAGTGGCCGCTGTGGTCCAGGCAGGCTGGAGCCTGGAGCTGGAGGAGGAAGCAAGAGCTGAGGGCAGAAGGAGAGGCAGGTTGGACTCAACAGCCTTCCGCTCAAGCCCCCCATCAGATTTGGCCCCTTCAGCCCAAAGACAGTCCAGGGGTTGGTCTCCAAAGACCCCCGTGAAAGAGAAATGCCCAAGGAGGGTTCGTAACTGAGGATTCCTGACTAGGCGTCAGTTTCCCCATCTTTAAAGAGAAGGCCTTCACTGACTTCCTTGGGGGAACTGGCTATAGGGTAGGAGCTTTGTGGGAATGTGGAGAGGAAACTGGGATGAAGAGCCACAATTTAGGAAATGGGCATGAAAGAAAGAGCACAAAGGCCAACACTGGCTTCCATCCCCACCGAGCCACCGGCCAGGGGGGAATTCTGACCCCTGTCTTGTGGAACATACAGGAAGTGGCAGTGTTCTGCCCTCACCTGTGGGTAGCCTGCCTGCCCACTGGCCCACTCCCGAGTCCTGGAGTTCACATTACACAATCTCCACTATTGCAAATGCCTGGCATTTTTTCCTGTTAATCACAGCGCCCGCAGCCCCAGGAGGATGAGGGCATGCTTAGGGAGGAGGGAGGACTCCGGTGGGTGGAGAGAAATAACTGCAACTATACTTGGCAGCCCGATTGCCTCCTGCAAACTTTAGGATCCACGGAGAGCTCTGCAGCCCTGTGATAAACAGCTGTCCTGCCCCTCCGTCTCCCCCTTGCCTTTCCATCCACACTGCTGTCTCCCAGGGGAGTACCGCATTAGCCCCAAATGCTCTCCCTTCCTCCGCTCCACACATCACACCCTTGCCAGTGAGAGAGGTGTGAAGCATATCTCTGAGCAGTTCTCGCCTTCCAGAAAAAACATCCCAGCCCTGCAGCCCATCATCCAAGGCCTTCACTGGCTATCTCGGGGCTCCCACACTCTCATCTCTCTAGTTGAGACCTACAGACATCATGGACTTCAAGACACTGCTTTGTTGCCATCACTGTCCCTTTCCATCCAATTCTTTACATATCAAAACCCTGTCCTTCAAGGCCCAGGTTAGATACTACCTCCTCTGAGGACCCTCTCCTACCCCTAATGGAAATATTAATAACAAACATGTATTGTGTCCTTGTGATGTGCCCGGCCCGTGTGCCCAGTGTCACGTGTATTAACTCAATCTTCACTACAACCCTGTGAGGTTGTGATTTCACAGAGGCCCAGAGTGCATAAGTCAAGGGCTCAAGGCCACGCAGGCAGGAAGCAGCAGGCTCAGGACTTCAACTCAGGTTTTTGGACTGAAATGAAGCTCCTTCCTTGACGTGCCTACACGGCACTGTCTTTGCAAATCTCCTCAGTACTTCTTCAGGAGGGGGACTACTTAGGGATTCCCATGCCGCCTCCCCACACAATCGTGAGCTCTAGAGCAGTTCTCAGTCTTTAGCTGATTTACCTGAGGATCTTGTTAGAGTGCAGATCCTGAGTCAGTAGATCTAGGGTGGAGCCTGAAGCTCTGCATTTCTAATGAGCTCCCAGGTAATGCCCATGCTGCTGTCTAAAGCCCACGCCTTGAGCAGCAAGGCTGAGACCAGACTGGGCCAGGAAAGTTCTACTACTGCCATCACTTGCTTAGCAGAGCCAGGTCAGAGTCTCTGAGACCTGGCCTCTTTACCACTCCCTGCCCTCTCCCAAGGCTGCTGCTGGAGTCTTTGGACAAGCTAGACCCCCATGCCAAGTACTGCTGGTGCTTTGAGTGGTTTCAGTGTAGATCCTGCAGAAGGAAGACTCAGATCTTCTTAAAAGGGACCCATGATGAGGGGCTAGAGGGGAGGTGGACTCCCGGAGGAGGGAAGGCCACCAGATGCCAGGGGAGGGGGGACGAGCTGAGCGGCCACTGTAAGCAGCAGTTGGAGGGTAGATCCCCTGACTCAAGAAAGAACCAGTTTGGCTATGTGCCCCGTGCAAAGGGTGCATACGAGGCTCAGCACCTTACTGAGGTCTGCTTGCTCATTAAACTGGCCCACGGTGCAGGCATGGGGCTGCGATGGGAGTGGCCGAGGCCCAGCCCTTGGGAAGCCACTCAGCTCTAGCATATCGTTCTCAAGCTTTTTGGGGAGAGATTGGAGGGGTTGATATTATTCCAAGTTTAAGACCATGAGGAGGACTCTGGACCTTCTCCCCAGGAAATTATACATATGTAAACATACATTAAAATTTTAATATAATTTTGGGGGGCTCTGAAACCATGGCCTCCCTAGAAAACTATGGACCCCGTATGGAGTGTGTGAGACGGGATGGACCGGCATTTAATTCCTGCAAGCTTGCAGGCAGTGCCGTGGGTTCAGTCTAGCCTCTGGGTTTGGGAGAGGATGATGCCAGGCTTTGCTTACTTCCATTCCAGAACCCCCCAGGCAAGGGGCCTCAAACCACATGTGTACTTGCACTTGGCTTCTGGAAAGGTGCTTTTGTACTTTGTTGGAACTGGCCTTCTCAAGCAATGCTGGGAATATTTGGTTTTGTTCAGCCCTGCCAATAAGACCCTGGTCAGGAGGTTAAGTGGGTTTCTTTGAAAAGACACACTTTTCCTTTCCAGGCTGATAAACAAGGTAGCTGCAGGGAAGCTGACTTCCTCAGACCGGGCGCACGGCTGGAGCGGCCCGTCCTTGGCCAAGGAAAACAAATGCATAAACATTTCAGGGATATATAGGAAGCATTTCTGCTGGAAGCCTGCTGTGAATGGCCGCTGGAGTTTACATAGCAAATTCTTCTGGGGCCTCCGCGTGACCTGGACAAAGCATTCCCTGCCCTCGCCCTTCCCTCCCTGCCTGGCTGGGTCCTCCCTGCATCTCCCCAAAGACCAAGAGGCAGGCCCCTGAGCTTGCCCAGGCTGCAGGAGCACAAGGCCAGCTCTTTAGTTTTTGTGACCCAATTCCCCTCACCCCTCACCCATCTGTTGGGCACCTACAGAGAAGGGGTCTCCTCTTAGCCAGCCGGGCAGACAGAATACATTCTTTGAGCTTCTTGTGCCCTGAGACAATGTCAGACTTATAGCCTCCAAATCCACGAGACATCCAGGAAGGCTAAAATTGTGAAGCTCTGCAGAGCAGTCCTGAACTAGGTTTTTTCCTTTTCCCCATGATTTAGTTTTTAAGTGAACGATTTAGTGGGATTTAGTACATTCACAATGTCGTGTGACCACCAACACTATCTAATTCCGATATATTTTCATCACCCCCAAAGAAAACCCGCTACCCAAAGCACTCCCCCACCCCCACCACTCCCCCTCTCCCAGCCTCTGGCTACCACCAAGCTACTTTCTGTTGCTGTGGATTTACCTGTTCTGGATATGTCCATATAAGTGGAATCATACAGTATATATCCTTTTGTGTCTGGCTTCTCTCACTCAACCTAATATTTTCAAGGGTTATTCCTGTTGTAGAAGGTATCAGAAATTCATTCCTTTTCATGGCTGAATAATATTTCATTGTGTGTGCATATACCACATTTTGTTCATCTATTCATCCACTGATAGATATTAAGGGTTGGTTCCACATTTTGACTATTGTGAATAATGCTGCTAATCCATTTTTTTTTTTAATTAGAGGAGTTGGTTTACAGAAAAATCCTGCATAAAATACAGGGTTCCCCTATACCACCCTATTATTAACAACTTTCATTGGTGTGGTACACTTGTTACAATTGATGAGAGCACATTTTTATAATTGTACTATTAACCATAGACCATGTTTTAACTCAGAGTTCATTGTGTTGTGTAGTTCATGGATTTAAAAAAAAAATTTTATTTTAGGAACATATATACAACCTTAAATTTCTCCCTTTTAACCACATTCAAATAAATAATTTAGTGCTTAATTATATTCACTTTGTTGTCTACCATCACCACCATTCATTACCAAAACTTTATCCAAAATAGAAACTCTGTACATTTTAAGCCATAACTCCCCATTCCTTACTCCCACCCTGACCCCTAGGTACCTATATTCTAGATTCCGACTCTATGGTTTTGCTTATTTTAATTATTTCATATCAGTAAAATCATACAATATTTGTCCTATTATGCCTGGCTTATATCACTCAACATGATATCTTCAAGGTTCACCCATATTGTTCCATGTATCAGGACTTAATTCCTTTTTATGGCTGAATAATATTCCATTGTGTGTATATACCACATTTTATTTATCCAAGTTGATGGACACTTAGGTTGCTTCCATCTTTTGGCAATTGTGAATAATGCTGCTGGGAATATTGGTGTGCAAATATCTGTTCGAGTCTCTGCTTTCAATTCTTTTGGGTATATATCTGCAAGTGGAATTGCCGGGTCATATAGTAATTCTATACTTTGCTTACTGAGCACTGCCAAGCTGTCTTTCAAAGTGTCTGCACCATTTTGCATTCCCACCAGCAAGGAATGAGTGTTCCTATTTCTCCAACACTTGTTATTTTCCTTTATTTATTTATTTTTAGTAGTAGCCATTCTAGTGGGTATGCAATGGTTGCTCACTGTGGTTTTGATTTACATTTCCCTAATGGCCAATGATGAACATTTTTAAATGTGCTTTTTGGCCATTTGTTTATCTTCTTTGGAGAAATGTCTATTCAAGTCTTTTGCCCAATTCTTTAAATTGGGTTGTCTTTTTGTTGTTAAGTTTAAGGATATTTAATATATATTATGGATTTTAAACCCTTATCAGATATGTGATTCCCAAACACTTTTTCCCATTGTATAGGTTATCATTTTACTTTCATGATAAAGTTCTTTGAAGTACAAAAGTTTATTTTTTACTAGGTCCCATTTATGTATTTTTTTCTTTAGTTGCTTGTGCTTTGGGTGTAAAGTCTAAGAAACCATTGCCTAACACAAGATCCTGAAGATGCTTCCCTACATTTGATCATCCAGGGCCCTTTATCCTTCCATATTAATTTGCTGATTGGCTTTTCTGTTTGTGCAAAGGTTGTTGGAATTTTGATTGGTATTGCATTGAAACTCTAAATCACCTTGGCTAGAATTGATACCTTAATATATTTAGTCTTCCATTCCATGAACACAGAATGTCTTTTCATTTATTTAGGTCTCGCTTAATTTCTTTTAACAACGTCTTTTAGTTTTCTATGTATAAATCCTTTTATTCCTAGATATTTTATTCTTTTAGTTGCTATTTTAAATGGAATTTTCTTGATTTCTTCTTCAGATTGTTCATTATTAGTGTACAAACATTACTATTTTGGGGTGTTGATCTTGTACCCTGCCACTTTGCTGAATTCATTTCTTGACTCTAGGAGCTTTGTTGTAGATTTTTCAGGATTTTCTGTATATAGGATCATGTCATCTGCAAGTAGGGAAAATTTTACTTTTGCTTTCAAATTTGGGTGCTCTTTTTTCTTTTTCTTATCTAACTGCTCTGGCTAGAACTTCCAGTAATTTGTTGAATAACAGTGGTGACAGTGGGCATCCTTGTCTTATTCCTGATCTTAGAGGGAAAGTATTTACTCTTTCACCATTAAGTATGATGTTAACTGTAGATCTTTCATACAAGCCCTTTATCATATTGAGAAAGTTTCCCTCCATTCTTAGTTTTCTAATTGTTTTTATCAAGAAAACAATAGAAATAATCGGATATTAAAAGGATATTGTCAAATGCCTTTTCTGCATCAATTGAGAGGACCATGTGGTATTTTTCCATCATTCTGTTAATGTGGTGTATTATATTATTTTTTTATGTTGGACCACCCTTGATGAATCCCACTTGATCATGGTGTATAATTCTTTTAATGTGCTGTTTGATTTGGTTTGATAATATTTTGTTGAGGATTTTTGCATCTATAAGAGATATTGGAATGCAATTCTCTTTTCTTGGGGTATCTTTATCTGGCTTTGATATGAGGGTGATGTTGGCCTTGTTGAATGAATTAGGGAGTGTTGCCTCCTCTTCAATTTTTTGGAAGAGTTTAGACAGGATTGGTGTTCATTCTTCTTGGAATGTTTGGTAAAATTCCCTTATGAAGTTATCTGGTCCTAGGCTTTTCTTTGTTGTTGGTTTTTTTTTTTTTTTTTTGATTACTGATTAAATCTCTTTACTAGTTATTGGTTTGGTGAGATAATCTATTTCTTCCTGGCTAAGAGTAGGTAATTTGTCTGTTTCTAGGAATTTGTCCATTTCATATAGATTATCTAATGTCGGTGTACCCTCTCATAGTGTTTTATTTCCATGGAGTCAGTAGTAATGTCCCCTTTTCCATTTCTGATTTTAGTTATCCACGTCCTCTCTCTTCTTTGTCATTCTATTGAAAAGCCTGCAAATTTTATCGATCTTCTCAAAGAACCAACTTATGGTTTTGTTGATTCTCTCTACTGCTTTTTATTCTGTATTTCATGTATCCCCACTCTAATCCTTATTCCTTCTTTCTGTTTAGTTTGCTCTTCTTTTTCTAGTTCTTCCAGTTTTGAGGTTAGGTCTCTGATTTGAAATCTTTCTCCTTTTTCAATGTAAGCATTTCAATCCATAAATTTCCCTTTCAGCACTGCCTTTGCTGCATCCCATAAGTTTTCATATGTTGTATTTTCATTTTCACTTACCTCAAGATATTACCTAATTTCCCTTGTGATTACCTCTTTTACCCACTGGTTGTTTAATAGTACATGGTTTAATTTCCACACATTTGTGAATTTACCATTTCTCCCTCTGTTATTGATTTCTAGCTTCATTCCATTGGGTTCAGAGAAGATACATTGTATGATATCAATACTTTTGAATTTATTGAGACTTGTTTTGTAATCTAAAATATGGTCTATCCTGGTGAATGATCCATGTGCACTCAAGAAAATGTGGGCTGACCCACATCTCAGGGTCACAGGATGGGTTCTGAGCAGTTCCAGTATTTTGCTGTTGTTAGGTGAAGTGTTCTATATATGTTTGTTAGGTCTAGTTGTTTTAGAGTATCATTCAAATCTTGAATTTCTTTATTGATCTTCTGACTAGATGTTCTATCCATTATTGAAAGTGGGGTATTAAAGTCACCTACTATTAATGTAGAACTGTCTATTTCTCTCTTCAAATCTGTCTGTATTTCTTCATATATTTTGGGGCTCTGCTATAAGGTGCGTATATACTTATAATTGTTATGTCTTCTTGTTGAATTGACTTTTTTATCAGTATATAATTACTGTCTTTGTCCCTTGTAAGTTTTTTTTTTTTAACTTAAAGTCTATTTTATCTGATATTATTGTAACTATCCCATCTCTCTTTTGGTTACTATGTGCATGGTATATTTTTTTCCCATCCTTTCACTTTCAACCTACTTAGGTCTTTGAATTTAAGGTGAGTCTCTTGTAGACAGCATATAGTTCGGTCATGCTTTTTTTTTATTTTATTTTTTTTACCCATTATGCCAATCTCTGTTGTTTGATTGGAGAGTTTAACCCATTTACTGATAATGCAGGACTTTCTTCTGCCATTTTGATGTTTAGTCTTCATAAGTCTTATACCTTTTTTGCCCCTCAATTCTTCCATTAATGCCTACTTTCATTTTTCTATGATTTTTTATATTGTAGCATATTAAGTCCCTTCTCATTTCTACCTAGATAAATTTTTCTGTATTTTCCTTGTGGTTACCATGGGGTTAAAAATTAACATCCTAAATTCTAACATCCTAAATTCATATTTGATTTGGAACCAACTTGACTTCAATAGCATGCACATACACCATTCCTATACGCCTCCGTCCCCCCATCTGTTTTAGTACTTGTTACAAATTATATCTTTGTACCTGTTGTTCAAAACCATAGGTTTATAATTATTTTTTATGCATTTGCATTTTAGCACCTGCTAAGGTTTTTGCCCATCCATGCCCTGGATCTCCTACTCCGTGAAGAAAACAACCACTGCGGTGGCCTTGCAGGTGGCGGGAATGATGGCGGGCAGCGGAGCTGACATTGGGTTGCGGCACACGCACAGTCAGCAGCCTCTTGTCAGAAGCAGAAGGGGAGAAGCAGTGGGTGCTGGTTGCAGCCCCAGAGGAGTAAGTGGCAAGCAGGAGTCCCAGCCTGCCCTCTGGATGCGTGCTCAGGCCTAACCTAGGTTTCTAACACAACTCTCTTTCCACTTCTTCTTTACCAGCCTCCCACTGCATTTCTACATTTTCTCATATTCCTTTTTTGCTTGCTTGTTTTTTTGTTTTTTTTTTTCATATTCCTTTTTGAAATCAGTAGCATATAAATTAATGGAATGAATGTGGTGCAGACTGTACAAATTCCCCTGCACCGGGGATTATGGAGTTGTTCCCATCCCACTTATCCCATCCTTGCTCTGGAATGTGAGGGTCTCCAAAGGCTCTTCCCACCCACATTTTCAGTCACTTCTTTTGCCACCTGCCCAACTGCAGCCACACAAGGGGCCCACACCCAGTCCCTCTGTTCCTTCCCTTCCTATCACTACCTGACCAAGGGGTCCCTCCCTAGAAGGCTCCTTTTCTCTCCATTCCCTCAGCCAGGTCCAGCTAACAATCCCCATGGGGCCTCACAAGAGCTCTAGATCTGTCCCGAGATGGGCTGCATGGGAGCTGGAGCTGCTCCTGAACATCACAGCTTATGTAGTCCAGTGCCTTGTACCTAGTGTTGATCAAGTAGAAGGCACGATGGAACTTGTTAGGATGAGAGGGTACTGCTTGCCTGCAGAGTCCCATGTCTGGTGACCTCTTAGCCACAGCTCCTTGGGGCTATGGGGCCCCTCCATCCACCACTGCCCCCCACCCAGCCAAGCGCATCTTGCTCCCCATGCAGCTGAAGAACAAACGAGTCTCAGCTCTCGGTGTGTGTTTGACTTCTGCTTTATAGAAAGCCAACTAACAGAAATAACAAGTACCCAGGATCCCACATCACAGGCATTGGTGAGGGGTCAGCCCAGCAGGGAGCAAGGGAGGTATGTGACAAAAGGCAGCAAAGACCTAGCCACCTCCTTCCAGTCCTCTGGCAGTCCTGGATCCTCTGGGAGGGGCCACCATACAGCAGCACCCCGGGCTCCTCCACACAGTCCCAACAGGGCCCTTCATGAAAAGGGCAGGAGGCTCTGGACACTTCTGCAGCCGTGCTGACCCAGGTAGGGGTGACATGCTTCTCAAAGGCTTGTCCCCAAGGCCTGGGGTTCAACTGTCACCCCCATAGATGAACAGGGGAGCCATGGGGCTGACCCACATCTCAGGGTCACAGGATGGGTTCTGAGCTGTTCCAGTTCACGGATGCCCCCTTCCACCTGAAGGCGCAGTAACGAGAGAAAGAGGGTTAAAGAGCTACAAGGGCTGAATGGAGCTCATCTCTTGTTCTCACTTACCTGAAGTCCCTGCCCTGGGGGCTTGGAGGATTTCAGATTCCATCCTCTCCACTGCACCCCTCCACAAACACATACCACACCAGTCCCTTAAGAAACACAAACACATCCAGGGCCTGGAAAGCGGTAGAGGGGACAGAGGGGGTGAGGGCATTCATTCACTGGTGCCGCAAATGTTTCTCGAGAACCTGCTTTGTGTCTGCACTGCTGGGCACTCAGCCGTCGTGAGTGACCCACAGACATCTGGGTACAGCTGCTCCAGATGCACATGGGAAGACCTGGATATGGAGGGATCCTGGGGCATGTGAGGTACAGAAAGAGGTCCAGTGTGGCTGGAGGCCAGAAAGGCAAGGAGAGAGGAGTAGGACGGAGCTGGGGGGCTGGTAGGAGAGGTGGCACCCGGGCCTCGCGGGGCTTGTAAGGATTCTGGCCTTACCCTAAGCACCACTAGGCTAGTGAAGGGCTTTGAGCACACAGAAATGTGGCAGATTTACAATTTTTAAAATTACTTCATGAAACCTTAAGATGCACTGAGTATAAATAAACTGCAATCCAGGTTTAGATAGAATGTAACAATAGTTCAACTCCAAAATAAAAGTTATTGTAGTCAGGACCATGGTATTTCCTAATCCTAGATTTTAGTACATGGCCCTAATTTTCCATAACAATTCAAAGGAATAAATATTTATAATAGATAGGGTGCTTGTGCAAAATCTTATATTAGAAATTATATAAATACATATGTGATATGTGTGTGTTGTCCACACACATGCAAACATGGAACTAGGAAATAGATGGTCTATATCTCTGCAACAATGTTAGAGTGCAGAGTTCGAGACTGGGATTTTATATATATATATATATAAAAGAAGCTTTGATTATGTAAATGTTACTTCAAAAATATAGGGGATTCCCATATACCCTACCCCCTCCACCTCCCATATTTTCCCCCTTAACAACATCTTTCATTGGTGTGATACATTTGTTACAACTGATGAACCCATATCGAAGCATTGTTACTAATCACGGTCTGTAGTTTACATTATGATTTACACTTTACACCACATCATTTTATAGGTTTTGACAAAATGAATAATGGCCCATATCCATCATTGCAATGTCATGCAGAACAATTCCAATGTCTCCAAAATGCCCCATGTTACGCCACTTCTTCCCTCTTCCTCCCCTCAGAACCTCTGATGACTACTGCCATTATACCAATGTTAGAAGTTCTTCCAATACTAGAATAGTAATAAGTCTACTTTAGTCAATAGTTGTATTTCCCGCTTATGTTTGTTGATTCCTCAATCTTGAGGATTTGGGGATGGTGATGCCCCTCTGCTTCCTATTCAGAGGGGGCTTAAATCCCATGGAGCTGATGGGTGGAACTGTCTTGTTTGCAGTTGTAGATACTCTCTGTTTTTTGGGATGGGTGTTATCCAACATCATCATTTTGTTAGTTGTCCTGGGCAAGTCTGATGAACTGGAGAGTAGGTGTTGGCTGCAACTCTGCTGAGATTCAGGGCTCAACCAGCATATGAGCAGCCAGAAGATTTAAATTTCTGGGACACATATTCAATGGGTGTAGTGCTAATTATAGGTTCAAATAAAAGGGGCATAAGTCATATGGAGGAAAATTATAAATGAGTCTAACTCCAGTACATTGGGGGATGGGTTATATATTCCAAGGTTAAGGCCCACTGACAGTGTGCCGAATTCCTGAGATTGCCTGCCCTGCCTATGGTGTCCAGATGTCTCTAGAGCTCTCAGGAGTACCCCTGCTTGAGAAACTGTTCACGGTGGCAGTCAGTGAGATCCTCCTGAGACATGCATAAGCATCATCTCTGGAAAGGCCTCCCGACTCACTTTGAAATCTCTTAGCCATAAAAACTCATTTGTATTTAATATTCCCCCTTTTGGCCCAGGTCTTTTTCCAAATGCCTCACTAGTTGGCACTTGGTAATAATCCCTTGGTACCTTAAGTAAAACCTATTCTAAATCTAACCAGAGACAAGAGATGCATGATAAAACTCTTGTGAATCAAAAAGTTCAGCATCAATAGTATCATTGGACATGGAAGTACTAAGTGATTCTGTGGCATCCGGGCACCTTAGACTATTTTCCAAGTGTTATGTGTCAAGACTGGGGCAGGTCCAGATGAATCTATCAAGCTCTTTGGGGATGAGCTACTCTGATGGAATTAATCTGCATCATAGAATTTATCTTTACTGCTGGAATAAGATTGCATTTAGAAATAAATCGTCATGGCTTAGAGAAGTTAGATTGCTAGAGATGGTGAGTACCTATTGCCTGAGCTCTTTGGTGGTTGGTGTCTGATGATGTCCCAGGGCAGCTGACACAGATCCAATTGGTAGGGAAGATAACTGCTGGTCTGACTTACACAGTTAAGCAGGTTTGGAGCTTAAGACAGGCTGGGAAGGCATTGTGCTGACCACAGGGTTCCCAGGGACTAGGTTGACATATCACATCTACTGGATTAATAGTACTTCCAGCAATCTGCAACAACACAATGCAGGGCTTATTTGATTCCCCCATGCTATCTGAGCATTTCAATTTTCTTTTTCTGTTCATCATCTTTGCATTTCTGAAGCTTGTCATCAAAAAGCTTTCATTTTTCTATCAAGATTTGCAGATAAGCATCAGCCTCTGTACCTTCTTATCAAAGTCTTGGATATTAGGGACAAATCTTGAATCCAAACCCCTAGAGGGCAACAGAAAGGAGGCAGGGAGTAGAGCAACATTCCCAGCCATACTCTGGCCAAGGACAGGCAACGGGGACCCAGATTGGCTTTTTATTTTTATTTTAACAGGCATTGTTTTTTTTTGAGCAGTTTAAGTTTCACAGAAAACTTTAATAGGAAATGCAGAGTTCCTATATATACCACCCCACCCGACCCCATCCCCACACAGTTGCCCCTATTATTAGCGTCTTGCATTATGTGGCACCTTTGTTATGACTGATGAACCAATATTGATAATTATTAACTAAAGTCCATCATTTACCTTAGGTTCTCTCTTTTTGTTGTACAGTTCTATGGGCTTTGACAAATACATGATGTCATGTACCCACCTTTACAATATCATACAGAATACTCTGCAACCACTGACCTTTTTACTGTCTACAGTTTTGCCTTTTCCAGTATATCATATAATTGGAGTCACACAGTATGCAGCCTTTTCAGACTCACTTCTCTCACTTACCAGCATGCATTTAAGGTCCCTCCATGTCATTTCATGGTTTGACAGCATATTTCTTTTTATTGCTGAATAATATTCCATTGTGTGGATGCACTACAGTTTTATACATTCACCTATTGAAGGACAACTTGGTTGCTTCCAATATTTGGTAAAAATGAATAAAGCTACTATAAACATTCACATGCAAGTTTTTGTGTGGACATCGGTTTTCAGTTCTTTGGGTAAATACTTAGGAGCACAACTTCTGGATCATATGGTAAACCCATGTTTAGCATTATAAGGCACTGAGAGATTGTCTTCCAAAGTGGCTATACCATTTTGCATTCCCATTAGCAATGAGAGTTCCCACTGCTCCACATCGTTGCCACCATTTGGTATTGTCAGTGTTTTGGATTTTAGCCAGTCTAATAGGTATTAGTGGTATCTCATTGTTGTTTAAATTTGCAATTCCCTATTGACATATGATACTGAGCATATTTTCATATGCTTATTTTCCATCTGTATATTTTATGTGATGAGATGTCTGTTCAGCTTTTTGGCTCATTTTATAAATGGATTGTGTGTTTTTCTATTGTTGAATTTTAAGAGTTCTTTCTATAAAAGTAGTTTATCAGATATGTGTTCCGCAAATATTTATTCCGATTGTGTGGCTTGCCTTTTCATTCTCATAACTGTGTCTTTCACAGAGCAGAAGTTTTTAAATTTTAATGACGTCTAATTTATCAATTTTTTCTTTCATGATAGTACTTCTGGTGTTGTATCTAAAAAGTCATGACCATATTCAAGGTCACCTAGATTTTCTCCTATGTTATTTTCTAGAAATTTTATAGTTTAATGTTTTACATTTAGGTCTATGATGCATTTTTAGTTCATTTTTATGAAAGGCGTAAGATATGTGTCTAGATTCACTTTTTTGCTTGTGGATGTCCAATTGTCCCACCACCATCTTTGAAGACTATCCTTTCTCCATAGAATTGCCTTTGCTCCTTTATCAAAGAAAAGTTGACTATTTCTGGGCTCTCTATTCTGTTCCATTGATCTATTTGACTATTCTTTCACCAGTACTACACTGTGGTCTCTATTGATTTATCATAAATCTTGAAGTAGAAAAATGCCAATACTGCAACTTTGTTCCTCAGTATTGTATTGATTGTTCTTGGTCTTTTGCCTTTCCATATAAACTCTAGAATCAGTTTGTCAGTATCTACAAAATAACTTGCTGGTATTTTAATGGGCATTGAATAGAATCTATAAGTCAAGTTGCGAAGAATTCACATTTTAATAATATTGAGTCTTCCTATCAAGGAACAGGGAATCTCTCCCCACCACCATTTTTTTTTAAAGATTTTCTTTGCTTTCTTTCATCAGAGATTTATATTTTTCCTCATATTGATCTTATACATATTTTGTTAGATTTATACCTAGGAATTTCAATTTTTGGTGCTATGTGTTGTATTTTAATTTCAAATTCCAAGGGTCCATCATTGATATATAGGAAAGAAACCCACAATCCACTTTTGTATATTAACCCTGTACCCTGTAACTGTTTTAATTACTTATTAGTTCCAGGAGGATTTTTTTGTTTTTGTCGATTCTTTGGGATTTTCTACATAGATACCATCTGTAAACAAAGACAGTTTTATATCTTCCTTTCCAATTTATGTATCTTTTATTTTCTTTACTTGTCTTATTGCATTAGCTATGACTTACACTATATTGATGAATAGGAATGGTGAGAGATGACATCCTATCTTGCTCCTGATCTTAGGGGGAAAGCATCTATTTTTTCACCATTAAGGTCAATGTTGGCTGTAGGTTTTTTGTATATGTTGTTTATCAAGCTGAGGAAGTTCCCTTCTCCTAGCTTGCTGAGAGTTTTTAATCATGAATGGGTATTGATTTTGTCAGTTGCTTTTTCTGCATCTATTAATATATCATTTGATTTTTCTTTGACTTATTGATGTAAAAGATTACGGTTTTCGAATGTTGAACAGGTCTTGCATACCTAGAATAAATCCCACTTGGTCATGATATTTAATTGGTTGTGATAATAATTCTTATTATTGGATGTGGTTTGCTAATATTTTGTTGAAGATTTTTATATCTATGATCATGAGAGATATTGGTCTGTAATTTTCCTTTCTTGCAATGTTTTTGTCTGCTTTTGGTATTAGGGTAATAATGACTTCATAAAATGAGTTAGGCAATGTTCCTTCTGCTGATATTTTCTGGAAGAGATTTTAGAAAATTGATAACATTTTTCCTTTAAATATCTGGTATAATTAACCAGTGAAACCATCGAGGCCTTGTGTTTTGTGTTTGGGAAGGCTATTAATTGTTGATTCAAATTATTTAATATACATAGGCCTATTTAGATTATTTATTTATCCTTGTGTGAGTTTTGGTAGATTGTGTCTTTCAAGGGATTTGTCCATTTCCTCTAAGTTATCAAAGTTGAAGGCATAGAATTGCCCATAGAATTCCTTTATTATCTTTTTAATGTCCATGGAATCAGTAGCAATGGTCCCTCTTTCATTTCCGACATTAGTAATCTGTGTCTTCTCTCTTATATTCTTGGTTAGAGATTTATCAATTCTACTGATCTTTTTAAAGAACCAGTTTTTGGTTTTATTGACTTTTTTATTTGCTGTTTTCAATGTCATTGACTCTGTTCTAATTTTTGTTATTTCATTTTGTCTGCTTACTTTGGATTTAATTTGCTCTTCTTTTTCTAGTTCCCTAAGGTGAAACTTTCGATTTTTTATTCTAGATCTTTCCTCCTTTCTAATACATGCATTCAATGCTATAAATTGCCCCTCTAAGCACTACTGTTGTCACACCCCATAGATTCTGATATGTTGTATGTTCATTTTCATTTAGTTTCATTTAGTTGAAATTCCTTCTTTGACCTATTTATTATTTAGAAGTGTGTCATTTAATCTCCAATATTTTGAGATTTTACCAGCTGTCGTTCCATTGTTATTTTCTGGTTTAATTCCATTGTTGTTTGAGATTTCTATTATTTTAAATTTGTTAAGATAAATTTAAATTAAATTTGCTAAGGTATATTTTATGGCCCAGGATGTGGTCTATCTTGGTGAATGTTACATCTGAGCTTACTGTTGTTGGGTAAATTATTCTATAAATGTCAGTTAGGTCCAGTTGATTGATGGTGCTTGTGATGGTTAGGCTACTGTGTCAACTCGGCCAGGTAATCGTGTCCAGGTGTTTGTTTCAGCAAGCACTGGGATAATTGTAATACAAGAGCATTTATGGACTTCAATCACCAGTGAGTTTACTGCGTGGATGGCTGATTACATTTGCATCAATCAGGGAGATTACATCATCAATGGGTGACGCTCTTATCCAATCAGTTGAATGCCTTAAAAGGGGAAGTGATTTCAACATTCAGAGAGAATTTCCCAGCTCGTCCTTGGACAGGCAACTTCTCCCAGAAACTCATCAAGGACCTTTCATTGGACTTTCATCAGAGCCCCTGATTTGCAGGCTGCCTGCGGAACCTGGACTTGTGCATCCCCACGGTCGCATGAGAGACTCTTTTAAAATCTCATATTATTGACAGATATCTCCTGTTGATTCTGTTTCCCGAGAGAACCCTGACTAATACAGTGCTGATCAGTTAAACTATACCTTTACTGATTTCCAGCCTACTGGATCTGTCAATTGCTGACAGACGGATGTTGAAGTCTCCAACTATCTCCAAGCAGTTCTATCAGTTTTTGTCTCACAGGGTTTGATGCATATACATTAAGGAATGTTATATCTTCTTGGAGAATTGCCCCTTTATCATTATATAATGACCTTCTTTATCTCTGATAATTTTCCTTGCTCAGAAATCTTCTATGTCTGAAATTAATATAGCTACTCCAACTTTCTTTTTATTAGTGTTAGCATGATATCTCCTCCTCTAACCCTTTACTTTTAATCTATCTGTGTCTTTATATTTAAAGTGGGTTTCTAGTAGACAACATATAGTTGGGCCTTGTTTTTTTTTTAAATCCACTCTGATAGTTTCTGCTTTTTAATTAGTGTATTTAGACCACTCACATTTAAAGTGATTATTGATTTAGTTGGGTTAATAGCTACCATATTTGTAATTGTTTTCTATTCATTGCTTTTATTATCTCTTTCCCTTTTCTACGGTCTTCTTTTTCTGTGTTCTCTGGTTTTAACTGAGCATTTTATATGATTCCATGTTCTCTTCTATCACTTTTCAATCATATTTTTATAATATTTTTAGTGGTTGCCCCAGAGTTTGCAATATACATTTACAACTAACCTAAGTCTACTCTCAAATAACAACATTATACCACTTCATAGATAGTGCAGGTACCTTATAACACAGTATTTGCAATTCCTCCTGCCCTGTCCCTTAAAACACTGCTGTCATTCATTTCACTTTTCCATAAGCTATAATCATCCAATATATTATTGCTACTACTATTTTTAATTAAGAATAAGATAAAAGATTTCATTTCATGTCTTCCTTCTTGAACACTCTTCCTTTCTTTAGGTACATCCTCATTTCTAAAATGTCATTTTCTTTCTCTCTGAAAAACTTCACATTTCTTGCAAAGCAGGTCTAGTAGTCACACATATCCTCAATTCCTGTTTGTCTGAAAAGGTCTTTATTTCTCCTTCACTTTTGAGGGATAATTTCACTGAACATTGAATTCTAGGTTGGTGTTTTATTTTGTTTTGTTTTTCCCAAACACTTTAAATATTTCCCTCCACTCTCTTCTTGCTTGCACAGTTTCTAAAGAGAAGTCCAACGTAATTCTAATCTTTGTTCCTCTGTAGGTATGGTCTGGCATCTTTCAAGTTTTTTTGTCTTTGATTTTCTGCAATCTGTATATAATATGCCTAGGTGTTGTATAGGTTGGTTGGTTGGTTGATTGGTTGGTTGGTTGGTATTTACCCTGCTTGGTGTTCTCTGAACTACTTGGATCTGTGGTTTGATGTCTGTCATTAATTTTGAAAAATTCTTAGCCATTAGTACTTCAACTATTTCTTCTGTTCCTTTTTTCTTCTCCTTCTTGTATTTCCATTACATGTATATTATACCTTTTGTAATTGTCCCACAGTTCTTGGATATTCTTTTCAATCTGTTTCATTATTTTTCTCTTTGCATTTCAGCTCTTAAAGTTTCTACTGACATATCTTCAAGCTCACTGATTCTTTCCTCTGCTATGTCCTGTCTATTAATGAGCCCATCAAAGGCATTCTTCATTTCTGTTACAAAGGTTTTTATTTCTAACAATTCCCTTTGATTCTTTGAATTTCCATCTCTCTCTGCTTATATTATCCTTTGTTCTTGCATGTTGTCCACTTTTTCCAGTATAGTCCTTAGCATATCATCAGTCATTTAAATTCCTAGTCTGATAATTCCAACATATCTGCTATGTCTGAGCCAGGTTCTGATGCTTTCTTCATCTCTTGAGACTGTTTTTTGCCTTTTGGTATGCCTTGGACTTTTTTGTTGAAAATCAGACATGATGTACCAGGTAAGAAGAAACTGAAGGAAATCGGCCTTGAGTATTCTCAAAGTTTATGAGTCAATTACAAGGCCATGGTACACTCCCCTGGTCTCTTGTCTCTTCTCTACCTCCTCCCAAACACTTGCCCAACTCACCACTATCTGATTCTGCTTACTGACACCACACATATTAGAGTCCTTTTACAATTTCCAAAAGAAAGAGAACACTTCTGCACCTCTTCCCTAAGAACTCCACAACAGCTCAGGAAAGAGATCAGTATCCCCAATTGACAGATAGTGAAACTAGGCCCAGTGTAGAACCTGACCTTGTAGAGATCATGTAATGTGACATCAGCAGAACTGGGACTTATCTGGGGTCTCCAGATGCTCTGTCCAATGCTCTTTTCACCACATCCCATTGCAGTGTCCTGCAAACCCAACTAGGACAAAGAAAACCACGAGTGGGTAGGTGAGGGCTGCGATGGGGGAAACAGAAGAGGGGCAGATGGTTAAAGGCAGTTGGTGCAGTTGGAACACCTGAGGAACCATCCTTTGATGATGACAGGAAATGTGAACAGGAAGCTTGGGGCAAGGGTGTCAGCAGGGGCAGGAAAACTGCAACAAGCTCCCCAAACAGGCAGCGTACAGCTCAGGGAGGTGGGTGTTCTGCTCCAGCTCTTCCAAGGCATCATTCCAAGCTGGAATTACATTTCCAATTTCTTGTCTGGGCCTCCAAACAGAAACATCTGTGTCCCCAGGCCCCGGTTATGAGTTCTTTCCTTTTTGCTCTGGACTGTTGACAACCATTTCATTTTCTTTCACTCTAGCTAAGCTGGAAGCCTGAGAGAGGTCACTGTGTGTATTATTTGGAAATGACCATACATGAGTCTGTTTTTGCTGAAATGGTTAGAGAACAGCACAGGGGGTAGGAGGAAGATGGACAGGCCCCACATTCCTGACACAAGCAAAGGTAACAGGCACTCTCTGAGGCCAAGAGTGCATCACACCAAAGAGTAGGATGGCATAAGTAGCCAAGGATGGTTTGAATTAGGATGCTCTTGTCTGAAGAGCATCCTGGTCCTGTGCAACATTACTGTGGCAACAAGGTCAGGCAGGGAGAAGTCACACTGCCCACTCAGTGACCTTCCACTGGTCTGGGACAATGAGGGCCTAAGCTCCAGTTTCTGCACTGCTCATGGCCCCACTCTTGACACCCCAGTCTCGTCTATAAGGAGAGAGGCTGGACTTGGTGATGTCCAATGGCCCTTCTGTGGGTCCAAGCAGTTGCCAGATGGCCAAGTGCATGGTGAGTTCCGTGAATGGATCAGGTGAGGGACAAGGGTTCTATGGGCAACTGAGCTGGGTTTAAGAGTGGGAGGTACATCTTTCCCTGGATTAACTCTAAAGAACACGGTTGATTCTGACCTGACTTCTATTAGATTGTGAATTTTCTAAGGGCAGGAATGCAGTCTTACTCATCTCTTTCTTCCATGGGGTACAGCCCTGGAGTCCTGTGAAGATTGAAGTGCTAGGAGAGATACACCATCTGCCTACCCAAGTTGGTCTATCCTGTCCTCTGGGCCATCTAGTGAAGTGAATCAGATGGCCAAGAGTCATCAGTTGAGTCTGAGGAAGTGCTTGAGATTCAACTCTGGCCTTTGAAGTGACAACCTGAATTCAGGCCATGGCACCATATGTACCCCTTTCCTGACAAGGTGGGGACTTCCTAAGAGACATCAGGACTTGCTCCCCAGAGGCAGGACCCCGTCTCCAGTGGGTCCTCACTGACCTCAGAGGCTTCTTTCCCAAGGTTCTCCCTTTGAGCTGTTTGAGAATCTGGGATGAAAACAAAACACAAAGCCTTTGTAATCCAACCCCACCGAACAGGCTTCCGGGAGGCTAGGGCTGCTGTTTCCCATTACCGTGGTATGTTATCTGATGGGTACCAGAGCGGAGTTAAAGAACATTCCCACTATTCACGCATATGCTTCACTTTTCCCAGAACAAGACTGGGAAAAGTTTCACTGGGTTAACTGCCCAGGCAGACTAGCCCAAGTCGGGCAAGTGATGGCGGAAGAAGAACAGGCTGGGGGCTGTGGCCAGGTAAGTCCCAGAAGGGGGTGAACACGCCTACTGGGGAGAAGGAGAAAGGCAGGGGACGGGCCCAGGGCTTTATAGCCACCAGAGGCTGCAAGGCAGCTCATTTAATGCCTGACTTTCACAGGGCAGCCCAGATGGGGATGGGGGGCAGGTACTGCCCTCACCATTCCCTAGAGAAGCAGTTTTCCATGTGGTCTGGAAAGTATCAGCATCACTTGGAACTCACTAGAAAGGCAAATTCTCTGGGCCCCACCCCAGACCTACCGTATGAGAGACCCTGGGGGTGGGGCCCAGCAATCGCCCCAGACAATTCTGATACACTCAAGTTTGAGGACCACTGCTCAAACCTTACCAACGGGTGAGCCATGAATGGATATTGGATGCCAAAATATTGCTCTACTAAGCTACTGGGGAGTTGGGTGGGGTCCGCAGGCCAGTTGATTCTAACTCTGTGAGCTTCACAAATGTGATTATGTTCAATCTGTGAAAAGGAGCAGGAAGCACAGCTCTAGAAGACGCCTGGGCTCAGCCTTGCCCACACTCACAGACAGTGAGCCGGGAAGAGGGCAGGGCAGAGACCCAACCTGGCCCCAGTCCCTCTGCTCACTCATGGCATCTCCAGCTTCCCACCACACTTCACTATTACCTGCTGGCAGCTGGCCACAGGGGTAGAATCAAGGGGAAGCAGGGCCTGGGGAAAAGGGAAAGGGGCGGCTGCCAGCAGGAGCCCCAGGCCCATATGCACATGCCTCCCCTGTGCCTGTATCTGGACTGAGCTCCCCGTCATGCCAACTCTGGGCAAGGGGCTGCCTCTGGGACAAGCCAGAGCCCCAAGTCATCCTCAAGAAATTGCCAATTTGGGCTGATGCCAAGAGGTTCAATTCCTTGGACCTGTTCCAGGAGGCTCTGGGGTGAGCAAGGCAGTGAGACGTTTTCAGTGAGCCTTGCGGAAAAAGGAGTTACCAGAAGGGGCGGTCAGCGAGGTTCAGGGGTGGGCCTCCCCTTCAGCAGGGAGCAGAGATGGGGATCAGAGGTGGGTCCACATCCTTGCTTGGCAGCCCCTGTGCAGAGCAGCCTGCAGGAAGGATGCCCCCAACCTCCCCCATCAGCCAGTGGAAGGGGCCAAGGCCAGTGCCATCCCATTGCTGTGCCTTCTTTCATCACTTTGAATGAGTGGCCCTTTGTACATGAAAGGGAAGCGCCCTACATGTGCCCTTAAGCCTCCCGATGAAAGACGCACCGGCACATGACCCTACAAGAATGTTTTGTCCCCAGCCTGGGGGGTGGGCCGTGGACAGATGAGCAAATGGACCGGGCCTATAACAAGAGCGTGCTGGCATCCCCTCCCATTTCCCCTTCCTGGACTTCCCACTAAGAACATGGAATTCTCTCTCTGCTGTTGCTCCATCTGTGGTCTCGCCAGCCTGCAGGCGAGCAGCAGCCCTAGGCCCTTCCGGATCACAGGCAGTGAGAGCTACCAGCCTCGGCCACCATCCACATCTCCCACCTGACCCCCAACCACTCCAAAAACAGGGACATGGAGACTCGGCCTGACGTCAGCCCCACCACAAGCGACTGCGACTGGAATGGTGATCTCCAGGCACCTCCTAAGCACTTAATCTTCTCAGCAACTTGTGAGCAGCTCCTGCCATCGCCTCCATTGACAGAAGAGGAAGAGGCACAGACAGGTGACATCCAGTGGCCCACAGGCTCCAGATCCTACCCCCTAGCCTCAGAGTCCTCCTGCCTCCCCAGAAGGGGTCAGAATCCAGGCCGCCTCCCTCCCAGGCCTGATCCTCCACCACGCCCTAGGCCTCCAAGTCATGACCCGAAAGGTCAGTGGCAACTCCTCAGGCCTCTGGAGGTGCTGCCCCAGCCCTGGGGGCTGATCAGTAACCACGGGAGACTCAGGACTCACCACGTGGTTTGGGCAGTGGCCTCCCCAGACGCGAGCCTCAGCCTCCCCTCCGGACACAGAAAGGCAGGGTCAGAGGAGGCGCTGCACACCTCCATTGGGTGCTGGAGGGCTGTGCCCTGCCCCAGCAGGATGGCCGGACAGCTCCTCCTGCCTTCTCCCCAGGGCAGAAGGGTGCTACTCCCACTAGCCACCTGCCAGCCACATCCTGGCTGGGCTATCCCACCTTCCAAATACCCGCTACCCGTCCTTCCTCCCTGGAGCCTAAGCAGTCACCAAGTGTGGCCTTGAGAGGCACCCACTTACCCCACCACCCCGGCCATGGGTCCATCCTCAGAAGCTGTCTGAGGACATGTCTGAAGGTGCGATCCTCCCTCCAAAGCACGCATTTTTACCACTAGGGTCACAGTGACCACAAAACCCTACCTATGCACAAGCCCCAAGAGTGCATCTTGCCAGTTGGCAGGGCCTCAGCTCTCCATACCCCTCTGAGTTGGGGTGACCCAGGAACCTATCCTCCTTCCTACAGACCTGACCACCCACACCCCACCTCCCAGCCACAGCCAGAGACAGGCTTGACTCACTTGGTTCTGATGCACAGCTCGAGCGGTGGAATGAAGTCCTTATCTCTGTCTTCAGGGACAGTCTGTGTGGTATCTGGGGATGAGGGAGGGAGACAAATGGTATGTGCACTCAGCCCAAGGCCTGTGCACACAAACTTCCCAGGACCCCGCTGCACTCACCCGACTCTGAGATAGGCACAGACAGAGCCCCATATCTCCTGGGACCTGACTCTTTCCTGCCCCTCTTCTCCATCCCCACACCAGCCCCATCACTTCTCACCTGGGAGAACATAATATCCTCCTCACTGGTCTCCCACCTCCAGTCTCCACCCTACTCTGTAACTGCTCCAGCTACCAGAATATTCTTTCTAAACTACACATCTGATCCTATCACTCTCCTGCTCTAAAACCTTCTATGGTTCCCCATTGCCTGAAGAATAAAATCCAGACTTTTCAGCAAGGCATTCAGGGTACTTTCAACTTCACCTTAGCCCCTGAGAACTACCCCATTTCTCAAGGCCCAGCTCTAGCCACTCCTCCAAGAGGCCACCATTGGCATTAGCCTCTGGGCCCCAGTCCTGACATTCAAAGTTGCATTGTTCTCTGACTGCCCTGACCATCCTGGAGGCTCCCCAAGGATGGGGTCTAGGTCCCCTCAGTGCACTCATGGGGTGTGTGGGTGGAGGGGGTAGGGCGCAGCCCACCGATGGTCAGCCGGATCTGCTCCTGCTGGTTGGCCAGGCCATCATAATAGTACAGGTCAAAGAGCCGCTCGGTCCTCCAATCCCGCAGGAGCTCCAGCTGCAGGCTGAAGAGGATGCTGAAGTGGCTCTCGCTGCACACCACCCAGATGGGAAACCTCGGTGTCTTCAGGAAGCAGCCCACCTGCACTCATGAGAGGGGAAGACGGAGATGCTTGATGCTGTGTGCCCGTCCTCAAAGAGGGGTGCCACGGCTCCTTCTGTCCAGCCCCGGGGTGGGACTGACCTCCTAGATGCCCTAAGTGAGGGGCCTGGCCCGTGCATGATGCTGGGGACCTGTCATGCTTCTCACAGGCACCATCCTTCCGGCTTTGCCGACTGCTGCTCAGGCCTTTGCCACACAGTCAGATGGAGGTACGCCAGCCTGAAGCCTGGGCATCCCCTCCCCTTCATCTCCCACATCCGGCTGGTACCCAGCCTGCCTCCAAGCACTGCCTCATTCCTGCCCTCTCCACCCCAGGTCTGCTCGCCTGCCCCTCTCTCCTGGACCTTGCCAATGACCTCACAGCTGCACGGGGCCTCTCACCAGACCTCAAAGGAATCCCAATTTGTCACACATGAATTTGCACTCACTGTCCACCGGTCTAGAGTGCTGTCACACCTCTCTCCCCTCTGAGATCCCACATTATCCCAAACTACCCGATCAGCGAGCACAAATCATTTCCCACTTCCCGCTCCCGGGGGGCATACAGCTCTGCACCCACCCACCCACCTCCACGAGTGCATCGTTCGTCCTCATGACAAGGCGTTCCCCTGCCTGTTGCTCACCAGGCTAGACCTTAGCCCAAGAGCAGGGGTGTAAGTGTTTGATGAGTGAAGGCACTCGTGAAGGAAGTGGAACTTGAACTAGAATGGTACCTTAGAGTACAGCCAGGTCTTGAAGCCATGGGGAGAAAACAGGGAGAGCCTTGGGGGTGCAGCAATGAATGCCCAGAGAAGTCCAGGGAACTGTGGGGCATGCAGGAAAGGGAGTGGGGGGGAGGGCATAAAGCAACACCAGGCTAAGGAGTTTGAACTTTCTTCTACAAGGGATGAGGGAAAGTCCTAAGCAGGGGAGTTTCATGTAGCTGGGAAGACAGAGAGCCTAGACTAAGCATCAGGGCCCTCAGAGAGTTGCCAGCATTCTGCCTGGAAAGGGGAGAGAGGTGGCCGAGGACCCTCTGTGAAGCCCCTGCCCCTCACCTGATATGCCCCTCACCTGACCCACCCCTCACTTGGCTGCCTCCGTGCTCTCCTTGTCCCCACGGCAGCCCCTCCCCACCCTGGGGCCCGTTTTACCCAGCTCTGTACTCCAAGGGCTGGGCTAACTCTGGCCTAATCCCCACCAGCCCCAGTGAGATGCTTGCCTGTACAGGTATTTACAGTCATAGCCTGTGGATTAAGGAAAGAATGGGAATTATTTTTCTAGTGGAGAGAAGGGCATACTTTATCTGGGACCCGTCACAGAAAAGTGGCTAGGCTGTCTTCCTGGGGACCCCTGAAGGCCACCATGGAGCTCACTTTGGAACAGGGAGGGCTCGGGCAGGTCCCAGGTGAAGGACTTGCCCATTAAAAGTTGCCTCCTCCAGAGAGTAAGTGTAGGAGGATGATCTTTACAATGTTGTTATCAAAATCATTTTCTAATTGCCCTCATCACCAGGCTGGTAGCAGCAGGCAGAGTGAGCGGTGGGACTGGGTGACTGGCACCTCACCCCGGCCCTGTGTGACCTTGGCCAATCCTTCACCTTCAGCCCTGTGTGACCTTGCCTGACCCCACTCCAGCCCTATGTGACCCTGGCCAGGCCCAACCCCAGCCCTGTGTGACCGTGGTCAAGCGCATACCCTCTCTTGTCCTAGATTTTCCCAACTGTCACCTGAAGGGCTTGGCTTCATCTCCAGTAGCCCTTACAGCAATGGAGAAACATTCAGACATGACTGCAGAGCTTGCCCCTCAGTGGGACGTGGGGAAATTCCACGTCTTAAAGGACATGGCCGGACGTGCCTAAACCCCACTGCAACTTGGCTTCCGTTCCGTGCTCAAAAGAGGCTTTTCTGTGGAGGGCATTGCCTGGAACAGAGCGCCTTGCAGACTGGGGCCCCAGCGCTTACTTACTGCAGAAGAAAAAGCAGGAGGCCAACCAGGAAGCCGGCGTTTGCATAATCAGCAACCCTGAATTTTCCAACAGAGGCACAAAAGGGCAACGTGCCATATATACAATGGTCAAAAGATTAAGGGCAAAAAAAAAGCTGCCCAGAGAGTTTATAAATGAGTTTTCTCATCCAGGAGCCCCTTTCCAAGTGGGTAACATTTTCCCAAAGATGAAATTCACTTCCTTTGGATTTCTGCGTAGGAGACAAAGGGTTGGGGGTGGGCACCTTTCCTCCAGCAGAGTCTGAGGCTTTCTCCTGGTGGTTGAACAAACAGTACAGTTTGGGGGTACTTTTAAATGGTGATTTTTAATCTTCTGGGGACGTGGTGAATGCCCGAAACCCATGCGTGGACTTCCGGGTCAGAAGCTCTAATCAAACGGGATCAACATTTGGTTGCTGGCAATTACAGTCTGTTGTCTGTAAGCATAACATTCACCCAGCATGTTTTATGCTTTCATCCCATGCACTGTACAAGGCACTGGGGACATAGTGGTGAAGGATACAAGCTTACCAGGTTAATGGGGAAGATGATAATCAAATAATCAAAGGCATTAGCCATGCACGTCACTGAATCTAAGATGCCATCAGCTTCACCATTATTTTTTTGAACCAGTAGGAAAGAAAAAAGCTGCCAATCAAAGCCTGACACACTATTGATTGGAATAATGCATCAAAATTTCAGAAACGTTAAATTGGGGAAAAATAAGCATCTTAAAAACAGTAGGATGTGGTATTTAAAATCAAGGAGAAAGCTATGAAGGAAAGAGTTAAGATATGATCAAGACTGACAAGGTGGGGGAGGCATGAGACGAGAGCCCTATGGAGAGAGATTAGGTCATGAAAGCCCCCTCTTGGGAAACACTTATTGCAAAGCCTGGAGGGAGGGAAAAGTATGGCAGGTGGAGGGAACAGTATGTGCAGAGGCCGGGAGGTGGGAGAAAACCAGTGAGGAGCCCAGCTCATGAGGCACAGAAGCAGGAGGAGAGGGAAAAGAGGAAAGCAGGGACAAGCAGGTCATGGAGAGCTATGGAGGTCATGGGGAGAGTTTTGGATTTCCGTTTCAGAGGATTGTGAAACCCTGGAGGGTGTAAAGCCAGTCTATGTACTCAGAGATCACACTGGCATCAGTGAAGAACATGGATGGGGGATCAGCTGGGCAGTCGCAGTTGCCCATACCAGCGGGGCTGGTGGCTTGGACCGGGGTGAAATGGACAGACTCGAAAACCAATTTAGGGTAGAGGCCATGGGACCTACTGATGGATGGGATATACACAGGGTTCGAGTAACTAGGGGGCTGGTGCCGTTTGCTGAGCTGAGAAAGACTGGAGGAGGACCAGAGGATGGAGCTTTCAGAACTCTCATTGCCAAGACCAGCCTTTCCCCAGTTCTCTTCAGGAAGGCAGCAATGGATGTGCCCTGCAGTTCCTGGGCAAAGCTGAAATTACACTCCTGGCACCAATGAGGCCTTCCTTGCCTGTCAGTCACTCGCCACCAGGAGCCAAGAGGGCTTGGCCTTCCAATCACGGTCTGCAGGTCAGCCCAGCCCCTATCTGTGAATCCCGCCCCGGGCCAGCTCTGGGGTGGGGGTGAGACGGATGTCAGAGGCACAAGACCGGCCTGGTAGGGTCACCAAGAGAAGGCCCATGGAAGTCCAGCAGGACACAGCCAGGGTGTAGGAAGGAGGCTGGCACCTAATGGCAGGGTTCCCTCTGCTTTCCCCAGTGTACCCCAAGAATGGTCATCTGACAAACTCACTGAGAGGTACTTCTCCTGGAGATAGCCCCTTCCCCACCCACAAATGCTCAGTGAGGGCCTCACCACCCCAGCTCTCACCCAGGGGCCGCAGCGAGAAGCCCAGAGACAGGCTGTGAGCAAGAAGTGGGCTCAGTTCTGCCTCTGGGGTAAAGAAAGCCTCCAGCCTTACAAGAGCAGTGCCCCCTGCCCCATGGGCTTCATGCCTCAGGATGTTCCAAGTGCCAGATCCTCTCCATGCCAGGTGGGTGCTGCCCAGGGGAAGAGACCAGGCCTGGCCAGAGCAGGGTACCAGGCTCTCTCTCTCTCTCTCTCAGGTCTGGGCTTGGGCGCTGAGACTCCCTGAGATTCCTTCTCCATCAAATGCCACTAATCAGGTAGGACCCAGGGAATGTGGGGACAGAAGGGACAACAGGAAGATTTCATGGAGGGAAAAATGCTTTGCCTAAGCCACCAGGCCCTGGTTGAGCCTTCAGAGGAGAAGGCTGCTAGCCCGCAGACTCAGGCAGTGGAGAAAAACAGCCCACTCGCTGCCGGGCACATAACAATGAAGGAAGGTCTAGGTGGGTTCACGGAGCCCTTAAGGAGGAAGAGGCTGTGGTAGGGCCTGGATTTCATCAACAGTAATTTTATTCCAAAGGAAGGATGACCCTCGTTATTTTCCCATCAACTACCCTCAACGAATGGAAGAAAAATAGTTTACTTTTTGATCAACGCCCTCCACACAAGAATGAAACCAGGGCTCAAGGAAAACCTCGAGAGCTCCATGAGCTTGGCCAAGGTGACCTCTCTGGGCCTGTGGAATTCAGGCTGGATACTTTCAGAGCCCACCCAGGGGTGGTACACGAGAGTCCTGGGGGTTTTCCCTGGCCACGTGGCCACATTCTTGGGCTCCCCCCTGACATGGGCTTATCTGGGAAGGAGCCGCTATCGTTCTTTTCTCCCTGAGTCTCTTGAACACATAAATCTGCTTTCTGTTCATGGTGCAGTGTCACTCAGAGAGGGGATCTGGGGATGGGCCTACACCTCATGGTCTATTAGCAACAGGGCAGCAAACCTGAGCATGTGACCATGCAGGGAGGGAGAGAGGAAATTGAGCCTGGGTTAAAACCACTCACTCAAGGACCCCATTGTGTCAGTCTCTGAGCCAGTTCTGGGGCTACACCATGGATGAGGCCTTGTCCCTACCCTCAGGAATCTTTCCAGGGTGGCCACCCTGTAAAGGGCGCCTCTATCCCCTGAGGATAATCTCTCCATAAAATCAACCACAGAATAGATTCATGGAAGCTGGCAGGGTTATTGGAAGAAAATATAAACCCAGGCTCAGGGAAGGTTCAGTGAGAGGCTGGGACAAGGACTCGGGGTCCAGTGCTCCCTGCCCATGCTCCCTGGAGGCATAGTCCTCTGGTCCCCTGTCCCACTTTACCTGGAGGTCTGGCCCTTCCCAAGCCCCTGGCTATAGTGAGAGGAGGCAGAGGGGACCACACCCCAGCCGTCAGACCAAAGGAGGCCTAAAACCTTCTCCTCTGGAGAGGACACCCCCTCCAACACACACATACACATGTACACACACACATGCACACACAGCCACCCTACCCACAATAATACTATAAATCCCTAAAATAAAACTTCTGAACACTCCTTTCAAACAGCCTTTCCCAGAACATGGTATCACCTGGTTTGGGGTCTGAATTACGTGCTGTACGTATTGGCAGTGAACCTGTACTTCTCTCTAAATCCCCTGTGATGCAGCCTGGACTGGAATTCCAGCCAGCTCGGGAATGGGAGGTGACTTCCCTCCCCCCTCTTCCCTCCTTCTCATTGGTCCAGGCAGCCAGACCCTCTGATTTTGGAGACCGTGAGCACCTGGGTACCTGGCACACGTTGTAGTGCTCAAAGAGGGATAAGAAGCCAATGTTGCTGCGGGCGGCAATGCCTTTGAGAAGCGTCATGTTCCCATTTCCAGAATCCAGCTCAACCACGTCGTTGAAAACATTGGACACTGCTTTCCCCGTCAGGAGCAGATTGACAAGTTCCTGTTGATGAGAGAAAGCAGGAAAAGCCTGTCAATTCTCTAAATCAGCTGCTAAAAGCGTGGTGATGGGAGGATGAAGGGAGATTGGAACAAGTTAAGGGGGAAAAAAAAAGGTGGAGAAGGAAGGAAAGCTGGGAGGGAGAGAGGCTGAAATCAGAGGGGATCATGACTTGATTTCCCCACAAGCCCTGAGGGCAAAGCTGGCAGTTTTCCTCAGAAAAAGCTACTCTAGGCACTCATCGTTCTTTATTCAGCAAGCATGTATTGAGCACCAGCTGTGCACAGGACCCTGTCCCCAGGCCTAGGGATCCTCAGGAGGGTAAGACATGGCTCCTGACTTCAGGAGCTAGGGTCTAGAGCAGGGGCCGGGTGTGTGCCTCCGTGGCTAAAGCACAATGCAGGATGGGATGGAGGTGAACAAAAAAGGAGCACTCGGGACTCACGAGACCACAGGACCAAGTCAGAGCGGCTCTATGGAGAAGTGACACTTGGGTGGGTCTCCAAGAAAGTTTTGTTTTTGTTTTGTTTTTCTTAACTTTTTATTTGGAAATAATTTTAGACCCACAAGAAGTTGTAAAAATAGTACAGAAAGTGCCCATGGACCCTTCACCCAGCTTCCCCCAATGATAACATCTTAATAACTAAGTATGTAATCAAAACCAGGAAACCGGCAATGGGACAATACCATTAAGTAAATTCCAGGCCTCCTTCAGATTTCAGCAGTGACAATGGGGTTTTAAAGAGGAGAGGCCGGGGGAGGGGAGGAAGGCACTTCAGGAGACCTGGATGGCCGAAGCAGAGAGGCAGTGGCGGGAAAGCAGAGGCTGGTTCCACCTCAGTCTCTGCCATCATCTCGCTGCGCGGCATTAGGCACACCTTGCTTGGGCCACAGCGGGTGAGGGGCAGGCGAGGTGCCATTTTTCCAGCAGCCTCCTGCATCAGGCTGGGCCATCGTGGCTGGAAGGGCCCTTATGCAGGGCATCTAGGGGTCCAGCCTCCTTTTAAGAGTGGGGAAACTGAGGCTCACAGATGGGAAAGGACTTGTCCAAGCTGCACAGCCAGCTGGTAACAGAGGTGAACACCCACCAACCACATTTCCTGGCAAGTCTTTCCCATCACCTCGCCATCCTCATGGCACCACCCTGCCAAGCCTGAGAATCAGGTGAAGGGTGCTGGCCTGAGCACCTGCAAGGTCTTTGAGTACCCACTGTGCCATGGAGGAAGGAATCCACCTGAGCCTGGCATTAGCACTTCACTGGGGTGATCAGTTTTACGTGTCAACTTGGCTAGGTTATGACGTCAGTTTTTGGTCAAACACTAGCCTAGAGTTGCTGTGGAGGTATCTGATAGATGGGATCAGCATCTACTATCAGTTGACTTTAAGTAAAGGAGATGACCCTCTATAATGTGGGTGGGCCTCATCTAATCAGTTGGAGGTCTTAAGAGCAAAGAACTGAAGGTTCCAGAGAGAAGAACAAATTCTGCCTCAAGACTCTGCTGTCTACTCCTCTCGGAGCTTCCAGACCACTGGTCCCCTCTAGATTTTGGACTCAAAACTTCAACATCACTCAGTGGAATTCCCAGATTTAAGACAAGGTCTTACACTTGCCAGCTGCCACAGCTGCGTGAGCCAATACCCCTAATAAACCTCTTATGTATATGTACATATATCCTGTTGGTCTGCCTCTCTCGAGTCCCTCTATCTTATCCGCCTTCTGTCAGGGCTGGCGTTCCTGGTGAGAACAGGAGTGCACAGTGCACATGGGAAAGGCCAGCCTTTTCCCCTACAAAAACTCTGGAGGGCAGAGTATGTGGAGTGTTTTCCCCTGAACTGTGAAAACAATGCCCAGGGTTAATAAATCTCTCATGGACACCAATACCTCTACCCCAGTTGTAGTAAACGAGGTCCCATCTAATGGCTGCCCCGGGGCCATTGGAGGAAGGTTTCAAGAGGGCCTCATTGTGTCCAGGCAGAGGAAATGGGAAAATTTGGAGGAAATGTCTGTTCTGAGATACTGCAGCTGCTAAGAAAGATGGAGCCTTTTTACCTGGGTTTGAGGTTTCACATCTGGTTTTCAGGTAAAAGGAGGGCTCTTGTTCCCCCTAACCAAGGTGTACCTAAAACCCCACTCTAGCAGGAAGCCATCCCAAGGGGGGGAGGAGGGGTGCCGGGCAACACGGTGGCCAAGCCTGGCAGCCGTCTAGCCCCTCACTACTCAAAGTGAGGTCCACAGACCAGTGCAATGCCCTCGCTGTGGGAGCCTGTCAGATATTCAGAATCCTGGGCCCCAGCCCAGTCCCACTGAGTCAGAATCTGTACTTTAACAAGATCCATTGGGGGATGTATGCGCATGTGAAAGTTCAAGAAGCATTGGTCTAGTCCAAATGCCTCTTTCTACAAAGGAGGAAATTGAGTGAGGCTGTGAGAGGGCAAGAAAATTGTCCCGGGTCATTTGGCGAGTGAGACAGGGAACAGGGCTAGGAACTCTGGTCTGGCACGCACCCCGCTCCATGGCCCACTCCAGGGCCATGGCGTGCTCTGCTTTCTGGAAGGGGAAGCTCCCACAGGGAAGCCAGGTACCCAGTGTGAGAGCTTGGCCACCTCTGGCTGCCAGAGGACAGCCACTCATCCTGAGGCCTTCCCCCAGAAAGGGGCAGCCCTCAGGGGCCCAGGGCAAACCAAAGACCCCAAGCTCAGCCCTATTCAGAGCTGAGCACAAGTTGGCCATGACAATTAGGTCTTTAAATGGGTTCAGCAAACTGAGCAGCTTGGTCCGGACTGCTGCCCATGCTACACATTCTGGCCCACAAATGCCAATGACAGTCAGATACAACTGTGGCCCGTGTGGCCACTTTGGGAGGCCTTGCTGTGTTGAGACAGGGGTGGATGGAAGCCCAGTTGTAGGATTTGGCCCCTGTTCCAATGCTTACTAGAGAGGATCTTGAACGGGCTCCTTCCCCTGGTGTCAGCTGGGTGAAGGGGAGGCTCAGGGACAAGCAACTGTGCTAAGGGCTCCCCACAAGGCCACTCGAGGTTTCTTTTGTGAAGATGCAGAGGGAAAGGCTGCTGTAAAGACACACATGGTGCAAATATGAAGGGCCACCAGAGCTATCATCTCTCAGCTGGACTTGGACTCCCCAGCCTGGGCCCAGGCGCTGGGCTGTGTGGTGTGCGAGTCTGGGTCCAGTTTTGAGTACAGGTAGACACACAGCAAGCACCCCAGAAATGGAGGCTGAACTGAGTTCTCTTCCTAGGCCTTCCTGACAGAGAAGTCCAGCAGAGGTCGGCCTGTCAAAGCTGCTTGGAGAGCGCGGGCAGTGGGGAGAAAGAAGGGAGGGACACAGCAAGGGCGAGAGCCCACGGTGCCCCTGTACCTGTGTGCAGTAGCCGTGTGCTCCAATCAGACGGCTGGTGGGGACGTCGAAGTCCTGGCGAATGCTGGAAAACACAAGAGGAGGCTGTGTTAACTTTCCTCTCCCTGACTCGGGACCTTGCCGGGTGACCGGGGGCAGGGGCAGGAGGCACCCCTTGGGCTCCAGGTTGAAGCCCAGAATTCCAATAAGGGTTCACCCGGGGCTCTGTGTTCTGTGTCCCCCATAGAGGAAGCTGTGCCCAGAAATGCATGGGACTCCTTACGGCTCACTGCACTCTCTGGGCAGCAGCCTCCCCTTGGGCTTCCCCAGGTCCCCTGCCAACACCTGGAGGATGGTGTCTGAGGGTGATACAGCACAAGGGCCCCTGGCTTTAGCATGCAATGTCCTGCTAGACCTGCATCTCAACTCTGTTTCTTACTAACAATGGGGATTGGAACAGCCCCTTCTGTCTCTGGGCCTCAGCCTGCAAATCTATGAAACGGGATGGTCTCTAAAGCCTCTCTGAGTTTGAAAACAATAGCCTCCACTCTGAGCACAGACCTTGTGCCAGTACTGTACACACCTTATTCCCTAAATCCCTCTGAGCGAACCAAGGATCAGGGAAGTGCGCTGGGCTCCTAGGCGATGGAGCTGGTGGGGGAACTCCGGGCAGCCAGGCACTGTCTCCCCACGGTCTATTCCCACTGTGGCTCCACAAGGCAAAAAGCCCATTTGCCAAAAAAAAAAAAAAGGATTTCTGGGGCTGAACAGTGCTGGGGACCAAACCAAATCATGGTTCCACAGTCAGCAGTGGTCCTGTCACGTGGGACATATGAGATGATGAGCACCAGGAAGCAAAAAACCCTCCTGGGATTTCAAAACCTTCCTTACCCTCTTGTTATGGTGCCAGAAAGTCTACCACTAGGACATCACTCCTTTTTGCTCATCTGGAGTAAATCCCTCTGGGGTAAAGCAGCATTGTTGACAGGGCTGTGCAATAGGCCAACAGGAAAGGAGCTGCCTTTATTAAACATGCCTCCTACCACCTGCAGGATAGGAAGCACTGTCTCTATTTTATAGACAGGGAAATAAGCTCAGAGTGGCAGCACCAGAGGGGTGGGGGGAGACCAGGGAGAGTGACCCCAAGGCCCCTGATCCCCCCAAGGATGCATCCAGTGCCTGGGGAGCTGCCCACCCCACTGCGCACAGGGCCTGCGCTGCTTCCTTTACCCACACCCGCAGGTGAGCGCTGAAAGGCAGCCTGGGGGTAGAAAGGCCTTAGCCACTGGGACCTTTATTTTCCTTTTAGTGGAGATGAGAAACCTGGCCTCAATTTATGCTTTAAATCTAAGGTTGGTTATAAGTCCAGAAATCTTAAACACCCACCCTGTACCCTTCCCAGATGGGTTTCGAAACTCAAGCTCCATGACCCTTGCGGGGAAAATGCTTTCTTGTGGTTTTTATAACTGTGGCCAAACTGGAAAAGGTTGTGGTCTGCGTGAAAAGGCCGCCTGGGATTGCCATTCTAGGGGCCCAGCCGAGAACCACTGTGGCTTGGGGGTCCTCTGGGAAGCGCCTTTGAAGCTGGCCCAGCAGGCTTGGGAAGGAGCCGACTGGGGGTGACTAACGGCCGAGCGCAGCGTTGGGCTGGCACTAGCTCAGGCCGAAGAATTGATGGAAACACACTGTGCAGCACATACAAGCATCTTCTGAAGAGAAGAAAATAACCTCAAAGGAGTACTAGGATGATAAGCATCTCTGGCCACGAGCCACCCTGAAGATTTCAGAAGGGGTCACATCTCCATAATCCCACAGCCTCGTGTTCACCCAGCAGGCTTGAGAGCCTGCGTCAGCTGGGAGCAGAGGGACAAGCAGAAAGGACAATGGCAGGAAATGGTAATTGCATCCTTAGGTGCAAACACGATGGGAAAAGCAGAAGAAGGCCTGGATCTTAAAAGGGAGGAACATCTGTATTTCACGTTAGGGCATTCGGGAGATGCCAAGGAACCGCTTATGGCTTAAGAGATTTACAACTTTGGCAAATCTAGTTGCCCAGGCCTCCCTCTAGGGAATTCCCCAGAGAGCAGTAAGGAGTTCTTGAGCAAAGGAGCAGCGGCCTCTGCTCTGTCCGGTAGAGAAGTCAGCTCATATAACGTGGAGTACGGGGCTTGCCCCATGACGGCAAACCAGCCCCTCTCCTCTCTGGGCCTCCGTCTCCCCTGTTGTAACATGAGGGGCCTGGACAACAGCATTTAGACTCAGAGCCCCTTCTTCCAATGAAATCCGATATGCAGAAGCCCTACACGGGAGATACCGAGGCGTGGCTTCTCTGGCTGGAGGTGCTGACAACCTGGGGCCCAGTCTGAGGAACCCAGGCAGCAGTGGGCCAGGGCCCCGATGAGATGTGCTCCCTGAAGCTGTCCTGCGCTGGGACTGCGCTGGTGGCCCCACCCCCAACCTTCTTGGCATTCTGGGAGCAAAGGCCCAGCCCCTTGCTGCCCCTTGCCCTGGGTCACGGGACGGCACCCAGCAAGAGCCGCCATTCCTCACTGTCCCCAGAGAGGGGTCAAAGCGCCGAGCCTGAGCTGCATTGGACCCAGAGGGCCCCTGGATCAAGAGTCCAAGGTGAAGACCTGGCCTTGGGGGTGTCTGGTTCCCCCAGTGACAAGAGGCTGGGGAGCAGAGAGCTCTACCCAAGAACTCCAGCAAGGACAGATGCTCCCACTCCTGACCCCATCAAGAAGTCCCCAAGACACCAGAGACAGACCAAAGAGGCCATCAGGGCTGGGAGAGCCCCCTGGGCTCATCATTTTGCAATGGTAAGACTAATGCCTAGAGGGAGAAGACAGCCTGTCCAGGGCTAGTGACAGACTCATTGACCCAACTCAAGGGCCCAGCCAAGACCCTGCTGGCTCTCTGCACCTGCCATCAGTCACAGGTCTCAGGTGGCAGTGGGTCTGCACCAAGCAGGCTTTGAGCCTTCAGTCTGCACCATTTCAGACACCGTCAAATGCATCATCCTCCCTAAAGCCTTGTGTAGCCAGGAGGACAAGAATTGCTATCTCCACATTACTGATGGGGAAACTGAGGCCCAAAGAGTGGAAGGGCCTTGTGATTTCAAGGTCACATGTAGTCAGCAAGGCCAGGACTGTGTCCCCACAGTGTCTACTGTGGCCCAAGACACCTGGTGGTCAGCCCGGTTGGCCAGCCCAAAGCCCCACCCTTGGCAGAGGATGCCCCAGCCCTGGAGAGGGGAGCCCCCGCTAGGCCCTACTCTCCCTGCTCAGGTGCAGCCCATCCCTTTGCCTTACAGCCTATGGCTTCATGTTCCCCCAACCTCATCAGCATTCTTTCCATGTGCATCTGAACATGCGTATCTGGGCATTTCATACAGAAGTTTCTGAATAAGAAGAAAATGTGTACAAGTGGCCTCCAGACCTGGACCTGACCACTAGGGTGCCACGTTCCCAGGGGCAACACCACGGCCCCACCAGGGCATCCCCTGCCTGTCCCTCCCAGCTCATCCTGCCACTTAGGGACTCCACTCCTTAACTGCTCTTCCAACATTTGTTCCCCCATGCTCCCAGCACCTGCAGGGACCTCCAGAGATAACAGACTTGGTGGGTTTCTGCTGACTTCTGAGGACACCAATAGTGAAAAGGGCAGTGGTGGTACAAGTAAGAGGACCTGGACTTTGGAGTCAGGGAGCCCTGGGTTCAAATCCAGGCACTGCCGTTTACGGTTGTTCACCCCTCCGAGCCTCAGTTCCCCCTTTTGCAATAGGGGTATGATGATGCCGCCTTCTATTATAGGTTGCTGTGAGAACTGAATGAGGTGAACTATATAAAGTATTTGACATTCGGGGAATGTCACTTCCTTTTCCTCCCATTACAACAATAATAACAAAATAAAAAAACAATGACCCAGAGGTCATGCTTCATGCAAACTCAACCATTCGTATCACAGCCAAAAGCCCAGAATAAACGGAGACCTCCAAATGGCTGAAATGTAGCCATGAATATCTGAAAAGGATCTGGATAGAGAGGATATCGACTGCTTTCCTGGGAAGGCTGGGAGGGAGTAGATGACTCAGAACCCCTGGGTGTCAGCCCTCTGCCACCTGCATGTGTGACATTCAGCAAACCACTTTCCTCCTCCAGCCTCAGGGATCTCATCCCCTGATGGGGTGAACAATAGCCACTTCAATAAAGTATGAGAAGGCCTTGCAAACCAAACTGCAAAGAGGCCCACAGGCTCACAGGAGCAGCTGATATTTCATTTTTCCTGAGAGGAAGGGGCCAGGAGGCAGGGGGAGGTGTGTCTAAAGCTTTGCAGGGGGAAGCGGCTGTGGCTCAATCAGTGGGGCTCCCGTTTACCATATGGGAGGCCCCGGGTTCGGTTCCTGGGGCCTCCTGGTGGGGGCGGGCCCGCCCGCACGGCGTGGTTGGCTGACCCAGCGAGCACAGGCAGCAGGGGGTGGATGAATGAATAAATAAAATAAAATCTTTTAAAAAATTAAAAAAAATAAAGCTTTGCAGGATGAAGAGACAGTGGCTGCCTGGAGGAAGAAGAAGAAAGCAAAGGGGCCCAGGCTTCTGGGCAGCTGATGACACCTTTCCCAAGTTGCCTTCTGCCTCACCATCTACCATTCCTGTCCCCAGGTGCCAACACCTTCCCTCCCAACCAGACTTTGTGCAGCCTCCATTGGTAGCCTTCACCGACTTTGTTCTCTCTGCTGTCAAACCCTTCCCACCTGTCCTCGGCACCCCACTACATGTTGCCTCCTCCATAGAAAGACAGATGTGCCCCATCTCTCTCCAGTCCCCCTGGGTCCTGCCCCTCTTCAGCCTAAGAACACTCACTAACAGATTCCCACGTGCCTGCCCTGCCCTCCAGGCAGCGAAAACCACGAGGGCCAGCGCAGGTTGGGTCCATCTGCTCCCTGGAGTCCAGAACTGGTCTCAAATCTCTGCCAAGTGTACAGCAAGCGGGCAGTAAATTAAGGGAGCCTGCACACACTCATCCCGAGAAAAGCTGTGAGGGAGGTCCCTGGGAGAACAGCTTCCAGAAGCCGGCTCCCAGGAAGTTTGCAGAGGCAGGAGGTAGTCAGAGCCCCACCCAAGCAGCCGAGGCTGTCCTGGCAGTGACGCCTGTGCCAGGTTAATTACCTCTCTCTCCTCACGAGGCCTGTCCTCTCCCTCTGGGCACCTAAGCCCTTTGTACAAAAAAAGAGTGTTTGCAGGGGTTGGGCCAGGGGCTAGGAGGCCCTCCCAGCTCTACCCCTAACTAGTCCCCGTCTCTGCTGTGGGAGGTGAGCCCGCCTGTCCAGCCCTCAGGCTCGGTGTTCGTGGCCAGGCCTGCCATCCTGATTCGCACCCAGTTGGCGCTCTCGGTTGTTGTTTGTCATCTCAGCTGCCTGGGTACCTGGCTTGCTTGGGCCTAGACCCTGCCGGCCAAAATGAAAGGAGAGTGAAGCAGGGTGGGTAGGCATCCAGTTGGGTGTAGGCATAGTTGGGGTCCTCTTTTCCTTCTAAGTCAGCAAAGAACTGCGCTGCACCTGTCACCCCTCCTCCAACACAGAGAAAAGGTCTTAGAATGGGAGCCAGGACACTCAAGGATGCCGTCGGCTCTGCTGCTAACATGCCCTTAACCTCAGATCCTCAGACCTTTTATCTATAAAGTGGAATAATGGGCCCTGGCCTTGAGTTGCTACAAGACCTCAAAGGCCCAGGATGGCTGCGAGGGCTCTCTCCTTCTCCTCCACTCCCAGGCTCTGCCAGTTGAGGGGACCTCCTGAGGTCTCTGAGAGGAGCCATGTCCTTGAGAACCCACAGGTTCCCAAGGTCCTAGGAAGGACTGGGGGTAGGGGTATAGAAGTAGGAATTCTAAGGATTTTTGGCCTGAACCTTGACATGGCATCAGAGAGAGGAAGCAGGGTCAGGTACAGGAAGCAGAGTCTGGGTGGAGCATCCGCTATTTCCATGAGGGGGTCCCACAGTGACATAGGTACCCACAAATCCTTGGAGCACCCCACCCACTCCCAACCATCACCCTGATCTTTTGCCAAAAGCATTCATCTAATCGGACTTACAATTAAAGCTGTGTTGGAGTTAATTGAGGAAGTTCCATTCCTCCTGCTTCCCAGCTATGGTCAGAAGATTCTAGCCCGGCAAGAGAGAAAAGTCCCTTACTCCAGGCCAGCCTCTTGTGTTAAATGCAGGAGACCCAGGCTGAGAGAGGAAAAGGGGTTTGTTCAGGGTCAGAGCCATTTGTTGGCTGCATCAAGACAGGAGCTCAGCAGTCGAGGCTCCAGGTCTGGGTGGCTCTGTTGGCACCTCATTATTCTGGGCTGGAAGAGGGTGGGTGCCCCAGGAAGGTAGCGGAGAAAGCTGGCACACAATCTGCCTGACCCCTTCTGCTCCAGACAGCTCATCTGGAACCTCCAAGAAGCAGCACCCCCGATAGGAATGAGCCCCTGCTCAGAGCCTGATGCCACAGATCATCTGCCACCCGTTTCCCTGAGATGGCCTCTCACCCAGTGAGCTATGCTTGCACTTGCTGGAACTGAAGACTTTTATTCCTTTACCTCATTTACAGCAGGATTGCTTGGGGGTCAGAATCAAAGCCCAGATCTGACCCACCTCCAAATTCATATCTGCTCTCCCATTCTTTAATGCATCCCAACGTCCACGTCTGGACTCTGGCTCATCCCTTTCCCAGCCAGCATAAGGACCTCTATGGGTTTGGACTCCTTTCTGGGAACAGCACCCTGTTCACTTGCCCCATGATGGGCAGGACCCTGGGCCTGGCGGTCGGAGCAAAACCATGTGGTGCACGCTGGGAGCAGGGTGCGGCACACAGCAGGCTGAGGGACTGTTGGGAAAGGCCCTCTCCTCAGGGGTGCCAGAGCCCACAAGCAGAAAGGGCCTCCTGAGAACATAGCTGGGACAGAGGAAAGAAGAGTTAGAGGGCAGGAGGGACATCAAGACCCAAAGACATGGTCCTAAGTCCTGGATCCAGCCAGTCCTGCAGCCTTACACTTTTGCTCTGAACCCATTAATACCTCTGCTTTCTGGATAAGCTGATTAAGAACTGCGTTTCTGCCATTTGCCATTGCATTACCAACTCGCATGGCTAGCTTTTATTACAGCGCTACTTCACAAAGAAATAAGCCTTTCCTTGCCATTGTTTTTAATCTCTTGGAGAGAGTTACAAAAAGCAACAGAATCGTGGCATGGATGCTGCCCAGCACCATGCCTTGCCCTCAGTGCCTGGCTTGTGCTGTTTAAAATGACAAATTGCTCCGTTTGGGCTTCTGAGATTGCCGGTGGGCAGCTGAGGTTGCCATGTAATGAGTGCTGAGGGACCGCTGCAGGAAAAGGTTTTCTTCACATAAAAAGTTGCCTCCTCTGCCCTAAGCCACTGGGCAAACTCTCCTCGGCCTGGCCGGGCTCCCGGGCACTGCTGACCCCACCGAGGGGCCTCAGCATCCACAAGTGGAGGGTGCAGGTCTGGCTCATAGCTGGCCCCGACGCCAGGGCCCCAAGTATCCCCAGGGCTTGAGACAGCCCTCTGGGGAGAGGCTGAGGCCGTGCGGTTTGGAAAGCAGCTCAGCCAGGAGAGCAGGAAAGTCTGCCTGAGATTTACTGTAAGCAACTTGAGATCTTAGAAAATAAATGACTTGAAATCAAGCAGGGAAGAACTAATAGTAAAGGCTTTGCAAGGTTTTGCACAAAGCCCCAGGGTAAGCAAACCTCAAAGGCCTGCTTCATGTGTGGCCTCTAGCCTTTGAGGGTGGAAGCGGCCAGGCAGCACCTGGGACTGCGCTCTGCTCGGTTTGCGTCTGCCCCCGGTGCCCTCGCCCTGGCGCCCTGTCCCTGTGCCGTCAGCCGGGAGGCACTACATTGGTGCAAGGGCAGATCCCATGCTCAGAGTGGACCTTAGTGCCTAGGTAAGAGTCAGAGCGCCCACACAAGGAAGGGGTACCCCATGCCCTCTTTGTCTCCCTCTCTCTCTCTCTCTGTCTCTCTCACACACACACACAGCACACACTCAAGCCACTCTTTGCACAATCTCAAACAGCCACCAACACCCACGTTATCTCACTCCCAGCCACACAATCTCACCAATCTCTCCCATCTACACACATATCACACCACCACAAGCACATACACACCCTGTATTAGTAAAGAATTTACTCCCTAACTGAACAGCATGTGATCTGGGAGACTCTGTTATCTATTTGGCTACCAAGAATTGCTTCAATTGCCCAGACAGTGAAGGATCATTGAAACAGCTTCAAAAGATTCCGTGGCAAAGGTGGATCAGAACCCCAGCACCGGACGGCCCTCAGGGATAGTCTGCCCCTGGGGCTCTCAAGCTGAGCTTGCAGAGCTGGGCTTCTCCCAAGAGGGATCCAGGGACCATGGCTGGGCAACAGGTTGGAGATGGGCCAGGGGCAGGCAGGAGCTCTCCCCCTCCCCACTTCTGCTACTTTAACCAAAGTAGTTCTGCTGCATCAGCTTCGTAGAGCAAGCTTCAGAATTAAGTTTTATTTGAAAGAAAAAACATTACATTTTGTTTCTTTCCAGGGAAAGTGTGAAAACCACAAGCTTCCTCTCATAAAGAAGCTAAGGCACAGCCACACAGCTCATGTGTAGCATAGCTGAGGTGGAGCCCAGGTGAGGCAGATCCCAGGTGTCTTGCCTGACACCTCAGCCAACACATGGCTGTTTTCAGCTACTTTTCGTGACCACCCAGCCAGGCCTCCTGGACCAGACACTCGCAGCCCAGCCTGTCAACCAGGCCTTTGCAGGGTGGCATTTGTATGCTGGTGTCCAAATGGCCATAAAGAAAGGCTTCTGCACTTTGCTAACCCCCAAGGGAAGGCAGGAATGAGGTGGGTTTATCTACTGGGTCTCTTGGCCCAATAAATCCCGCAAGCCTCAGCCAAGCCTGGGGCATCCATAGAGCCAGGATGGGACAGTGTCAGGGAGTGGACAGAAGCACCTTGTTTGGATGCAGTGGGACCAGCAAGTGAGGGGGATGGATTCCTCGGAGATGGCAGGAATACGGTTGGAGTGTGTGGCTTCAAATAATGTCAGCATGACTTCCCCACCCCCACCCCAGCTATGCCCATCCTCACTATCATTGTCTTTCCTCCTCAGGGCTACGTCTCCTTCAGGAAGCACCCACGACCTCAGGGAGGATGGCGCTGGCGGGGCCATGGGAACCTGGCGTGGGCAGGCCAGGCAGCCATCCTGAGATCCCTCCTCAGATCGGGAGGGGCAGGGGCCTAGGGAAGTCCCCAGCAAAGGCGCAGCTGCCTGAGGCCTCCTCTGAAGCCATCAGACCTTCTGAGTAAATGTTTTCTCGGATTTGATCAAGTAAGAGGGAGTTGGGACTCTTTTTCAAGTATACATTCCGGACTACAGGTCCTCCCACCTGTACCGCTCCTCCCACCTGCACCATTTGCTGCCCGCGCGAGCTGTGCTAAGCATGCAATGAATACTTCATTTAATCTTGTGAGGCAGGTATCATCAACCTCACAAAATTTACACAGGAAGCAGCTCAGGCTCAGAGGAGTAGAGTGTCAGGTCTCAAAACCAAAACTGTGTCACTCCCAAGCCCATGTCTTTAAACAGCAAACCAAAAGAGCAGGCTCTGGGGCCAGACTGCCTGGGGTGGGCCAGGATCTACCAGCTAAGCCTGTGTGACCTTGGGGCAAGCTACTTAACTTCTGAGAGCAGTGGTTTCCTCATCTGAAAAGCAGTAATGGAAATAGTAATATAATAGCACCCAACTAGTAAGGTTGTTATGGAGACTAAATGTGTTTTCCTATGGCAAAGGATCTAGCACATAAGAAGTCCCAATAAATGCTGGATGCTATTATCTTTATAACCAACTAGAATTGCCTCTATGTTTTCTTAGAAGATCAGGAGGGGAGACTGCAGGGATAAGAGAAAAACAAACCAACACCCTGCAGAGTCCAACACTGAAGCATGTCTCTCTCCAGGTCCTGGCTCTCCAAGGTTGCCCCAGCCGCCAGTGGGAGGCCTGGAAATCATATGCCTCCAGAACCCAGGGACGGTCCTCAGGGGCCATGGGCAGAGGGGCTGCCATTTACATACTCTCTCCATCCCTAGGAAGGAGGAGGAAGTGACTCCAACTGGACCTTATGTCTACGTGTGCACATGTGCGTGTTTTGGTAGCAGAGGGGGAGGGGCATGGCAGGGCTGTGACTTCAGGCCCACTAGGATGAGGTTGTACATGTCCACAGGGGCTGCAGCCTGGGCAAGGACTGACCCAGCCGGCTCGGTTGGATGGGGCAGGGGAGGGGACAGAAGCAACCCCCAGCTCTGGACAACATGAAGAGTAGCCTGGATGTGGGGCCCTGAAGACCCTCATGGAGCGAACAAGGTGACTGGCTCTGAGGCTGGTGGGTGGGTCGATGGCAGCTACCCTAGGGACCACCAGAGCAGAGACAGACTCCCAGGGAACAGCCTCCTAGACCCCCAGAGCCAAAGAGGCCCCCCTCTAGATGGGGCTTCCCCACATGGCCTGGCCCTTCCTGAAAGCTCAGCTTCCCCCCAGCGAGCAAAGGGGTCTCATACATACACTCAGCACCCCTCAACCCTCTCAGCCTAGGGATTAGCAAACCCAGGCCTCGGGAGCAGGCAGTGCAGCTTATGGTCTCCATGCACGTGAGTGCATGAATCATGTCATTATGGCAGGATTAGAAGGAAAATTCTGTTAGAAAATACCGTGTACACACACGCATTTAATAAGGTCAGTAGCAGCAAGCAGCGGGCAGGCCAGAGGGTGGCACTAGGGGCAGAGCTCCCACGGAGCCCCTGCATCAGCCTGCCCCCACCCCACCCCCACCCACGGCAGAGGCCCAGGCCCGGGTCTCCTTCTGCCAGGTCTTCCCAGCTGAGCATTCTGTCACCCCACTTCCCAGGACCCACTGCTTAGGGTTTTCCCCAATCTTCCTCCACCAAGCACCCTCCAAAATTGAAATTCCTTCTCCTAAGGCCCCGTGCCCTCCAGGGTCTGCCTCTGCCTGGAAATGAATGTGGCAATCAAAGGGACTTCACAAAACTATTAAAGTGCTACTCATCTGCTATACTCCCTGGTAAAATAATGCCCAGGCGGTACAGATAAGAGACCTAGAAAATGAATGCAACTCCAGGCACTGGGGCAGCCGAGGAGGCCACATCTGACAAGGATGCCCTGAGTCCCTGTTACCTGCTAGTAGGGGCCGAGCAGCTTTCCCACCTGTCCTGGCACCCGCCCACCTCATCTCCTGAGAGTGGCCCTGGACGCTGCTCACCTCCTCCATGCAGCCCCCAGGACTGCTCTGGCTGACAGCACGTCCTCGGCCCCCGCTCTTGGGGCCCTTGGGTGTTTCCCTGTGAGTTCACACGTGTGTCTGAGTGTGCACCTGCTCTTTAGGGGCAGGAGTGTCTCTCCAGCCGCCCCCCACATGCACATGTGGAAGGACCACGGAGAGGGCAGCCCTGAACACGTGGGAATATGGACTGCAACGGCTCCCTCTCCAGGCTCCAGTGCCTTTTTCGTCCTCTCATCAAATGCTAAGCACCCACTATGCGCCAAGATCTGCCCTAGGCTCTGGGAAGGCAGCCATGATCAAGGCAGGTAAGCCCCAGCCTGCGCACTTCTCAGGGGCAGGGAGATACTCACAGCTCCGTGGACCTGGACAGGATGGCAGACAGGGTGAGCAGGATGCAGCCGTGGGGGCCCACTTCAAACTGTGAGGGGAAGAAAGGAACGAGCCCATCAAGTCCTCACCTCGCTCCTCTCAGCCCCAGACTCCAGAGCGGGGCCACACCCCAGGGAGCAGCGCAGCCCTGGGCCAGACTGCCTCCACCCTTAGTGCAGCGGGGGCAGAGTTGGGGCAACACAGTGGCCCCCTCAGAGCACATCCACATCCTCCAAGGGCTCCAGGCTAACGGGACAGCAGCAGTCGCAGAGCCTCAGTTCCGGTGCTGGTATATTAAATGCATTCCAGCATTTAATATTCACAACAGTGCCCTCTACTACATAAGGAAACGGGCTCGGAAGCTGAACGACTTGCCTGGAGGTCACACAGTTTGGAAGCAGCACAGGTGGGATTCCAGGGGTGCCCGTGACCCCAGATCTCTTACTCTGAAGAGCTGGCTCAGAGCAGAGAGCAACAGAGAGCAGGAGCAGAGTCCAGTCAGGGTGAGGCAAGTGAGGTGAGCCACGCAAGTGCAGGGTTGGATCCAGAAATTTTTAAAAATTTTTATAGTCATTCATTATAGTTTCTTGTGAGGGAGGCTTTTTGATTTTTAAAAAATATCTCATTAAAAAATAATAATAATAAAATTAAAAATTAAAAAAAAGAAAGAAAGAAAAAGAAAAACCAAAAATATATATATCTCATTAAAATATTATTTATCTAGATTACAGAGATTTTGGTACCCCCTCAAACCTTGCATCCAAGGCAAGTACCTCACTCCCCGACCCCCTCAGTCCCAGTCCTGGTTCGGTACAAAAATTCTGGCACCTGACTGCCCGAGTTTAAATCCTGACCCTGCCACTCCCAGCTACATGATCACAGACATGTTTCTTAACTTCTCTGTCCTCAGTCTTCTCATCTGTAAAGCAAGAATAACAACAGATGCCACTGTCCTAAGGTTTTTGTGACGTTTAAATGAATTAGTCCTTGTAAAGCATTAGAACAGGGCCTGGCATCTGTATTAGCTGTGAATATTATGCTGGCTCCTGCTTACCTGTCTAGTGAGCCCAGCAACTACAGCCTACTGGCATGGATCATGTCACTTTCGATCCCCCTGAGAAACGCTTTCTCCCAGCTGCAGGTCAGTGTGAAGGCCTTATCCTACTTTGGGAATGATATCACTTCTTGTGAACTGTGATTGAAGATACTGCAGCTACAATAGCCAGTGTCCCTTAAGTAAGGATCTGTGCGATCAGTTTCTTTTTGGACTTAGAAGCAGGAAATTTTTGTCTTTCCTGGTATAGCAGTATAACATAATGAGAATCATATAATTTATCATTTCCATTTTTACCTTGCCTGCCAGGAAGCTCAGAGTCAAATAAAGTGCCAACTCTGATAACTATGTCAGCTCAAACTTCTGATAAAATTACCTTTTCTTTCCCTCAAAATACAGTCTTTCTTTTCAATGAGTGATTCAATTAGTGATCAATCAGTCATTAAAAGTAATTGAATGCACTTTCTGTGCCAAGCAGATGCTCCCTGCTAAGGCTATACTTATGAAAAGGTGGGCACAGCTCAGCTCTGTCCTCATCAGGAGGAAATTCAGGGAAGACAGAAAAATAAAGAACTTTAAAAGAGGGAGGAAAGGACTCTGCTCTGATGGGAAATAAAGAGCTCTCTGGAAACACATAGGAAGGCCTTTAATACAGACTTAGTATTTGGACAGGGGAGGACTGTCAAGGAAGGCATTCTGGATAAAGTGATGTCTAAACAGAAACCTAAGGGATAGCAGGAATCAGAAGAGAAGGGAATGCTGTTCCAGGCAAGAGGAAAAGCTTGTACAAAGGCCCAGAGCCTGGAGCCCTGAGAACATTTTTTTTTAAAGATTTATTTATTTATTGCCCCCCTCACCCTCCTTGTTTTGCGCTCACTGTCTGCTCTCTGTGTGTTCTTCTGAGTCTGCGTGTCTTCTCTTTAGGCAGCACCAAAAACCAATCCTGGGACCTTCCATAGTGGAGAGAGGCTGCTCAAACTCTTGCGCCACTCAGCTCCCTGGTCTGCTGCGTTTCTTATTGTCTTTCTTCCGTATCTCTTTTTGTTGCATCATCTTGCTGCACCAGCTCTTCACGCAGGCCAGCACTCCTGTGCAGGCCGGCTTTCAGCACGGGCCAGCTTGCTTTTTACCAGGAGGCCCCGGGAATCAAACCCTAGACCTTCTATTTAGTAGATGGGAGCCCAGTCGCTTGAGCCACATCCCCTCCCCCATTTTTTTAAAATAAGCAACTTTAAATCTTTCTTGGAAGTTTATTTGAAATGAATGAATAAATAACAATCTTAAATCATCTCATCTTAACTCTGTGATCTCAGCACAATCCCTTCACTTCTGCTGTCCTCAATTTCCCCATTTGCAAAGCAAGAATGCTGAATACCTACTTGCATATGTCCTTGTGTTACTGTGGACATTCTATGAGACAACGTGTCTGTGGAAGTGTTCTGACAATTGCACAGTGATGCTGATGTCCCCGCCCAGGAGGACATGAGCCTGGGAGGACTTGGGCCACCAGAATCCTTGACACAGCTCTGCTACAGAAATGCATGTTGTCTTGGAGAAGTCACAAAGCTTTGTTAGACTCCGTTTCCCTCTCTATAATGCCTATCTACTTCCATCAGGGACTTGCATCTCATCTTGGGGAAATCCTGCATATGCATCTCACCTTGCAGAAGTTGCAAAGCTTTCCTAGTCTCCATTTCCCCTTCTGTAATGCCTATCGACTGTTGCCATGGACTCACACATTGTCTTGAGGAAGCCACAGAAGCTCTCTTGGTCTGTTTCCCCTCCTGCCATGCCTGCAATGCCTATTTACTTGCAGGATTGCAATGAAGCAATGGACACAGAAGCCCGCTATAAGCCCCAACTCTATGTGAATGCAGAGGATTAGCATTATTGCTAGGTGCCAGCATTTTCCAAAGACCTTGGAGAACCCTCAAGGAGATCTTGTCCCAAGCCCCGGCTATGCCTCTCCCTGTGGACTGGTTAGATGAGACTGTGGAGAATGGGGAAATGACCTCTGTGTGGGGCTTCTTGCCTTGCCAGACACAACTGAATGGCACCAACATTCCGTTTTGCTTTAAAAAGGTGTTACATTTATCTCATCAAATTCAAGCTGCCAAAGCACGGGAAGCCACAGGGCAACTCGCCTGCATTGAAATACATACTCAGGCAGGCAATTGGGTTTGGGACAGAAACCACTGCTGAGGTCCAGCAAAATGTCTGGTAAAGGGGCCATTCTTCACACACTGCTCGGTGGTCCTGGGAGAGACCTGAGCCCAATCAGAGGCAGGGGCAGGGCCACTCCCCTAGCTCACTTGGAGCCTGCCAGTGGGTGAGTGGTAATGAAAACACAGCAAGAAGGCTATTTATTTGGGGCAGAGATAGTTCAGTGTTCATTTCCAGACTTGGCATGAGGAACCCCTCTGAAGTCCAGGCCATGAAAAATGAATTTGGTTAGGGTAGTGCTGAGGCAGCTCAGCCGCTTCCAGCAAACACAAATTGAACTGCAGGGAGGAGCACCGCCTGCCAGAGTGAGGAGACCAAGTATCGACCACCTCTACACAGGGACCAAGGAAGGGCCGTTCCCGAGCCAGGCCATTACAGAAAGGAGCGAGTCCCTGGCCCTGGAGCAAGCCCCTTCCCTGGACCCCTTTCACAGTGACTGTCTGTGCTTGGGCTTCACCGAAACCCTCGGGCCCAGGCCAGATGGAGGAGGAAGGCTCTGTCTTACAGACCCGATGCAGAAGGTCTGGGCTTGGAGGGCCACCCCAGGTCCGTCATGGGCAGTGCAGGGTCTCAGAGGCCCGCATGGTTGGAGCAATCACCCCTGGGCTCTCCTTTGCCCCTAGAAGCCCCAGAGTCACTTCTATTCCCTGCCTCTGTGGCTCCACGCGCTGCTTTGCCCTGATGGTGTGAACACAGGTGCTCCGGGTGCATGGACGCCATCAGGCTTTGCTTGATGCACCGCTGTGTTATCACAGCGTTCTGGATGTATTTAATGACAGCTTTCCTTTCTGCTTATTTTGATGGGCTGGTACTTAATTTGGAAAGCATTCTTTCTCACGTGCTTACGGCTCTTCATGAAGAATCATAAGGAAGAGCTGAGAGTTAACTGATCACTACTCCATCTCTCATTTTCCAAATGAGGCCTAGAGACTTCCCCAGGCCACATGTGACTGAGGCACAAAGCCAGAGCAGGGCTCCTGCCGGGACAGGCCGGGCAGTGAACACACAGTATGGCAGGTGGCCCACTGGGTTATTCCAGTGAATCGCCAGAGAGCGAGCTAGGGACAGGGACCAAGGACAGCCCTGCCTGGGGCTCCCCACGCCTAGCCAAGACTCCTCCCCACAGGCAACCCCACACACACGCACACCTCCCTGACAGGCGCAGAGAGCACCCTGTGCTTGTGGAGGGGCCTGAGGCCTCTCCTTGGGCTGAGCCCCCTGACAGGGTGATGGCTCTGGGATGAGAGGACTTCAGGCAGATCAGTGCTTTCCGTGACCTCACACCCTCTCCCCTTGTTCTTGGGGCAGGCACCGCATCCTGAGGCTCAATGCCGTGCCCCAAAACCACCTGGTGCTGTCGGGCCAGGTCAGTCCCCTGGGGCTGTGCCCAGGCCCTGGGGGCTGGAACAGGATTCTGACTCTTTGGGGAAACACACTAGGGGAGGGTATTCAGGAGCTTTCAGCCTGGTCCCACATCCAGCAAGTTCCCCTGCGTTCCAGGCTCCCCACCAAACCCCATAAGGCCTTCCCTGGAGCCTAGGAGAGCAGACCCCACAGCACAGAATGCTGAAGAAAAGGCAGAGAGAAAGAATGGAGCGCATGCTTGTGTACCAGGAGAGGTGGCTTAGCATTCTTCTCTCCTTCCTGCCTGAACACGGAATATAAAGATCATGAGGCCTTGTGAGCGGCAGGGACCTCAGAGGTCACCAGGGCCCCTGGCCTTGCCTCACACTGGCCACTCTGTTACGCTTTCTCTTTCATCTACATGTGTATAACTAACCTATCTGTCAAGATTGCCCATAAATGATATAGATATTGGTGATTGTGGCAGCAATAACAAAGCCAACATTACTGAGAATATCACACAAGGCGTGGTGGTTCCAGCCGCTCTCCACCAACACTCCTCAGACCTCCAACCCAGCCCAAGGGTCCACTTTCTCCAAGTTCCCCAGCTGGTGCCTACCTCCAGTGACACAGAGTTCATCACTTCCAGGGGCAGCAGCTTCCATGCGGACAGAGGGAAATCTCTGGTAGCTGCAGTCATAGCTGTTTCCCCTTATTCCAATCCCCACCCATCCTGGCTCTGCTTTCTGCAGCCCCAATTGTGGCTGTTCCCTGTACCTCGAGTCCAGGACCACCCTCGAGGATGTAATGGCAGAGGAGTGCCTCCCAAGTCCACCTGTCTCCAGCCCAAATCACCCCATTGGCCTTGGCTGCTCCACCCAGGAGCCAGCACCTGCACCTTCCCAGGCTCCTCGCTGCCCACAGGATGAGGACATGCGGAGGACTCCAGCTTTCCAGCATCTCTCCCTAATGAAATGAAAAGGCTTAAGATGCACATCCTAGGAGGAAGCCATTTTTCATACCTGATGAATGCTTTGTTGAAGAAAAGTCACCAGCTCCTCATAGCAGGTCAAGCTGTAGAGCATGAGCTGAGAAGAAACAAACACACAAGGTGAGCTACCCGCACGCCATCAGTGGCACCCATCCCGGATTAACTCCTGTGGCCCTGGAAACTACAAAACCCCACTTGGGAATTCCCACCCCACCCCTGCCCACCACCCACCCCCGCAGGCAGAACACATCATTCTCCAGAGCCCAGGGCAGAGAGACGCACCCACACCTGTGTGCGGCTGAAAGCCTGACCCAGGCCAGCTGGAGTTTCTGGGGTGAGGTCTGCCCTGCAGCAGCCCTGTGCCTGCACTTAGAGACCCCGGGACTCGAGATGTCACGGGACTAAAGCAAAGGATCCGGCACCAGCATGACTCCAACAGGGGAGGACCAGTCGTGACAGCTGGTATCTCCGGGGGGAGGGGCAGTTTGGAAGGAGGAGTGGGGGTCGAATCCCAATCATAACAGCCAGGCTAGGATTAAGACCCCATCAGGCAGTGGTCCGAGTTTAATGCTGTAGGAAGCAGGAGTTATTGGCCTCCTGGGCTTTTCCAGGCAGATCAGGAAAACAACACTTTTAGAGAAAACATTCAGCCAAGTGAGGCTTACATGCCCAAAACCTGGACAATGAAACCAACTAGGCAAAATAAAAATCCTCAGTGAAGAGGAAGCTAATTGGTGAAAATTTTCACCCTTTTTGCATTTTCATACTTCTCTCTCTTTTTTTCCTTACTTTGTCTTAGAAAAGTTGGCCTTTGGCAAGTCTGCCAGAGGGTTAGGTCTGATGCTGTGACTGGTGCACCGGCCTACGAATTTCTTCCTCAATTTCTAACCTCCCTCCCTCCCATCACCACCCCTACTACCGCACTAATAAGCCCAGAGAGGATGCTAAAGGAATATCAAGAGGGGCACAGAGAAGGCTGGGGCTTAACCAAAAGTCATTAGGTGCAGACTGCCCGTGGACTCCTGTAAAACCTTGAGGTGACAAAGATGAACTCAGCCTGTTGGCCATACAGCCAAGAGCCCACCCCCGAAGTCGCCCCACTCTGCTCCCGCCCCCCACCCCAGCTGGAGGATCCCAGAGGGCTTGGGCTGCACCATCCCCAGCTGAGGAAGGATTTATTTATAGGCAAGGAGACAGCCCCCAGACCAAGCCAAAACTTGCGTGATAATTTTCCAGAGAGCCGTACTGTTTCTAAGACCCCATCTGCTTTGTATTTCCCTGTTGGACTGAACTGCTGTGTTCCCGAAGCCCTAAAAAGGAAAAAGACATCATGAGTCCTTCCGTGGAGAGGAGACACACCCTTCAGCCGGGTGAGACCACATGTGCCATTAAATGAGGACAAATAAAAAGGTGGCTCCAGAGAAAAGAATGTAGCCAAAGGGCTCTCATTTCTCCCCTCTTTGAACTCACCTGCTAGACTGAATCCAGAGAACTCCACTAGCAGGAAATTTAAAAATTAAAAAAAAAAAGGAATAGAAAAAAAGGCAGCAGAGGCAGAGCTTGGAATAATCCAACCCAAAAGCCCTGGCAGGAGGAAGCTAGGCTCTCACCCACAGCTGACAAATATATTTCCAGACTAAGGAATGCTGACTTGTCCTTGGTTTCCAGGGACATGAGGAATTCCAGTCTGTCTTCTCTCAGCATCTGTGCACCGGGTGGGTGCATCCTACACAGGCATGAACTGGAAGCAAGGGTTGGTTTGGGGCCGTAAGCCTGCTGTGTTGCCTTGAATGAGCCACTACCCCACTCTGGGCTTCTGTTTCCCCATCCATAAAACAGAGAGAAACTGAATACCTGCCCCCATCTCAGCTCCCAAGCCAGTCCTAAGGGCCACGGTTAATAAAATATTGAGTGAGGGAGCTGAAGAGAAGCTCCTGACACTTATATGGGGCTTTTATTATTATCATATATTATATATCATTTAATTCTCACAACAACCCTGAGCAATAATGATTATCTCTGTTTTTCAGATGAGTAAACAGATGAGACACAGAAAGGTTAAGTAAATCACCCCAGGTCACACAGGCAGCAAGTAGCTTTGGGAGACTGACTCCAGCGTCCCACGAGACTGTGGTCCTCAGCCCCTAAAGCTGCCCACATGGCTGGGATAAGGTGATGCTTGCATGCTGAGGACCAGGCCGCAGGGACGACAAACCAGCCCTGGGGGGATTGTGTGGGAATGGCGTCCTCCCGGGTAGGAGGGAGGCAGCCAGGAAAAGATCCAGCGGCCTAGGTGCACCTCCTCTGGGTCTTCCCTCAACAGAATGGGGGGCCAAATAGAGCAGGTGGAAGCGGCTTTTGGACTGGAAAGAGGGGTGCAATTCAGCAGTGTGGTGACTGGGCCAGCCTTGGGGGCTATTTCCCCGCAGAGAAGAAGAGACAGGAGCTGGGCTGTAGGGTCAGAGGCTCTCTCAGATATGTTACTCCACAGCACCCCAGGGAGGCATGCATGTCAGACGCCTGCCCCATTCTGAGGTGGGAACCGGAACCCGGGGCAGATGACAAGGGTTGCGTGGGGAGTGCAGGCCCATGTCCAGAGCAGACTGCCCCCCAACCAGGCCTACTTCTCAGCATGTGGCTCAGGGCCAGGGCCGGGAAGATTGTGCAGACGCTGTCCTCAGCCCAGACAGGCCATGGCAGCAGGTGATTCCTCAAGATGAGGCCATCGCACAGGTGCCTGCCGGCAGCTCTGCCAGCCCAAGGCCGAGTACTGGCACAACAGCCCTTGGAAACACTTACAGCGTGACCACAGCTCTCTCTTGGCCCCCAGCCCGCCACAGAATGTCCGCGATGGCCAAGGCAAGGCAATGGGTCCTGTGGGCGTTTGAAGGCTGCAGCTGCCTGAGGACAAAAAAGGGAATGAGTTTTTGCTCATGGAGACACAAGCCAGGGAAGGCACAGCCCCTCCAGCAGATGGCCCGTCCTCTGCACAGGGGTGACGCACAGCCCAGGGATTCCACGGCAGAAGCCTGGAGGAGGGCCTCCTCTGATGAGGCAAGGGAAAGCCTTAGCAGGAGAGACACTAGGGCGGGGGTGGGGGGTGGGGGCTGGAGGAGCAGGAGGCAGAGGAAACCACCCATGTGAGCAAAAGGAGGCTCTTAAAGGCTTGGCCAGGCCCAGCAGTGTGTGTAAGCAAGGGTCCTACACTCCGGCAGAGTCTTGCCTGGAGCTGCTGCAATCCCCAGGAAAGCCATCTTGGGTAAATGCATGGCATGGTCCTGGCCTGGCCATGGCCAGTCCTACTATCTGCACTCATAAAGACAACGGCTCATACAGGCAGGTGTTCTTCCCATCCACCAGCCACTAGGAAGTGAGAACTCCATGCTGAGGGGAAAGCAGCCTGATCTGCCAGTGACTTAGATTCAGGGCATGGGCAGGAGGGAGAGGAAAGAGTCAAGGATGACCTCCATGTTTTTAGTGGGCGGACGGTGGTGCCGCCAACTGAAATGAAGGATACAGGGGAGGCAGCTGGTGATGGAAGATGCTGAGTTCCAGCTCAGACTTATTGAGCTTGAGGGGCGTGTGGGACCCCAGGTGAAGATGTCAAACACATCTAAAGCCCAGGAGTGGTCAGGGCTACGTACAGGGTTGCGTGTCATCAGAATGTAAGGAGCCCTCGGCACTTTGAGTGGCTAAGATTTCCCAGGAAGGGCTGAGAAGTCCAAGTACAGAACTCTGTGGAGCACTAACATTTCAGGGGAGATGGAGGAAAAGACCCCAGGTTCAGGTAGAGGAGGAACAAAGAGGTGAGGGCAGAACTAGGAGAGAGCAAAGTCACACAATTTTAGGAGTCAAGGAGTTTTGAGGCAGTCAGCAGCATAGAGAATGGCAGACAGATGACCTGAGATAAAAATGGTAATTAAGGGAAGCAGCTGTGGCTCAAGCAACTGCTCCTGTCTACCAGATGGACGGCCCCAGGTTCGTTTCCTGGGGCCTCCTGGTGAAGGAGAGCTGGCCCGTGTGGAGAGCTGGTGCAACAAAAAGAGACAAAGAGGAGAGACAATGAGAGACACAACAAACCAGGGAGCTGAGATGGCTCAAGCGATTGAGTGCCTCTCTCCCACATCGGAGGTCCCAGATGCATCTCGGTGCCTCCTAAAGAGAACACAAGAAGAGAAGACAAGCAGACACAGAGAGTGGACAGCGAATGGACACAGAGAGCAGACAGAGAGCGTAAAAACAACAAGGGGGGGCGGAGAATAAATAAATAAAATAAATCTGCCTCCTCTTGCCTTTGCGCCAATCCCCACTCCACCCACTACACACACATTCACCAGGTGCTCAGCCTGCAATGCAGGAGTGACCAGGTGACTCCCAGATTAAAGTCCCTAACATGGTTAGGAGTCACGAAAAACCACGACTAGGTCAGCTACTCGGCCTAGAACACCTAGACTGAAAAACCCCTGGATTTGGAAGTAAGGGGTCACCTTTCAATTTTTAAAAAATGGTACTTAAGAGGCTCCTAGTACAGGCAGTGAAGAACAGGGAAGAAGGGAAGGCGGCCATACACAGACTCCTCTTTCAATTTCACATTTCCAGGAGTCCATAAAGCTGTACCTTTTGCCTACTCCAGGATTCTGTAATTTTTTCTAAATTCTTACAAAAGCTAGCTTTGAGTAGTTCCCTCTTTCTAACCAACAAAAGTGCCTTCATGAAGACTCTGCGGGGGCTCAAAGGATTACAGAGGGGTGTTTCCATGTTTCCAATCACCAGATAATACCTGGGCTCCAGGCTGGGCCGTGGGGGAGAAAGAAATCTATCAGTCTGCAAGAAAACAGGAGTCAGGGAGACCAGGGACCAGCCTGGGGCCACCTCCTAGTGCCCGGCGCCCAGGACACACAGTCAGGGATCTGCAGGCCATAAAACATGGTGGCCCCTTGGTTCTCCCACTTGCAAACTGCAATCAAGGTAGTACCTCCTCCAGAGCACTCTGGTGTTTGTAAAGTCCATGACCCAATGCCTGGCGCGTGGTGAACGGTCAATAAGTGGTGACTATTACTGTCTTTATGAAAACATCTAATCCCCATGTGGGCTGATGTGAAAGTGACATCAAGTCCCTGACACTGGGAAATCCTTCAGAGCAAATGAGACAAACAATAAGCACTCAGGCACTTAAAAAAATAAAACACCAGACTGCCTGACACTTCTTCAGCATCCGGAAGCCCATCATGTTCCTCTGAGGAAATGGTTACCACGCTATCACCCGGCCAGGCTGCCTGAGCCGCGGGAACACCGGCAGAGGTCACCGTTCATTATGAAAACAAGGCTGAGGACACACTGTTCCAGGTTTAAGGAGAGCCCACGCTAAGGACTGACAGGGCTTGTAAAGAAGAACCTCAGACAAATGAGAAAGGATTGGACATTTCTCTCTTGGTTTGAGAACCTACACATGTGGATGCCATCCTATCCCACAGCTCCTGCTTCATGCCCTGCCTCACCCAGTCAATCACACATCCTGAGCATCTCACACCCATTCTCTTCCCTGCCCCCGTCCTGGACCAGGATGCCCAGCTCTGCTGGAGCCATTACGACCAGGGCTGGAACGACATTTCTGCCTCCTCTTGCCTTTGCGCCAATCCCCACTCCACCCACTACACACACATTCACCAGGTGCTCAGCCTGCAATGCAGGAGTGACCAGGTGACTCCCAGATTAAAGTCCCTAACATGGTTAGGAGTCACGAAAAACCACGACTAGGTCAGCTACTCGGCCTAGAACACCTAGACTGAAAAACCCCTGGATTTGGAAGTAAGGGGTCACCTTTCAAACATTTATTGTGCTCTGCACTAACTTACTGGAGTAGATAATCTTCAGTTGAAAGCTTCTTGGTATAGCAACAAATAAGATGTAAACAGCCAACATATATTGAGTACTTATCATGTTCCAGGCACTGGTATAAGTACTTTATATATATTATTTCATTTAATCATTAAGACAACACTATGAGGGAGGTACTATTATTATGCCCATTATATGCTGGGGAAACTGAGGCACAGAGTTTAAATGATTTACCCAAGGTCATACAGTCAGAAAAATTGGGGGAAAAAAAAAAAACAACATTGAGGAAGGAAAGAGAACTCGGGGAAACAGAGCCACCTGTCTTGGGCTCTCATGCACCTGGTTTTGAAACCAACATCCCTCTGGCTTCAGCTGGTATTTCCAGCACAGCATGGCCAGAGATCTTGCCCCTGCCTTCCTGTTCTTCAGGCTCTGATTATAGGCCCTCTGAACTTCAACTTGCCTAGACAAACGTCATCATCCTTTTAATTGGCTTCCATTTAGTAACTCTCCCAGTCTTTCCATCCTTCCCTGGGCCTTCTCCAACTTGGTCTTGTTGGACACAGCTTTCTAGAAAATGCTGTGGACTTGGGAAAGGCACAGTGGCAGTGAGGAGGTCTGGGTTCTAGTCCAGGCCCACAGGCCTTGGGAAAGCCCCTTACCCTGCCTGGCCCTTGCTCCCCTGCCCATGAACGAGGGCACTGGACCAGATGCCCTCCAAGCATCGTTCCAGCCTTGGCATTCTGTCATTTAGCCCTCTCCAGGGCACACAGGCTGTGAGTGCATATGGGAGAGTTTTATCCATGACAATAAGGAGGAAGGGTATGCTATACCCAAATCACCTAGACTCTGACACCTCACCACATAGCTGGGCCTGTGCCTTTGCTGGAGAAATCTCAGTGCCCATGATGGGCCTGCATGGCTTTGATCACATCTAGCAAACTCTTCTCGCAAATCTGGCACTGGGCCGGGCTCTTCAAGATACCAAGAAGGTAAACCTTAGAGACTAACTGCTCAAGAAGTGCAGCAGGGGAAGGCATTTGTCTAGGGATGGGGGGAGGGGGCCTGCGGAATTAATGCATCCTGCTGGTGCCTGAATCACCCAGGTGTTTCCAATTAAAGAGATGTTTGTACTCTAATTATTTAAAATAGCCTCACCTGTCCACTCTGGTGCCCTTGTGGACAGAGCCTAAAGAAGCTTCAAGGGAAGCTGGCAAGTGAGCAGAGGTGGGTTATTCCATTCTTTCTGCTCCGTCTCAGGGTCAAAAGCCACTGGAGGGAGCAGAAAGAAGGCTGGGTGGGGGGGCCAGAGGCCCTGGGTCACAAACCCGGCTCTGCTACCAGTGTCCAGAGGAGTCCTGGATTCCCCATTTCACAAGGACTCCCCTGGACCCGCAGAATCTCAGATCAGTGCTCTTGCCAGGCCTACAGGGGAAACGAGGGCTCAACATCTCTTTACACAGTGAGTACCGCCCCTCCTCAAATGGAAAATCCCCGAGTCCTGCCGCCTGGCTCTGTCCTTTCCGACCAAGGAGAGGCTGGCTGCAGCCTGATGGAATCAGCCTTAATGAAGCCAGACTCTCCTACAGAAAAAAAACACTACCCCTGCCAAGAAGCCTTTATTTCAGCATGACTTCCCTGGAGGCTGCAATCACATCCTCCTTCTGCTTTCACAGAACCATCTCCCCACCGTGGAGGAGAAGGAAATCAAAGAGGGGGCCTGGACCCGTCCAGGGCTGCAGGCTCCCCAAGGACCCAGAGTCCCAGGGCTGCAGGCGTGCTGCGAGCCAGGTGCTCGTGGGGTTCCTGAAAAGAATGGAGGAGTTGGCCCTGGTTGGATTTGGTGTTTTGTTAACTTTTAAGCTGGATCATTTCTGAAATCTTGGAATTTGAGTCAAAAGGGAGGGCTGAAGCCTCAAACCCAACCACCACACACAGCCTGTGCAGGAGCTTCAATGAACCAATCAATCAATATAAAAATGTTAAAAATAAATCAAAGAAAAGAGGAGCCAGGCATTGAGGGAGGCCCTGCACAGATGACCAGTGTTATCCCTTGCCAACTGCAGGTAATGAATGGGTCCCCTGGTGTCTGCTCTATTACTCTCTGTACTCTTCTGTATTTGTTTTCCAAAATAGGAAAAAAAGGGAGGTTCTGCCAAGAAGAACATCATAAAAATCAGAGCAGCACCCTGGTCACTGAGGATCCGTCCGGGTGTCCAGATAGGGTGTTTCGGACTCGCCCATGGCACCCAGCTTCCCAGACAAGCACCTCCTGCCCTCCAGCTCTCCCATGGCTCAGTGTCCCTTTCAGAGCTGGGCAGCGTATGTGACGTTACAGGCCATCTTGGCTCTGCCAGGACAGACGCAGGTATGACCCTGAGCAAGCATCTTTTCCTCTCTAGGCTTCAGTTTCCCCTAAGGCCCTAAGGCTAGATGGCGTAGAGGCTCCCATTCCCTTGCACAGCCCTTGACAACTTACAAAGAACTTTGTTTGCATTTTCTTATTGAATCAAGTTTAGGCAGGACTGAGATTGCTATTTCTAGTTTACAGATGGAGAAAGTGAGCCCCCCAACCCCCAGGACTGCTATCCACTTCCAACCCCAGTCGAGTGCCCTCTCCACCATCCCACTGGGACCGGCCAAGGAGCACAGAGCAAGCTTTGCTCTGTGCTCCCACTCCAGCACCAGTACCTTCAGGCTATGCCACAAGCCCGGATTGCAGATAGCCAGTCTCGGCAACCTCTGGCCTACAGGGCCCCAGCAAAGCAGCCTCCACTGGCTTGTACCTCCTGACATTTTTCCCTGCCCCTCACTCCCATGGCCTCTGCTCTCCTTTCCACACCTCTGGTCTCCTTCCAGCCCTGGGACAGACTCACAACCTCTGCAAAGCATAGGCCAGGACAGGGGAAGGGTGAGAAGGAGACGGGACAGGAGGCGTATGGTGGGCATCTGGTGCCCCTTGCCCATTGCCCATCACCATCCCCCTCGGCACCACGTATTCCGGAGTCCCCTTGGCTGGATGAAAGAACCAGGTCACTGAGCCATGCTCTGCTCCTCCCACTCTGCTGGGTGTGAAGAAAGCCCTCTGTTGGCCTGCCCCCAGGATAGCAGCCCAAGGCCTCACCCCACCCCTGGGAGCAGAAAGCCTGAAAGGGCAGCAGAGAGTAGGAAGGGAAAGGGAATTACTCATAGCACCCAGAGTTGTGGGGCTGCAAAGATAGGCATGGGCCCTCCTCTGGGATGGAAGCCTTGAGGGCTTCCTAGGGAAGGAGACCCTGGCTGGAGGTCCTGCTCTCCTGGCCACCTCTGGTCCAGCAGGCAGCTGGCCCCATCCCCGAGTCAGGCTCAATCCCACCAGTGCCACCCCCACACATAACCCCCAGCTGGCCAGCTCTCCTTCCTCCCTCTTCTTTAGCCCACAATCCTCCACCTGCAGCCACATGGACACTGCCACTAAGGGCCATGGATCCAGCCTGGCCCCGACTCCTCTCTCAGGGTCCCAGCAGACAGGGAGCCCTCCCACACCAACCCCTAATCCCCATTTCTCCAGGGCTTCTCTCCCCCTCCCCCAGCAGATCTATCTATTATGCAGGTGCTTGAAATAGGCACCTGTTCATCGGGGCCTCTGTCACCGTCACCATTGGCAGGGACAATGGGAGTGTCCAGCCGGGATGGCTTTCTGCCGTTCTCAGCCAGGGCTCCCCTCTCCAGTATAGAGAGCAGAGCTCTGTCCACAAGGACATGCCTGCAGAGCAGAGAAGCTCTCAGCAACCCATTCCTTAGCAGGGGTGGGAGGCAGAAACCAAGCTTGCCCTGTCCCTGGGCAGAATGGCCCTTCCTGGAACCAACTTAGATACTATGTCCTGACTATTGGGAAATGATCCACAACTTCCCCTGAGGAGTCCAAAATCAAAGTTCAAAAGCAGCTCCAAAGGGGCACTTGGGTTGAAATGAGCAGAAGACATCTCCCACAGGGCAAAGGCCAAGGCTTGATCCGAGCATCTAGCCAGCCCCTGAGGCCTGACCAGGTCCTGCCGTGCCCTCCGAGCTCTGGACAGGCCACCCCAACCAACCCTCAGCTCCTCCCTCTCCCTGCCCTCGGGCCTTTGCACATGTTGTTCTCCTTACTAGCATACCTTTCCCACCTCCCCTCCCTGTTCGGATAACTCATTCACTTGACAGTCCATGAGTTCACTCAGCAAGCGAGGACCTCGCCACGGAGATGGCTTCCAGAGGTGCAGCGGAGAGCCCGTCAGCCAAGCAAGGGCCCTGTTCTCATGGAGTTTATGTTCTGCTGGGCGAAGGCAGGCCATGGCCAGGGAAGCGCACCCATGAACAAGAGCATCAGTTGGTGGTGGGCTAGGTGGAGCGGGGCAGGCCTCCCCGAAGAAGTAACTTCTACGCAGAGACTTGTGCAACGAGAGGAGCAAGCAGGTCTCCTGAGCTCACAGGACCTGTAGAGCTAGTTGCTGGAAGGGGAAACTGGGGCAAAGCAAGCATGTGCAGCATGTGTGTGAGGGGAGGAGACATCAGATCTCAGAAAAATGAAAGTGTCACTCTCCCAGGAAGCCCTCCCAGACTCTCTCCCTGCCTGGGTGATCCCTTAACATATGCTTCTTCTGTTTGATTTTAAGGGCCATGAGGCAAGCCACACCTGTCTTGTTCAGTCCCGTATTTCTAGCCAAGCATATGGCAGATACCACTGCAAACTTTCTTTTAAAGCAAGCAAGGAAGGAAGGTAGGTGGGTGGTACATATGTGCTCAGAGAGGGTCCGTATCCCTTTGGAACGAGCCAGAGGTCCCTCGCTTATTTAGGAAGTTCCTCCCAGTCAGAAGCGTTCCTGGACGTAGGCGGCTGTGCTCACTGCTCTGAGGAGAGTGGACGGCAGGATCTCAGCCATCAGGTAAAATTCAAACCTCCCAGCACTCTGTCAGGCTGAACTTCCAGCACAGGGCACAGCTAACAGTCCTGCCTACACTGGGAGCAACTGCGCATGGATCCAGGGGGACGACAAGAGAACAAGGACAACGTGAGATCTGGCCACGGGAATGTTATGTCGAGGCACAAATAAAGGGTTATTATTAGCATCTTTCAGTTTGAGAAAAAGCAGCAGGATTACTCTTTGCAAAACTATTAGACAAATCATAAGATGCCAAGTGTGAAAAGCCATCTTCCCCTGGACCCTGTCAAAGGCAAAATCACCTACGTTGGCGGAACATGCTTCATTTGAGGATCGAACTTGACTAAGTGTCTGGAGAGCCAGGGTCTCTTCCAGGAATCTAAACATTCAATAAATGAGGAATGAGTTTTGTTGTCTTTATAGGACCTAAGCTTTAAGGGGGGAAGGGCTCTGAAATGCCTATTTCAAAGAACAAGTGCCTTTAAATAAAGTTCAGAAACTGGCAAAACTATGCTATAGTTTTAGAAGCTGTTTAATTACAACTTTGGGGAGGGAAATGGGGATGTCTACTGAGCAGGAGAAGGAGATTCTTCTGGGGTGCTGGAAATACTTTTCTTCTTGAGTTGGCTGATGTTTTCACAGGTGTGTGATTTTGTGATAATTTATCGAGCAGAACATGTATGATTTTTATACTTTCCTGTGTGTATATTTCAATTTTTTTTAAGTGCCCAAAGTTCTCTAGGTCTGAGGGCAACTCCATACAAATTAGTAACTGGGCACACAGGAAGGAAAAGGAAGATGGGGTCACCTCCACAGCCCTGCCCTCCATGTTCCCCCAGAACCTTCCAATCCTGCTATCTTAGCACCACCCACGGGGTAGAACTATGGTTTTCTGTCTGTCCCTCAACCCCAAGAAGCATTTCTGGAGATCCCAGAATGCACCATATTCCTCTCTGTCATAACTTGTGCCTGCATGAAGACGTTCTAGAAATGACTATTGTACAAAGAGAACGAGGTGCCCATGTGCAAACACTTAATGTGAAGAATGGAAAGTAAGTGGAGGAAATTTACTGTGGGCTGGCTGGAATGTGTGGTTATGGATTTTGGAAAAAAATGAGGTAACCCAGGAGGGAGGGGACCTGGACTTAGTCAAAGGGTCAGAGGGTGGCCTGGGCGTGGACGGGACTCAGGGAGCTGCCTCTGAGGAGGGGGTGTACTTGGTTTCAGTGTCGTCCCGGCAGCCGCCACAGGGAACATGACTTCCCACCCCTCCCTGCTTTTAGAAATGAGCACAAGCCCATTGATAGCAGGTCAGCTCAGGCCCTGTTAGCTAGCTGCCATTTCCCTTTCCTCTCTCTACCGCAGAAGACAGGACATATCAGGGAACATACAGGCTTCCTCGCTTGTTTTTTCTAGACACTCCTAAGAAGCCTTGGGAAAAGAAGATATTGCTGGGGTGAGCGGCCAACTTACCGAGCACAGTCTGCTCTGCTGTCTCCTTCAAACAGGAGCTTCTGTAGGACACAGCCTTGGACAGCTGCCAGAACCCCACAGGGGCCTCCCTGCAAAGAAGGGCACACGTTACTGCAGTGAGAGCTGGCCCCAGGCGAGCGCCACCGCAACCTGCTCCCTGCCCATGGGTGACAGAGCACACCAGGTCCACCAAGACGCTCCCTCCAAAACAAACGCAGCAACTATTCAACAAAGTGCTGACATGGCTTCAGAGTCGGGGGGGGTGACCACAGGCCCAGCGCCCATCGCAAGAGGAAGTGTCAGAATGGGAGGACAGTGAATCTTCACAACCTGCCAAGTGCAGCCAATCATCACGGGGGATGTTTCCCCAGGCTGCGGGTGTCAATTATCTGCCCAGCTGTCAAGGCCCACACTGAAGGGAGCCTTCCCCAACCACCTCTGCTGGGAATGAGCCCCTTCAGCAGCCTCCACCTGCACCCCATTACAGGTGACCTTGTCCCCACCCACACTGCAGAATGAAGGCTCCTTGTGTGCTCATCTCAGTAGGCATCACTGGGCTTAGCCCAGGGCCTGGCACATGGGATGGGATGCTGGTCAGCAAAGGCTCATAGGACCGAGCAGCACAAACAGCCCCCAACCAGGTACAGAGACTCACAGAGCATGGACCGTGGGTGCCCTTGAAGTGCGGGTGCAAGAAGAAGACCTGCTGAGCTTGGCCGAGCTAGCGTGGGACAGAAGTGGGGGGTCTTGAAGCTCCTCCTCAGACAGCATGGGGCATTAGGCGGCCTGAGGCTTGAGAAGTGGATCTGGCCACGCTGCCCTGCTCCATCTGACCATTCCCTGATCTTACAGGGACTTAGAGTATTTTCTGGTCCTTGGTGAGCATATCTTGTGAAACGTATAAAAGCCGCATTAATTTAGCATGGCACCCAAAGCTTGCCAGTCTAGCCCCTGCCTACATTTCCCCAGCTAAGCCTGCACCCACCTCTGCATGCACATCCTGCTCCACACACCTGATACCTTTGCCTTTTCCTGTGGCCTCTAGACATTCATGCAGCCCCACCTTTGTTCACGCTGCCCGCTCCACCTAGCTTCTTCGATCTGCAAAATCCTTGCACATTTCCCAGTGCTCAGCCTAAGCAGGCCTCTCTGATTCCTCCACCCAGGCTCGGCACCATCTTCTGCCCCTCTCACCGGTGACCGCAGTGTCATGCACCACTTCCCAGTGAGTGCTCCTTAAATATGTGTTTTTGTTGAAAGTCTCCAAAGCAAAGGGGTGATTCCCCAACTTTGCCCCACCAGCCACACTTGAAGTTCCTGAACAGAGTGGCAGCTCAGTAAATGTGAGGCTGGCTGGCACTGGAGAGCCCAGGTAATGCTCAATGGGCTTGCAAAAATCGGGCAGCGCCTCCCAGCCCTTCTACCCAGGATGGACCCAGCAGAAAAGTCCCTGAGAAACCTGAAAAGCAACCTGCCTTGTTCTGCACGATGCCATATTTTAACGAAGCTGTGTCATTAAAGGAAAAACTCTGAAGTTTCCACTCTTCGTTGAAACAGGAAAAGCTTGAACCAAATAGAAGGATCTTTATTTCCTATAAAATAAAAGAGTTGTATTGGTTTTTTTTTTTTAAAAAACAAGCAACCAAATTATATTCAGTGTTTATGTTCCCATGATAGTTGGTCTTGAATTCTAGCAGAATAACCCATTTTTTACAGGATTACCTATCATCTTTTTATTTTGCAAACCCATTCTTCTCATACTGAGGAAAGAGAAACTCATCCCTGAGGGTCTTAGCTTGGGAACATCTGTAAACCAAACCAGCTGTGTGGATCCATGCCAAAATCTTTTTAGGTTCCTTATAGGGAGGGAACTTTGAAGGGCAGTTTTACTTTTACAAGGGATCTTGGAGATCCTCTAGTCCCAGAGGATGAGAAGATTTCAAACTTGACTGCACATTAGCATCGCCTAGGGAGCTCTTAAAAATTCTGATACTCAGGCCACATACCAGGCCAACTGAATCAGAAACCCTGGGGTGAGACTCCAGTATTAGTATTTATTTAAAGCTCCCCCAGGTGTTTCCAATGTGCAACCAAGTTCAAGAACCAACACTCTAGTACAGGGTCAGCAAACTACAGCCCAAAGGCCAAATCCAGCCTGCTACCTTTATTTTTGTAAATAAAGTTTTACTGGACACAGCCTACGGCTGCTTTCACACAGCAGCAGAGTTGAGTCGTTGTGACAAAGACTTAAGGCTTACAAAGCCAAAAAATATAATATCTAGACTTTCGCAGAATGTTTGCTGAATCCTGCTCTAATACTCACCTTTACCATGTATACAAATCCTCTCTACAACATCACCCATGGGTGGTCCTCTGCAATGTCTGCTAGCACACTTCAACCACCCAGTGAGGGGCTTCCACCACCCCCGAGGCAGCCTCTCCATTTTCTCCATACCCCTGTCTTCCCTAAACATCTGGCTGACATTGCGCTCACCATTCATCCCCCACCAACCTTAACACCACCCTCCAGAACTTGGCATCACAGCCCGTCCCCTCCCCCCTGACAGCCACGGGGATAGGAAGGCAAGAAGAATCCCCCACCAGCTACCCCAGGAATGGTCCCTCTCTGTGCCAGCCACCTCCTCCCTCCCTGCCATTAGGCCTTATCAGAGGGGGTCTCTGAAGCTGCAAGTGAGCCCCAGGACCAGCAAGTGGATTCTGTAGGCCCTGCCCCCGGGTCTCTGGGTCAGGCCTTTTCTAGACTCAGATTATGGTCCTCTAGAATCAATTCCTTTTTTTTCTTTTAATTAAGTATAAGAAAAATCTCTGACAGAGTATTCATCTACATGTCATCGAATCTGAGCTGGTTGTACACAGAAAAGAAGGAAGCATGGTCTCATCTATCAGGGCCCAAGCAGCCCTTCTTGTGCCTAACACAATCATCCCTTGGTTGGAACTGAGTTTCTCCAGAGCCTAGAAACTGTAGAGACTTGAATTTTCTGGCTGAGCCTCATCTCCATTCCTTCTAATGACAGAATGACAGCTAGGCTCAGTATGGTCAACAGGATGTGGGATAGGTGTCTGGAAACCGGGGCTCTGCTCACCCTGGGGACCATGTGTCCTGAGCCCCTGTTTCCTCTCCATTGGCCTCAGTTTTTCCAGCTGCTCTTGGAGAAGCCACTGCTGAGTGGTCCTTAGGGGCCTCTAAGGGCCCTTCTTGGAATGGGAGTACCCCCTGCAAAGAATCAGAGCCCCGTGGCTACTGACAGCCAGAACAGTTACTCCCAGGTTTGGGGCCACTTAAATGTGACTGACTGTAATTCCGCAAGAAAAAAGGAAGGGAAGAGAAGGGAAGGAAAGGCAAGAAAGAAGTGCTTCTAGGAAAATCTACTCTTTGCTCCATGTGCTAAATGAAAACTCAGTAGGTGGGAAGAGAAGAGGGACCAGCTATGTCCTCAGGAGTTTTATTTTTCCCTCCTGGATCCTGGCCGAAGGCCAGTGGGGGACAGCAGGAACAGCATTCCACCCTGCAGGAAGTGCTGGCCAAGGGGAGGCGCCAAGGCCATCCTGGCAGCTGAGGATAGTGGGGAATCCAGGACATCCCTGCAGAGCAGGCTGCTAAAGTCAGGAACCTGCTCCCCACCTCCAGGAGGACATGGGCGTGAGCCTGGATGGTGCCGAAGACTGGTTAATGCCTCTGCGTCCTTCCCTCACAGCCACGTAGGAGACTAGTGCACCAGCTGGAACCGATCTAATAAGGACAGTCATCTTGTTGTAGAGCTGCCCATTAAGGATGTGGTGAAGAAGCTCTGGGCCAAAAGAAGAACTGAATGCTATGAATCCTCTAACGTTTGAATAGGGAAGCTATAACCACTCCTTCATCTTTATCTCTGAGAGGGAAAGGTTGCTGCTTGATTTCCCAAACAGAGTCAGGACTAGGATGGAGTCCTCCTGCTTCGTGGTTAAGGTTTTCTCCTATGTCACACCCAAATTTCTATTTTTTTTTCATACTTTGTTGTTGTTATTTTAGTAGAGAAGTTGTGGGTTAACAGAAAACCAAAATTTCTATTTTAACAATGACTGAGAGATTACAATGAGATTAATTGGGTCAGAAAGATCAAAATCACATCACCTACAGTAATGCAAATCGATATGTATTCAACATGGAATTCTACTTAGAGCACCGAAGTCCATGCCTACCTTTGCTACAGAAAGGTCGATTGGCTTTGACATGATTTGAAGCTTGACCATCAATGGTGCCGGGGTCAGGATGACTTCTTCCTTCATCAATTCATCATCTACATCCTCTGAAAGAAAGTCATGGCCTTGTAAGCTCCCTTGGTATGGCTCATGGAGAATATGAAGTCATTTAGCACCGTGAAAACTGATCAGCTTGAGAGGACTGCATTAAGGAGCATTAATGCAGGGTTCATTCGCCATCCATCCCACCCACCTGCCACTATAGAGCTCCCAGACCTTCATCAGAAGGAAAGAAAGCAAAGTGAGAGGGGCCTTGGCTCCTGACCCAGCCCCACTCTGGTCCACCACAAAGATGTTGGCTGTTGGGACTTAGCTTCTAGTCCACTAGAATGGCCTACTTGTGGACATGCAGTGAGGCAAGTGCTTAGGCCTAACACACTGAGCATAGATACTTTCTCACAAAAGGTGGTCATGACACACAAGTCCATTCCCCTGAAGACCAACATGAGAATGGAATTAGGAAAGAAAATGCCACCATTCCTGATAAAGTTATAATAATAATAATAAATTATTACTATTACAGCTTACTTTTATTAACCACTTGGATTTTCTCCTCTAAGCCCCATAACAGTAATTATTATTACTCCCATTTACAGATGAGGAAACTGAGGCCTAGAGAAGTTAAGTAACTGGCCCAAAGTCATGCAAATGGAAAGTGACAGGGACAGGATATAAACCCCGGCTGGCTCCTAATCATTCTGCCATTCTGCCTTCTCCAGACCTCCAGCCAGAAGGGACACAAAGCCATATTCCAGAAACAGTCGTCTTACAGCTGGGGTGAGAGGCCCTGAGAGAGTCCCAGGGTGAGTCTTTGGCAGCACCAGCCTCCTGCCTTCCCACTTGGTGGAGGCTCCCTCTCACCATCTCACCATCTCACCAGCTGCCTCTGCATTTACCAGAACACTCAGAAGATGCAGTAAAAGCAATCCCCAGGCCACTGTGTAGGCAAAGCTGAGCAGAGTGGACTCCAGAGGGTAGCTAAGGTCTTACTTAGCTGGATCAATCAGCTCCCGAGAGGAAGCCTGCCAGCATGGGTCTGATTGGGTCCGGATGAGGTCAACCTCTCCAGGACTCAGATCTTCTATCTTATTCTACAGCCTCCTTTTCTCCCCTGGGGGAGAGCCAGGCACAGGCCAAGGCAAACTCCTGGGGTCATAGTCCTCTGAATGAGGAGGCAGACCCTACCTTTAAGCTAAAACAAAAATAAAACCTGAGTCTGGAATTGAAATGAGAACCTGAATTTAAATGAGAACACTTCTGAATTAGGGTCTCTGAAAAAGCCACCCAGTGACTTTAGCCTTACAGAAAGTTACCTGAAATAAAGGCCAGGTGTTCACCCAGCAAAATGCACAGAGCTTAAAAACATGGTGCTGGGTAGACAAAGCAAGAAACTAAATGAGATCTATAACACAAACCCATTTACATAAATTAAAAATACCTGCACACAGAATAACACTACACATTTTGCAAGAATATTTACAACAAAAAACACAAGAGAAGGATTGCTTACAGGGGAGGAGAGGGTTAAGTCTAGAGGGAAATAAGGAAGGAAAGGCAGGAGGCTGAGGGAAAGATAGGAGTGAGGAAAAGAAGGAACAAAAGGAGGGAGGGAGCCAAGGGGCAGGCTTTGAAAAGATCAATGCTGAGAACACTGGAGGAACAGAGATGCGTGTTGAATTCAACGCTCTGCTCTGAGACCCGAGGCAAAGGGAAGAGTACCCTGGGTGATTCCAGGGTGCCCTGTAGGCTGTCGCAAAGCCCTGGGCCCACTTGTTCCCTGGAAACACAGAAAGGGTGGTATTTAAGCCTACGTGCTGGCTATTGCTAGGTCTGAGGTTGTCAGGGCAGGAGCCACAGCTGAAAACACGCTCTGCTCAGCTGTGAATTAAGTGCAGGGACCGAGGCTGGGGGCCTGAAGTAGCACAGTCCAGGGTGTGGGGTGGGGCAAGCCCGACGGAGGAGACAGCCTTCCTTGGGCTTCTGTGGGGAGGAAGTTGGCCCAGTGCAGGGAGTTGGTTGAGGACCTCAACCCACATGTGGAGTTGGAGCAGACCTCGGGCCCAGATGTGGTGGGATCCGCATGATGGGGAAAAACACAATGCTCCAGAATGACATGTTGGCCTCGCAGACAAAACCATCTGCAAATGCCGGTGGTTTGACAGTGCTATTTTAAGGCCCTGGTAAAATGCCTGGTCGCACATTTTATTTACCCTTTGGAGAAAAGAAACATGTAATTGCATTTCATTTCAAGGGGGAGTTACAGTTGCCAAGGGGAATGTTGTTCGGTCCACGGCTCCTACAGGAAGAACGGTCGCTGCCCTTCTCCAGGCTCTTGCTCAGAGTTTCCCACTGACCAAGATACCTTCTCCTGGAAGGGACCCAGCACCAGAAACCCAGGCATCTAAGTCCAGCTCCCCATCCAGGCTTCCAGCTTAGACCAACGACCCCATCCCTCCCCTCCCCTCCACCAGTGACCCAGGCTGAGACCCCAGTCCTCTCCTGCCACCATGCCACTACTCCAGCCTCCCGATCATTCTGCCCCCACACTGTCTCATATGCTGTCCCTTCTCTCTTGCTCCTCCATTAGGAGAACACATCATTACTTTTCTATTTGTTCATCAAGCTCGTAATTGAACACCCACGGAGTGCCAGGAACGACATGGGGTAGAAAATGTCCAGAGGCGGAGGCAGAACCCCAAACAAATTATAATACGACATAATAAGTGCTAAAATAGAGGCTAGTGGAAAGGTTTTAAGAGTAGAACGAAAGAGACAATTAATTCTGCCTTAAAGGGGTAGGGAAACTTCCCATAAGAGAAAGTATTTGAGCAGGATCTTGAAGTAGCCAGAGGATTTCCCTGGTAGAACAGGGGCCCCATCACCTCTTTTCTGGACTATTCCAAGAGCCCCACTGCTGTCTGCCAACATCCAGACTCTTACCAGTCAGACTCCAGCTCAGCACTAAAGGCCATCCTCTACGTCACCCCTTTGTGCCAGTCCCACTACCCGCTCACACCCACACCTTCCCCTCCAGGCCAGCCTCAACCCGATCTCCATTTTCTATGCCACCTCACCAGGGAAGTGTCCCAAACCCACCACAGCCCCCATCTCCTCCCTTGAGGCAATTAAGAACGGCCCATAGTCTAATTCGGGTGTTGCTATAGGAGGACAGTTCCTTCCTCCATCCTACACAACCTGAAGGCAATGTCACTTTTGTTCACCTTTATCTGCTTTCAACAGAGCATTGCATATGTCCCATGGCACATAACTGCTAACAAAAGTTTACTGAATTAAATCAAAAGAAAAATGAATTGAGGTGGGAAATGGAATGGTGTACCTCTAATCAAATTTTATTTTCTGTTTTGGGGGGTTGTTAGTTTTTTTGTGTGGTTGGGGGGATGGGGTTTGCTCCCAAGATTGTTTGTTCTATTCTCTCTTCCAGATTTGCTTGGAAAATTGAGTTCCATGATCTCTTATCTTTCATCTCCTCCTCTTCTACATCCTTAGCTGAGTGACTGGCAAAGAGGATATGGGCCTCCCTCTGGAAAACACACACAAATACTCACATGTACTGGTGCTCACACACTCACACAGACTCACACAGTCACATACACACACTCGAATACTCACACACTCTCGCTCACACCCACTCATATTCTCACACACTCATACATACCCTCACTCACATGCATACACACATGCTCACACACATACATTCACACACCCACACTCACACACATTCACACATACACACACACTTCAAACAGTTGTCTTCTGAGAGAACTGCTAAAAGAAGCTCTATGGTCTCCAAAGGCCAGGAACTGCTTCACTTTGTGACTAAACAGGAGTGGGCTTCCTTGGAAAACCTTGAAGTACAGCACTTTACAGAAAGGCTCTGGCTGCTGAGACTTCCTGGCTCCATACTTCACCCTCTACCACAGCAGGCTGTGTAGCCCCATGCAGGAACCTGCCCTTCCTGGGCAGGCCAAGCCATCCCCACCAGCCATGTCTGACAGTTGACAATCTGAGGAACTGCTAGCTCTGAAGTGTGTTACACAGGATACACAAAGCCCTGCACTGCAGGGCCTGCCCCTGCCTTTCAACTTCATCAAAGCCAGAGTCAGACTGCTGTCTCACACCCCTAACTCCTAAAGTGGACATCGCTTTCTTCCTTCGGTTTAACAGGGAGTTCTAAGAGCAAGAGGAAAAGTATGTGAACAGAATTTTAGGCCAAAATGGACCAACAGGTAAACTGCTGCCTTTGCCAGGCGCTAAGCCATGGCTTTCAGAGGAGGACAAATGGCAACACTCAAGCCTCCCTGGTTCATGTTCAGTCACTGGTGGTGTCATTCCCCCTCTACCAGCTGCTCTTACCAAGTCCTGCAAACGTGTCGGTCATCACGGGGTAGAGAATTACAGAAAGAAGAAAAAGAGCTTCAAAAGGAAAGAGTGAGCATTATTCACAATAGCCAAATGATGGAAGCAACCCAAGTGTCCATCAACAGATGAACGGATAAACCAAATGTGGTATATCCATACAATGGAATACTATTCAGCCATAAAAAGGAATGAAGTTCTGATATATGCACCAACATGGATGAACCTTGAAGATTTATGCTAAGTGAAAAGAGCCAGACACAAAACACCACATATAGTACGATTCCACTTAAATAACACTCTAGAATAAATAAATTTATTGAGACAGAAAGAAGGTTAGAGGTTACAGGGATTGGGGAAAGGGGAGAGTGGGGGTTATTGCTTAATGGGTATAGAGTTTCTATTTCAGGTGATTAAAAAGTTCGTAATGGATGGTGGTGATGGTAGCACAACATTGTAAATATAATTCATGCCACTGAATTATACATTTAAAATCACAAATTTTATATTATGATAATATGACCATAATAAGAAAGTTTTTAAATAATTATATATAAAAGAAAGAGTGGATGACTTCATCCTATATCTTGTGTAGAGGATGGGGGATTGTTATTACAGATGTATACATATGTGAGAATTCATCAAGCTGAACAAACACTTAAGATTTGTGTACTTCATGCACGTCGTTGTATTTTATACCTCAATAACATTTTTTATATTTTAATAAAAATGGTGGACCTCCCCAGGCAGAGCTATACTAATATTTTGTCTGAGAACTGTCTTCTAGAGACTTCAGTAGATTCTGAATGTCCTAAAAGAACTTACAAATGCAGAAAGGGCGCCTCTGGCCACAAGCAGGGATGCAGAAACAGCCAGGCTTAGTACAAGGATTTCTCCAGGAGAGAAAGACAGGAGGCGGTTGGTGACTACACGCCCTCAAGGACGCACCCTACTCACAGGCAGCCTGTGGACAGGCTGGAGGAAAGGAGCCCCTACTGCCCACCACCTCCTGGACAGAGCCCACGGAGACCCTCTTGGACCCTGATGGGCACAGCCTGGGGCACGTGCCGCACCTACCCAGCTGCAGGACACCCGGCTCACAATCTCCCTTGTCGGACACCAGCAACTGCTCTTTCCTGGAAAAAAAAAAAAAGAAAGAAAATGTCAGTGTACTGAAGAATGACAGATAATTCAGATAGAGAAGGATGTAAGGAGAACTGGACGAGGGGTCAAGAGAGGGCTCCCCCAGCCCCAGCCTGACTCTCTTTTGGGGACTTGCCCTGGTCCTGCCCCCTCGGAGCCATGGGTTCCAATTCAGATGGGACGTGATGGCCTCCAGGGTCCCCTTCAATCCTGGCTTCTGACTAAGAAACACACGCACCAGCCGTACAGGACAGTAACCACTGCATGTTCACACTTGCCAGGAACTGAAAGCAAGCATTTTTACTGATGTAACTGTGATACTGCTGGGGAGAAATACACACACACACACACACACACACACACACAAATGAATCGAGTTCTTATAATCACTGGGCAAAGTTCTTTTTTTATTTCATCTCTATTTTTTGTTGTTTTCTTTCCTCCAGCTTTCCTGTAAAGCTAATGGCAGCCATTTATACACGACCTATGAAATGCACCCGGGTAGTTAAAAGAACCTGTCCTGTATCCCTCTAAAAAACTGCCTTGTAATTCTGCTATGTAAATTCAGGTGTGTCAATGTAGAACTTTCTTAAAATAGTCCACCTGTATTTTAGCTCTTTTAGATTGTTTTTTCCTCTAGCAGGCAGGCATGGGTCTGAACTGAAGTAAAATCATTTTTTAAAAAGAATGTATTAAAAATAACAATATTACATCATTCTGTGAAAACCTATTTACTATTTTTTTTCAAATGACAGCTCTTTTGAACATGGCCTTGAAATATATTTTCCTCCAACATCGTTGCAGGGTAAGATATGATTGAAGTAACAATTGTAATCTTGCTATGGTACATTCTATTGAATTGGTTTCCTCTTGAAGATGTATGAAGGGGCGTGAATGGAAGATCGCATGGGATATGCAGGCCCAGATCTGCAAGCACACACTTGCTTGGGTGCCAGGGTTCTTTCCCTGGTGCTGGAACACAGTGCTCCCCACCTCCCAGGCGGCCCTAACCGGCGCCCCTTACACCCTCCCCCGCAAGCCATCAAAATCATTTTACTCACTTCAAAGCCACAAATTCCTACGCCCCTGTGCTACCAGCATTTCACAGGAGTTCTTGTGGGGTATGATAGAAGGATGAGCTGGAGAAGGAGTTAGGGCCTGAGGAGGGTAGGAAGATGTGAAGGGGGAGCCAACACCAGCACAGAGGCTGGGTCAGGACCACCTCGAGGAGGGACTGCACTTGCACCAGAAGCTCCTTCTAGCCATACCTCTCCCACCCCCACCAGCTCTGCAGCGAAATGTTGAGGATCTCAGTTCTGCCTCTGCCCCTCCCTTTGGCCCCTGTTTCATCTGGAGGCTGAGGCAAGGTGCCTTCCCTTGCTATGCCTCGGTGTCCCTATCTGAAAAGCAAGGACTGAGGCTCTGGTCCCAGATGGCCTCTGAAATCCCCCTTGAACCATTTCAAGCCAGGAACCGAAGGAGCGAAGACTTCTCTTCAACACCCCAAGTCCTATTTGTCTCACTGGAGTCCATCTCTGCGCTCTGCCTCTTCATCTCTCACCTCAATTACTTTAACAGCCTCCTAAGGTTTCCTGGCTTCCAGTGTGACACCCCCACCCCACGCCCGACATCTTCACATGACTGTCTAAGTTATCTTTCTAAAAAGCAGATCTGTCCATGCCACTGGCCTGCTGAAATTCTATAAATGTTCCCTATCGTCATCAACAAGAATATTCATATATATATAGAGAGAGAGAGAGAGAATATTGTATATATATTTATATATATTATATGTGTGTATGTAGGTGTACATATATATGGTAGCAATAATTACAGCAAATGCTTGTTGGCCCCTTTGTATATTTCAGACACTTGGTTAAGTGCTTTGCATGCAACAAAATCTATCTGCTCCTCAGAAGAGCCTTATGAAGCAGTTATTTCATGAGTCTCACACAAGTTCAATAATTTTCCCAGGGTCACACAGCACTGGAATTTGAACCGAGGTGATGACTCTAAAGATAATGAGCTCACCGTCATACTATACTGCTTCCTTACAGAATAAAGTCCAGAACCATTAGGGTGCCTGGGGCAGGCTGAACAATGACCCCTCAAGATGTTCACATCCTAGTCCCTGGAACCCAGCAATGGTAGTTTATATGGCAAAGAGAACTTTGCAAAAGTGATTAAGTTAATGAGATGGGGAGATTATCTGTAATTATCCAGGTGGGCTCTAAATGCCATCACAAGGGTCCTTATGAGAGACAGGCAGAAGGAAATTTGACTACAGAAGTAGATGTGACACAGAAGCAAGAGATTGAAGAGATGCAGCCATGGTCTAAGGAACACCAGCAGACTCTAGAGTATGGAAAAGGCAAAGAATGGATTCTCCCCTAGAACCTCCAAAAGCAACCAGCCCTACCGACACCTTGATTTTATCCCCATGAAACTCATATCGACCTCTGACCCCCAGAATCATAAGAGAATAAAGCTGTGTTGTTTCAAGCCACTAAACTTGCAATAACTTTTTTCAGCAGCAATAGGAAAGGAAGACAGTGCCTCAAGACAAGGCTGTGCCAACCTACCGCCCCAGCCCCCTCTCTCCCTGCACATCCCCTCCCCTTCCTCTAGGATGAACTTCTCAGCCAGAACCTTGGGGCCTTTTCACAAGCTGTTCACGCCATCAGAATGCCCTTTGGCAAATGCACCCTAATCCTCCCAAGCCCAACTGGGATATTACCTCCTCCTAAATCCCAAAGCATGCGTGCTTTCATTTCTTCACTCACTTACCCACCAAACCTGGCAGCTATCTGCCAGACCTAGCTCCCTGTCCAGAGGAGCACCAGCCATGTAAACTGATTGGACACTGTATTAGTCAGGGTTCTCTAGGGGAGCAGACTTGACAGGAGATATCTGTAAATAGTATGAGATTTTATAAAACTGTCTCACACAACCATGGAGGTACACAAGTCCAAATTCCATAGGGAGGACTATAAACCAGGGGCTCCGATGAAGGTCCTTGATGAATTCCCCAGGAGATGCTGGCTGTTGGGAATTCTCTCTCTGAATGCTGAAATCACTTCCCTTTTTAAAGCCTTCAACTGACTGGATGAGACGTCACTCATTGCTGACAGCAATTTCCTTAGTTGATTGTAGATGTAACCAGCCATCTATGCAATCAATTCACCGATGAAATGCCCTTGTATTACAATTAGCCCAGTGCTTGCTTGGCCAGACAACTGGACACATCACCTGGCTGAGTTGACACATTAGCCTAACCATCACAATGTCCCAATCCCTGGAACCCGTGAATGTTACCTTATACGGCAAAGGGGACTTTGCAAATATAATTACATTAAGAGTCTTCAGATGGGAGAGCAGCCTGGCTTCTCCAGGTGGGTCCAATGTAATCACAAGACCTTTATAAGAGGAAGGTGGATGGAGACTTGGCACAGAAGAAAAGGCAGTGTGATGATGGAAAAAGGGATTGGAGTGATAGGCTTTGAAGATGGAAGCCAAGAGAAAAAGGAAGCCACTAGAAGGTGAAAAAGACAAGGAAACAGATTCTTGCCCTAGAGCCTCCAGGAGGAACTAGCCCTGCTGATACCTTGACTTTAGTCCACTGGAAATGATTTCAGACTTCTGTCTCCAAAACTATATAAGAATCAGTCTGTTGTTTAAAGCCACTAAGTTTGGGGCAGTTATTACATCATCATTAGGAAACTAATATGCATGGTAGGTGTTCTAACCAAGGGGGGACCCAAGGGCTGCAGTTTCTTTTGATGTCTTCCATATCCCAATAACCCAGCACCTAGTCACTGCTCCAAGAATGGAGTTGAATGACGGAGTGACTCTCACAGATGCTCAGTGACTTGCACAAGGTAACACAACTCAGAAGTGCCAGAGCCAGGAATCAAACCCAGGCCCTTGGCTCCAAATCCTCTAATTTGCTCCTTCCTCTAGTTTATCCTTGCCTGCCCAGAAACCTCCATGGTGTCCTGTGGACCACGAGACAAAGTCCAAACCTCCCAAAGTGCTCACCTTGGCTCCTGAGAGTGGTCATGAGCCATGAAGGTAGCAGGGTGGGGTGGTATTTCTAAGGGCAGGGTGCAGTGAGACTTCTCCCTGGTCATGCAACTTCCACCCAGAAGCCATTTATCAGCTCGAGAGCCCAGCTCAGATGCTTTGTGCCCATTTTCCTTAGATCTCATCACTAGAGGACACGATCAATTACACTCACTCTTAGACAATGTGCTTATTGTTCCTTTCATGTGTTCCTTTGTGGTATAAGCATTACAAAGGTTAAAAGGTCAGTTTAAAAGCATGTTCTTGCTTTTGAGTGAAAGCTATTATGAGCAACAATGGCAAAAAAGATAAATCAATTGATTCAAAACAGTTTTTCAAAATGTGATTGTGCTGATAACCCAGGGACATATGTCAAAGTGTGCATCTAATAAATCCTTGGGAGCTGGGCTGCAGAGGCCCAGTTTGCCTGTTCTTTCTGAGCCCTGAAAACCACCCCAGATCCTCTTCAGGCCCCACAGGGAGGGCAAGGGTCAGGGCACTGCAGGCTTTTAGGGCTACACAGGACCAAGGCTCAACCCCTGGATAAATGAGTCCGTGGCTCGGTAGAAAGAGCCACTTGGAGACCTGGGTTTTATCCTTGCTCTCCCACTACTGTGCATGACCTTGAGCAGGTCACTTATATTCTGGTACTGAATAGTAGGCTAACGTAATTATGGATTCCAAAAGAAAAGTATCTCATGGGAATAAGGAAAACATTCATTGAGCACTTACCATATACTATATTTGAAGAAAAATCAGAACTCAGTGTGAATGGAGTCCAGATTGGCTCTACTCAGGTGGCACAAGAATCCAGAATATAAGAAACTGACATCAACATTTTCCCAAGTCAGTGATACCTGGCATAACCAACACAAAACCGATGTGAAATTATCTGGAGGGGCACTTTCACAAACCAGGTTACATAAGATTCCCTGGTTTGGGTGGAAAGGGGATGAGAAAAAAAAGTCCCACTGAAGATATACTCAAAATAAAAAACTATGAAACACATGAGAAAATGATGCACCATGAGTAGAAGCCAGAATACACAACAAATAGGACACCCAGGAACTCAAGATAATAGAACAACAATCTTTTAAAAAGCCTGTAAAGGGAAGCGGCTGTGGCTCAATCAGTGGGGCTCCCGTTTGCCATATGGGAGGCCCCGGGTTCGGTTCCCGGGGCCTCCTGGTGGGGGCGGGCCCGCCCGCATGGCGTGGTTGGCTGACCCGGCGAGCACAGGCAGCAAGGGGGGGATAAATGAATAAATAAAAACAAAATAAAATAAAATAAATAAAGTAGATTAAAAAAAAATAATAAAATAAATAAATAAATAAAAAGCCTGTAAAATAGAAAGATTAAACAAACAAACAAAAAAGGAATGGAAACCACAAGGGAAAATGGCACTGACAAAAAAAAATGGGCACCTTTGAAATGTAAATACAGTCATTGAAATTAAAATCTTATGGACATATAATAATGGTGATGGATAATAATGTGTTGAATATTTTAAAAATCCCCAAGTCTGATACTGAGGGAGAGGGGAAGCCAGACAGAGAGAGAGAATATAGAACACTGTCAACTAATAAATGTAGAAGGAGTGATATGATTAGAAAATCACCATTTTACAAACTCCAATATAATAATTTATGGGTAAAGATCATTACTGGAGGAAAGGCTTTTGCAAAACAGGATATTCGGGAGGCGGCTGTGGCTCAATCAGTGGGGCTCCCGTTTGCCATGTGGGAGGCCCCAGGTTCGGTTCCTGGGGCCTCCTGGTGGGGGCAAGCCCACCCGCACGGCGTGGTTGGCTGACCCAGCGAGCGCAGGCAGCAAGGAGGGGATAAATGAATAAATAAATAAAATCTTTTAAAAATAAAAAAAATTAAAAAAAACAGGTTATTCATATGGTCTCAAAGTCATGGATTACTTCTTAATCACACAGGAGGAAGTTATTTACAATGACAGAGAGACCAGCAGACACCACCTTCATCAAGTTATCCAACTTAGCATCACCAATAATGAAATAAACTGACAGCAGTGTCCTCCTGATGTGACATAATGGGAAACACACAACATCACCTATGTATTGTCCTTGCCAAAAAATATTTAACCTGCGTCTAACAATGAGACAGACTAATCTGGAATATGGGCCTTCGGTGAAACAAGAGGTCTAGACTCTTCATGAAAAACGAAAAATGGAGGGAGAACAGTTTAAGATGAAAAGAGACTAAAGAGACCGGTCAATGAGTGAACCTTAAATGGGTCCTGAATTGAAAAAACAAAAAAGCCTAAAAAACATTTGGGGAACTATTGGGGGAAACTTGGTTATGGTTTATATATTAGACGACATTACTAAATCAATGCGAAATTTCTTGGGTGTGGTAATGGTATAGTGGTTATATAGTAGAATGCCCCCCTTTTTTTGGAGGATGGAAGCAGAAATATTTAGGAGTGAAATATCATGATAGCTGAATTTCCCTTCAAATGGTTCATCCAAAAAATATATGTGTAAAGTAAAAGAAGCCAGTCTGAAAAGCCAACATATTATAGGATTCCAACTATATGACATTCTGGAAAAGGCAAAACTATAGGGACAGTAAAAAAAAAGAGCAGTGATTGCCAGAGGTTCTGGGGTGAGGAGAGGGATGAATAGGTGGAGCACAGGGCCTTTTTAGGGCGGCAAAGCAATTCTGTGTGATACCATAATAGTGGATACATGTCATTACCCATTTGTAAAAACCCATAGAACTGTACAACACAAAAAGTGAACCATAATGTAAACCATGGACTTCAGTTAATAATAATGCATCTATATTGGTTCACCAATTGTAACAAATAAACCACACTCATGGAAAATGTTAATAAAAGGGGAAACTGTGTATGGGAGGGGGTAGATGGGAACTTTGTATTTTCTGTGTAATTTTTCTGTAAACCTAAAACTACTTTAAAAATAAAATTTATTATTTTTAAAAACATGTGTATTTAAATATATATTGTATGCACATGCTCATATGTGTATGGAAAGAGAAAAAGAGAAAATGAGTGTTACCAAAACATTAGAGGTTGCTGAATTTAGGTATACAGGTGTTCGCTGTACTGTTCTTTCAACTTTTCTGCAGATTTGAGATTTTAAGTAAGAAGTTGGGGAAAACTTATGGTAAACTTAAAAATAGATTAGACACAGCGAAGAGATAATTAATTACTAGGAGCTATCAGGTGCTATTTATCCAAAATGCAACTCAATCAGAAAAGAGATAAAATATATGACAGAGCAAATGAAAGGCATGGAGGAAAGAATGTAAAAGTCCAATATATGTTTAAAAGGAATTCCAGAAGGAGAGAATAAGAAAATTTGAGAAAGGAAACTTATTGAAAAGATAACTACTAAGAATTATTCAGACAGAATCCTCACAGACACATAATGAGCCTCAAGTGGGACATGTAACAATAAACCCACACTTACTCATGCCATATTGGAACTATAGAATACCACAGAAAAAGAAAAACATCCTAAAAGAAACTATAGAGAAAAAGTAAGTTACCTACAAATGAATAACAACTTTAACAGCAGACTTCTCAGTAGCAACCTTAAAGGCCATAAACCAACGAAATAACATCTTCAAATGTTGAGAAAAAACAATGGTCAACTTTGAAATTTCAAGCTAAAATGCCATTAAAGGTAAGGACAAACTGAAGGTATTCTCGGACAAAAACTAAAAAAGTTTACTATGACAGCCCTTCACTCAATGGACTACTAAAGGACTTATTGCAGGAAGAAGGAAATTGAACCCAGAAGGAAAGAAGAAGATGAGAACAATGGTGAGAAAACAAATTGTTAAACATTTAGATAAATCTAAATGAGAATTGACAATAAAAATAACAATAACTGCCAATTTGGAGATAGTGAAGAACAAAGTGAAACTAAGATACTCCACAATACTAAACAGGGAACACGAGGAGGGAAGTAATCAGAGTTAAAGCCTTGTATTTACCAGGGGATAGAGAGATTGGCTGAATTTAAAATTTAAGTTGATTATGATTAAAATTTTAAGAGTAACCACTAAAAGAATAAAAACTAATGCATAACTTCCAAAGCAGAAAGCAGAAAGAGAAAAAATACACCTCAGCTAATTAACAAGAAGGAAAAAAAGGAAGAAAAAGTGTGGCAAAATAAAAGTATAATATACAACAGGACAAAATAAATCCAAGTCTCTCAGTAATTATAACAAAAGCAAACAAATTAAACTTGCCAGTTAAAAGACAGAGGCACTCAGATTAGATTTTTTTTTTTATAATTAGCTATATGCTGTTTCAATAGACACATCTAAAACATGACATAAAAAGCATGGAAAAAATACACCACTTGTAAACTCATCGTCTAAAAGCTGATGTAGCTATATTACTATGAGGAAAAAAACAGACTTTGGGATAAAAAGCATTGTTATTGATAATCCTATTTATTCCATAATAACAAAAGGAACAATTTACCAGGAAATCACTATGAAATTCTTTGTACCTAACGAGAGAGCCTCAAAATATACAGACAAAAATTTGTCAGAAATACAAGAGAAATTGTTCAATACATGAGCATGGTATAAAATTTTAACATATCTCTTTCAGTCACTAATAGTTCAAGCAGAAAAAGCATTAGCAAGAATAGAGCATATTTGAGTATCACAATAACAGGATTGATCTAATACACCCAACTGTTATTAAGTAACATCTATTCTTTACAAGCACACATGGCATATTTATGAAAATTGACCACATGGTAGGCCACAAATCATAGCTCAAAAAATTCTCAAGTGTGTTTCCAATCACAAAGTAATAAAAATAGAATTGAATAATAAAAAGCTCCTTCCCACCCCCCAAAAGAACACATATATTAATAAATTTTAAAGAAACAATATTAGAAATTAGGAAGTATTTCAAAGTGATTAACACTGAAAACATAACTATAAAAATTTGTGGGAAGCAACTAAAATTTGTGGCACTTACAGAGAAACATATAGCAGAAATGCACCTATTATTGTAGAAGAAAGAATGAAAAGCGATGAGCAAAACATGCAACTTTATAAAGAGAGCAACAGAGTAAGCCAAAAGAGAGTAGAAAGGAGGAAAAAATAAACACGGATTTAAAAGTTAATGAAATTTTTAAAAATATATTTTCAACAATCCCCTAGTTCTTTGAAAAGATTAATCATAAGACAAACCTTTGGCAAAACTGATAAAGAGAAAAGGAGAGAGTGCAAATAAACAGTATGTAGAGTGAAAGGGGGAGTGGAGAGTGCAGCGAGTGTGGCTCAGTGGTTGAGCACCTGCTTTGCATGTACAAGGTCCCAGGTTCAATCCACAGTACCTCCTAAAAAAATTTTCTTTTTAAAGTGAACCAGGGGATATAACTAAATATTGTAAATAGAATTTCTTTCAAGAAGAAGAAAATAATATGAATAAGTTCAAACCAATACATTTGAAAATTGACAGATTAGACCATTTTCTGGAAAAAAATTGCAAAACTGATTCAGGATTGAAGAGAAAATATGAAAAGATCTATAATCATTTAAAATAAATAATTAAAAATCTTCCTCAAACTTCCACCCCAACACAGATAAAAAATACCAGACCCAAATAGGTTCACTGAGGTATTCCATCCAAGTAGGAAAATCTCCCCAAATTACTTTCTCAAATAAAGTGCAGTGTCTAAGCCCTGAGGCTCTGAAACCACCCAGCCTGGCTGATTCCCACTCTACCACTAAACTGTGTGCAGCCTGGGCAAATTTCCAACCCTCCTTGTGCTTCCATTTCCCACGTATAAGATGGGCTTAACAACAGTCCTACCCCAGAAGACTGTTGGGAGAATGAAAAGAGTCAATATACATCAAATAACTGAGAAGAGTGCCTGACAGCATAGTAATTGCTATGTGTTGGCTGAGATGCTGATGATGATTAATGAGGATAGTATGTCTTGATTCCAAACCCCTAACTCTTGTAAGTATAAGTGCAAAAGTATGAAAATAATAAACAGCAGCAATAATAGACGCATGCATCAGCCACAAGCTTGAAGAAAATCATAACCAAGGTGCAAGCAGGAGGAAGCGGATGTGGCTCAAGAAACTGGGCTCCCACCTACCACACGGGAGGTCACTGGTTCAGATCCCAGTGCCTCCTAAAGAAGACAGCAAGCTGGCACAACAGGCAGGCGCGGCGAGCTGACACAACAAGAGACACAAGAAGAAAAAACATAACGAGAGACACAACAGAGCAGGGAACAGAGATTCTCTGTGCCTCCTAAAGAAGACAACAAGCTGACACAATGGGCAGGCGCGGCGAGCTGATGCAACAAGAGACACAGGGAGGGAAAACATAATGAGAGACACAACAAAGTAGGGAGTGGAGGTGACTCAAGCAATTAGGCGCCTCCCTCCTACATCAGAGGTCCCAGATTCTGCTCCCAGTGCCTCCTAAAGAAACAAGGAAGGGGGTCGGATGTAGCTCAACTGGTTGGGTGTCCGTCTCCCATATGGAGGGACCCGGGTTCGATTCCCGGGACCTCCCAGTAAAAAAAAAAAAAAAAAAAAAAGAAAAGAAACAAGGAAGATGAACAGACACAGTAAGTACAAATAACAAGAGGGTGGGTTGAAACAAATAAAATAAATCATAAAAAAAAAAAAGATGCAAGCAGGTTTTAATACTAGAAAATCTAATAATGTAATTCACCATACCAACAGGTTAGAGAAAACAATATATAAAATAATCTCAATAGAAGCAGAAAAAAAACATTTCATAAATACTCATGCATGTTTTTAAAAAAACTTTCAGCAAAACTAATCAAGGAAAAAGGTTTCCTTTAGTTGATAAACATATATATTCATACCCTACAGAACATCCTACTTAATACTCAAGCAGTGGAAGCATTCCTCCTAGAGCCAGAAACAAGAGGAGGATGTCCAGTATCACAAGTCCTCAATATTATACTGGAGCTTTACTAGGGGCAATGCAAGAAGGCAAGTAACGCTGACAAACCCGGGACCAGATTCTGTCAAATTCCTGACTCTGAATTCAGTACTCTAGCCACCACCTCATTCCAAACAGAACACCATTTTGAAATGAACAAGAGGGAAACGGATGTGGCTCAAGAGGTTCAGCGTCCGTTTACCATATGGAGAGACCGGGGTTCGATCCCCGGTAACTCCCGGTAAAAAAAAAAAAAAAAAAAAAAAGAAATGAACAAGAGTGTTGTATGATAAAAAGCATTTGAATGACTTAGACAAGCCATGGGGCTCACTCATGCCCCAGAAGAATGGCATCACCTGGCAATAAACTAATTGCCTCTGGTCTCAATTTCACTTTTGCCAGTATCTTCTTTCAGGGGCTGTGAGGACCATAACATCTAGTGACTCTGGGTGTCAGCTCTTCAGACCCCACCCATCCCCGACCAGAGGCACTTCTAGCGGCCCTCTGAGAAGCGCCTGTGTTGTGTTCTTTTTCTTCTTTCCCAACAGCGGGGGGACATTCCACAGTACTTGCACACAAAAGGCTTAAGACTGAACTGTCTTTGTGAGTCGGATCCCTGAGGGCAAGCTGATGTAAAAAGAAATTTTAAAAAAATCTAAGTTCTCCATCAAAGAAAGGATTTTATTTTTCTTTTTACCCTCCCTCTCTCCAACTAGTTCCCTTCAGCTTCTTATGGAGCCTCAGCTGAGCTCCCCCGGAGGAAGATGAGTTACAGAATCATGGGGCGTTAGACTCAGAGGGCTTAGTGGTCACCTAGCATAACCTTTGGTGTTACAGATAAGGAAGCCGAGATCTGGCGAAAGGAAGGAAGTGTCCCCAGTGTCCACCTCCCAGGTGCTCAGACAGGAAGGGGTCAGTCAGTGTCCCAGCCCGGGGAAGTGTTTTCACCTCCCTCAGCAGTGGGGTCAGCAGACGTTTTTAAAATCAAGCCCTAAAAGAACACAAGGGCTTGTCAGGGTTGGGTTATCGAGAAGTCATCGTGTGTATCAACCATCACAACTGCACAGAGACTTTAACAGATCCCGATTTAAACCCTACAATTGCCAACTCTCCATCTGTTGACCTTCAACATATAAAGGAAAAAAAAATTTTTCTCTCTTTTCTTTTTTCTTAAGGATGTGGAAAACTTGACTAGAATTGCACGGTCTGACATTTCCTGTGAGAAAACTCTCTGCTTGGAATGCTGTGAAAACAATCTGCCTTAACAATTCCACCCAGATAAATTATCTTCCTGAAACTTGTGAAGAGCCTTAATTGGGAATTGGGCTGCACACCCGAGTCTCTCATCCTGGTCCACGATGACGAAGGCTGGACATAGATAGGGATCGCCTGGTGAGGACAGATGAGGGGGGAAGAAAGGGGGGGGGGGCGCAGCATGGCCCTGTATCCTCCTGGAAAAGCCATTGCACCCAGGCTGTTTGGCTGAAGAGAACACACACCGTGCTCCGGTCTCTTCAGCCATTGTTCTTGGGAAGTGATGATTTCTCAACTTAACTATCTTTCCATATGGATCTGTCCCTACAGGCTTTGACACACGCTTTTCAAGAGAAGTATTCAGAGAAGAGCCAAAATTAAGCCTAACATTTCTACTTCTTGTATATCTAGTCCATGAGTCAGACTGGATTCTGGTACATTCTAGGAACAGAAAAGAAATGTATACTGGTCACCAAGATATCGGACTGGGTGGGAAGGGTGGGTACCTTCGAGGGCACACACTAGTATTTAATGGATGCTCTACATTGAAGCTGAGGCTATTGAGTTCACCTAAATAGAGCTCACCCATCTGGACCATCCAGTCTAATCCTGAGACCCGCATGGGGAGGAATGGGGGCTGTGGTGGGGACAGGGGTGGGAGGAGCTGAGGGGAGAAGAGGGCAGGAGTCAGGGTGGGGAGGATGCTTTTCCCAAAGCCCCTGGTTCATAGGCAAGGCCAGGACTAGCAAATAAGGCTCAGAACTCTCATCTCCGTGCATTTTTTTCTTATCCCAGACTAGATTTTCTGGGCAATGATTCCCTTTTCTTAAAACCTCAACTGCATTAGGACAGGTTGCTCTTCCCCCAAGGGACGCACACAAGCAGAGCTCGGTGGCTCTCCCCATTGCAATCTCCCTGCTTTGCTATTTCCCTGCCCTTCTCTCTGGCTGAGGTTTCCTAGGTGTGGCCGGGCTCGGCGCCAGGAGGTAACTGGTGCCGAGAGACAGGAGTTGCTCAACTGGCCATGAAGAGTTGGGTAGAGATGATGTTACTCCAGGAAAAAGAAAAATATCTTCTGGAGGGAAGCATGGTCTCTGTGGAGCATGTCTCTGGAACATGACCAAATCCACCGAGAAACCATTCTTTTGCCTCATCTAGGCAGCTCCCAGGCCAAATGTTGCCAGCCCGCGACCTCTCTGCATTCTGGTCTCACCTCTTCTCCTCTCCCCACCAGCACATGGTTGCCTGGCTCGACCAAGCTCACCCATCCTGAGGACCCTGGTGAGAACAAGGACCTGGCCAGTACCAGAAATCAGATGTGATGCTGGACCCACGCCGTGAGGGGTTTAAGCAGGCGCGATCGCCAGGGCTGCCTCCCGCAACGGCCCCCTCCCAGCCCTGCCTCACTCCAGGGGTTGGAGAAAAAGGTACCCCCACCCTGTCCCCCCAAGGCTGGCACGTGGACCCGGGATGGAAAGCATTGCCTCTACAAACTTGGCCCTGTCCCAGGGAGTCTAAAGCCATTCTTGGAGTTATAAAAGGGAAGGTTCTAGCGCTGCCTGAAAGACATTACATAAGAGCCACCACCCGTTTCCATGGTGGATTGGAAAGGTATTTGGAGATGTTTACTTAGCTGCTAGGAGAAGCCACTTTTTTGGCACAAACCCTGCCCTTTACTGTCCTAATAAAGGCCAACAACTCCAGGGAAGTGAATTGTACCAATGAGAGAGGCCGATTTTCTCTGAGTCCCATTAAACATTAAATCCACTTGGGTTCTATTTGGTTAAATATGCCAAAGGGTGGCTTGAAACAACTTCTGGGATGGAATATTTTTCATTTCGAACTTACAAAACTTTCCCCTACCTACTGAAAAAGTTACAGTAGCATGCTTCAAACAGCACTGTCTGGTACCAAGGTTAACTTCACAGCAATTTGAAAATAAGGAAATCTGGGTTCATTCACTCTTAGAAAAGGTGAGGAAGCTAATAATTCAACACCACTGTTTTTAGACTGTCAGTCTCCAAATGGCCTTGGGCAAATACCTTCTCTAGGCTTCCATCGCTTATTCTGTGACTTTATAAGCATTCCAAATGTTTTCTAGTATAGAACTTAGAATAACAATTGCTTATCTAGGTGGTACCTTCTAGTTTCCCAAGGCCTTGCAAAGCTTTTTTCCCTTAATTTCACAAAACTCCTGTGTAAGAGGCAATATAGGGACTTTTTAGCCTTATTTTCACAAATAAGGACACAGAGGCCCCCCCAAATTGGAAATTACCCACCACAAATAAATCCACATCATACAGGTCCATGGCAAAATGAAAAAAATTAAATTTTTTTTTAAAAAACTGAATTTTTTGCATGGCTTAATTTGTTCATTTTAAAGGTTGGCCCTGCTTTTCAAGGTTACGTCCATCCCAATTTTTTGAAATTGTTTTGATTTAGCCAGGAATTTAGCCAGGAAAAAAGGAAAAGCACCTGAATAGGTTCTGATTTACCATGAGTTAATGAGGCTTAAGCTTCAGAGCCCTTGCCAAAGTCCCATGGGGCCCTAGCAATGTCTTCGCAAACTCTCATGCTTTCGTAAAATTTGCAAAAATAAGTTATTTTTATATTCTTTGTCTTAAAGAAGCCACCCAAATTAGATACATTTAAACCCACAGCTTCTGGATCTGCCCCTGAAGTTGGCCAGAGGTTGGTCCCGAGCTTTGTTTTTTCTTTTCTTGGTCCATGAATCCCCAAGTCGTAACCCATAGCCCCAGAGAGATGACCCAGACACTGTGTTTCTCTGACTTGCCACGGACTGAACAGAGAATGTTCAGCCCAAGACTGGCTCCTGGAGCTTCTCTTCCTTCCACCCCACACTGCCCCATTACAAAAAAAAAAAAAAAAAAAAGAAAAAGAAAAGAAAAAAAGGAAACTCCAAGAAATTTTGACCTACTGCAAAGCACAGAAGGCTGATTGGTTTCTGGACATTTCTTAGAAAAAGGGGAGAAGAACATGCTGCTTTTGACCCAAGTTGGCTTTGCCAAACAGTACGCATAAAACCAGAGTGTTGTGGAATTTCCATGGGTGAGCCAGCCCAGGCTCAGGCCTAGCAACCCCTGGGCTAAAATTAGATGTGTCCCTGAGTTAGCAGGCAGCACACCCTGCCTCTCCTGGAGGCTGTTTCTACTTGAAGTGGAGTATGAGGGTCCCATCCCTCCTCGCCCCTCTCCAGTTACCAGCCTCCTGCCTGGCTCCTCAGCACAGGTGTCCCCTGGAGGGGAAGCTGGCAGATAGGGGTGTTCATTGAGGGAGCTGGAGCGAGCTGGGGCGGGGCTGCAAGCACAGCCACTCAAAAGTGCTTAAAATTTCCCCAAGCCCCAAAGCAGGGGAGCACCTCACTCAAGAGTTAGGACATGAGAATTTTAAATGTTAGCACAGGGCAAGTTTTCCCTCCCATATCAACATTTCCGTGAGTTTGTAAGAGGGGAAGAAAAAGCAGGACAAGCCTTTTTCTCCTTAGTAATAAAACTTCTACTGAAGGGGATTGAAGCCCTTTGGCTCTGGTTTCCCTGGTTTCTAAAGGATCTGAATGTAAATAACCCAGGCCTCAGGCTAGGAGTGCACCACCACCCCCAAAATCCTTTGAGTCCTCACCTCTCCAGGCTGCAGCCTCCTGCCTTCAGGCCCCCTCACCTGTCTTCACCTCCTCCACTGCCACTGCCCCTCGCTAGGGGCCCTGCACAGACCTGGAAGGGTCTATAGACGAGCCCCTTCTGAATAGCGTGGGCGAGAAATGGCCCCAGCAACACGGCCAACAGGAAGAGCTTTGACCAGAAGTATCTGGAACTTTTTCCAGAACAAATATGAAACCATCTGAAGCATCTGGACCATGTCTGGCAGTCTCCTGTTGGAAATGTCAGGATGTGATCAAAGGCTTTGAAGTCAGGAGAAAACTCTCAGAGAATGGGGGAAGGAAGGGTGTGGCAAGCTTCAACTGCTGGTCCATAGATGGCCATGGAGACCCCCAACTGTGTGGATAGAGGTCCTAGCATGGTGTGGGGGATAATGATGAGTCCAGTGAAGGAGGGCGAATCTCATTCCCAGTTTCCACCAAGACAACACTGAAAGAGGCTGCTTTCCATGCATCTGGAAAATATTTGCAAGCTCTCATTTCTGTAACAGCCATGGGGCAGGGGGGCGGCACGAGTGGGGGGCTGTCAAAGAGCTAGAGGATGGGCATATAGAACCAGGAAGGGGTCACCACACTCCCAACTGAGCCTGACCATCAGCCATGCTGGGGCTGTTCCCTCGGAATTGCTCGGGCTAGCCTTGGGTTTCATGCCATCATCTCATCCAGATTCCAGCATCTAGGGACACACTATGACCTTGTCATACTTCTTGACAATCCTTACTAAAAGATAAGAAATAGATTCTATTGACTATTCGTTTTTCCTATCTTTTCCACATGTTTGTATTTTCTCTTTTTCTTTTAAAGAATGTTAAACCTATAGGAAAAGTGAAATAATGCAATGGGCATCAGTATATCCTTTGCTTATAGTAACAAACTTCTAACATTTGCCATATTATTTCTCTCTCTCTCCGTCTTTCTGTCTTCAAACACACACACATACTTTATTTTTCCTGAACCATTTGAAAGTAAGTGCAGTCACCATGATACTTTACCCTATTTCAGCCTTTATCTCCTCAGGATAGACCCCTACCTAATTCCTGTGGGGTTTATTTGTATGACAACACTTTTTAAAACCAGAACTCTTGTTTAAGCTCTCCCACATCCTCACATCTGGTAAGTACACCCTTTTGGATCTCTTTTCTTTAAAAAGAAGAATAATAACTCAGTTGTAATGTCATTATTAAATATTAAATGGGCTAGATCTGCTTTTGTGTTTGATCTAAAATGGATACTTTCAACTTTTTCCTGCTTCTTTTAATACACTCTTAGAAGTGTGTTGGCTTTTAAGTATGTCTGATTGTTCACATCTAGGCTAGAAAATGTCTTGTGATTTATTAAGGAGCTGAGAAGGGTTGGCACGGGAGTCTCTGGGCTGTAAAAGTCTCTAGGGGGACAGGTTGCCTCAGCAGGTCTTGGGGTTGGTTCCTAGACAGCCATCAAATACCCTTGTAAGTTCAGTTATCCTCTGTATAGTAGCTTCTGGAACATGAATCCTCAATGTGCCACTGCTCTGTGGCAAGGTAACATGAAATAATGGAGGGGGCTCTGTATTCCCAAGACCAGAGTCTTGCAGAACAGCCACCAGTTCTCAGATGGTGGCAGAGTACCTGGTCTTGGTTTCTTTCAATGACTTTTTTTAGTTTTCTTGATTTTCTTTTTTTTTTTTCTTTTCCATGCAAAAGAAATTTTATTTGAAGGCAGAATGGCTGAACAAAGAAAACCGGGGCCAAAGAAAGCAACACCATCGGTCCTAGGAATGACCTGCTCCTCTTATGGACTTCCCATTTCTCTTTACTCCTTCAAAGTAGCTCACGAAGCTGTGGCCCAGTGCAGAAACAGCGGATGGACTGGCCACAGCCATGTGGGCCCAGGCAAGGGCAGGTCACCGTGCCAGCCCACTGGCCAGGCCTGGCCTCAAAAGGACATCTGGAAAAGAGGAAGGCAGGAACCCACAGCTGCATTGACCTCCAGAACTTTCAAAGCAACTCAGCCTCACCTTGGCCTTCACTGCAAAGGAGAAGAAGTGCCTCATGGGGGACGCTACAAGGTGTCTGGCCCCAACACCGGAGACAGAGACGGCAGCACAGCTGTGCCCTTGTCTTCACTCCCCACACGATGACTCTGAACACTTCTCTTTAACAGTCACAGTCCTCTATACTCTAGCTCCCTCCCTCTCTCACAAAATTCCCATTTATTCAGGAATACATCCATCCATTTAAGAAAAGGTGTGCAGACTAACCAATTAGTGAGAGAAAAAGCTAATATTTATTAAATTCTACTGTGAGCCAAATATTTTATATATAGTATTTCATTTATTCCTCATAATAATCCTGTACAATAGGAATGATCAACCCATTTTATAGATGAAGAAATTAAGCCACAAAGAGGGCAGGAGGGAGGAAGGACGGGAGGAAGGAAGGAAGAAAGGAAGGACCATTTTGCCCAAGGTCATCCTGTTGGTAAGTAGCAGAGCTGGGATTTGAACCCAGAGCTGTACAATTCCAAAGACCAGGCCCTTTCAACCTCACCATGATAAAAGTTACTAAATACGTTAAAAAATGTAAAGTCAAGTTTCTTTCTCAGAATGCAATAAGACACGTTTCCCCAATAGAATTCTCAATAACTTGACTTAACAAATCTTTGTTTAATTGAAATAAACTTCAAACAACTCAAAAAACTCTCCTGAGCAGAACTGATTCTTTCACTGGGGATTTAAAAGGCACTTTGAGAACCTGTAATGCCCCAGGCCCATCATTATGGATATCAATTAACATCAGGCAGCACTGAAGAAAATGAACCTGGTTGTTGTCCATGCTGCCCCCTCCCCAACCTTACCTAAGCACACAGCCCTGCCTCCTCTGAGTCTCTGGGAATGATTAATTTCTCCTCTCTTCTGGCTCCCAGCCCTTGGCTCCCTGACTTACAAACAGGCTCACATTGCTCCCCTGTTCTATTGAGAAACAAAAACAAAACTATTTCTTAACCCTCTCCCCTCCTGAGCTGCCAGCCTGTCCCTCTGCTTCCCTTCACTTCTAACCCATCTGGAACAGATGCCCCATATTCTCTGTGAATGTCCTCACTCCCCACCTTTTCCTCAACCCCCTACCATCTACCTTCTGCCCCTGGTTCTCCACTGAAAGTGCTCTCCCTACAGTCACCCAGGAAGCCCCCTCACCACACCCAGTGACCTGCCCAGTCTCTCCAAAGTGCCAACCTCCTGCCCTTGAACTCTCTCTTGGGTGGAGCTGGAATACTCCCTCCTCCATTCCTTTTTACCCCACACCAAAAACATGGGTCTCCCCCTACAGGATTCTGACCTTGGTGCTTCTCTCATTCACCCTTGGCAAGTTCCACCCATCCAGGAGATTCAACTTTTGGTCCCATGCCAGTATGTCAGCACCTCCCAAACACCCCTCCCCACTTTCCCTTCCAACATTTCCCAGGATCTATATTTCTGCTCCACTCCTGACTTTGGAAACAAAAGTTAAACTGGATGTGTATTGTTCTTCCTGACCCAACCAGTGCCTATCCCTTCAAATTCCCTCTCTGCTAACTCCATGCAGGTATCCTGGTCCCCAAGGCCCACAATCTCCTAGGATGCCAAGTCCCATGCGTTCTCCTCCTCAGGTCCCCTCCACCTCCCCTCTCTGTCACCAGCAGGCTCTGGCCTCGATTACCATCCCACCTCCTAGGCTGGATCACCTTGCTTATTCCTGCAGTGCCCCCGGATTAATCTCCCTGAAGCACAGCTCTCACAGGTTGAAAAATGTCAAGCACCTTCCTATTCTTCTCTTGCCAAGAGAAGACAGGGCAGGCTCTTCTGCCTGGCATTCAAGGCTTCCTCCTGGTCCTACATGTACCCTGTGTTCCAGCTGCACCAGAGAATTCTCTGACTCACCTCCAAGTTTCCCACCTCTCTGTTCATAATTACATGGTCCCCTCAGCTTGGGATGCTTCCACTCCTTGAATTACCAAACCAACCTCCTAAGTCCTGGCAAGTGTCTTGGCCCTTTGTCCCCAGGCAGGTGGCTGAGGATGGTGGTGAAGACTGAGGTCCCGAGAGTCAGGCTGCGTGGGTTCAGAGCCTGGCCCTACCACCTGTTAGCTGCAGTGAACTGAAGACTGGTTGGTCATTCTGTGCTTCAGTTACTCCCCTTGTAAAATGGGGCCAATAACCATAGTGTTGCTGTGAGGATCAAATGGGGAAATACAGCTAAAAATCTTGCAAATAGGGTCTGGCAAATAATGAGGGCTTAATAAATGCCAATGGTTCAGTTATCCCTGGAGTCACCACCTGAAACAATCCAGACTCTGACACCATGACACTCTGCCCTTATCCCTTGTCACGCACGTCTTTTTTTTTTATTTTTAAATCTTATAGTGCAGTTATTGATATGGGGTCTCAGCCTCTAGCAGGAAGTAATCTCATCTGCACCTCCTCTCCCCAACACCATTCAAAAAAGCAAGAGGCATTCCATAAATGCTTGCTGAACTGAATAAAATTAAAGAGCTTATATTTAGTTGAGATCAAAAATTGTTTACTCTATCAGGAAAAGGCCCCACTTCTGAGGGATCCACAGCCAAAAAACTGGCCTCAGTAGGAAACAGAAGAAATCCCAAGGCTTTGGTAACTTCTTGTGGAATGAGCAGAGAAAACAAAGTAGAATTTTCTGAAATGAGGCGCACACACGGAATCCAGCTAGACAGGAAGCTTCCCTGGAAGGTCATCTTTGTGATATGAAGAACTCTACCCAAAATGCTCCTGACAGAACTCAGCATCAAAGGCCATCTTTCCAAAGTGGGGACACTAGCCCCGAAAGTGAGTCATGGCAACATTTGCCACAATTGCCACCATGTGGAAGAACAGCTGGGGAATCATGAGGGAAGGTATCCACACTCAAGCATGATGAGACAGGATTTGGCAGGGACAGACATCAGCTTTCACCCTTCCCCAGCCCTCAAGACATATGGCCTATCAGAGTTATACTCAGTTATATTAGGGTATACCCTAAACCCATGCCCTTTTCCAAACCTTAGAAAAAGCTATGCACTTAGGCTCTTTTCCATGAGCCACCATAAGTGCATATCATACAAAAACGTCTGGCAAACACAGCAGAACCCAATGCAGGCCCCAAAAATGAGGGCTAAGAAAGAGTGAGAGAGCTGCTTCAGCCTTTAAGAATGAGACCCCAGGAACATCAACAAAATTTTTCCCCACAAATGTCATGCTCGGAGGAAAGCAGAGAAGGGCAATGAGTGTGTTCCAGGCACAGAAGTAAGACCCTTAGCTCCCAACTGAGTTATTCAAACTCTGCTAGGTCTTCAAAGCTCAGCCAAGCCCTGCCTCATCCAGGAACCAGCCCTTCCCCTATGATCCTAGGGTACCTCAATTGGCACCATCCATATGGCCTGGAGTAGATACTGTTTGATACTTTTAGGTGACTCTTCCTAAGTCACTGATCCTGCTCTTCAGTGAGCTACTTGAGTTGGGAGACAATATTGCTCTTCACATCCCCACCCCTGCAAAGGCAACAATTCAGCTCCATCATTCTTCAAGGGAACACTGCTGAGCAGCGTGAGGAGGCAGGGCTACAGACAACTCATCCCATCAGTCCAGTCGGAGAAATAAGATGGCCTATCAGCTCATTCCAGTGTGACGTAGATAGTAAGAGAGATCCAGGTACAGGAGCAGGGAAAAGATCAGGGAAGGCAACCTTCAAGATGGCTTAAACACGGGAGGTACACAATTTATGGCTGGTTGGTTGGATTGTTGGTTGGCTGGATGGTTAATTGGTTGAATGGTTGGTTCGTTGCTTGCTTGCTTGCTTGGATGATTAGTTGGTTAAATGAATGTGTGAACAAGAAAAAGAAAGAGTGAATGAATGAATGCCAACAAATAAACTTGAGGATCAAGTTTAAATTGTTCCAATTCTATTAAAGACTATCAGTTTAAATGTTATGTCATTGTCCCAAACAGATCAGCATAATTTTTCCTTCCACTCTCCATCCCAAGTACATTACCTTATTTGTTCAATATTTATTTCCAGGTCCAGGAACACAACTGGGGAAAGACAAAAAAATAAGGCCCAATTCAAGTCCTTAAGTAGTTCACGGAATTAAATGTGAAGGTGTTTCCTAAAGCCGACAAACAAAAGAGAAGCAGCCAAACCCTTTACCAGGACAGGGATTAGGATGAAACAAGCAAGACACTTAATGATACAAATTTTACGGAGGCACTCACTCTCAGATTCATGCAGGTACCCACTGTGTACTTGAACAACCTTGAGAGTGAATGCCTCCTTAAATTTTGCATCCTAACTACTTCCTTTGCCTCAACCCAATCCTGTCCCTGCTGTTCACCTCTATGTGGGCTTCTCTTTGGAGTTCTGGTGGCCAGACTTGTTTAGTTGGTTGCTGGTTTGCTCTTCACATCTCCACCCCCTACAAAGGCAACAATTCAGCTCCATCATTCTTCAAGGGAACACTGCTGAGCAGCGTCCAACAGATATTCATCCTGGAGTGAGAAGAAAAGCACTAAGGAAAGAAGAAACTCCACAGCACTCCCCTGTTCCTCCATGCATCTCTCAACAGCTTCTCTCCACCTAGCAGCAGCTGCTTTCCCTGCCCAGCCCATCTCCCCAGTCTGCATGCCAGGTCTCAGCATCTAAGGCAGTGCTGGCCAAGGCCCAAGCATGGTCAGAGGAGGGTCTCAGGACTGCCACAGTGGTATCCATCCACAGATACAAGGCAAGACTACTCGCTCTTCCAAGGAGAGGTGGGTACACTCTCTCACCTCATAGCCACACTTTCTTGATCTCAAAGAAAATCTTTGAGTCATGGGAAATTGCTTTCCCCTGGGAGATGCACTGGATCAAAGACTCCGAAGCCCTGGAACTGAAGGTACCTGGGAGATATAATTATCGCACAAGAGTAGGGGTCATTGACCCCATCCCGGAAGGGCTCAGAGAGGCCTGTAATGTGCATGTTTAATCTCCTGCACAAGCTGGGAGGGCCCAGCAATGAGAGTGCTGTTCAGCGTGAACCGGGACATACGTGCAGAATAAGATGTGGGCCCCAAGATGAAAGATGGGGAAGGGAACAAGCTGAGCCCACGGCATCAGTGATGGTGGGTGGAGGGCAACCATACCCCCCACAGAGGAGTGGTCCTCAGAGGCAGTTACAGGTAGAGGCCAGACCACAGCCAGGCAGAGGGACCAGAGCAGGAAGCCCAAGCAGGCCACCTCACTGCGTGGGAGATACTGGCGAGCAGGAGAGCAGCTGGGTGTTTTACATGTCTCAAAAGCCTGCCAATTTCAAACCTCTGTAATCTGACAAAACGTCCAAACAATGTTCAGAGATAATTAAGATGGAAATTCCCCCATTACTCATCTCATGCGGTGCAGAGGTTGTCAGACTCAGGATGCTCAGATATGGGAAATAATCAATAAGCCACAAAGGCCACATCCTCTGCCAAGCCTCTGCTAAGCCCCACATGGGATTATTTATTCCCACTCAGGACACAGACAGGCATCTGTGTGTCTGCCGGCCGCCCCTCCTGACTTAGGGGGCCCTAGAAGGGCTGGGGACCAGAGAGAATCAGGATTCACCCATCTCTCTCCCCCTGGGGGGCAGATGGAGCATCTGTAGGAACCTGGCAAATATCAGCAGACTGGAATGATCCAACAAGGACAACCAAACAGCAGTCCCAGGAGCTGTGAGGATTGGCGAAGCTCTGCTGCCACCTACTGCCCATTCTCCTGCAAAACCCGAAACTGTTGGGCACATGGCCAATGTCAGAGTAGCAAAATTCCTGTAACTGCTGGTTTCAACACAAGGGCAGGGACGCTGTACAAGACGGCTTTGGACCATGGCCGTATCAAGGCTGGAGACCCACAGCAGACCAAGGCAGGTCCATCTGCTCCTGGGTTGATGAGCTGACATCACAGCCATTCTCACCCAGTGTACTGGTCTACTGTGCATCTTCTGCAGGAAACTGCCTCTCCAAGCCCAGGACCCTCCTGCCCCTCAATAGTACTCCCTAACTGAGCCCCAATCTCCCACTTCTTTGTGAGGGCCACAATTCAACCCTCAATTACACAGAGCCTTGTGGTAGGCCCTGAGCTTCAGAAGGCAAGTAGTCATCTGATACTTCCACACCCCCAGTCCCTAGCAAGTTCTGGACACCAAGCGGGGCTCACAAAACCCCTCCTGTTGGATTGATATCATGGGAGCATTACCTAGCCTTGAAGCCAGTAATGGGTTAATATGTTGCTCTGGCAAAGGGACTGCAGGTACTATGACACGAGGGACAGTCTGTGGGCCTGGCAACAGGGACTTCGTTCCAGCCTTCCCCTCTGGGGTCTATATCTTCATCTCCAAATGATCCCCACTTTACCTGCCTCACCTGGGCATCACATGTCCGAAAGGTGATGTCCATGAACAGCCTTTGTAACTTATGTTTATTATAACACCTGGGGACTGGATGAGTATAGAAGGAGCCATGAAAACTGAAGTGGAAGCTACTGGTGCCCCATCCAGAACCCCTTGAATGAGTGCATCCACCCCCTGCTGCTGTGAATTGCCCTGAGCCAAGCGGGAGCCATTTCACGCACCCCTCCCCAGCTTTGCACTGCCTGCAACACCCCAGGATGGTCAGCCCATGGCCACTGACTGATGTGAGGGACCAACTCTGACGCAATTCATGCACCACATCTCCCTGTGGGATGAAATGAAACCCCACATCCCCGCTGAGCTCCTTCCTGCCCTGTTCTGCTTCTCTCATTCCCTTCCTCCTGAGACAACTTCCACAGTAAATTACATACAAATGGATCTCTGTCTTAGGGTTTGCTTTCAGGGCACTGGTTCCCAAAGTTATGCATGTACCAGATCATCTAGAGGGCTTGAGAAAATGCAGACTTCTCTCAACATTATGAAGGGAATATCTGAAAATCCCATGGCTAACTTCATGCTCAGTGGTGAAACACTGAAAGCTTTCCCACCATAAGATTAGGAACAAGATGATCGCCACCGTTGCCACTGTGATTGCCGCTGATGTTCAACATTGTACTAGAAGTGCTAGCCAGAGCAATTAGGCAGGAAAAAGAAATAAAGCCACTCAAATTGGAAAGGAAAAGTCAAACTATCTCTATCCACAAATGACATGATCCTATATTTAGAAAATATAAATTAAGAAAAAAACACACAGATTGCTGAGCTTCACTCCCAAAGCTCTGTTTCAGTAGGTCTGAACGGTATTCCTAACAAGTTACCAGGTGTTGCACGTGCTGCTGGTCCAGGGATCACAGTTTGAGAACCACTGTTCCAGGAACCTGACCTAAGACAGAAACAATTCAACAAGTAATAGGCAAAGGAGCTGGGGATGATAGGATTTACCCGTGCAACAGTCAGCCCCATCTACCAACTTGTAACACTGTAGCCAGGAACAGCAGAACATCAGGCTTCCAGAAACACCCTCATGTTCCGGGTTGGGGGTGATTCCACATTGCTGAGCCCTAAATCACTTTACTGTGCACCTATAGGAGATTGGAAGAGCCCACAATCTAGGAGGGACACCAAAGGCTCAAGGCCCTGGGTTTTTGTACTCATCCTTTACACAAGATGGGCCTCCAAGCTCAGCTGAATAGACTGTGAGTCTTGGGTCAGAGAGAAGTCAGCGGGAGAGGTCTGGGGCTCCCTAAGTCCACATATAGAATGCAAGGTGAGGGATGTCAGAGATGGAGGAGCCCCCAAAGAGCATGCCCTCCAAACTCTTCACTTACAGACAGGAGATTAGAGCAGGGGTTCTTAACAAGGGGTCCATAAGCTTGAACTGAAATTCAAAAAAACATTATTCTTGTGGGGACATGTTGGTGTGGGTGTGATACATTTATTAAATAATACACAGTATAGTATGGACTTAGTAAGGGGTCCATGGTTTTTACCTGACTGGCAAAGGGGTCCATGGAACAAAAAAGCTTATGAACCCTGGATTAGAGGCCCAAAGAAGGCTGGAGAACTGCTCAAGGCAGAAATCCACCTTGCAAAACAGGAAAAATAAATGTTCCACTTAAAGACAAGAGAGGAAACTGCTTTCACTGTCACCAGAGAATGACTGTGAGCAATCATATTAATTTGGGCTCTAGTAATGGCCCTAGTATGAGAGACAATCCCTTAAGAGATTCAAAAGACCAAAGCTCAGAAAAGAATTGTCCTGAGGGACTTCCAGGAAGATGGCAGACTAGTAAGACACGGGAATCTCTTCTCCAGAAAAATAGCTAGAGAACAGGCTGAAACAGCCCCGAAACAGACCTTCTAGGGTTTAGGACAGCAGGTGAGGGTTGCACACCACCCAGAGGAGAGAGGGACAAAAGAGGGAAATCACGATGACAGAACCGTGAGTTGGAACCAGCAGCAACTGCTGCTGCCAGCACCCTCCCCGACACTCTTTAGAATTCTCGGGCCTCTGGGCCTGCGACTACAGACAAATGGGGCTCTAGGGATCTACCACTCTCAGAAAGGGGAGAGAGAGAGACACAGCCTTAGGCTGACTCAAGTTCTGACCCGCAAATTTGGGCTGTGGAGCCCCACGGACCCTTCCACATGGTGGTTTGCCCTGGGAGCCTAGGAAGGACTGGAGCAACCCGACCCTCGCAACCTCCCTCTCTTCTAGCCTGGACTAATTGTTGAGGACTCCACTGGAGAGGGGAGAGAGAGCCTGGGGCTGACCCTGCTTTTGACTTGCAGGTTTGGTCTGCCCTGTCCCGAGAGCCCTTCCAGGCCGGGTGGGGCTGCGCCATTGTTTGCCTTGGAGCCTTAAAGGGGCTAAAGATATACAAACCTCCAATCTCCTCCTCTAACAGGGACTGATTGCTGAGGATTCAGAGGGGAGAGGAAATATTTCCTAGCTGGGAAAAGGGAGGGGGCTGCCAGAGAAGACTAGAGAACTGCCTCAGAAAGTTTGAATTACAAGGCTCTTAGGCCCCAGACAGGAAGCTCTACCACATTGATCTGGTCTGTGTCACAACAAAAACACTCCAACCAGGCATTGAATTGAGAGCGGCCAATGAGCGCCATCTCCTGGCAGACCAAGGAAGTGCACATAAGAAAATAAAATAGGAGAGGCTTTTCCTGGCTTCTATAGCTTCCCCGCCCAAGGCCCTAGGAAACGACTTTACAACCAATTACTGGGTCCAGTGCCCTGTTTTGAGCTACCAGCAGAACAAGCCTAACAATCAAGGTTGAGCCAAAAATCAAAGAGCTGTGGTAACTCACAGCCTCCTGACACTAAAACCCTATAAAAGAGAAAGAGATAGAGCATCTAAGTAAAATACAACCTAACCAGATGCCTAAACACCAGCAAAAAATTATGAGCCATACTAAGAAAATAGAAGACATGGCGCAAGAAAAGGAATACATCAAAGTCCCAGAAGAGATGCAGAATTTGAGAGAACTAATCAGTGAGATGAGCACAAATTTCCAAAATCAAATTAATGAGATGAAAGACAATATAGTTAAAGAGATAAATGACATCAAGAAGGTATTGAGCGAACGCAAAGAAGAATCTGAAATCCTGAACAGAAAAGTAACGGAGTTCATGGGAATGAAAGACACAATAGGTGAAGTCAAAAACACATTTGAGGCATACAACAGCAGACTCGAAATGATAGAAGAAAGAATAAGTGATACCGAAGACAGAGCAGCTAAAATTGAAGAGAGAAAAGAACACAGAGAGAAAAGAATGGAAAAAATTGAGCAGGGGCTCAGAGAGTTGAATGACAACACAAAACGCAACAACATACGTGTCATAGGAGTTCCAGAAAGGGAAGAGAAAGGAAAATGTGCAGAAAGAGTATTTGAGAATTAACACCAATTCTGTTTAAACTCTTCCAAAAAATTGAAGAGGAGGGAAAATTACCCAACACATTTTATGAAGCCGACATCACCCTAATACCAAAGCCAGATAAAGACTGTACAAGAAAAGAAAAATTACAGACCAATCTCTCTAATGAACATAGATACAAAAATTCTCAACAAAATACTTGCAAATCGAATCCAAGCAGCATATCAAAAGACTTATACATCACGACCAAGTGGGATTTATTCCTGGTATGCAAGGCTGGTTCAACATAAGAAAATCAATCAATGTAATACACCACATTAACAAATTGAAGGGAAAAAAACACATGATCATCTCAATAGATGCAGAAAGGCATTCGACAAAATCCAGCATCCTTTTTTGATAAAAATACTTCAAAAGATAGGAATAAAAGGAAAATTCCTCAATATGATAAAGGCATATACGAAAAACCCACAGCCAACATCATACTCAATGGGGAAAGGTTGAAAGCTTTCCCTCTAAGATCGGGAACAAGACAAGGATGCCCACTGTCACCATTATTATTCAACACTGTACTATAAGTTCTAGCTAGGGCAATTAGACAAAACAAAAAAATTAAAGGCATCCAAATAGGAAAAGAGGAAGTAAAACTCTCACTGTTTGTGGATGACATGATCCTGTACTTAGAAAATCCTGAAGTATACACATCAAAGCTACCTGAACTAATAAATGAGTTCAGCAAAGTGGCAGGATACAAGATCAACACGCAAAAATCAGTAATGTTTTTGTACACTAGTACTGAACAACCTGAGGGGGAAATCAGTAGGAAAATTCCATTTTCATTAGCAACAAAAAGACTCAAATACCTAGGAGTTAATTTAACCAAAGAAGTACAGGACCTATATACAGAAAACTACAAAACAATGCTAAAAGAAATTTAAAAAGACCTAAACAAATGGAAAGACATTCCATGTTCATGGACTGGAAGAATATCGTGAAGATGTCAATCTTGCCCAAACTGATTTATAGATTCAATGCAATACCAATCAAAATCCCAACAGCTTACTTTACAGAATTAGAGAAGGCAATTACCAAATTCATTTGGAAAGGTAAGTGCACCAGAGTAGCCAAAAGCATTCTAAAAAAGAAGAGCAACGTGGGAGGAATTTCACTGCCTGACCTGGAAACATATTACAAAGCTACAGTGGTCAAAACAGCATGGTACTGGCATAAAGATAGACACATTGATCAGTGGAATAGAATTGAGAACCCAGAAATAAACCCTCACCTATACAGTCAACTGGTTTTTGACAAACCTACCAAGCCCACGCTAATGGGAAAAAACAGTCTCTTCAACAAATGGTGTTGGGAGAACTGGATATCTATAACCAAAAGAATGAAAGAGGATCCCTATGTCACCCCCTATACAAGAATCAACTCAAAATGGATCAAAGATCTAAATATAAAAGCAAGAACCATAAAACTACTAGAAGAAAATGTAGGGAAACATCTTCAAGACCTTATAGTAGGTGGTGGTTTCTTGGACCTTACACCCAAAGCACGTGCAACAAAAGAAAAAATAGATAAATGGGACCTCCTCAAAATTAAACACTTTTGCACCTCACAGGACCTTGTCAGAAGGGTGAAAAGGCAGCCAAGTCAATGGGAAAAAATATTTGGAACTCACATAACAATAAGGGTTTAATATCCAGGATATATAAAGAGATGTTACAACTCAACAATAAAAAGACAAATGACCTAATTAAAAAATGAGCGAAGGACTTGGATAGACATTTCTCCAAAGAAGAAATACAAATGGCAAAAAAACACATGAAGAAATGCGCAACATCACTCATTATTAGGGAAATGCAAATCAAAACTACAATGAGATATCATTTTACACCTATCAGAATGGCCACTATTAAAAAGACAGAGAGGGAAACGGATGTGGCTCAAGAGGTTCGGCGTCCATCTACCATACGGAGAGACCGGATTTTAATCCCCAATACCTCCCGGTAAAAAAAAAAAAAAAGACAGAGAACTACAAGTGTTAGAGAGGATGTGCAGAGATAGGAACACTTCTTCACCGTTGGTGGGAATGCAGAATGGTACAACCACTATGGAGGACTGTTCGGCAGTTCCTAAAGAAGTTGAATATAGACTTGCCACGTGACCCTGCAATACCATTACTGGGTATATACCCAGAAGAACTGAGAGCAGTGACACGAACAGACATCTGCACACCGATGTTCACAGCAACATTATTCACCATTGCCCAAAGTTGGAAACAACCCAGGTGTCCATCAACAGATGAATGGATAAACAAACTGTGGTCTATTCACACGATGGAATATTATGCAGTTGTAAGAAGAAATGAAGTTGTAAAGCACATGGCAACATGGATAAACCTGGAGGACATTATGTTGAGTGAAGCAAGCCAGACACAAAAGGACAAATACTGTATGAATGCATTACTATGAACCAAATATACTGTGTAACATATTATTTGATCCAAAAAAAAAAAAAAAAAATTTATATTTATCCATTACATTTAATTGAGAAATGTATATATTTATTCATCTGTGTTTACTTTTTAGTTTTTAATTGTTTATATTTTCAATTATTAAATATACAAATAAAGTTAAATAAAAAATAAAAAAAATAAAAGAATTGTCCTGTCATAGAAAGACAACAGAAGCTTAAGTGGGAACCACAGGACAGCTCACTGCTCATGTCTCTGGACTCCGAGCACATGGCCCAAGGCCGACAGGCTACAGGAAGGCCAGTCAACAAAGGAACACCACTGGCCAATAAAAGTATCATGGCTGATGAGAGACATGGATCATGTTCCAATGACCACGGCCTAAACCTGCCTCAGTCTTCCTCATCCAGGGAATGGCAACCTGCTTCTTCCAGGTGTTCAGCCAGATCCTTTGGAGTCATCCTTGGCCCCCTGTCTCACACAGCACATCTAGTCCATGGGCAAATCCTGTTGACTCCATCTTAGATGTGTGTATATATATGTACATAGAAACCAACCCATGTCTCACCGCCTCCCTGAGCCAAACCACTATCAGCTCTCTTCTAACTCTTGGAATTGCCTCCTAACTGGCCTTCTGCTTCCACCCTTGCCTCCTTGAGTCTTATCTCAACACACCAGCCAGAGGGACATTTTTAAAACACGTCAGATCATGCCATGCCTCTGCTCAACTGCCTCTGGGAGTAAATGTCAGTCCTTTCGGCAGCTTCCAAGGCCCTATGTGATAGGCCCTTGCCCCCTCTGGACTCCCTCTTCTCCATACCCTTTCATCCACTCAGGTCTCCAACCAGCCACCCGGCTTCCACCTCAGGGCCAGGCTGTGCAATCTTTACATTTGCTCCCAGGGATCAAAGGGCTTGTTCCCTGTCATCCTTCTGATCTCTCAAAGGTCACCTCCTCAGAAAAGTTCCCTCTGGCTATCCCTTTATAAAACAGCAACCACACCCCAGGGCTCCCTATCCCCCTTCCCTGATTTCTTTTTCCTTATCACCCTCAGGTATATTATACATTTGCTCTTCTCATTGTTGGCTGCCTCCACCATTAGAAGTGTAAGCTCCAAGAGGGCAAAGACTTGATGCTTTGTTCAAGCTGAGTCCCCGGTGGCTACAACTATGCCTAGCACACAGTAGGTCCTCACCGGTGGTGTGCTGGTAGATGTTAAAAACTGGCTCTCTGCGAGACGAGGACCCTTATTTGTAGTGTTTGCCAATTTCTGTAGTGTAAATATTCCTACCATGACCACTTTCAAGATCCCAACTTTCTGTCACTGAAGGCAGAGAAGAGATGCTGACAATCAACAGTCTGCACAAGCTGGCTCTAACACACCACTAGCACTCACACAACAGTTGTTGAATAAGTGAATTGAATAAAACAAATATGTCCATGAATTGATGGGTTCTTTTTTGAGGCTCTGGGCCCAGGAACTCGGGATCTGAAATCAAGTCTCTCCAAAACCAAGAGAGTTAGTACATGATGAACAGCACTTTATGTCTTGGTTAAGGGCAATTCTGATGGAGGTGAGCGCAGGAAAGACCATACATATTTAAAGCAAAAGTTTAAGCATTAGTCAGAAGGTGAGAACAGAGTTTATGAAGGAACTGTGCTGCAACGGCAAAAGCTCAAATTAGTTACTTCCCCTCTGCTCTCTGAGGCTCCGTTTCTCATCTGCCAAATGAAGGGCTTGGATCTATGGATCTTCCAGCCCTGACAGTCTATGTATATATGAAGTTATGAATTTTAAATGGCTCCTAAAGTAGCATCTATTCCAGTCTGCTTTTTAAAACCACCTGATTTGAAATCTCTTTTTTTTTTTTTAATCCAAATTATTAGTCTACGTTGAACTTGAAATTCCACGGACTCTATCATGCTTTAAGGCTGCATTCTGGGAAAATATCGCCTTCCCCCAGGGCAAAATCAATTAATGCTCATGCAATTAGCTACTGCCCTGAGCTCCCTGGCACTCACCACTGCAGGCAGCACGCCAGGCATCCTCCACCCCACAAACCTGCTGCTCCCAGGGCCCGCGGGGCCGTGAGTTTTCCTGTTTCCCTTCCCACACATGATCCACATGAAAAAGAGACAAGCAGACAGGCAGGCAGAGGGAAATGTCCAGAGAGGGTGAAAATCGCAAAATTCTTCTGGGAGTCGTAGAGAGGGGGATTGAGAGGACTGAAGGAAGATGAACACGTTAACTGTAATAAGACCAAAAGAAAAAAGAAAAAAAAAAGATTAAAATTGCTGCAACAAAGAAACAGTTGCTGTTTTAGTCTGCTAGGCTGCTAAAAGCAGATACCATAAAATGGGTTGGCTTTTAACAGTGGGAATTTATTCACTTACAAGCTTATAGTTTTAAGGTTGAGAAAAATGTCCAAATCAAGGCATCATCAAAGCCACACTCTTCTTCCAGAAGACCAGCTGCTGGTGATCCTGGGCTCCTATCACATGGCAAGGCACATGGCCGTGTCCACCAGTCTCTCCCTTCTCTTCCAGGTTTCAATGCTTTCAGCTTCTTGTTTCTGTGGCTTTCTCTCTCTCTGAATTTCAATCTCTTATAAAAGAGTCCAGTAAGAGGATTCAGACCCACCCTGGGCCACACCTTAATTGAAGTAACTTTATCGAAAGGTCCTACTTACAATAGGTTTATACCCACAGGAATAGATTAGCTTTAAGAACATGATTTTCTGGGGTCTACACAGTTCCAAACCACCACAGTTGCCATCTGTGGTAGGCAGAATAGTATCCCACCCCCCAAAGACATCCTTATCCTCATCCCTGGAAATTGCATCCCTGGTGACAAGGCAAAGGGGGGTTAAGGCTGCAGATGGAATGAAAGGAGCTAATCAGCTGACCTTAAAATGGGGGAGTTAGGGAGCAGATGTAGGTTAGGTTGGTTGAGCGCCTGCTTCCCATGTACGAAGCCCTGGGTTCAATCACCGGTACCTCCTAAAAAAATAAATGAGGGAGTTATCTGGGATTATCTTCAAGTTAAATATAACTTGAAGACCAGTCCCTATTGCCAGATGCCCAATGTGACGTTTCGAGCCAATATAATCACAGTGGTCCTTTTAAATGGAAGATGGGGACAGAAAAGGGAGAAGTAGGGAGATGGTAGCATGAAGACTCTGCCCAATGTTGCTGGCTTGGAAGATGGAAGAAGAGGCCATGAGCCTCTAGAAGCTGGGAAAGCCAGGAACAGGTACTCCCCCAGCACTTCCAGAAGGAATACAGCCCTGAAGACACCTTAGCCTAGTAAGATCTATATGTGACTTCTGACCTCCAGAATAGTAAGATAATAAATTTGTGTTGTTTTAAGCAACTAAGTTTGTGGCAATATGAACCAGCAGCAAGAGGAGAGTAATACACCGTCATATTTGCCCCCACTGTCAGGCCAGCTGGACCTGATCCTAACTCATGCCCTTTGTGACCCTGAGGAGGCCTTAGTATCACTATCTATACTATAAGCCTTCACATCTTGGTATCTTACTCATGGTGCTTGAGGGGGCACATATTTGCTCAGTAGTTCTGACAGTTAAAGGCAATTGACATGCTAATGCCATGGGTTGGGTTCCCCCAGGAAGACAGACAAGTCTTCTCAATTTAATATCCACAGTTACATCCGTGTGTCCAAAGGAGACTAGGAAAAAAGTGGCTGAATCTTGTGTAGCCCACGCTCACAGCTGGAAAATATAACTTGAGACCAGTCCCTATTGCCAGATGCCCAATGTGACATGTTTCAAGCCAATAAGCAGAAAATCAACCACACTAGGTCCGTGCATTGCCTTCTGAAGGCCCAGAGACTCATCCAAAGGGACTCTCATCCAAATAACAGGCCAGTGTGCCCGAGAGAGGGCTGTTAGCAACACACCTGAGGCCACCTCCAACCAAACCATCAACCTTCACCCAGGGCCCCTTGGGGAGCCATCAGGCTTGGAGCACCCAGCTCCAGTGACTTGTAAATGCAAAGCTTACTCTCCTGTGCTGTTAGTCCTGCAGTTAGTTTCTTGAGGGTCTACTCTGTGCCAGTTTTAATAACCCAGCATCACGGTAAGAGGCAGAGTGAGCTGAGGATTACAGGGTAGTCACTGTCATATCCCAATGCTCAGGTCAGGCCAGCGTCCCAGCTGTTCTTGATGATCATGAGAGGAACCCAACGATGGCAGCCCTGACAAGCCAGGGACAAGTGACAGTTGTCCCCAAATGGCCACAATCCCCATAATGGGGGCCCACATGACATATCTTCTAAGCATCTTTTAGATCAAAGGAAACAGGAGTGAAATAAGAATTGAACCATAAAGTAGTTCCCTCAGTTCCTGAAGTCAGACATAAGGAGTCAGAATCAGAAGGCCTTGCTGCACAGATATGCATGCCCCCAACAACCCAGTAGGGCGCCCCCTCCTGCCCCTATCCCCAAGACATATGCTCCCTCCCCGAGCCCCTGTCTTTAGATGTGGCTTCCACAGCCACCCCTGAGCCTCACCGTGCAAGGCCCTGAGAAGGCTCCAAGTCACCACCTTCCCTCCACCTTCCTTAGGATAGAATGTGCTGAGTGCACAAGGCAGCTTTGCTGTCATCTCAGTGTACCTTGTCGTGTTTTAGAAGAATGATACAGGCACATGTTCATTTGACGGTGAACTCCTCAAGCTCACACTAGGACTCAGACCCACATTCACTGAATTGAATAAATAAATGATGGAGGAGATGAGGAGGGCGGGGACAGTGATAGTAGGGTCACTGTGGTCCTGTTTTGAGTGCTAAGTACAGTTGTGCACAGTGCGTACTGGCTGAGGGAATGAGAGAGGGCTGAAAGCCAGGGCAGATCCCATTTGCCAAACTGTGAGCCTTGGCCCTGCATCCACCCAGAAGCTTGATAGGTTACTTGAATTTTCTGTGCCTCATTGTTTCCTGTCTGTGAAATTAGGATAGTAACTGCTGGGAATTTGTGTTTTCTGGGAGTTTGGAGGGAACTCTACTGGTGTGCTCCTCCTGTCCTTTACTCGGTCTACCCTAAGGAAGTGTAACTTGTCTGACTGGGAAATTGGGTTTTAAAAAAAATGAAATGAAATGAAATAAAAAGAGAATGCTCAGCGCAGCTTTACTCCTTTTCCTCTTGGGAGTGAGGGCTCTTCCAGGGCCTGGCTCCTCTTCCCCCAGGAGGCCATGTAGGAGACCCATCGTGGGCCAACCCTGCCGGTGATGAGGTGGGGACACCTGTCTAATTCTGGCTCACCAGCCCTCATGGTTTGCTATCTTCTCTACCTTCACCTTGATCAGTCACAGAGCTGATACATATTTTAGTTCCAAATCTACCTGATAGCCTTTGTTTGTTTATCAATTTGTTCAGAACTCAAGAGGAGGAAAAGAATACTATTTGAGACACCACCCCCCAAAAAAACCAACAATAATATCTGTCTCAATGGATTATTATAACGAGCAAATGAGATCACATACAAAAGTGCTTACTATGGTGCCTAGCACAAAGGACAAGCAGTGGCTAAAAAAAGGTCCCAGAAATATTTGCTGATTGACTAATAAAAAGATCAACACTGTAATGCACATGTGAAACACTCCTGATTATACTTCTTCTGATATGGGAGGAAGGGACTATGGAAGCACCCCTACCTACTACCCTCTTCTTATAAGACAAATTCATACCATCTTTCAAGGGTTTAATAACTGGCCCAAGGACAGAGTTGATTTCCCGTTCCAGGTCACTAGACTCCAGAGCCCATGTGCCCTACCTCCTGAATACCGTGTGAACAGTAGGTTCTCAGTAAAGATCTGATGGTTGAAGCAGGGGGTTCAGAATAATCCTGGAAGGAAGAATCACAGACCAACAGAACGCACGAGTTGGAAGGATGCTTGGAAATCATCTACCCAGGGTCTGCATTTGGCAGGCAGGGACACAATCCCAGAGAGAAAATGACCATCTCAGGGCTAACTAGTGAGTAGGACAAAGCCAGGACTAGAACCCAGGTCTTTCATGGGTCTCTCCCAGCTACTGCCCTTTCCACTCGACCCACCATCTCCCACAGATTCTGCAGCCTGACAATTGTCCCACTCATTACGTTTGAGGTATTCTTCCCTGCTATAAGTGCAAACTTCTTCTGTCATTGAAGGGCAAAACAAGAACCTCTAAGTCTAACTGTAGGCAAACAGATTTTAACTTGGTGTGAAGAGTTTTCTAAGAGTCATAATTATGCAAAAAATGCCCTGGGAAGCAGTGAGTTCCCCGTGAACTGGAGGCATTCAAGCTGAAGCCGGTTACCATCTAGAAACTATGGAAAGAATTTATATTCAGGGAGAGAGGTGACACCATTCATTCATTTATCCATTAGACTCTGGAGCTAGCTTCCTAGAGTAACTTCTCTGAGTTGGTTATCCTCATCTGTAAAATGGGGATTATAATAGTATTTCCTTCATAGATTGTTTATGAAAATCTAAAGAATAAATTTACCTAAAATCCTTAGAACACTGTCCTATGCTAAATAAGCCCATCTCGAAAGTTTATTGATCATGTTGTTGTTGTTGTTGCTAGTAGTAGTTTCAACAAATACTCACCAAGTACCTACTAGGTACCAAGTACTCTTCTAGGTACAAGAAATCAAAGTATCTGCTCGCATGAAACTTATATTCTATTGTAGGAGAGACAAAGAATAGATACATAAATAAATAAAATAATATTAGGCACTGTGATGACAATAAAGGGCAGAGGTGAGGGGGGCAGGGATGAAGGCAGTCAAAGAAAACCACTCTACAGGGGAACCTGGTCAATAAGAAAGAGAGACCTGTGAGAGGATTTGGGAGCAGGGCCTTCACAGCAGGAGGACAAGCCAGTTCTCCTTCATGTAGGAACAAGCTAGGCAAATTGGATGGACAGAAAAAAAGGCCTATAGAAAGAATAAAGGACTGTATTTAGCTATGTCAATAATAAAGGAAAGGGAAAGAAGGGGAACTGACCCAACCAAGAGACTAAGACATAACTAAAAAGCCATAGCAATAAAAAAATAATGAGTGTGGCCATGTGATATTTTTCCTGGAAAAAAAAAAAAAAGACCAGTGAAATAGAGCAGAGAGCGCAGAGACATGTCCATTTGAGAACTTAGTAAAGAATTAAGGTGGCTGTACTAATCCATCTGGCAAAGATTACAGAGTAGACAGTGGAGAGTAGATAGTGTCTCACTATGGGGGAAAAATAAAAGTGGATCTTTTCTTCCCAACAAACATGAAAGATATTTTAATGCAAAAGAGTATATGGAAAAAATTAAAGACTTCAATGTGAATGCTAGAAAAATTATGGGAGACTATCACTGAAACCAGAGGGCATGAAAGAACTCAATAAAGAAAACTTCAAAAGTACAAATCATGTACAAACAAAAGAGGCTGATTATGCCAAAATTAAGTATTTCTATTCAACAAAGGGCATAATGTATGTTATTAGACAAAATGACAGAATAAGAGAAGATATTTTACAAAGCCTAAAACTAACAAGAGATTAGTATCTACCAGAGGGAAATTAAATATTTTCTGGAGGGAGGTAACATTAACTAGAGCTTATATAATTATTCATACACAATGTCTATAATTCAATCAAAATGATCAGAAATACAAAAAAAAAAAAAAAAAAAAGGACAAAATGATCACAGTCCAAAAAAAGATGGACGTTAGAAGCAGCTATTGTGGTTACTGAACAGATACTTTAAAATGACTATGAATATGTTTAAGAAAATAAAAATGGAGAGTTTCATGAAAGACTATATAATCTGTCTTTGAAAAGAAAAAGAAATTCTAAAACTAAAAAAAAAAAAAAAAAACTGAAATTAGTAATTTCTCAGATAGGTTTAATAGCATATTAGATATGGCAAAAGAGAAGAAACATGAACCGGAAGATAATGAAGAGAAAATATCCAGATTAAAGTACAGAGAAAGAAAAAGATGAAAAGAGTGTTTTTTAAAACCTGTAGAACATGTTGAAAATATCTTATATATATGTAATTGGACTCCCCAGAGAGAATGAGAGAATATGGGACAAAAGCAATAATATTTGAAAAGATAGCCAAGAATTGTCAAAACTGATTAAAGGTATCAAGCGTCCCTCAGTTTCAGGAATCTCTACACACCACAAGCAGGATAAATATAAGAAAACCACACACGTAAGCACATCATAGTAAAACTGTTGAAAATCAAAAAGAGACAATCATAAAAGAAACTATGGAGGGAAAAGGAGCCAGGGGGAATAAAAGGCATATCATATTCAAAGGAGCATCAATAAAACTATTAGCTGACTTGTCAACAGAAATGATGAATGTCAAAGGCAATGGAACAACACATTTAAAGTTATGAAAAACTAAATCATTAATTTAGAATTCTATACCCATTGCAATTATCCTTCAAAAGTGAAGGCAAAATTAAGATATTTTCAGGCAAACAGCAACTGAAAAAAATTATTGTAACACCACTAAAGAATATTAAAGGGAGTTCTTCAAGTGAAAGGAAAATGTAAATGGAATGCTTATTCCAACTAAAATAAAAACATGCCAGACTGGATTAAAAACTCCAAATATATGCTGCTTATAAGAAATAATTTTTTTGGGGGGGTGGGGGGGGAATTTTACCTTTATTGTTACTGAGCAACAATAAAACAATTCTGGAATAGCAGCCCCAGGAACCACACATTGCAAGCATCTTTTTCATCCAAAAACACGTTTTAAAAAGTTGCTGTTTTTTCAATCAGGCACAAGGACTGGTTGTAGGGATAGGGGCTGAATCTAAGGATTGTGAAACCCACATCTCCTGGACTTTGGAAAGGTGAGGATGGAGAGTAATATGGGTTACCAGCAGCAAGGGTTAGAGAAAGCAACTTTCAAAACTAAGTAGATTCGAGAAGACTTTCTCATCTCTTGTGGGCTAAGGGCTGAAGAGTGGAGAGAGAACAGGGTTCGGAGTCAGAAACAAGGTTTGAGTTCAACGGACCTGGGCAAGCTGCTCCATCTCTGGATTGGAAGCCCAGTTTCCTTAAGCATAAAGATGGGTAAGAGGGCACACCACTTAGGGATTTAGATATCTTGTTTTACCAAGATTTAGGGGTTACGAAACCACAAAGTAATGAAAGGAGTAACAGATTTGGTGAGGCCAGCTGTGAAAACAAGATGATCTTGCCTTTTTTTTTTTTTTTTTTTTGGTATAAGGGCACAATATTTAATACGACCACCAGTCATCACAAAATAATTTCCATCCTTTGTGCCTGGGCTGGCAGCCTCATGCACTGTGACATTCCTACACTCAAGCATTTCATCCAAGCACAAACGTTTAAGAGTACATTAGGATGACCCACTGATGTGTTTTTTTTTTAATTGATGACTACCCTTGTGAGTCTTTGCTCTTGTAAATGAGACTTAGCCTGCAGTTGTGGGGTGCCTAAGGGTTGCCACCTGAGAGCCTCCTTGTTGCTCAAATGTGGCCTCTCTCTAAGCCAAACTCAGCATATGATTGCATTACCTTCCCCCCAACGTGGGACATGACTCCCGGGCATGAGCCTCCCTGGCAACGAGGGATTAATACCAAGTGCCAACTGGCAACACAACTGGAAAAAGACCTTGAATAAAAGGGGGAAATGGTAAAGACAAATGAGTTCAAGTGGCTAAGAGACTTCAAAGAGAGTCGGGAGGTCATCCCAGAGGTAACTCTTACGCACACCTCAGTAGGAGCTCATAGAACATCTAAGTGCCTATCACCCCACTCATTGGGGTTCCTGAGAGCTCCGGAGTCACCCTGGTCCTATATAAGGGGGGATAGCCCCAGAGACTGATGCCTTATCAGTGGGTTCTATTTTGGAATCTGTGCTCCTGAGAGTGACAGAATTAGACTCAAATAAGTCCTCCCTGCACATGGTTCACCAGTCCCTTCTATTCAAACCTATATGTGATGCTGGAGTTTTTAGGTATACTTCCAGAGATTGGAGCCTCCCGCCTACCTACGTGCCAGGTGTGCATGAAATCTAGGTGGTGCTGCAACTCCTACCCTACAGCTCAATGGACTCATCCAAGTCACCTGGTGAGGAGACAACGATGGGCAATGGCCATCCCAGGGAATGGAGAGGGCCTGCATCTGCAGGCAGGATCATCCCACCCACCAATATCCATGGGATATAAGCCCTCTCTCACTTGGAGTTGGAGTGGACATCACCATCCCAGTCCCCTCAGGATTGGGGGAAGAACTATGGACTAGAGTGGACTTGATGGTATTCTCTTGTTCACATATGGTGATTCTAGCAATGCAAGAAATTATAACAATGAGGTGGAGCCAGTGGCCACTTGACACTTTTGGGGTAGGGAGGGATGAGAAGTTGAAATACAGGGGCTTCTTTGGGAGTTGGAGGTTATCCTGAGTACTGTTGTGGCAACGGATGTAGGCCATTTTAAATCAGCACACACCACTCAGAACTGAGTGGGAGACAGTGTGGTCTACAGTGTGAACTGTGGTCTATGGTTGGTGGCAAGGCTCCAGGATATGTAAGTTCATTGAGGGTGGTGGGCCACACTGTGGGAGATGTTTGTGTGGGATGTGGTGGGAGGTGTGGGAGGTAGGCAACATGGGAATCCCAGTGGGTTCCATGTAATATTTTGGGTAATCTAAGCACCTCTTAAAATATATGTATATATATATATAAATAACATTTTTGTAAGCAAATACACATATATGCATATATATTTATATATCATTTTGCAAATGTTTGTATGTATTGTGAGAATTTTTATTTTTACCCATAATTAAAAAATTAATTAATTAATTAAAAAAAAGAGTACATTAGGCAATTGCCAATGCACAGGTAAACGGACACTTAGTTATTTTTCTTCTTAATCATTTTTGCTGCACAGTAAATTACAATCGCATGTCAGTACAACCTCACTGCTCTACAGATGACAACCTTTACCCTCACCAAAGGCCAGCGCTACAGCCGATCCCAGCAGCCTTTGCATACTCGCCCCCTGCATCCCCTGCGCCCCTGTACCCTGCATAGCTCCACTCGCTTTTGTTGGTCCTAGAAAGCCTCGTGGTGTTGAGTCGAGGATGCGGGCAGGAGGCCGAGGCCTTCAAGGTTTGGCTTACCTGTGCTGCCTGGGCACAGCCTCTGCTGGTCCCGCCTCTCATGGACACACTGACCCGCAAGTGGTTAGAGATAAACTTTAAATATATGCTGGACCATAAAGCAAGCCCCCCAAAATATCAAAAGATTAAATTTATACAGATATATATGACCGCAATGGAAATAGCAAGAAATCAAAAACAAAAAGAAAGATCCCCAAATATTTTTAAATTATCCAGTACATATCTAAATAACCCAGGATCAAATTTTTAAAATCACAGCATAAATTAGAAAATATTTTAACTGAATGTTATGAAAAACTTGTGGGAGGTAGATAAAGCATTGCTTTGAGGGAAATTTGTAGCCTTAATGTTATTAAAAAAGAAAAAGGCTGAGAAGCAATTATTTAAGATCTATATCAATAAACTAGAAAATAGTCAATTAAACTCAAAGAAAATAGAATGAAGGAACTAATAAAAATAAAAGCAGAAATCAATGAAAAAGAAAAACATACAAAACCAAAAGTTGCTTCTTTGAAAATATTATATAATTCATAAACCCCTAGTAAGAAACATCAGAAAAAGAGAGAGAACACAAATTACTAATACTAGGAATGAAAAAAGAGACATCACTAAAGATCTTAAAAACTTTAAAATGATAATAAAAGGATATTGTAATTACAATTTTACACATTTATACATTTAAATTTGAAAATATTGATGAAATAGTCAAATTCCTTAGAAAAATACAATGAAGAAATAGAAAATTTGAATTTAAAAAGGTTTTAATTGAATTCAGAACTTAAAAACTTCTAACTCTAGGCTCAGAAGACTTCTCCAGTAAATTCTCCCAAATATTTAAGAAAGAAATAACACCAATTTTATACGAACTCTTCCAGAGAATAGAGAAAGAGGGCTCTTTTCTAACTTAGATATCAGAATCTGATGAGGCTGTTATAAGAAAGGAAATTTGCTGGCCGATCTCCTTTGTGAACTTGTACATGAAACCCTATACAAAATATAAGTAAATAAAATCCAATGATATATATTTTAAAAATAGCAGGTCATAACCAAGCAGGGTTTATTAAAGGAATATAAACTTGGTTTTTTATCAATCAAAAATAAATCAATGTAGGACTCATCAAAGCTATGGTAAAAGAACAAAAGGAGGAGTAAGGACAAGGTAAAATGAAAGAAAATATTGTCCAACGGGAGGCTTGTGGGAGCTGATCCATCACTACCATGGAGTGAGCCATGAACCCCTCACCCTCTGGTTTCCCACAAGAGATACCTCTTGTGCCACATCAGCCCGGCCATGCTGCTGCAAGTTTGCTTGAGGAGATCAAGGAAACCTCCCCTGTAGCTTCCTAGGTTTGAAAGCCTTGGCTCTATCTCCTCCCTGGTAGACAGGCCAGAATCAGCCATCGCCTTACCTACTTCAGGGGCTTGCTGTGAGAGACCAAAGAGTTTGAGGAGGCCATGTGGAAGCCAAGAGGGACCAAACACACTGAGAGGTGACGGTTCTTTCTGAAAAGCCATCACCTTGGCACAGCATGCTCACCTGTGGGCCGGGGGCTGGCTTCCCTGCCGTTTGAACGCCCTCTCCAGTCTCTCCTGGGTCATCCTGGAATTCCCACCAGGCAGGTAGAACTTCAAGGGCATCCTCTCTGCCTCTGTGCTGCCGTCCACTGCTGGGCTGCCTTCTGAGGGATCTTTCAACCTCGCCATCTCCCACTGGGGCAATCCTTTGCTGGGCAAGTGGGGCGGGCTGCTGGGAGAGGTTTTCCGCTTTTCTATGGTCAGTTCACTAAGCTGACCCAGAGGGTTCCTGGCAGTGGAGCCGTTGCTCGAGGCCTCCTGCAGGGCTGGGCAGACTGGGGAGCATGTAGAGAGCTCGGGCACCTTCTGGCTCTCTTCCTCTTGGGGCTGGGTCCTGCTGCTTAAGGCTGGGGACTGCCTCAGAGAACGTTTGCGGAAGGAATCCTGCAGGGCGCAAGGACAAGAACCGTGAGGATCCCTTCTAGGGAAGATGGAAAAACACTTTACCCTGCTTCAAGCATTTGCTCATGGAATTCCCTCCCCCAGGAATGTTTTTTCCCAGCCCCGAAAACTTCTGTTAAGATCCTACTGGGGAGTGGATGTAGCTCAGTGGCTGAGCGCCTATTTCCCATGCAGGAGGTCCTGGGTTCAATCCCTGATACCTCCTAAAAACAAACAAACAACAACAAAAAAAAAACCCAACTCTCATTGGGGAGTGGATGTAACTCAGTTGTTGAGTGCCTGCTTCCCAGATACTGGGTTCATTCCCCAGTACCTCCTGGAAAAAAAAAAAAAAGATCCTACCTATTCCTACCTATTCTTTGAGGTGATCCTCAAATGCAAGCATCCCTATGCCTTTTCCACAGGTATGCACCCCACCTGCATAAACCCCAAAGCACCCCTCAGCCTTTCTTCCACACCCTGTAGAGCAGGAGTTCTTAACTTTCTTTGTTCCACGAACCCCTTTGCCAATCAGGTGAAAACCACAGATCCTGTCTCACAATGTAGCAGCAGATAGCTTTATGACACTCAACATAGGAGGTCAAAGAAAATAAAGATAATAAGAAAGGTGTAGCTCCTGGGTCAGACCCGTGTTCTAACTCCAGCATCACCCCCTTCCAGCTGTGTCCCCTGTGGCACATTAATTTCTCTGTCCCTCACTTCCCTCACCTGTAATATCACTGGTTTACAATCTGCTATCTGTAATTCCTAAATCTCAAAATCTCTGAACATGAAAGTTTCTTTTGGAGTCCTATAGCAAATTCTTTTTGGTCACTGTTGTGAGATTTACTTACAGTTTAGGTGTAGAAATGTTAATGTGTTTGCTTACAGGGTGCTACCCCAAACCCACTATAGGCATTATGTTGTAGAGGGTTTACAGACTGCATTGCTTTTCTAAAATTAAAAAAAAAAATTCTGAATTCCAAAACACATCTGGACCAAATGCTTTAGATGAGAGATTATGAGCCTGTGTTACCCATTCCCTACAAGAACACGTGGAAGGCAGCAGCACAGAGCAGGCACATCACGGCACTCAACAAAGGCTAGCTGCTGCCATGCTTACTTGCTCCTCTCCCCGCTTCCGTATGGTCTTAACCCCTTCCTGTCAGTCAATCAGGGATGGCAGAGACCATTTCTCACTAACTCTGGTGTCCTCAGATCTTCTAGCCCAGCGACCTATACCTAGCAGGCACTGAAGATTTGCATCGTTTTGGAAACAAAGAAATTCCAAAGGAGTCAACTGAAGTTTCCTCTCTTGGTATAAATGTATTAACTGATAAAACGGGAACTCACTTTGTTACCAATCAGTGGAGAGAGAGCAAAAACAGAGCTGCTGGGTTTTTCCTTCATTTAAAATTCCAGACCTCTTAGCATTTCCAAAAATTATCCAGGGCCAAGTGGTAAAGTCTGGGCTGGAACAATAAAAGCTAATTCTATAGTATTGTGGCCTAGTAGAAATTACTAGGCACCAAAAACTTCCTCAAAAAGCTACCCAGGGCATCCCCTGCCACAGAGCAGGGAAGACATTAGTCACCATCCCTAAGAAGATGCAAACTTCCAGCCAAGGGGAACTAGAGCTGCTACAAGGAGCCCAGCCTCTCACCTCACCCTTCAGTGAATACAGAGCTGCTCCAGTAGTAAACACTGATGCAATACCTAGCAAACCTTGACTCTTTTCTCTTGAACAACCACTAAATATGGCCAAGGTACTCAAAGGCTCATAAAATACCTTCTAGAAATCACATATCCAATCAGGATTTAATATCCAGAATACATAAAGAGATCCTACAACTCAACAATAAAAACACAAATAACGTAATTTAAAAATGGGCAAAAGACTTGAATAGACATTTGTCCAAAGAGTCTATATGAATGGCTAAAAAGCACATGAAAAGATGATCAACATCACTAGCTATTAGGGAAATGCAAATCAAAACCACATTGAGATATCATTTCATAACCACTAGAATGGCTACTATTAAAAAAAAAAAAAAAAAAAAACTACAAGTGTTGGAGAAGATGTGGAGAAATAGGAAAACTCATTCATTGCTGGTGGGAATGTAAAATGGTACAGCCACTGTGGAAGACAGTTCAACAGTTCCTCAGAAAGTTAAGTATAGAATTACCATATGACTTGGCAATCCCTCTATTAGATATAGACCCAAAGAATCGGAACCTTGGACTCAAACAGATATTTGAACTCTGATGTTAACAGTGGAATTATTCACAATTGTCTAAAGATGGAAGCAACTCAAGTGTCCATCAACCGATGAATGGATAAACAAAATGTGGTATATACAACGAAATATTATTCAGTTGGAAAAAGGAATGAAGTTCTGACACAAGCAAAAACATGGATGAACCTTGAAGACATTACATTGAGGGAGATAAACTGGACACAAAAAGGCAAATATTGTATGATCTTACTGATATGAAATAATTGGAATAAGCAACCTCATTGAGTTAGAATCTAGAATACAGGTTACCAGGAGCTGGATTCAGAGTAGAGAAAGGGGGGTTGATGCTTAATTTGTACAGAATTTCTGTTTAGGTTGTTGTAAAGTTTTGGAAATGGATATAAACTATGTAAACTATGGACTATATTTAATAGCACTATTTTAATATTCTTTAATTATAACAAAGGTACCACTAAAGCAAAGTGTCAGTATTAAGGGAGTATATGAAAACACTGTATTTTTTAAGTGGTTTTTCTATCAACCTACAACTTTTCTAATTAAAAAAAAAAAAAAATACCTTCCAGAAAACCTGGTAAAATTCCACAGCAACCCATCCCTCAAATGTCCTTCACAGGATTTACATATCCCAGGGGAAAACTACACCTCCCAAAACAATTATTAAAAGGAGAAGTTTGCAACAATACCCTTACCCTTGGTAGTAAAGCAGAAAGAGCCTGCTCATGTTAAGAAGGGGTCCCACATATACTCACTTGATTAGATTCTCACCACAGGACAAGATCTTAGACCACCTGGTCCAGTGTGGACCCAAACCCTTTTAGGGGTTCAAAACTACTTTCAAAATAATAATAAGACATAATATGCCTTTTTAGATACAACCTACATAAACAAAACCTCTTTGGGCTCTTCAATTTTAAGAGCATAAAGAAATTCTAGACCCAAAAGTCTGAGAATCATTGATCTAGTCAAAATTCTCAAGCAGACAGGAACCCCTTCCACAGTGGGTCTACCCCTCTCCCCAGCCGGAGGGATATCTAGCCTCCCCTTACCACATCTAGTAATGTCTTGTCCCTTCCAAAACGGCCTGTTCCACTGCTGAGGCAGCTCTGACTATGAGAGCTCCTCATACCACCCCCCACCCACCGGTCCCAGCTGTGCTCTCTAGAGACACAGGCAGGTCTAAGCCATTCACCCCAAAGAAATGTCAGCAAACACACACCAGTCACACACATGGCAGGGCCCCCGCTCTCAGGAGTCCATCATCTCACATGCCGCTCCAGTCCCTCCATTAACAGTAACCTCCCGACATGTCCCTGGGGTACTGAAGTAAGAAAAAGGGCACTGCGGTCAACAGGCAATGTCTGCACCAGGCACGCATCAGGGAACAGTAAGAGGTGGCAGTCCAGGAGCCATACATCTGCCAGCCTGGGACTAGGCTATTCCTATCTCCACGTTTGAAGAAATCTCTTAATCTCTTCCCCACCTTCAACAAGCCTTCTCTTCCCAAGATTCAACATCTCCAGGTCTTTCAATTCCCTCCAAACTCTTCACCTTCCTAGTCCATTTCCTCCGGACATGGTCCAGTTTCGGAAGGTTCTTCTTCCAGTATGAGACACCCAGGATGGGCGGACCCCCAGTCTGCATTACCATCAGAAAGTTATGAAACTCCAAAGCTAGGAGAGATTCTGAACAACTGGACTAGCAAAAGAGATTGCAGCCTAGTCCCAAATGAATTGGGAGAATGGTACAGGCGTCTACACCACAGTCCACATCTGAACACAGAGCCTATAAGTGAGAGGGCGGGCAGCCAGCCAGGGACACAGAGCTACCTACTTCCAGTTTGCTCAGCCTCCCTAATTTGAATGGTACTACACTTTGAGTTCGATTTTTGCTTTTACTTTGTTGTTGTTTTCCATCTTTTGCCAACTCCTTTTACATCTGTTCTCTCATTTAATTTAGTTTCCATGCCTAAGGGGGTCTTACAATGGTCTCTCCTTAAAGGAAATCATAAAACAATGATGTCACTGGGGAAGCGGATGTGGCTCAATCGATAGGGCTCCCGTTTGCCGTGTGGGAGGCCCAGGGTTCGACAGAGAAATGCACAGCAGATGGACACAGCGAGCACAAGCAGCAAGGGGGGGATAAATCAATCAATCAATAAAATCTTTAAAAAAAAAACGAAAAAACAATGATGTCACATTTTTAGAAGACTTTTTCCCTTTTAACTAACATGTTCTAAAAAACTTTTTTTTCATTTCTCTAGTCTTGGATAGAGCCCCAACTCCTGAACTGCAAACACAAAGCTGGGTTGATGTGTCCTCACTTGGCAAAGGACTGTAAAGACATGGTGCGTCAGAGATAGAAGGACTCTTAGGGAGCCCTTAGCCCATCTGCCTTGTTGACAAGATGGGTAAACTGAGACAGGGAAGGAGATGAGGCCTGCACAAGGTCCCACGGTGAGTCAATGGCAGAATGAGGGATAAAACAGGGGCAAGTGTTCTTCCCATCCTGCCACACAGAGCCCCTGTTCAGGCTGTCTGGTGGGGTACTCCAGGTGGCATCTTATGCCCTGCCAAGTTCCCCGTCTACTCTCATAGCCACAGAAAGAACAACCAACCCACCTGCGGGGAACTGGCAATGGGCCCAGCCATCATGCCTCGAACAATCAGACCAGGCTTTGGCCTGGTCTTCTCTACCATCTTTTTCATGTCCAAGGAAGGCTCTGGCGATTTAAGACTTTCCATCTTCTCCCATGCAGGAGCCACAGGTGGGCTTTCACCTGGGACAGTCTGCAAGGGCTTACTTTTGTGTGGGAGCCTTTTGGATGACATGAAATTACCAAGTACATCCCCATCAAGATTGTCATGTCTGAAAGAAAAGAGTATTTCTATTAAAACAGATTCCCCAAAAGGACTCAGTTATAGCAATAATAAATTCAAAATTCAAAAAGCACTCATAATTAAGCCTACTACCAAAATATATGATGGTTTCTAACCAGACAGTGCCTTACCGTTAAATTTTTTAAAAATAGAAAATACTTTGATATCAGGGCAACTTCAGCCTATAAAACAAGCAAATGAAATCAGGGACCCTTCTTCCCTGAGGATCCTTGATAGAACCCTTGAGTCCTCAAAATAAGTAATGCTTGGCTCTTTCAGATCTGAGTGATTTAGAAAACTGCAGCCCTTCAGCACAGCCTCAGGGTCGGTGGAGGCCAGCCTTACTCCACACCCTTGGGATAGGGGTCTAAAGAACCACGGCCACCTTGGCACCCCTCATTGTTCAGTGAGGGTGGAGTCAGGAGTGCTGGCAGCTGCTTTTCTTTGGGTTGCTTGTTATTAAAAGAGAAAAAGAGATAGAGAGAGAAAGTAAGGGAGCAAGAAAGAGAAAAGAAGGAGAGAAGCCATGCGTGAGAACAAGCAAGAAGCAGTGATAGAGAACAAGAGTGAAAGGGAGCCAAAGAGGCAAAGCAAGAACCCAGGTAAGGAGGCATCTTACCTGTGATCACCGAACCCAGCCCTGCTCTGACACAGGCCAGGGTATTTCCTACCAGTGGACCCTGGCATAAATGGGTGTTGACATCTGCTCTATGCCAAGCAGGCACTGAGTCACACGCAAGAGAAGCAGCCTGTGTGCTATGACTGGGGAAGGGTCTGGAATCAGCCTAGGGAAATCTAGAAGGGCTTCCTTTGCTGGCAGCCGCTAAGCCTGAAAGAATGAGCAGGTAGGAGACAGCCAGGAGAGGGTTCCAGGCTCTAGCACTGAGGGCTGTAAGAATGTAACCTGTTCAGGTGAGAGCAGTGAGGGCTGGATCACGGAAAGGATTTTGTGGGTGATCCTAGGAGTTTGGATTTTATCCTGAAGGACACTGCGAGCCTCGGAAGGTCGTTCGGCAGAGAGGCGGCAGGGCCAGATTTGTTTTGTGAAAGTTGACGCGATCTTAGGTGGCATGTGGTTTCGGGGAGATTACTCAACGTCTGGGAGACCAATGAAGAGCCCGTGGGAGTTTTTCAGGAAAAAGAAGAGGCCTGACCCAGAACACAGAATTGGGGCAAGAGCCCAGCCTCTGGGGACTGTTGCTCAACACCGAGAATGTAATTAATGCCACTGTATCCAGCGTGCGCTCAATTGGACACTTAAAAATGGTTAAAATGGGGGAGCAGGTGTAGCTCAGTGGCTAAGCACCTGTTTCACATGTATGAGGTCCCGGGTTCAATCCCTAGTACCTCCTTTTAAAAAATGATTAAAATGGCAAATTTATGTATACGTTACCACAATAAAGGTCTTTTAAAAAATGAAAAGAAATTTTTTTTTAAATGTAGCATCATTAAGGATGAAAAGCTGACAGGACTTAAAGAAGTAGAAATGGGTGGAGCAGGAGGAGTCATGGATAACATCCAGGTTTGGGGCTTGGTTAACTGGATAGAACTCAGGAGGTTCAGCTACTGCATTGCAGGTTTTTATTGAATATGGAACACTTAATTTCCCAGGCAGACAGTCAGTGTCTTTGATGGAGAAACCGTCTTCTCACACCACCCTTATTATCTCTCACTTCTTAAGCCTTGAATAAAAATTTTTTATTGGCCTCCACCTTTTGGGCAGTTTGATCCTAAGTTTTGGCTACCATCACGCAAGGGAAGGCCTTCCAACGAAGCTGGGAAAAGACAGCCACCCCCCAGGGGGATGGTGCTCACTTTGGTGGCTGCATGCAGAGAGGCACATTAAAGTGTGATTTAACCTCCCTGTTCTCCCATTAATAAAGGCGCCATCGAGAACACCAACTCATTTTATCCCTAAAAATTAAAAAAAGGCATTTTTTTTTTTTAGATTTTTCCATCTCTACAATGTTCCATTGCCTTTTAGAATCCTATACTGCTATTTTTAAGAAAATACAAAGCAAGCCCCTGAACTTTGCGGATCATGGAATTTAAAATAAACATTCTGAATGGTGAGTATTATCCTTCACAAAGTGGTCCATTTCCATGGCCTCTAGAGAAAAACAAGTACTCCATGATAGGGATTTTAGACAAAATGAGGTAAGCTGAACAGTGGCCCCAAAGATGTCCACATCTGGGTCCCCAGAACCTGTGCAAATAGAACTTTGCAGATGTGAATGAGTTATGGATCTTGAGATCCACAGGTGGGCCCAGTGAAATACCAGGGTCCTTCAAAGGAGGCAGGAGGATCAGGAAGAGCAGTAGAAGTTGTGACAGCAGAAGCAAGGGGTTGGAATGATACAAGAAAGAGACCACGAGCCAAGGAATGTGGGCAGCTTCTAGAAGCTGGAAAGGGCAAGGAAACAATTCTCCTCCAGGGCCTTCAGAAGAAGCCAACCCTGCCGAACCTTGACTTTAGCCCAGTAAGACTGTTTTTGGCCTTCTGACCTCTAGTACTGTAAGATATTAAATTTACATTGCTTTAAGCCACTAAATTTATAGTTATTTGTCATAGCAGCAATAGGAAACTAATATACAGAGTAAACGGAAAGGGATACCTGGCTTTGCTTGTTTCTGACACTGATGTTCTCCATCCAGCATCTTCATCTGAAAGGTCATATATATTTACCAGCGTGGTCTCTGAGCATCTCAATGGCAATTTATTATTTTTCTTTGGAATTGAGAGAGCAGGAATTGGAGTTTCTAGAGTGAAATTGTTAACAGTATTTCCAAAGTGATCCAGAAAGTATCTGGTGATGAGTTCAAGGTTTGTTTTCAGAGGATTTTCCTTTGCCTATTGTTAGAAGAGATAAAGATCAATTTTATGTGCTACTGCAGGTCAAGGGTACAAAAGACAGTTATTCCGAGTCTCTGATATAAGTTTATCAACTTGTCACTCATTCATACATTCTTCAGTGAACATTTACTGAATGCCTATTATATGTCAGGCACTGTGTTAGGTAGGGACAAAAAGATGAAAAATTCTCCATCCTATAAGAGACTAGCAGATAATACGTAAGTCAGGCAACCCAATGAACAATTATAATAAAATGTGATATTAACAAAGGAATACCCAAGCAAATTTCCTCTTGTGTTTTTTCTCCCAGAAATAACTTTATGAAATGCAAAGATTTTCATTTTTTTTTAAATTAACACTTTTAGGGACTACTAACTCTACAATTCTATAAACATTCAGGCCTGGCTATTTTCTTAGTTTGTAGGCTCTGCATTTAATGCTGGATTGCCTGGTTAAAACAGACCACAGAAACAGAAGGTAACCGTAAAGAACACAGAAAGGCAGTCAGGATTGATGCAGTTTGCACTCTAACCTTAAACCAAAAAAAACGTAAAATGAAATTCTTCAGTAGTAGCTGAAAATAAATGATATCAGTATTACTCAATTCTAACAGCACCAAATATTACCTTTGTTGGTCTTTTTAAAAGTAAAGAATCTCAGGTCCCACAGAGATTTACTAAGCCAGAATCTCAAAGATGGAAGTTTTGGTTTCAATTTCTTTTAGAACTCTCCTGAGTAATTTGGACGGACACAGCTACCCATGCACTAATCCACAGGCTGGCCTCAGGGACCCAGACCACATAACTGTGTCAATTCCAGCCCCACTGACCAGGAACTGCCCAGGCCCTGCTGAGCTGTGGTCAGATGTGGAGCATTCAGTACTCTGCTCTGTGGTCAGGCAGTAGAATACCTGACAGAGTCTGCAGAGAGGGGACCCTAGAGGATCATCATCGTCCTCCCCCTTTCTATTTCCCTGATCTAGGCAGCAGAACTCTGGGGCCAAGACCCACAGCCAAAGGAGTTATGACCAAATTCCAATTTTCCAAACAGTTAAAACCAGGGGATGGTTTTACTTTTTAGTGTGAGACCAGCAACACTATTTCATCTAAGTATAGTTTACAATGAGGAGAGTTGAACGCTAGGTATAATTTTATATACTCATGCAGAATAGAATTAAATTATTTGTTTCAGCTTTCCCCTTTATATTTCAATAAGCGAGATTTAGGGCCGGTCGATTAAGACGGTGGCATAAAATGGTCGAGGGTGCTGTTTCCCAACAGAATCTATGAACAACTAGCAAAAGCTGGCAGAGTCATCTTCCTCAAAACTCCAGAAAACATTTAAAGGGTTGCAGTAACCAGGCAAGTGCCGAATCAAGAAAATACAGCTATAAAAACTTTAAGAGAATACCATCAAGTCCACTCTAGTCCATAGTTCTTCCCCCAATCCTGAAGGGACTGGGATGGTGATGTCCACTCCACCTCCAAGTGAGAGAGGGCTTATATCCCATGGATATGGTGGGTGGGATGATCCTGCCTGCAGATGCAGGCCCTCTCCATTCTCTGGGCTGGCCGTTGCCCATCGTTGTCTCCTCGCCAGGTGAACTGTGGACTTGATGGTATTCTGTTGTACACATATGGTGATTCTAGCAATGGAAGAAATTATAACAATGAGGTGGAGCCAGTAGCCACTTGACACTTTTGGGGCAGGGAGGGGACGAGCAGTTGAAATACAGGGGCTTTTTGGGGATTTGGAGGTTGTCCTGAGTACCGTTGTGGCAACTGATGTAGGCCATTTTAAATAAGCACACACCACTCAGAACAGTGTGGGAGACAGTGTGGTCTACGATGTGAACTGTGGTCTATGGTTGGTGGCAAGGCCCCAGGATGTGTAAGTCAATTGAGGGTGGTGGGCCACACTTGTGGGAGATGTTTGTGTGGGATGTGGTGGGAGGTGTGGGAGGTGGGCAACATGGGAATCCCAGTGGGTTCCGTGTAATATTTTAGGTAATCTAAGCACCTCTTAAAATATATTTATATATATATAAATAACATTTTTGTAAGCAAATGCACATATATGCATATATATGTATATATCATTTTACAAATATTGGTACGTATTGTGAAAATTTTTATTTTTACCCACAATAAAAAATAAATTAATTAAAAAAAAAAAAAACTGTAAGAGAAGCTCATGGCACTGTCACAGGTCCCTCCCTCCCACCTCTGTGGTGTGGTGTGGTATGGAGCTACCCTGCACTCCCATTATGGAAATCTGGTCCTGTACCAGAGAGAGCAGAGTATCCCCTATGGACATACTGGGTGCCCATATATTAGTGCCAATCTATTGGGTAGAAGCCTGACTGAACCAGTACACTTGTCTCCAGCTAGCCCTCCCAGAACATGTCTTGCAAGCAGAAGCAGCTTAAAGACAGCTAAAGCAGTGTAAGAAACAATGAAGTCAAAGCAGCCCAGGGCAAAAGATTACCTGACCTAAGTCATACAACAGAGCAACCCAGGAGAGGAAGAAAATCTATTACATACATAAAGATTAGAGGGGACATTCAAATTCCTGTAAATAGAGGAATTCCTAAGGCCACCAGCAAGCACAAGCCCATGACAAGAAGCAGATTAGACTGAAGCAACCCTGCACTTTGCATTCACCTCAGGCTGATCTTGATAGAAGCACTAAATTCTGAAGAATAACACCAGCCGAAGCAGAACCAATATGCCAAGTCTGTGAAAGGTGATTTTTGCCTTGGTTTGTTTGTTTTTCTTAGCTCCTAGCACTCAAGGAAATCTCTGTCATATCACTAGTTAGATACAAACTTAAAGAGCAGACAGCTCAGAGACTAAACCCCAGAGTTAACACCTTAAAATATTAAAATGTACATTGTGCAGCAAAAGATTACAAAACAAAGAAAGAAAGAGGAAATAATGGCCCATCCAAAGGAACACAATAAAAATCCAGAAACTATCAATGAAAGAGGACCAGATTTTGGACATACCACACTGAAAAAAAACACTTGTTAAAAAATCCTCAATATGCTCAAAGAAATAAAGGAAAACATGGAGAAAGAACCAACAGATATGAGGAAAACAATGAATGAATATGAGAATATCAATTAACAGAAATTTAAAAAAAAAAAACCAAACAGAAATATTGGAGTTAAAAAGCATAATAACTGAAATTAAAAACTCCCTAAAGGGTTTGAACAGCAGATTGAAGCTCACTGGAGAAAGAATCAGTGACCTGGAAGACAAGAAAATAGAAATGATTCAGGCTAAAGAGCAGAAAGAAAAAAATTATTTTAAAAAAATAAACTGAGGGATATGGCTCCAGTGATTAAGCTCCCGCCTACCACACGGGAGGTCCATGGTTCGGGTCCTGGTGCCTTCTAAAGAAGACAGTGAGCTGGCGCAACGGGCAGGGGCAGTGCGCTGACACGACAGGATGACGCAACAAGAGACACAAGAGGAAAACATAACGAGAGACACAACAAAGCAGGGAACAGAGGTGGCTTAAGGAATTAGGTGCCTTCCTCCCACATCAGAGGTCCCTGGTTCAGTTCCTGGTACCTCCTAAAGAAACAGAGAAAACAGACACAGCAAGTGCAAACAATGAGGGAGTGGGGAGAGAAAAATAAATAAAATAAATCTTTTAAATAAATAAATAATAATAATAAACTGAGCCTAAGAGAGCAGTAGGACAGCATCAAGCATACCAACATGGGAGTCCCAGAAAGAGAAGAAAGAAAAAAGGGGGCAGAAGGAATATTCAAAGAAATAATGGCAGAAATTTTTCCAAATTTAACAAGAGACATGAATATGCACATTTTTTTTTCTTTTCTTTTCTTTTTTTTTTTATTATGGGTAAAAATCAAAATTCTCACAATACATACAAACATTTGCAAAATGATATATAAATATATATGCATATATGTGTATTTGCTTACAAAAATGTTATTTATATATATATATATACACATATATTTTAAGAGGTGCTTAGATTACCTAAAATATTACATGGAACCCACTGGGATTCCCATGTTGCCCACCTCCCACACCTCCCACCACATCCCACACAAACATCTCCCACAGTGTGGCCCACCAACCTCAATGAACTTACACATCCTGGAGCCTTGCCACCAACCATAGACCACAGTTCACACTGTAGACCACACTCTCTCCCACTCAGTTCTGAGTGGTGTGTGCTGATTTAAAATGGCCTACATCCATTGCCACAACAGTACTCAGGACAACCTCCAACTCCCAAAGAAGCCCCTGTATTTCAACCGCTCATCCCCTCCCTACCCAAAAACTGTCAAGTGGCCACTGGCTCCACCTCATTGTTATAATTTCTTGCATTGCAAGAATCACCATATGTGAGCAAGAGAATACCATCAAGTCCACTCTAGTCCATAGTTCTTCCCCCAATCCAGAGGCGACTGGGATGGTGAAGTCCACTCCAACTCCAAGTGAGAGAGGGCTTATATCCCATGGATATGGTGGGTGGGATGATCCTGCCTGCAGATGCAGGCCCTCTCCATTCCCTGGGATGGCCATTGCCCATCGTTGTCTCCTCACCAGGTGACTTGGATGAGTCCATTGAGCTGTAGGGTAGGAGTTGCAGCTCCACCTAGATTTCATGCACACCTGGCACATAGGTAGACGGGAGGCTCCAGTCTCTGGAAGTATACCTAAGAAACTCCAGCATCACATGTAGGTTTGAATAGAAGGGACTGGTGAACCATGTGCAGGGAGGACTTATTTGAGTCTAATTCTGTCACTCTCAGGAGCACAGATTCCAAAATAGAACCCACTGATAAGGCATCAGTCTCCGGGGCTATCCCCCCTTATATAGGACCAGGGTGTCTCGGACTGAGTGGGGTGATAGGCACTTAGATGTTCTATGAGCTCCTACTGAGGTGCGCATAAGAGTTACCTCTGGGATGACCTCCCGACTCTCTTTGAAGTCTCTTAGCCACTTGAACTCATTTGTCTTTACCATTTCCCCCTTTTATTCAAGGTCTTTTTCCAGTTGTGTTGCCAGTTGGCACTTGGGAAAAGTTTTCAATTAGCAATAATCGTGCCTCGGATAAACCTCATTGGCTACGATACTGCCACTGCACAAAGCTGCCAGTTGGCACTTGGTATTAATCCCTCGTTGCCAGGGAGGCTCATCCCCGGGAGTCATGTCCCACGTTGGGGGGAAGGTAATGCAATCATATGCTGAGTTTGGCTTAGAGAGAGGCCACATTTGAGCAACAAGGAGGCTCTCAGGTGGCAACCCTTAGGCACCCCACAACTGCAGGCTAAGTCTCATTTACAAGAGCAAAGACTCACAAGGGTAGTCATCATTAAAAAAAAAATTAAAAAAAATAAAAAAAAAAACATCAGTGGGTCATCCTATTTTGACAGGGACTGTCCCTACACTCAGAGGACTATTGCTGCTCCCTTGGAGATTGTGGCAGAGCTCTCCAGGCTAGGAATTCAGATTCCCTCATTTATTGTGTGATTATCCACCCATCGTGACCATGCCCCATCCCCCGATCCTTTGAATGATTTTGTATATCTTTCATGTATATTCAGTTGAACCAATCCCCACGAAACCCCCCCCCAGACACCCTCCCCCCAATAATCCCCCGCAGTACCCATTGTAACCCTTCTGTGATCCAAATCCTCCATTTACATTTAGTCCATAAAATAATCAAATACACTTACTAGGAAAAAGAAACAAGTGTGATAAGCTTACATGCAAGAGACAAACATAAGGAAACTCAGGGGGAAAAAAAAAAAAAAGAGAGAGAAGGAAAAAAAAACAAATAATCAAACAAAGAACAAAACAAAATAAAATATAATTAGTGGATTGGGACATTCAAAAAATGGGCAAAAAAGCAAAGGAAATGCCTTTAAAATATATATATATATATTCATTTTTATTTCCTTTCTCTCTTCCTTTTTCCCCCTTTTCCTTCCCTTTATCACTGTGTTATCGGATGTCTGGTGTGCCATGATACCTTCCTCCTCTCAATCCCCATTGTCTCCCAATTTTTCATTTAATTTTCAAAGAAGTTTTAGTTCACAGCAAAGGCACACACGGAGTGCCAGAGACTCCCAGATACCAAACCACTCCCCCTTCCCCACCCCATATTAACTCCCCCTCCTTTTTTTTTTTGGTTGTTAGCATTGTTATAACTGTTATGCAGATAGCAAAATATAGCAACTAAACATTGTCAGTGATTTACAGTATAGTTTACAATTTAGATGATACAGTTTAATAATTTTGATGATATTTATCATGTCCTGTGTCCATTACTGAAAGGTAATGAAAAACCTTCCCCATGACCACCAAACAACCCATTAGATCTTGACTAAAAAACCAGTGAAGGGAAGCGGCTGTGGCTCAATCAGTGGGGCTCCCGTTTGCCATGTGGGAGGCCCCGGGTTCGGTTCCCAGGGCCTCCTGGTGGGGGCGGGCCCGCCCGCGCGGCGTGGTTGGCTGACCCGGCGAGCGCGGGCAGCAGGGGGGGGATAAATGAATAAATAAATAAAATCTTTAAAAAAAAAAAAAAAAAACCAGTGAACCCAAAGAGGATAAACTTGAAGAGAACCATGCCCAGAACATAGTAATCAAATTGTCAAATTCCAAGGAGAGTTTAGAAAGCAGCAAGAGAAAAGCAACATGCTATGTACAAGGGAGTCCCAATAAGATTAAGCGCTGATTTATCTTCAGAAACCATGGAGACAAAAACACAGTGCAATGAAATATTTAAAGTCCTGAAAAAAAACATTTGCCAAATAAGAATTTTACATCTGGCAAGACTGCCTTTCAAAAAATGAGAGTGAGATTAGACAGCAGATCAAAGCAGAATAGAGAAATAAAGGAAATAAAGACCTCTGATAAAAGTAACCATAGGGTAATTATAAATGTCTGTACTATTGTAATGCATTTTTAAATATGTAACTCTACTTTTTACTTCTTAATGGTTCTAAAAGGCAAATGCATAAAAAGTAGTGATAAATCTATGGTTTGGAAATATAATGTATAAAGATATAATTTGTAATAAGTACAATAAAAAGGTGGGGGAAAAGAGAGGTATAGAAATAGCGTTTGTATATACTTTTGAAGCTAAATTGGTATCATATCAAACATGACTGTTATAGATTTAAGATGTTAAATTTAAGCCCCATGGTAATAATAAAGAAAATATGTGAAAAAATATGTGTAGAGAAAAATGAGAAGTCTCAAAAATGGTACAATGCAAAAAATAAGATAAATATGAAAGTGGGCATGATGGTTAGGCTAATGTGTCAGTTTGGTTAGGTAATGGTGACCAGTTGTTTGATCAAGCAAGCACTGGGCTAATTGTAATACAAGGGCATTTCATGGACTTTAATCATCAGTGAGTTGATTGCATAGATAGCTGGTTACATCTACAGTCAACTGAGGAGGTTGTCATCAGCAATAAGTGACATCTCATCCAGTCATTTGAAGGTCTTAAAAGGATAAGTGATTTCAGTATTCAGAGAAAGAATCCCATCTCTACTTCAGATAGCCAGTATCTCCTGGGGAATTCAACAAAGACCTTCATCTGAGTTCCTAGCTTGCAGCCTGCTCTACAGAATTTGGACTTGTGCATCCCCATGGTTGCATGAGACAGTTTTATAAAATCTCATACTATTTACAGATATCTCCTGTCAGTTTTTCCTTAGAGAATACTGACTAGTACAGTAGGCATTAACAGAAGAACTGAGTAGAAAAAAGGTGTAAGACTTATACAATGACCACATAGCAAAATGGCAGAAGAAAGTCCTCCATTATAGTAGTTACTTTACATTAAATGGATTAAACTCTCCAGTGAAAAGACAGAGATCGGCAGAATGGTTTTTTTAAAAAAAGCATGCCCCAACTATATGTTGTTTACAAGAGACTCACCTTAAATTCAAAGGCACAAGTACCATGTAAATAGTAACCACAAGAGAGTGGGATAGCTATACTAATATCAGATAAAATAGACTTTAAGTCAAAAACTGTTACAAGGGATGAAGAAGGTCACTATATACTAGTATCAATTATAAATATGATAAGACCCAACAGAAGAGCCCAAAAATATATGATACAAATATTGACAAATATATGATATAAATATTGACAAATTTGTAGAAATGCACAATTCTACATTAATAGTAGGAGACTTCAATACACCACTTTCAATAATGGCTAAATATTTAGACAGAAGATCAATATGGAAATAGAATACTTGCATAATATATAAACGAATGAGACCTAACAGATATGTATAGAAACAATTTCACCCAATAGCAACAGAATATACATTCTTCTCAAGTACACAAGGATCATTCTCCAGGATAGATGATATGGTTACGTCATAAAACAAGTCTCAATAAAATAAAAAATATTGAAATTATACAATGTATCTTCTCTGACCACAATGGAATGAAGTTAGAAATCAATAACAGAGGGAGAAATTGAAAATTCACAAATACATGGAAATTAAACAATACACTTTTAAACAATCAATGGGTCAAAGCAGAAATCACAAGGGAATTTAGGAAATATCTTGAGGTGAATGAAAATGAAAACACAACATACCAAAACTTATGGGATACAGAAAAGGCAGTGCTAAGAGGGATATTTATAGCTCTAAATGCTAATATTAAAAAGGAAGAAAGGGGATTGTGGGAAGATGGCGACAGGCTGAGCTGAATGCCCTCACAAAAACAATGGAGAAAGAGCCAAAAGCTGTCCAAGGGATCTGCTTTGGGATCAGCAGACCAGGACAGTGCTACACAACTTCCAGGAGGGTGAGGGACAGAGAGACAAAAAAGCCGAAACAACAAATGTGAGTTACCAAGCCCCCGTGGTGGCTGGGAAGGGCTCTCCCCACCCCCTATCCCCAAGATACTAAGCTGGGGCAAAACACCTGGCTCATGGTAGACACTGAGAGGGGAGCAGACATCTTCCTCCCTGTCAACTGTTTCAAGAAAGGAGAGGGGTTGTTGGGGTGCTTTTCTTCAGTGAATTTGGCCAAGAGAGCCCGCTTTGAATCTCCCATCTGGAGATTCAACACAGGAAAGCCAAGACTGAAACACCTCCATGGAAAGGTGTGCTCACTAGCACCAACTGTGGGTCAGTCTGGAAACTGCATGGACAAAAACTGTTCACACTCTCTGTATCCAGTCCCTGGGAGAAAATCTGTACCCCACTAGTGAGTCCCTGGCCTGATTTTGAAAACTTAAGCTGGGAAATTTTAAAAACTGAGAATAATTGAACCAAATATCAAAGAAGAGCTATGAAAAAAAAAAACAATAGGAAAGAGAGAGAAATTAGCCATCAGAGTAAATTCACCAACATATTCCGATGCCTGGACATCAGCAAAAAGTTACAAGCCATACTAGCAAACAGAAAGAGATGGCCCAGCCAAAAGAACAAACCAAATATTCTGAAGAGATACAGGATTTAATACAACTAATCAGTGATAATCACACAAGTCTCCTAAATCACTTCAAAGAATTTAAAGAAAATATGACTAAAGAAATAAAGGATATTAAGAAGACACTGAGAGAGCATAAAGAACAATTTGAAAGCCTGAAAAGAAAAGTAACAGACCTTATGGGAATGAAAGACACAATGGATGAGATTAAATATACATTAGAGGAACATAGGAGCAGATTTGAATTGCCTGAAGACAGAATTAGTGATTTCAAAGACAGAACATCTGAACTGGAAAAGACAGGAGAACAGAAAGAAAAGAGAATGGAAAAAATGGAACACAGTCTCCGGGAACTGAATGACAATGCAAAGCACACAAACATTCGCATTATTGGTGTCTCAGAAGGAGAAGAGAATGGAAAGGGGACAGAAAGAATATTTGAGGAAATAATGACCGAAAACTTCCCAACCCTTTTGAAGGACATAAATATCAGTATCTAAGAAGGACAACACACCCCAAACAGAATAAATGCAGAAATACCTACCCCAAGACACCTACTATTCAGAATGATAAATATCAGAGATAAAGAGAAGATTCTGAAAGCAGTAAGAGAAAAGCAAAGCATCACATACAAGGGAAACTCGATAAGATTAAGTGCCAACCTCTCATCAGAAACCACAGAGGAGAGAAAAAGTGGTATGATGTATTTAAAGTACTGAAAGAAAAACTGCCAGCCAAGAATTCTGAATCCAGCAAAGCTGTCCTTCAAAAATGAAGGTAAGTTCAAAATCTTCACAGTCAAACAAAAACTGATAGAATATGTTACCAAAAGACCAGATTTGCAAGACATACTAAAGGGGGGTGCTGCAGCCTGAAAGGAAAAAACAAGGGCAAGAGATTTGGAGAAAAGTTTAGAAATGAAGATTATCTGGAAGGGCAAACTAAAGGATAAGAAGACAGACAACAGAACGATATGACAACAGAGAGCCGAAGGGCAAAATGGATGAAGTAATGCCTTTACAAAAATAACACTGAAAATTAATGTAGTGAACTCCCTAATCAAAAGACATAGACTGATAGAATGGATTAAAAAATATGAGCTGTCTATATGTTATCTACAACAGACCCACCTCAGATGTAAGGACACAATCAGGTTAAAAATAAAAGGTTGGAAAAAGGTATTCCATGCAAACAGTAACCAAAAAAGAGCTGGAGTAGTCCAGATAAATGTAAAATAACATTATAGTATATGAACAATAATTACTCAGAGCAACTGGCAAATTGTACCTGTGATCATCTTGAAAAAGAAAAATGAAGTTAGAGGATTCACACTCCAAATTTTAAATCTTATTACAAAGCTACAGTAATCAGAATAGCATGGTACAGTACAAAGAGAGACATATAAATCAATGGAATTGAATTGAGAGTTCAGAAATCAATCCACACATCTAAGCCAATTGATTTTGACAAGCACACCACATCAACTCAACTGGGAAAGAAAAGTCTCGTCAACAAATGGTACTGGGAAAACTGGCAGAACAATGAAAGTAGAACCCTACCTAACATCATATAAAAAACTAACTCAAAATGGATCAAAGACCAAAATATAAGAACCAAAACCATAAAATTCCTAAAGAAAACATAGGAAAGCATTTTCAAGACCTTGTGTTAGGTAATGGTTTCTTAGACTTTACACCCAAAGCATAAAAAGAAAAAATAGATAAATGGGACTTCATTAATATTTAAAACTTTTGTGTATCAAAGAATTCATCATGAAAGTAAACAGACAACCTACAGAATGGGAGAAAATGTTTGGAAACCACATATTCGATAAGGTCTTAATATCTAGAATATATAAGGAGATCCTGTTAAGTCAAAACAAAAAGAAAAACAATCCAATTAAAAAAATGGGCAAAAGACTTGAATAAACATTTCTTTAAAGAAGATATACAAACGGACAAAAAGCACGTGAAATGATGTTCAACATCTTTAACTATTAGGGAAATCCATATCAAAACCACATACCGTTTCACACCCACTAGAATGGCTACTATTTTAAAAAATGGAAAATAGCAAGTGTTAAAAAAGAATGTAGAGAAATAAGAACCCTCATACTTTGTTGGTGGGAATGTAAAATGGTGCCTCCACTGTGGAAAACAAGTTTGGTGGTTCCTCAGTAAATTAAGTATAGAATTACCATATGACCTGACAATCCCACTTCTAGGTACATACACAAAAGAATTGAAAGCAAGGATTCAAACAGATATTTGAACTTTGATGTTCACAAAGGCATTATTCATAATTGCCAAAAGATGGAAACAACTCAAATGTCCATCAACAGATTAATGAATAAACAACATGTGGTATATATGTACATTGAAGTATTATTCAGCTGTAAAAAGGCATGAAATTCTGATTCATGCAACAACAGAGATGAACCTTGAAGATATGTTGAGTGAAATAAGCTAGATACAAAAGGACTAATATAAGTGTGAGCTCACTGATATGAAAAAATTGGAATAAGAAAATTGATAGTGTCAAAAACTAGAATACAGGTTACCAGGGGCCAGGGTAAGAGAAGGGATTGGGGAGTTAATGCTTAATTGGTACAGAATTTCTGTTTGGGATGATGCAAGTTTTGGTGATGGATATATAATTAATACAATATATATATAATTAACAGCACTGAATTACAGATTTGAATGTGATTAAAAAGGGAAATTTTAGGTTATATATATATATGTTAGAATAAATATTGTTTTAAAAACATCATAGGACCATACAACACAGTGATCGCTAGAGCAACCCTAAGTTAATAATAGTACAAATACAGTAATATTGTTTCATCAATTGTAACAAAGGTACCACACTAATACAAAGTATTAATAGGGAAAACCGTGGTGGTGATGGTTAGGGGTGAGTGTATGTGGAAAGTCTGTATTTGCTGAATGATTTTTCTGTAAACCTACAACTTCTCTAATAAAAAATTACAAAATTTTTAAAAAGAAAGATTTAGGGCCCCTGATTACCTGAATTGCACCTTATGCTTTTCACATCACTTTACTCATAATAAACACAGAGTTTATATAAATCTAGATACCATTTTTCAAAATCTCAGTTTTATATATCCATTTTCATCTATTGCACACTTAATAGGGAAAAACAAATTACTGGGAAGATCATCATTAAATTACAGGACTTTCCAGGAATCACACTAGCTTTGTGCTGATGAATATCAAAACTATTACACAATAGATAGACTAATAAGTACAGTTTCTGTAAAATAAGGGGTCTAATTCATTGTATAACAGCTAGTAACTACTGTATAAATCAAATAATGGGGCACTTACCCAGGTCTAATGAAAATATCTTAAGTATTGTAAGATAATAGTTACCTTAGGGAGATGATATTATGGTGAAGAAAGAAAAAAATGACTTTAATGGCAATGATACTCCTGGGAAATTAGATAAAGTTGCCTTTAGATAAAAATCCCAATGCATCAGAATCATTCATTGCATTTTCTGATTAACTGTCTCACTCATTGCTGAAAATCTAAAATATATAGTTCACTCTCTTTAAAATACAACAAACGGAGCGCTACTGAATATCTGCACCAGAGTAAGCCGTCTTCTCTCTACAGGTCTTCACATGAGCACACAGAGATGGAGGTGCCTGAGCGTCACCTGGGATCGGAGGGCAAAGGTAATGTATCAGGTGGCTTTACACTGCCTCTGACAGGGATCCACCTGGCTGCCATTGCCCTTTTCTCCTCAAGGGGGTGCACAAGAAATTCTGGCCACCTGAGTGCTCCTATTGTTAGGGTGCCAGTGAGTTGAGGTCTGTAGGTTTGCCTGAAATTCCATCCTTCCCTTTATTGAGGGGGGACCTGACCTCTGATACAGACTCAGGTGGTTTTCAGGCTGTTCTGATGTTCCTCCAGGTATCTCAGAAGCAGCCTTGGAGGGTTACAATTCAAATAACCTGGACAACCAGTAGGATTGGGAATTGCAAGCTCTGAGTTCTAGACTCATCCCTGACCTGTAACTGACTGTGAGACCCCGGACATGCCACTTTTCTCTAGCTCACAGTGTCCCCAGATGGGGTTCCCACTAGGTCAGTGGTTCAAATACTGCTTAGCTGGGACCCAAGGGACTACCACAGCAGGTAGGGGAGGTAGGCCAAGAAGGCAGGACCTCTTCACACCCCTTCAACAGAGCAGCCTCCAATTTTTGATCTGCATATTGCACTTCTGCATGAGATATCGTTTTATTGCTTTGAGGGGATAAAATTGTGATAAATACTGAACTACATAAACATCACTTTCTTTCCAACTCTGACACTGTCCACCCACAAGGCAACGTTTGCTGGAGAGCCCATTCTTAAATCTAATTAGAGGATTCTGTATTCACAACAGAAAGAGCAATTTATTAAAAAGTATCATTCCATTCACTCATATAGTCATTCATTAATCCATTTATTCCAAAACAACATATTGACTACATGTTAACTATGTCAGCAGACATGTTAGGCATGAGGATGCAATAATAAGCAAAGGAGATACCATCTTGGGCCTCCTGCTTCATCCAAGGTAGTGGGGGAGGCAGACACTAATTATACAGTCGCACAGATATTTTATTACAAACTCAATAAGCACAGCAAAGGAAAAACTTAAGAATAAGGTGTTACTCAGAACTGAAGGAGGCAAATCTTACACAGGCAGGGAATGGAAAATTTTAGTATAGCTGAACACTATATTCTTAAATACAGTCTGACTAAAAATAGCCTCATGGGGGAAGGAGGGAGTACAGGGAATAACTGTTGAGGCTGAACTCAAAGAATCTGGTTCAAAATGAGCCTGACGACCACACACACATGAGCACACACACACACACTCTGCCTGATGAATGCTAGTAAACCAACTCACACCTGGGATTTATCAGCACATAGCTTGGCCTGTCTTTCCCTGACCACAGATACTGCAAGCCAGAAGTTCCCCGGGCCTCCCCTACACACGTCTCTGATGGCTGGTGGGGCCCATGCATGTTTTGACACCACCAAGCTCAGTTCCAGACGCCACACGACGCCTAGATGCACGTACCTTGTTCTCTTTGTAGAGAAATTCAAGATGCAGAACCTTGCGCAAATCATTTCTGCTGTTTATGCTGAGATCACAACGTGGGCGTTCCTGATCCATGACCAAACACGTCTTCTTTAAGCCCTGAAGGAAGAATCCTGAATCATCATTTACCATTTCAAGTCAAAACCTGCAGTTCTCTGACTGTTAAGTATAAACAAAAGACCGTTAATGCTCCTTATGATCACTTTCATCTTGCCTTCCTCACAATGACACTGCCAGGACCAAAACTGACTTAAGGATTTATTTTCACACAACTTTGACGTCTGACATCACTTCATGACAATTTACTATTCCGATTCTTCTAGGAATCTCCTATGGGCTAAAGTGAGGCTGGAATTGTTATCCCATTTTACAGATAAGGAAAGTAAAGTTCAGCTAAGGGACTCACCCAAGGCCAGGTCAGGAACCCTGGGTGTGGCCCTAGATTTGGGGTCACAGGCTATGAAGTCTGAAAAATAAACAAGAAAAATAAATAAATAAGAGCCCCATTTGAGCAATAAAGGGCATGGATATTGGCCTTTTATTTATTTCTCAGGCTTCTTCGCCTCCCTTAGACTACAGGTGATTTGCCCAAGGGAACCCAGCAGAATCAAATAGTAGGGATGGGGGGTGGGGGGAGGGGACCATGCCAGCCTGGGAGTCTGGGATTCTGAGTCCCAGCTCACAGGAAGCAGACAATATATTTTGTGGAGGCCCCAGTAAAGCCACTTTCCATTATCCTATACTGAACTTCCAGAAGACTGAGGTTCAAGGCCCAGCTGAGACACACACTGGCAGTGCGAAACTCAGCAAATCATGTCCCCTCCTAAGAGTCTGGCTCTTCACTTGAAAAATGACAACAGCTGCTGCCAGCCTACCTTGCCAGGCCACCCTGACCATCAAATGTGATGGTGGCTGGAGGAGGAGAAGAGGCTTCCCAAATGGTTCAGCCTGGTGCTAAAGGAGTTGCTTGCTCTTGATGGATCCCAGACTTCCAGGGCCTCAACTTCTCCCCTAGCCTTTGTGTTCTCAGTTTTAAAGAGGCTATAAGGAAGTGGCTGTGGCTTAATCAGTAGGGCTCCCGTTTACCATATGGAAGGCCCTGGGTTCGGTTCCCAGGGCCTCCTGGTGAAGGCAAGCCCGCCCGCACGGCGTGGTTAGCTGACCCAGCGAGCACAAGCAGCAAGGGGGGGATAAATGAATAAATAAATAAAATCTTTTAAAATTTTTTTTAAAAATTAAAAAATAAAAAAATAAAAAAAAATAAAGAGGCTCTAACTGCTGGGAAAACCAAACCAAACCTAGTGCCTGCCATGAACTTAGGTAGGCAGGTCAATTTGGGAAACGCAAGGTAGGAATGTAAACTTGAACCAAAGAGAGTAAAAAGGAGGTCTCAGGGAGGAGAACAGAAAGAAATGTGTGTTTGTGTTCGAGAAAGGGGCAGAGAGTCAACTGGAAAGAGTGGCAGGGCTCAGAAGCAAACATCTGCATTTCACCTGGACTTAGCCAGGGGCTCCCACCAATCAACACTGTGTAGTGAGGGCCCTTCTCTGCTAGACAACTCTTTACATCTGTCAACAATTCAAATCAGCAAGTCCTGTGCGTTTAAGAATCCCCCAGGATTGTGATGTACACAGGCATTTGAAACCCACTGGGGTAAGAGACAAGGCTGTCCTGGGAGTCAGCCAATCCTCATCCATTCAACATTTGCCATGCACCTACTATGTGCTGGGATCTATGCTAGATGCTGGAGATAGAGAAGGAGTAGCACAAAGCCCCACCCTCAAGGAGATGACATTTCGTTGGAGAAGCAGACCATAAATAAATGGGTGAATATATAGTATGGCAGCTGCTATATGCACTACTATGGAGACAAATAAAATAGAGGGAGGGAGACAAGGTGAAGGGCACATTTTAGAAAATCAGTTATTTATTGAGCACCATCCATATAGTTACTCTTGTCTTCCAGTTTCCCCATCTGTGAAATAAAGAGAACACATCACCTACCACATGCCAGGTCAATCCAGCTACTGGAGGCAGACGAGTGAACAGATCAAAGTCCCTACCTTTATGGAGCTTATATTCTATGGCTGAAAAGACCAATAAGTATAATATGCTATGAGAAAAAATATAGCAGGATAAGATGACAGATGGTGCCAGAAGTATGGAGAAGAGTTGCTACTTTATAAAGTGGCCAGGAAAGGCTTCATTGTTTATGTGGCATTAGAGCCAATTCCTGAAAGAAGTGAGGGAGCAGACCAGATACACACTTGCAGGGAGAGTGTATTAGGCCAGGAAGAGTAAGTGCAAAGGCCCTGCAGCAGTTACAAGGAGGCCAGTGCAGCTAGACTTGCGTGTCCTGGGAAAGGTGGTACAAGATGAGGTGAGAGGGTCACCAGGAGCATGCTTATGAAAAGCCTAGTCAGGATCTTGTGAAATGGGGAGCCAATGGAGAGGTTGAGAAGAAGAGCATTATGAACTGATGTATATTTTTAAAGGATCACTTGGTTGCTAGGTTGAGAATAGATTGCAGAAGGAAAGGGGTGAAGCAGAAACCAGCTAGGAGGCTATTGAATAATTCACATGAAAGATGGTCGTGCTCTAGACCAGGGTAAGAGTGGCCACGTTTTCTATATGCTCTGACAATAAAGCCTGCACATTTGCCAATGGACTGGATGTGGGGGCATGGCATGGAAAAAGGCAAGGATGATTCCAAAGTGTTTGGCCTGAACAAGTGAAAGGGTGGAGATGACACTTACTAATGTGGGGAAGGTTGCAGGAGGTAGGAGAAATCATGAATTGAGTCTTGGACATGTTAAGTTTGAGATGCTTATTAGAAATCCAAGTGGAGAAGCAGAATAGGCAGTTGGAAAGAATTCAAGAATTCATGGAGAAGCCAGACTAGAGCTAGAAATCTGGGAATTGCCAGCTTATAGATGGTAATGAAATCCATAAGACTGACGGAGGTACCTGAAGAATGAATGACAAGGAGTGAAGTGGTCCAGACTGAGTCTTTGAGTCCATCAACATTTAGAGTCAGGAAAATGAGGAGGAACCAGCAAAGAGCCTGAGGAGGAGCAACCAGAGAGGTAAGAGGGAAACCAGGAGGAGGTAGGATCCTAGAAGCCAAGCAGAAACTCTCCAAGAAGGAGATCAGTCGTTAGATTAAGGACGGGGACTGAAAATTAGAGGTCATTTGTGGCCTTAGCAAGAGTGGTTTCCAGGGATTGATGGGCACAAAAGCCTGATTAGAGTGGGTTTGAGAAAGGGGGTAGAAGAGTGAGAATCAGAGAATACACAGCTCTTTCACTGGGTTTTGCCATAAAAGGGGGAAGAGAAAGAGACTAGTGGCTGAAAGTGTTTGGGGGTCAAGATCGGATTTTTGGGGAAGTCTTTATATATGCTGATAGGAATGACCCAGGAGAGGGGGGGAAATGAATGATGCAATAGAAAGAGATGATAACTGGGGCAATGTCTTTGAGCTGAGGGTACAGTCACATGGGAGGGGCTGGCCTCAATCAGGCATATGGAGAATTCACTCATAGTAATCCCAGGGAGGGCAGGACAAATGGTTCAGGATTGGGAAGGTTAAGTGTGGGGGTGAGAGGCTGTTGAAGTTTTCACCTGAGATAAGGGAGGATAAGGGTGGTTTGAGAAACAAGGTGTGAATGATGTTTTAGGATTTGAGGGTGGCCCTGGTGGAAAGGAGTAATCAAGTTGGCAGGTGCCCAGAAGGAATCACTGGGGCTGAGTGGTCATGAATTTAGTGTAAGGCCCATCAACAGGGTCATGGGTTTTTCTCCAGCCCCATCCAGCTCTGCAGGTATGGCATGGAATAGGGTGAAGTCAGATTTCAACCAGATCAGGAGAGTATGATGACATGAGAGAAGGGCAGGATTGTAATGCTGGATGGGTAAGAAGTGAGAAAAACAACAACAGGGCTGAGGGACTGAGAAAACTTGGAAGGTACAGTGGGAATGCAGATTGGGTGAAGCTGAAGAAGTGCTTTTGTCCAGCCAATGAAAAGAATGGGATAGAAAGCACGCAGACACATGGAATGCTTGGAATTGATGTTATGGAAAGGTAGAGCATTGGTAAGGACAAAGCTTAGGGCATGACTACGAGAAAGGGTGGTGGAGGGAGAAAGGAGATCGGGGCCTTGCAGGGCAGGGGCCTGGACCTGAGGGGCTGGGGCCCGGGAAGAGTTATTTCACTGGACATTGACATTCTCAGTGGACCATCATGACCTCTCCCTGAGGAGAGGCTGACGGGGTTGGGGCTGGGGGCTGACAACTGGTAGCTGGGAGCCAGGCCATATAGGGCTGTATGGGCCATGGTGAGGCCTTCCTTTAGATTTTTTTTTTTTCCCCAAATATTTTATTTATTTATTTATTTATTTATCTATTTATTTATTTATTTATTTATTTTTAGGAGGAACCAGGGATTGAACCCCAGACCTCATACATGGGAAGCAGACACTCAACCACTGAGCTACATGGCTCCCCCATTTAGATTTTATTCTCATTATGATGGAAGCAGTGGAGGGTTGTGGGTAGGGGCTGACATGATCTGACCTACTTACCCTGGGCAAGTGTTTTCACCTCCCCCTCTCCTGATAGTCTTATATGAAATGGGAACACTTATACTATTTCCAGGACTGTTAGAGGGTTTGAGATAATGAACAGGGTACCTGGAATGGTGCCTAGCACCATGGAGAAACTCAAGGAATGGCCAGACACTGGTTATAACTTCTGAGTACCCGTGGAGCAAATTGCTGTAGGGACCCCATGGTCCCTGCCCTGGAGGAAAAGGCCAGGAGAACAGGGATAGACCTAGGGTGTAACCCTGGCTCACCACTACCTTCTGGGTGACTGTGGGCAACTTCTCTGTACCTTCAGGGCCTTTGTTTGCTCAGACAAAAAGTGGAAAGGAGAGGAGACCAGGTGAACCCAGCGAATTCCAAGATCCCATCCAGTTCAGGTCAGCTCCATGGGTCCATCTAACAGGTGAGACAGGCCCATATATTAATAACTGCAACATCAGCACCAGTGAGAGAGCCCCAGAAAAGATGAGCCAGTAAATCCAGCTGGAGTTGTCAGAGAAGACCTTTTGAAAGAAATGGGGCTTGGGCTGGGCCCTGGGTGGAACAGGAAAGCATCTGGGAGAAGCTGGAAACGAGAGTGGGGTGAGAAGCTGGGGTCAAGGTATAGTGGAGCCTTTAGTGCCAAGGTGAGGACTTGGGATTTCATTTGTAACCAAGAAAGGAAAGGCCTGGGGAAGCCCCCTCTCAGAATTCTGTCTGGAAACCAAACTTAAAAGACATGATGGTGGTGGTCAGCCCACGGGGTGGCAACTGATATCCAAAAATGCAGCCAGGACTATGTGCTGCAAGGACAATTAGCCAGAAGAACAGGACAGGTACAATGATACCATTCACGTAAACGTTTTAAATATATATTTATATATATACTAAGCAAACAGAGGCACTTTCAAAACAGGTGTGCATTAGAGATGGGGAAAAAAACAATACTGAACACCTAGGAGGGGCCAGACACTATGCTTGGGAGCTACCCAGAGGTTATTAGTGATCCTGCAAAGGGTACGTTTTATTAATCCTGTTTTACAGAAAAGACACCTGAGGTTCAGAGACACCTGAGGCTCAGAGGCCGTCAGCAGCATACTCAAGCTCACACTGCTTACTCCTGGGAGGTATCTGAAGCCCCTCTATCTGACTCCAAAGCCTTTCCCCTTTCCTCCATCCAAAGTTTATGTTATGTGTGTCTGTGTGTTTTAATCCCAGGCAAGTGTCCACTGCCTCAGCCAGTGTGACACCGTGAGGAAACACAGAACCCACAGCACTGGCAAGCCTACTCTCTCTGCGTGCTGAATGCATAAACTGTGCTCTCCCTGCAAGCACCCTGACCTCAAGCGAGCCCCTTCCCCACCCACGGCCCCTCAGCCGCTGCACCAGCCCATGAGCTAAGGACCTCCCCAACTTTCGAACACTCAAAAACTCTTCTGGGACAAAATGATAGGAAAACCTTTTCAAAAATTATTGAAATGGCTAAAATTCCCACTGTTGATTAAAATGACTGAAGGGTTTGTCCGTCAAGAACTTTTTTTTTTTTTAGCCTTTTGGGCTTCCTGTTGGGGGAAGTTCTTTACGAATGGGCTATTCCTTGGGGGGTGGATAGCTATGAAACTCGGCGGCCAGGCTGAGGCCTGCACACCAGAGCTGCGAGAACTAAGCTAAGCATTGGAGAAAATGGGGGAACCGCCCACCCCCACCCCTGGAGCTGCTGCCCGCCGAGAGAGAGGATGCTTCGTGCAGGGCAGCGGGCACAGCAGCCCTGCCTGCTTTGAAGGAAGTGCCCCATGACTGAAATGGCTCCTGGGAAATGAAGTTTCCCCGTCCCAGCAAAGCGGCACTTTTGTTGGGGCATCTCCGGGGCGGGAAGCTGAAGGGGAAAGGGGAAAGGGGAGCCCCAAAGAGGGAAAGGTTCCAGGGGATCCCCCATACAGCCCCCCTTCCCCCAAAATCTTAGAAACTGCCCAGAGCTTTGGAGGGGCGAGGCGTTACCTTTCTGCTGAGGAACTCCCTCACCAGGGAGGCGGCCACCTCCTCCACGAAGAGGCTGTCCATGCTGCCGGCTCTGCCCACGAGGACGGGCAGGCCCCAGGCCCCAGGCCCCTCAGTCGGTTGGGGCCAGTATGGCCGCGTTGCCGTGGCAACCGTGTCATCAGAGCCGGCGAGAACTCCTCCCCTTCCCAGGGAGCCAGCGGGCTGGCAAGGCGGGAGCGAAGGGGAGGGGCTTCCTTCAAACTCTCTTCTGAGAGCGGGAGCCAGCAGCCAAATGCCGGCGCAGGGAAGCCTGGAGGCTGTCCTGGCCTTGCCCCTTTCCATCTGGGTGGCCTAGAACAAGTGACTGCTCCCATCTCAGTCTCCATTGCCCAAGACGTCAAGTGAAAAGATACCTGCCCTTTTGCTCCTGGAGGGATAAACTCACAGAGAAGTGGCCCGTAGAGGTCCCACCCTTGGGACCACAGCTGACTCTGGGCTCACGGAAGCTGACCGACCTTGGCCTCCACTGTGTGGGGCAAGGAGACCAGGACTCTGAGCTGAAATTAAAGGGCAAGTCACTCTTTGCCTTGGTGCCTGCTTTCCCATAAGGAGCACCGAGTATTTTACACACATTATCACGTCTCCAGTGCTTACAAGTCCAAGGCAAGGTGGTTACTATTTGTCCCATTGTCTAAAACAAGACACTGAGATTCAGAAAGGTTCAGATTATGCCAAAGGCCCACGCGGCTAGATACTGGCAAAGCTGGGATTCCAACTGAATCTATGCCTTTGCCCAGTACCAGTTTCCCCAAACTCAGTCATTTGGGTGCCAGCTTCACAATCTTTGCCACATCTGCGCATCACCTGAACTGTTACTTATGTGTTGTGTTCTCTAAACCAACATAAATGCCTTTATTGCATGCTTTTAAATTTATTTTTAAATATAAAAGTGTTTCCAAGCAGTAATATCCATAAAACCTTGGGATTGATGGGCTTGTTATATTTCTGCTACACATTCAAATAAATACATAATAGAACAATGAACTATGTTCATCTCTGTACCACCTAAACACATCTTGCAGACCACCAGGGTCACAGACCCCACTTGGGAAGCAATCATACCATGTCATACAGGCTCCCGAGGAAATCACTGTGACATGAGGATTGTATCATAATCTCTAGGTATCTTCTCCCTTCTGATGCTCAATGGTTCTTTGAGAAGCCTCTTTTGAGCACTTAGTATTGTGGGACACAGTGAGGAGGGCAGGGCTACAGGGGAAGACAGCATGATCCTCAGGCCAAGACACTTTGTGTTCCAGCCATGAATAACAATAATGGATGTTTAATAAGAGAATAATAATACACATTTCTGTTCAGTAAGAGATTGTGTATTACAGATAGTAGTTGTTATGTAGTAAGTCAGAGGAAAGAGAGATTTCCCTCTGTGGAAGCAGATTAGGGTGAAATGGGGGCACACAACAAAAATTCATTCATTCATTTATTCATTAAATATTTACTGAATATTTCAGCAAAAATCTGAAGGAAGAGAGGATTAGAGCCATGCAGACACTTAGAGGAAGAACACTCCAGGCAGAGGAAATAGCAGGTGCAAAGGCCCTGAGGCAGCTTCAAGCCTGTTTGTGAAATAGGGACTCCAGGGAAGCAGAGAGTGAGCAGAGCCTTAGGAGGTGAGCCTCAGAGAGGCCACAGGATGCCCAACTGTGCAAACCTGCGGCCATTACAAGGACTTCAGCTTTTACTTTGAATCAAGTATCCTTTGAAGGGTTCTGAGCAGGGGAAAGACAGGATCTAACTTGGATTTTGGCAGGATCCTTCTGGCTTTTGAGTTGAGAATAGTATGTAAAGAGGCAGGAAATGTGGAAGCAAGGAGGCCAACTAGGAGATGATTGCAACAATCGGTAATCCAGAAAAAATTTAGGCTAGATATGTTAAATTCATGTGTATGGGTTACACTTTCCTGACTGTGGAACTTTTTGTAACATTGGAATGGAAAGGTCAAGCAAGCGAAGCACAGGAATGCATTATTTTTCCAGACATATTGCTGGCCCCTGGGGATACAAGAACCTTAACTTGTCTAGTAAAAGGGAAGAGTTGGTCAGTACAGGAAGGGCAAAGGGTGTCCTGCAGGAATATGGGCGGGGAGAGCCTGGCTTACATGCTAGGTCCCATTCTTCTCCATAGATTCCCAGCAAGCCCCCTGATTTCTCTATTCTGTGTTCCAGGGGCCTGAACATCCACAGAGTATTGTAAGGGAGCCCTCCTCTCCCATAGGAGGGTGAATGGCTCTTGGGCTTCCCATAAATAATATAATTAACAAGTCAGGGATTCAAACAATAATAAAGATAAAGACAAGCATTATAAATAGCTATAATCATTTTAAAAAGAAAAAAAATACTTTCTGGTTCCATAAAACAAGGATAAACCCACTGAATAAATGAAACTATAGAATGTGCTTGCCCAGGACCCAGCAAATACAACTTATGCATGTCACACACTGACCTAAAACCAACTTTAGCCAAGATAAGCATTGGCCTCACTGGTAATTGGCAATTGCTTCATTTGCCATCTCAGAAATTCAATGGAATATACTCTGAATCTTAGCGGTAGAATTGTGAGGGGAAAGGTAATTCCCAAAAGATTATATTCAGTATAATATCTTAATACTTAAAAACAACCTAAACCAAAATAAGCCATAATTTTTAGGATATGTATAGCTGCAGTAAAGCTTTATAAAACTGAAAGCAGGAAAATATAGACCACATAATCCGGGACAGTGGATCCCTCGGGAGAAGGAGGCAAGTGGACACGGGAGGGGAGGGCTGCATAGGAAATATAAGTAATTGTCAGTGTGCTGGGTCTCATTAGGGTATTTATTTCAAAAGAGTTTGCTATTTTTTTATTGACTCATTCCGTAATAAAAGATGGTCTTGCAGGAACCAACAATTAGAAAATATCATGAACCAAGTCTTATTTTTTAATTAATTCAGTGACCCTGAGGTCCAGAAGGAAGGGAAGGAGGAAAGAGGAAGAGAGGGGAGAGGAGGCAAGAAGAAGGAAATTCAGGGGTCTTTATCCTGGAGGGACATTTTAGATCACCTTGCCTCATAACACAACTTTCAGAGATGAGAAAGGACCAAGTGTGTGTGTGTGTGTATGTGTGTTTGTGTGTGTGTAAAATCATATACATCACTATATAGGAACTATGTATTTATAAGTCTGTGAGCTCCAGCATCTGTGAGTATAATCACAGGAACTTATGGAGGTCCCCAGATTCTGTCTGGTGCCCCATTTGGTTCTGACAGTGGATACATCAGGCATGGTATAGGGCTTAGAACAGGTAGGTGAGGTCTGCTGCATTTAGGGGCCAGGGGTTCTGTGAAAGCATGTAGGGTTATACGTTGCCTCCTCCAGTATGCTTCAGGAAGGGGAATGCCTGAATGGATCCCCCTCCCACCTAGCGATCCCTGAGAGCAAGGCAGGGCTGGGGCTTTTACCTGGGCCAGGGGGTTCCAGAGAGCAGGGGCACACACACTTGTCCCCATAACCATATCTTCTCCAGGGACTGACTGTCCAGGTTAGAGAGGTGGGATTGTGGATCTGACCAGGTGCAACATGTCTGGACCAGCTGAGTTGTAAGGACATGGTAAAAGTCCTACTAATGATGTGACCCTCAGAATTTCCCAGCTGTCTGGCCACAATCCTCAGAGGTCAGGACAAGGGGTTCAGCCCAGACCACTGTCTTTGGCAGATGAAGGAACAGCTCATCCACACTGGTCCCATGGGCCACCTCCCAGCCTCTCCCCCCAGGCTGCATCCACATGGCCACCAATGTGAGACTGGAGAAGGAGGGAGGACCCAGCCCAACCAGGCTCCAGCAGCATGAGGTTCTTGGCCTTCTGCTCTGCCCAAAGCATCCCAGGCCTCCTCACTGCCAGGAGTGAGGGGCCATATGTGCTGGTCTGTCCAGCAGGGGCTTTCTAGGCAGAAGTTGAGGCGGAAGCAGAGGCATCCAATGGGATTTTGAGAATGTGTCTACATTTAACCAAGAGGTATATATTATCCTCCTCTACCCTCAAACCACCTCCCTGTACCCTCACCTGGAACGACCGTGGGAAGTTCTTGACCAAGGCTCCTTAGACACCTCCCAGGTCAAGAGGCCATCTTATTCCGGGCTGAGACGGTGGGTATTTGTTCCACGCCCTGGCGTTTTTATTATCAAGTGCAGAATCCAGACCCTCAGACATAACTCGGTGCCTCTTTGTGAGCAATTCCTGACTGAGACAATTTGATGACACCCTTTGGAAATCACAGAGCATAATATCCCCCAAGAATGCATTCTGCATGAAAATTCTGGTCCAGGTCCTGTAAATGAATAGAAATTTTCCACAAAGCACTGTGGGCAAGTCCACGAACTGTCCACAAAATCCACTCTTTCCTTCACCCATAATAAATATATTTGGAGCTGGGAAAATGGCATCCCAGCTACCCTACTTTCCCAGCCTCCCTTGCCATCATGGAATGAGAGGGCCAGCACCTTAAATCCAGGCCTCTCTCTTTCAGGCTCTTTCTTCTCTTAAAAGTCAGAGCACACCTGCACCTGTGGGCATATACTATGGCCATCAAGACAAAGGCAACACCATAAGACAGTGATTCTCAAAGTGTGGTTCCCAAAACAACAGCATCAACAGATCTTAAGGACTTACTAGAAATGCAAATTCTCAGCTCCCACATCAGATCTACTAAGTCAGAAATGCTGAGGGTGGGGCCCAGCAGTCTGGGATGAACAGGCCCTCCAGGTGGCTCTGATGCAGGCTCAAGCCTGCAGGCTACCCTTGGTGAATGAAAGGAACCTGGTTCCCTGAATGACTGCATAGTGCAGAGTCACCAGGTGGCCTGAAATTCAGACAATTACAAGCGAATTAATAGATCTGGTTTGAGCTTCGCTGACTTTTTGTGAAGGGTGTATGGGGATATGTGTTGATACAGCAGCTCACCTTCCACCCAAAATAATATATCCTCCCTCTCAGAACGAGTGAGAGCCCAGCTGTGGGACATAGACCTCTCCCTCCAGGGTTTGTGAGGACAGAACTTCCCAGTGGGAGGGGCCACACTGATGTGAGGCAAAGTGGTTACAGATGTGCTAAGATTGCCATCTCGGGCCTCAGGGCAGCTGGATGGAGCCTGTCTGGCCAGAGACAGCCTCCCCCTTTATCACGACCTGCTGCCTAAATGGTGCCATCTGCTTTGGATGCCCTGAAACGAACAATGCTCTGGGGAGGTCTTTGCTGTTTACAACTTTCAAACTACTGCTTCTTGCTCTCACCCTGTCTGGTTCTCTGACCTCTTTGTCCACACTCTGTACAAGCCTTGGTCCCTTACACCAATGGCCTGATTCAGGCACCTTCCTCCAGCTTGACTGTCTTTTTATTTTTAATTACTTTACTTTTTTTAATTTTGAAAATTTTTTTTATTTTTCAGGACGCATTAGATTACATAACTGTTACATAAAAAATATAGGGGATTCCCATAGCCCTACCCTCTCCCCCTCCCACACTTTCCCACATTAACAACATATTTAATAAATGTGGTACATTTGTTACAATTGATGAACACAAATTGGAGCATTATCAACCGTGGACTATAGTTTACATTATAGTTTACACTCTGACCCATGCAATTTTATAGGTTATGACAAAATATATAATGGCCTGTATTCGTCATTGCAATGTCATGCAGAACAATTCCAATGTCCTGAAAATGCCCCATGTTACACCTATTCTTCCCTCTTCCTCCCCGCAGAACCTCTGGTGGCCACTGCCTTTATATCAATGATACAAGTTCTTCCATTGCTAGAAGAATCATGAGTCTAACTAACTCCATAGTTGCATCCCCCCCTTATGTTTGTTCACACCTCAATCTTGAGGATTTGGGGGTGGTGATGCCCACTCTGCTTCTCATTGAGAGGGGGCTTAGATCCCATGGGGCAGATGGATGGAACAGTCTTGCTTGCAAGCTTGACTGTCTCAATGTTCCAGTTCCACACACTTGAGCTGATAGTCACAGGGCTTCTCCACTCTACTTCAGTTCTCCCCAGAGTGTGACCCACCCTTAGCTCTGAGGCAGTGTTTGGGGGACAGTTGTAGGATTTCTTTTCTCCCAGGTTTCCTGGACTGGGTCCTTTCAAAGATGAAGCTGCTTCCCCATTTCAACTCTGGCTGAGGGGTGCTTGCTTCATGGACCACTTCATTCCCCTGGCAGGCAAAGTGCTGGGCCTCTGGGGCCAGAGCCAAAGAAGGCATCCCTAGAGCCTGCAGTCCTTGTTTTTTTACTCCCATGTCTGATTATACTGGTTTGTCTTAGGTTCCGTTGAAAATGACAAAAGCCCCCAAATAAGAGTGACTTTTAATGAAGTGCTCAGAGCACGATGGAGACATGTCAAAAGATCACAGGCACTAGCTTAAAGGGCCTCTTCCGAGCATCAAAGTAAGTAATGATAGCAACAGACTATAACCTATTGAATAAAATAAGAATCCATGAATCCACATATATGTAAATAAATAAATTATAGAAAGGGGGAAGTGTTTCCTTACATTTGAATGCCAACTAATAAACATAGAAAGAATGGCAGAATTTGAAAATCACCATTTGACAACCAGCATAATAATCATTGATTCAAGCAAGAATCATCAATGGATGCTAAAACTAGTGGGTATAACTTTGAAGAGTAACAGGATATTTATATTGTCTGCAAGTATCTCCCCATAAGATACTTCTGAATTACAAAGGTGAAAATAGTCACTTTACAGTGGAAGTTAACTGACACCACACCAACCAGTAATTAAAGGTACCCTCACCAGCTAGGGGACAAATGGACATCACGGACCTCCTTATGTGGTGCACTGAAAGAGGCACAATACCACCTGCCGTATTCCTGCCAAAATAATAACAATAACAACATCAGTGGCCTAAACAAGATGGTTGTTTATTTCTCTCTCACATGAAAGTCCAGGGCTTATGTCATGTTCCACGTCATTAGGTCCCCGGTTTCATTTTTCTTGTTTCTGTACCATGTGTGGTCTTGGCCTCACAGTCCAAGATGGCGGCACCCATGTTGCCAGGTAGCAGGATATAGTAAAGAAGAAAGAATAAAAGGCAAAGAACCCACAGGTACCCCATCTTAGGGAATGTTTCCAGATGCTGGCACCGAAACTTCTCCCTTGGATCATAACTTAGTCACTTGTTCTCATCTGCTGCAAAGGAGGCTGGGTAATATAGTCTTGTCTAGGGTGGCCCTGTGCCCAGCTCAAAATCCTAATACTATGAAGAAGGAGATAATGGGTAGAATGGACACAAGTCTGGAACACTGATGGGCTGAAGTTTCAAAATGACGTGCTTCCACATTTCTGGTTCTTTCTTTAGGAGCTTAAATCATGACTTACCACACACAGTACATGGCCACGTGTGGCCCCAGACGCACACAGAGCTCAGCGCCCGTGTCCTGCTGACGCTGATCCCCCAGCAGGCCGGGGCCTGACCCACTTCTTTGCCTGTGCACGAATTTAAGTCCTGATATCATTGCCTGCAAGAAGGGGCAGTTGCCTAGAGAACACTGCTCCTGCCCTCTGTGCTGACATATGAGCTGAAGGGATGGTTACAGGGGCCACTCCTTGCTCCTTTGCTTCCTAGATAAGCACATGGAAATGCCTCCAGGAAGTAGCCATGTCCTCTGGCCTTGGGTTTCTTCAGAGCTTGAGAAAAAGGAATAAATTAGGGGTTTTGAGATGAGCATAGGACAGCAGATGGGAGCACTCCTCAGTGTTTCAGAAGGAGTCTGAGTGTCTTGCCAAGAATGTGAGAGGACGAGAAGGGCCTGCGCTCCCAGACAAAGGGCAAAACGGGGACAGTTGAGCCTCCTCGCCAGGTCTCCTCCTTTTCTTCCAGGCTCCACCCACCACCTCCAGCCACAAGGATGTGGGGTGGGGTCGGATGTGGCTCAACTGGTTGGGCGTCCCTCTCCCATATGGAGGGACCCGGGTTCGATCCCCGGGACCTCCTGGTAAAAAAAAAAAAAAGGATGTGGGGTGTCACAGTCATGTGTTGGGAGGAGATTGGGAAGCTAATAGGGTTTTAAGAGCCTCTCTCCATCACTTGATTCCCAGAATAGGTGGCTGGGGTGGGAGGCAGTATACAGATAATAAAATCTCCTAGGATTGTGTAAGCAACAGCCTCTGTCTTCTGTTTTCTTACCGTGTTCACTTCAGGCCCTGAGGGTCTACAACTGTGAAGGGGACATGGATCCTAATCAGCCTCAACACCCACTGCTTTCTTTCCCTCTGCCAGGAACGGTAAACCTTCTTCGCCCCATTTGACTGTAGTGGAGTTCTTCCTCTTAGAGCCCAGCTCAACAGTCACCTCCTTGAAACCTTCCTGGACATCCCCCAGGCAGATGAAGCCGTTCTCCTGGCACTCTGTGAGATGACAGCGTGGTGTACAGGGCAAGCTCTTAGGCCCTTAAGCTACACTGCCTGGGTTCATAAACCTGGTTCAGCTGCTTTGGAGCTATGTGACTTTGAGTAAGTCTTTTAAACTCCGTGCCTCAGTTTCCTCATCTATAAAATGGAGTAAACCTTATATCTTTCGCATAGGGCTATTGTGGGAGTTAAAAGAGTTTTATTTTCCTTGTTTTTAAAAGTGTCTGGCACATAAGTGATTTCTGTGTTTATTAGCTCTCCCTCCTCCAGGGTGGGCACTAAAGGAATTCAGCCCAAAAAGGACCAGGGGAGGGCTAATCTGTAGAACGCACATAGAACATCTTAAAGGGATAGGTGGTGTCACTGGGGGGAGGGAGACAAGGCAGGGGAGATCCCAAACTGGAACCACCCCTGAGGAGAGGTGGGGGTGGGGAATGCACCCAATGCGCCCATAGATCGCTGGGGGTCTTGGGGAGGGGTACCTCCAGCCACCATGCTGGGCACATTCTCTCCCCGTCTTCCCACACTGCTGTCCAAGAAACAGCTGTCCCACCAGGGACAGAGAGAATTAGGAATGGGGTGGGAGTCCCTAACTTCTAGGAGCAGACTCTCACCCAGCTCCCTACAGATCCCACCAAGGGACTCGTGAAGGAGGTCTGAGGCATGAGAGTGGGTGCAGAGAGGCCCTTCTCATGTCCTCTTAATCCCAGGGGGCCAGTGAGACATGCCACATTTGGAGTACATGCTTTCTGTCTGGATGTGAGGGGTTTGTCTCTAATCCAGGGGGCTCAGGTTGGATCTGGAATTGACCCTGGAGTCCTATGGCTTCTTGTTCCTGCCAAGCCCAAGGACTTCCTGAAGCTGCCATGGAGAATAGACTGGAGGAGGCAGAGAAGGCCCCAGGAAACAAAGTTTGGAGTGAAGGAACAAAGGCTATGCTTAACCCAAAAAGAATATGCCAGAGGCTGGTTGCTGGCTAACTCATTCTCACGCCAACCTACTTTTCCTCAGCCCATCTCCTTTTCTAGTCTGTCTTACTGCCTAGTGAAGAGGCATAAGGCACCATTGAAGTCTGCGAAGAGGCTGCTGGAGTGGCTTTTGCTTTCCTGATAAGAGGGACAGAAATCATGAATGAAGTCCCCTTTTCACCCATTTCCCTGCCATGAACCTAGGCATGATGCCAGGTGCTATAGAAGCCATCTTGTTATCACGAGGAAAGGCCAAACTAATTGCAGAGATTCTAGCTCCAACCAAAATGGGGCTCTCTTCTTCAAAGACTCCAAAGCCTCATCAGCATACCACAGGTTCAGCCCACTGGTTAAAGTGAAACAAAGAGTTTTATTAAAGCATGTGGGGAGTACAAGTTGTCTTGAATGGCAGGTAGATAGCACAGTCCCCCAGCCCAGCTGGCCCAGTTTAAGGAGCCATGCAGCTCTCACCAGCCCTGCAATTTGCCCTCTTCACCCAGGACAGCCAGCTGGCTCTGCACCCTGAGCCTCCCAGGGAGTGAGATCTCTGGTTTGGGTTCTCTGCCTTCTGCCCTTGCAGGGACAGATCACCCTCTCTGGGCAATTCTGACATTTTAAGAGACCAGTTCTTACCATCCTTTCCTGGGCAAAGCCAGCCTGCCCCCCTGGCAGAAACCAACCCCTTTTTGACTGCCTCAGCTGAAACTTCATTGTGCTCACAACATCCTGCTTGCCAAGATCCGTTTTTTTCCTAAAAGACCTCATTTTAGCCTCTATCCCTCCCATCCCTGGACACAGGCTCGCAGAGTCTCCATGTCTGCTGGGCAACCTATCTCCCTCTGCTCTGAGCGTTTCTAAATATGATGCCTCTCCAGCCAAGTCCATGGAGGTTTCCACTTAAACACACATTTGGACAAGAGCTGGGGGGATCTGTATTCTCCCAAGGATAAAGCGTGACCTGGCAAAAGAAGTTCTGCTGCTAGGACTTAGGCTGCTGGGCTGAGCCTGGGCTGGGAGAGACCCAAGGGGAAGGGGGGCTTCCCTTGTCCTTCCAAGCCTGGAATTCACCTAGTGGAGTCAGGAAATTTAGGTTCTTGCCCCAACTTTGTGATTTTCTGTGTATCTCTGGGCAAGTCACTCATCCTCGCAGGACCTCAGCTTCCTGGAATGTAAAACTAAGAGATTGGACTACATAATTTCAAAGGGCCATTCCAGCTCTGACCCTTTAGGAAAATAATGTCAACAGGCCAATTTGTGCAAAACCTTTTACTTCTCAAAGTGCTTTCACATCAATGATTTCCTACTCCTAGAACAATTTGGTAGGTGGTCAAATTAAGTCCCTCTCTTCCCACTTCACAGAGGAGTGAAAAGACTCACCCAAGGTCACCCAGCAAATTAATAGCAGGACTGGGACTAGAATCCAGGTGTCCTGATGCTTATCAGGGTTGCTGTGTCCAGTTGTACAAGCTGTGTCCTGCACAAAGGTGCTGTGGGGAAGCATGAGGGTAGCTGACAGGTGTCCAGGGGGCGGCCTTGAAGAAAGGGCACTTTTCTCTAATTGGTCTGACCAGTTGGAAGGGACACCCTGTTCTCCTCCCAGAAGGGGAGAGAGCCCCTTTTCTCAATCAGTACAGTAATGTGTCCACCTATATGACTGCCTTTTCCTAGTTTGCACAAAGGCAACTCCTGTGCTAACGACAGCACTGACTCTTGGCCTGTGCCTCCTCACATCTGGGCTGAATGGAATAGAGTCACCAGGTAAAATATAAGACAGCTGGTGAACCTGAGTTTCTGATAAACAATGAACAATATTTTAGGATAAATATGTCCCATGCAATACTGTTATTTGCTAAATCTGACAACCTTGGTCTGGAGGCAGAGGTGTGCTGGAGCTAACTTGTACCAGCTTGTCATAGCCGATTTGTTCAGTTTTCAGGATTTTGGTGAGACACCATTTGTAGGCTGAAATCAACCACAGCAGGAGTATTCACACCATGGAAATTGCCGATTGCCACAAATCAGGTACACCCCCCACCACCTAACCACCTAGATGATTTTTAAACATTTACCCACCCGCCACTGCCTGGAGGCTTCCTTGTCCATAGACTACTGGGTAAAAACGCTGAAAGCTTGAGAGTCAGATAGCATCTGAGAGAAGCCGCCAGCCTTAGTATACTAGAAAATGGAATATCCCACACCTAGAGTCCTAGAACAAGGCATATTGGAAACTTAGAATTCTAAAACAAGGATGTGAGAACCTCAGAATTTCAGAAGACGGAATGCTAGTATTGGAAGCAGGGGCTGCTCGTGGTAACCGGACCCTACCCCATCCCTACAGCATCTAGCTGGGCCGAGGCCTCAGAGCTTGGCCAGACCCCCGGCGGACTCCCTCTCCGCCCCCCACTCAGGGCCCAGGCCTCTTGCGGGCCACGATGTAGCAGATCCCGGTGTTGGCAGCACTACCCTCCGAGTAGCTCTGGGAGTTGTGCAGGAGCTGCTCGATGTCGAAGCCGGCGTCCAGGACAGCCTGCTCCACCTCCTCCTTCTCCAAGACCACGCAGGAGAACTGGCGCTTTCCCGCCATGAAGGAGGAGAGCCCAAGCGTGACTGTAGTCACCAGGTGACCGCCCGGCTTGAGCAGCGAGGAGAGGTTGCGGATCCCGGCGCGATAGGCATCGAGGCTGCAGCAGGCGCACTCCATGGCCAGCAGGGTGAGCACGCAGTCCGCGGGCGGCAGCACGACCGGAGCCAGCGGGTTGCCCAGGTTGGCGTCACATTTCAGCACCCGCTTCACCGTGGCCCGCAGCTTCTCCTCCTTCTCCTGCCACCGACCGCTAAGGAGAGAGGACGGGGCTCAGTGGAGGCTCATCAGGCTTCCAAAAGTAACTCTCAGCCACTGTGACCAGCATCAATTCTAGGAACCTTTTCTCTCTGATTCCATGTGGATCCCCTCCCCATGATCCCGAGCTTGGTTTGGTCATTCAATAAACATTGTTGGATGGATGGATGAATGAATTATTTACAGATAATATATGGATGAATATGTCTTTTATGTAAGGGTGAGTGAAAAAAGCAAATACTAGAATATAACACAGGGCAAACGATTCTGTTATAAAGTTAAAAAGCAACTAAAACTAAACAATAGATTGTTTAGACATCCATAAGTCTATGATAAAATTATTTTAAGAAAAGCAAATGAGTGATAAATAGAAAATTCAGATCAGTGATTACCTCAGATGAGCAGAGGGCAAGGAGTAGGGGAGAAACACGGGTAGGTCTGTCTACTACATCCCTACTCTAAGGCATCTGGTCCCATGCTTGAGGAGCCTGCTGTCCTGGGTATGTCAGGGATGGCAGAGCAGCCAGAGAGCTAAGAAATGGGGCTGCCCTCCAGCCCCCAAGGACAGCCCTCCCAACCTCCAGGCCCTTACCTGTTCCCTTCTAGCTCACAGGCAAATTTCACCGCCGGGGACCAGTCATAGGCTCCTGGGTCCTTCTTCAGCCACTTGTCCAGCTCCTCCCGGTTGCGGTCAGTGAAGTCTGATAGGGTGATGTCCCGGAAGGACTCACAGGCAGCAAGGACCTGGTAGATGGTCGGGCCCGAGCCGATGTCGATCAGGGTGTCCCCTCTGAGGCCCCCTGTGGGAGGGAAAGAGATCCCTGAGGCTGAGGGGCAGTGAAAAAAAGAAACGAGACCCAGGAGAGACTGAGGTCTAGAAGGAGTAGACCTGGTCATACCCAGGGGGAAAGTAGTACCAGAGGTGACAGCTATCAGGGACTGGAGGCTTCCCGCACAATAAGCACTGTCTGAAGTATTATATAAGCATTAAATTCCATCGACCCTGCAGAATCAGCCTGTGCAATGACAGCTGTTTTTATTTCCAGTTTACAGATTAGGAAACCAAGTCTAAGAAAGGTTAAACAATTAGCCCAATATCTTTCAGCCAAGAGCATAACCACAGTCCCCCCTGGGCCTGGTCTGGAGAAGATTCTGGCCGGAGCATCCAGAGATGACATCTGGAGCCATGGCCCTTTAAGGCTGATTGGGCGCCTCCCCTGGATGTCCAGCCTGGATGGGTTTCCTTTGGGTGGGGGCAGGCAGGAACAGGAAGCACGGGGCTGACAAGGAGATGACCTGGGAAGCCTGCCTTGGGGTCAGCTGAGGGTGGCCTGGAAGCTGGAATGAGGAGTGACTTCCAGCATTCCATCTCCTGGCCTGTGGGGTTACTCCGGGTGGGGCTGTTCTCTGATTGCTGCCTCCCCCACCTGCCTGATTTTAACCCCTATTAACCCCATCTCCTCTCCAGGACACTCACCCTGGCTGCTCCCCAGTCAAGTGTTCAGAGTGAGGGCATGCCCAGGAGGCACAACCAGTGGGGAGGGTAGTATCACTGGAAGGCAGGCAGCAGCTACTCTCCATCCTGCAGATGGTTCAGCTGAGGTCCTTGGTGTCTGTGGGCCTTGCCAGGAAGTCTGGGACAAGACTGAGACCCCACCCAATGCTCTGACTCCCATGTGGAGCTTCCCCAGCCTCATCTGGCAGACACTCTCTTGGTGTGTGCCGACTCTGACCCTGCCACAACCCTGCTCTTTGCCCTGGTCTCGGGTGCCTGGCTGTACCAGGGCAGGGCTGGACTGGATGGCCTTGAGAGCCTTCCCTGCCCCATCCCTCTAGGGGCCAGTGGAGAGCATCTGGGGCATTGCAAGCTGCTATCCTCTTCCTGAGCCCCTGCACGGGCTGACCTCTGGCCCTGCATGCAGGTCCTGAGCTATGGGGGACAAACCTGACCTCCTGCATAACACTTGCCCAAGGACAGTGGCGGCCCCATCAGCTCCCCCAGCTCAGCTCCCCTCCTCAACCCCACCCCCCGCAGCCCCTGAGCGACCAGTCTCCCACATAGGCTGGCAGAGCCAGGACCCCTTCTCCTTGTCCCCCACGGACAGGTCCCTGGAGGCAGGCCCACCCCTCCGCTCACCAGGGCCGAAGGTCTTGTGGAGACACTCCAGGTTAAACTTTAGCATCTCCATCTCTGGCAAGGGGCCACGGTCGAAGCTGTAGAAGGTGGCCAAGTAGTCCCTGGGCATGAAGTGCTTCTGGTACTCATCTCCCCCGGTGAAGCCGCCCTCCATGATGTCCCTGTGCACCTCCTCCTGCCTGCCCCAGTCTTATGAGAGCTCCAGAGGCTCCAGGCCCCGCCCCCCAGAATCCCAAGCTCACCCCTCCCTCCTCCCATGCCGGCCACGCCAGTTCTGGGATGGCTGGAAGGGGGCCTGGAAACCCTCCCCCTCGCAGCACACTGATGTGAAATCCCTCTGAATCCAGAGCCTTGGCAGCTGACGTGGCAGGTACCTGGCCCTGCTTCCTCGTCCACCAGGGAGAGTTGATGGGTCCCAGTCCTGGTGCTGCTGTCAGGCCTCAGCCCTCACCTTCCCCTGCACTTGGCCACTTCACTGCTGTGAGGGCCAACGTCACTCCTGGGTCACAGTTGTCATAGTCCCTTGGTGGCCCTTCTGGTGGACGGAGTTTGGACCCCAGGGTAGAATAGGCCAACTCACTCTGCACCGTTGTGCGGACCCACTGTGTGCTCCATCACCCCATGAGGGAACCAGCACACATTCAGGCATCCTCCACGAAGGGGCAAGACAGCCCAGCCCTAAAGTAGAAACTGTCAGAGGAATCCTGGCTTCTTGGCTGCTAATTCACCAAGAAATCCTGGGTACGTCAACCCCTGGGCCTCAGTTTTCTTCCCTCAAAATAAGAGTGGGTTGTAAAATCTCTCATAGAAAAGTTTGACCTTTTCTTTCTTTTTTTTTTTTTTCTTGGCAACAGGAAATACCTCTGACTTGGCTGCAAAGGAGGCGAAATGAATCTGCTACCCTCAAGGTCTAGGCCTCCTGCCCTGGAAGTGGGAAGGACAAGAACCTCTAGTTCTGACTTTAAGCAAACAAACAATTCCAACCCCTGCACCAAGGAAGGCCCGACAGACTGGGGCCTCCTCAGAAGCCAGAACATCTGGAAGCCACACTCGGAGCCTGGTTTCCAAGTGGGGGGGACCTGGGCACCCTCCAAGGAGGCCTGGGACCCTGGAGACAGCCTGCAGAGGGCCTGTTGTGTGGTTTATGGAGAATTTAATAAGGGGGTGGCACTAACAAATGTGTGGACAGAGTTCAGGGAAGCCACAAACTACCCCGGAGCTGGGGCAGTGAGGGGCCGTCATTGCCCCTAGGCTGGAAAGAAAGGTCCCTGGAAGCCCTAATGGAGAGCTGTGTGGAGAGGGCCTCCTGCAGCAGCCTAAGCAAAGGAGCTGGATGAACAAATATCCAGACCTCACTCTCCTACCTCCCTCCAACACTCTGCCAAATCCAGCTGAAATCCAGAGGGGAGCAGTCCCTACAGGTCAGCCTCCTGGGACGTGCAGCGTGGAGAGTGGATATGGAGAGGCAAATGGAAGGCACCCATTAACATCTGTGGACTCAGTTGTGGGCATGAATGCACCCTCCAGGGGATACCCAGAGCCCCTGCAGTGGGGTGTGGGCATCTAGGGGTCTGCCCAGGGCTGGGGACCAAACTGTCTACCCTGCTGCAACTGGCTGCCCAGGGCTTCCAGGGCTCCTGCTGCCCAGAGTAATGAATGGGAGCTGCACTGGCATTCCAGAGCCTCCACCCTCTGTCTTCAATCTGTCTCTCCACGGCTTCTGCCCTCTCAATCCCCAAGCATGACCTGATGCTGCCCGGGGATCCTCAAAGCACAGAGTCAAGTCTCTTACGGATGTATTCTCCTAGGAATCTACTTTCTGCCTCTATGAATCTACTTATTCTAGAGATGTCGTACAAGTGGAATCACACAATATCTGTCCTTTGGCGTATGGCTTTTCACTCGGCATCATGTTTTCAAGGCTCATCTATGTTGTAGCATGGATCAGAACTTCATTCCTTTTTGTAGCTGAATAATATTCCACTGGATGAAAATTCCACACTGTGGGTGTCCATGCATCTGCTGATAGACACAGGTTGTTTCCACCTTTCGGCTATTGTGAAAAATGCTCCTCCGAACATTGGTGTACAAGTATCTGCTTGAGTCCCTGTTTTCAATTCTCTTGGGTATATATCTAGTAGAACTGTCGAGTCAAATGGTAATTCTATATTAACTTTCTGAGGAACCACCAAAGTGTTTTCCACAGCGGTTGCACCATTTTACATTCCCACCAGCAACAAAGGAGGGTTCCTATGCAATTAATTTTAAATAAGTTTAATAGCGGTCCTACTTTATTTTCTTCTAACAGTACAGGCAGTTGTGTGATCACCATTTATACATATTTCACCCTTTCCTCCCTGAATTGAAATGCCACATAGTAATGGCTCTTTTAATTTCAGAAAAAGGGCAACTTTACCTTTGACACAATAAAACCACAAGAATTAAGATGAAAGTTTGATTAGAGTTTACATACTGATTGTTTTCCCATGGACACCAGCTCAAAAGCCTGAAAAATAAATGCTATGTTTGAGCTGAAGTGGCAAGACTGAAGGCCTTATTTCTGAAAGGGAGGCAGCCTCCAGCATTCCCGGGAAGCTCCTTAGAAACACAGGATCTCAGACAGACTCAGCACCCGCATTTGTCTCTTAGCCAGGTCCCCAGGTAGTTGCCAGGCAATAAATTTGAACGATGAGGTTTAGAGTCAGCTTTATTTTGACTTTGGACACAGGGTCTTGGATTTGTTGTTTTTGTAGTTCAATCTATTAATGAGTAATCCGTATTTCTTACACAATCAATGTCACCTGTTGTCAGACTGGCCTCATATTTGTATAATAATCTCATGAAGAAAAGAGAATGCCTATATGGCCAGTTTTAATCGGACTTTGATATTAGAATGCACTTCAGTTCTCTCATTTCTAAGGAGGCATATTACCATCTATTTGCCTTTCACTGCTGAAAGATCTGGCACATACTAGATGCTAAAGCATTAAACCTTTCCAAGGTGTCTGCTTTCACACTGCTCTTTACAGCATCTGCTTGGAGAGTCCCCAAGCTTGCCCACTTGCAAATCACACTAGACTTTTTATATACTTACTCCTCCCACGTCGGTCACACTTAAAAAAAAAAAAAAAAAAAAAAAAGTAACAGCTTTGCTCTTTTGGACACATGCACAACAGACTCAGAGAGTTCTGAAGGCAGACTTTTCATCTAGGGTGAAAATGACGAGTTTACTTGTTCTTCTCCAAGCTTGCAGGCCCACGGGTATGCAGGGCTGAGTTGCCTCCCACCCAATTCGGGTACTAGCAGGCACTGCGGATGGGCAGGGAGCGTTTTGAAGTGGTGTCAAGGGATTGTTACACCCACCCATTTTCTTGACCACAACAAAAAATTAGGAGTCTCCTTACTTCTGAGTTCAGCCTTTCAAGTGAATAGAAACATTTTTTTGTACATTCAGTAGATGGTCCAAAGTCAGGCTGATATTTTTACCTGAGTTCACTGAATCAAAGATATAGGATATTAAGATTTTGTGTATAATTTTCAATCAAAATGAATAGAATCAAAGGTCAGTGCAGCAAAAATATTTCTAAACTCTAGGTAGTGGTCTACTAATTACATGCTACATTTAATAACTAATGTCAATAAAATAAAATATTTTTTTCCATGGGTGGAACTTTGACTTGTTAAATTTCAGTATCTGTTTGTGATGTAAAAGGAGACAGCTGGTAAGGTAAATTTCAAACCACAAGTCTCCACTTATTTTCCTTTCTCTCTAGAAGAGTGCACTTTCTATTTTGACCACTTGACATTATAAGTGAGGCGGTAAGTGGTAACATTTTTCTCTGGGTTTTGTTTTGGTCTGGACTCCCCACCTAATGGGTTAACCTCAAAAGCAACCCCTCCCAGCTACTCAACAAGCTCTTGGGTGGGCAGTTTCCGTACTAGTCTAACATTTCTGCTGTCCCCAAGATCATCCTGAGGGGCTTGGATTTCAATTTTGTACTCTGTTTCTTATTGCCAGGGTCACTTTGGATAAGGCACATCACTTCAGTTCCCTCATTTCTAAGGACACGTATTACTATCTTATCTGCTGAAAGATCTGGCACATGCTAGATGCTAAGGTGTAAAGCCTTTCCAAGGTGCCTGCCTTCACACTGCTCTTTACAGCATCGGTGGGAGATGCCCAGGCTTGCCCACTTGCAAATTGCACTAGACTTTGCTGCCTGAAATCGCTTTCCTCTTAAGTGAATTTTGGAAAGAGATTTAGCATTTTTAAAAATTAAACTTTTTTATTTTGAGATAACCATAGATTTACATGCATTTGTAAGAAGTAATACAGAGAGGTTCCATGTACCCTTTACCCACTCTCCCCCGATTGTGACAGCTTGCAAAATCACAAGATAATATTACAATCAGGATATTGACATTGACGCAAACCACTGACTTCTGCCCTAATCAGAAGGAAAAAAACAGAGTGGATGGAGTAAACAGGATCAAAGACAAGTGGGAATGGTTAACCAAGTTAAGGACAAACTGTTTCCAAGAACAAGCTCACTGACCTTGGCCATGAAATCTTGAAATCTGAGTCCTGCTTTCCCACCCTAAGGGGCCTTCCTGCTCTGGTTTTCATTTTCCCACCAAACCCCAAGACTGAAGATGCCCTGACCTATTGTAGACCCTTTGTCTCACTACCAGTCTTTGCCTGTCTCTTTGCCCCCTTGTCTCTCTGTCTCTTTGCCCGTCTGTCTCTCTCTTGTCTCTGTGTCTGTGTCCTCCATGTAGTCTCTCGCCCCCATTCCCAGCAGTGCCTATGCTCCCAACACCACCTCTCAGGAACCGAGAACACCCCCGAGGCCTGTGCTGGGACCCCATGGCTTTCTCACGTTCTTGGTAATTTATCAACCAGAGAAACTCCAGCCAGCACAGCTAGCACTGTGGCCCTGCTCCATTTGGTTTGAGCTTCCCTGCTGAGAGCAAGGGCCTGGTCCAGGGAGGCTGAGAAATCCTGGTGGTCAGAGGCTGGTAGAGCAGGATGGGGACACCAGACCGAAGGGTAGGGGACGGCAAGGATGGAGAGCAAGCTGTGTGCAGGGGAAGACGACTACGAGAAACAGTTCGAGCCCTGGGATCACTTAATGACCTACTCCACCTTCAACTCAGGCACTGTGGCCGAAAATGAAATCCTGAAATTTTACCTGGGAAAACTCTTCCAAACCTCTTTGGGTGAGTAGCTGGTCTCCAAACTGAGGGGAGTGTGGGGCTCCACCTGTGGGGAAGAGCTGCTGAATGGGGCAAGGGGACCCGTCCTCCTGGGCCACTGCCCCAGCAAGGAGGCCACAAAGGCCAAGTCCCTGCCACCAGCGCGAACCCACGAGGACCTCCACTAGCTGGCACCTTCGGGGGTTGAGCACTGGGTCTGCAGGCCAGAGAGTAGGGCTTGAGTCTCTGAGAGTCAGCCTCAGTTTCTTCACCTATAAGTTTGGGGAAGGGAATCCCAGACCTGCCTGGTTCACAAGTTCATGCTAAGGGGAAATGAGAGAACAGACGTGAGCACACTGCCTGCCCTCCGACCAGCCTCTGCCCCCCCTGCTAAGAGGCCTTTTAGCCGGCTTTGTAGCCTAATGAAAGCTGTGGATCCTCTTGAAGGAGTGGGAGGAATACACGCATACACACACACACACACACACATACACACACAACTACTCATAATTTTTATGCAAGATTGAGAGAGTCCATGATACCCAAGGCCAAACCACAGAGCCCAGGCTACAAATCCCTGCTTGGGGAATCAGAGCTGGGTGAACCAGCAAAGATTTTTCCCAAGTTATTCAGTATACAAAAAGGAAGACTGAGGCTGGGAAAGGTGCCCATTTCAGATCAGACAGCTGGTCAGTGACAACAGAGAAGACTACAACTCACCTGATTCAGGGACACCGTGCACAATTGGGCAGGGTGTGCACTGTGCAACTCTAGGTGTTGCTGATTCACTTTGCAAATGTTGCTCTGTTATCAGTGCCAAGAAAGATATAGCAAACAACATCCACAGGAATACAGAGGAAAGGATGCTTACTGCTCTCCCCAAAAATCTGAGGAGACTTGCTGAGGCAGGGACATTGACACTGGGCCTCAAAACATGGACAGGTAGGTTTCAATGGAGAATGGAGTGGGGAGAAAAGGAACAGGGCACTTAGTTACTCTGAGACAAAGATCATTTCCCCCCAACTCCTCATCACACCCCCTGCCCTCCCTGATGAGATGACACCAGTTACCAACCCACTGGCTTGGTCCTCAGCCTTTATCCAAGGCTCTAGCCTCCTCACAGCAGAGATGATGTCCCTTCCCAAGTTGTTTTAAGCCCAGAGTCAGAACACCGTTGGAAATAAACCAATTTGTGCTGGTCAGTCAGTCTTAAGGCTTTCCAAAGTGCAGAACTTGTCCTTTCAGGCTCCCAGTAGCAACCCTTAAAGAAGCAAATGGGTCTCAGCGTGTATGCCAAGCCATGCCCCCTCCTCCAGCTGTCGCCCAGCCAGGCCCTGCCCAAGCCCCATGCCTGGTCCCTGCATATAGCCTGGGAACATCCCAGAAGCAGGTCAGGTCCCCTCTGCACCACCATCCCCAACGGCGAGTCTCAGGGAACAGCAGGGCTGGGGTTCTTCTCTATTTGCCCATAGCACAGAGGCGGGACACCCCCTCCCCAGACCTGGCTGATGCTGTTTCCTGCAGGAAGGGGGGTGGGTGTGACATCCTGACCAACGTCCTCCGGGAGCTGCAGAAGTAGCTGAGGGAGGAGCCCGGGGTCCTGCTTCTGGTCCCTGGCCAGGTGATAGGTGTGTGAGCTGGAGGGTGCCAGGCACCCTGCAGGCTGTCCCCACAGGGCCCTGCCCCATCCCCCACAGGACAGAGCCCAGGCTATCAGCACTGACCCCTTCTGAGCACTGTCCCCACCCTGGTTTACAGAGAGCAAATGCATCCACTGAACCTGCACAGGAGCCCAGGGGGACAGGCAGCGATTCTCGTCCTGATTCCCCAGGTGAGGAAACTGAGGCCCTGACCCAGACATGACATTTTAGTCCACCTTAGAGCCAGGACAAAGGCAGAGCTTAGGATTCCTGCCCTATGCTTGGACCACAGGGCCCTAACCCAGGTGCAGGGAGGGGCTGCTTGCTGTGAGACAGAGCTGGAGGGTTTCTAAGCACAGGGGCCTTGGTGTCAGCCATCAATTCATGAGCCATGCAAGGCTCCAGATTCCCCAGTGACCAAGACAAAGTGTTCCCCATAGAGCTCATATCGTAGCAATAGAGATATAGGTGTAGAGATAGATAGACAGAGGTTTGGGGAAATACAGTCATACGTTCAGATGAAGCTAAGTGTTTTAGAGAAGGTTCAGCTGGCTGGGGCCTAGGGCACAGAAGGGGAGCTGTGTTAGGTAACGGTCAGGAAGTTCTCTCTGAGGAGAGAAGCTGGGAGCAACCTCCTGGGTGAAGTGAGGGAGAAAGCACGAGAAGATCCGGGGAAAGAGAGTGTGAAGCAGAGGGAGCAGCAAGAGCTCAGAATCCCTGTGGGAATAAGCTGGTCAGTGGGCATGGAGAAGAGGGAGCAGGAGAGAGTCGGCTGGCAGAGGGGACAACCTGGGGCCCTCGAGGCCGCCCTCAGGGTCCGAGCTAAGGTGTGGCCCTACCTGGTGCAGCAGAGGGTGAGGGTAGCTGGAGTCTGGAATCACCTGCAAGGCGAGCCTGCGGGCAGTGCTGCTGGTTTTGGTGTGAGGTATGAGGGGAAGGATGTGGTCAAGGGTGACTCTGCAGGTTTTGGCTCACAGGAAGGATGGGGTTGCCAGTTACTGGAAGGAAAAGATGCTGGGAGGAGCAGGTTTGGGGTAGCAGATGGAGATGACTCTGCCCGGGCAACGTGGCTGGATTGCTAGGTGGACATCGAAGCGGAGACGCCAGGTGGATGGCTGGATATGCACGCCCGGGGCTCCAGGGAGACCCACATCTGGGAGTTATCAGGGGGGTGGCTGAGTGTAGAGGGGGGAGAAAGGGGTCAGAACCGGGCCCTGGGGCCCTGCGGTGTTCTCAGATCAGGAAGAGGAAGAGGAAGTTGTTGAGGGTAATGGACAGGAGGTGAGAATCATGGGAGGGTGGCACCCAAGAAGCCAAGTAAGAAAGTATTCTAAGAAGCTGGGAACAATCAAACATCAAAACCCACTCTGCTGCCTGCCAGCTGTGTAAACTCGAGGAAGTCCCTCACCCTCTCTGAGCCTCAGTTACCTTAACTGTATAATGAGAGCAATGTGTCTCCCTCAAAGAGTTGCCGAGCAGGTTAAATGAGAGGCCTTGCCCATGGGAGGCACTCCAAGTGGCGGCAGGGCAGGAAATCTTAATCACCACCATCCCCTCACATTCTGGGACCCTCCCCACAGGAGCAGGTAGCAAGGGGAGGTGTGGTCCTGTGACATTACCAAGCAGCACTCCCTCAAAAGCAGGTCTAACCTTAACTCCACCTTTCCACTCCTATTTCTTAGTCCCAAAATCAAAGGTGAAAAGCAAGGGTCTCCCCTGCACCCAACCTGGGGATGTGTCTCCCTGACCAAAGATCAGGAAAATAAAGTTGTTTAGTTAGATCCTGTCTTGGTTTAGAGTCTCCCAGCAGCAGACCTGACACAAGGATTTGTGTGTATAAAAAGTTTATTTGGGAGCTGATTCCAGAAAACATCAATAGAGGAGCAGGCAAGGAAAGTGGAGAAGGGAAAGCAGCATTAGAGGTGCATTATCATGTCCATGGGGGCAACTGGGGCTCAGTCCTCCTGGGGGCCTCTGGAGACCAGTGTAGACCACAGGCCTGAGTTACCCAGTCACAGGAGCTGGGGTACCTGTCCACCAGCTCCCATCATCATGTGGGACAGCTGCTCCTGGGAAAATTAATTCCACCGCATTTTCAACCTGATGTGCTCCTGAAGGTGAAGACTTGCCGATGCTGGCCATGGGAAGCTGGCCAAGAGCACCTGCCACAGGTACTAAAGGTCCCATTGGCTGAAAGACAGGGATGGATCTGGGCAGCCTGGCCCCTCTGCTGGGGGACAGGACCTCAGGTTCTCATGTCCTGCACCTGAGGCCACCACAAAGGGCTCCCTCTGCCAGGCCAGTCACCTCCTGCCTGCGTGCCCTTCCTACAGGGCTCCTCCCTCCTCCTCCCTAGCCGGTGCTCCACCTTGAACAGCTTCCAACGAGGTATACAGGAAAGAGAAGCAATGGGCAGAAGGGTCGCAGCCTCCATTTTCCATCCTGTGACTAAAGTCCAGTATTTTCCAAACTGCTCCCATCATGGTTTTGGGGGTCCCTGAGCCCTGTGTTAGAGGTCAGCGACAGGCCAGTCCTCCTTCCACCATCAGCAGCAGATGAGTTTCCTCCCTGGGTCCTAGGTCCTGGGTCCTGGCTACAAAGATAGGGCTATGTGAGACAGCAATGGCACAGCATGGCCCCTAGAGGGCAGTGCAGGCCAGGAAGCTGCCTGCAGAGGCAGATGGGGTAAGAGAGATCCACGCTCAGGCTACCTTTTCACTCACTGAGGTTCTGCCAGGACTCACTTGGTGGAAGAGCCCTGATCCGGGCCCCCCAAAGGAAACTCGTGGACAGACAGGACCACGGTGAGCCAGGGCCCACCTGTTTCTGTGGGTATGTATAGGGCATTTCAGCTCGGGCCTAGTAGATTTCCACAAATTTGCTGTTCCTCAGTACACAAGGAAATCACTAGGGGATCTTGTTAAAATGCAAAATCTGGGAAGCAGATATGGCTCAAGCAATTGGGTTCCTGCCTACCACATGGGAGGTCCCGGGTTCAGTTCCTGGTGCCTCCTGGAGAAGGCAAGCTGGTGCAACAGGCTGGAGCGGCGAGCTGACGCAACAAGATGACGCAACAAAGAAACAGAGGAAAGGCAATGAGAGAGACGACAAACCAGGGAGTTGAGGTGGCTCAGGTGATTGAAAGCCTCTCTCCCACATTGAAGGTCCCAGGTTCAGTTCCCAGTGCCTCCTAAAGAGAAGACAAGCAGACACAGAGAACACACAGCAAATATACACAGAGCAGACAGCGAGGGCAAACAACGGGCTGATCTAGGAGGTGTGATGTGGAGCCTGAGATTCTGCATTTCCAACAAGCTCCTGAGTGCTACTGCTGCTGCTGCTCCAAGAACCACATTGAGAAGCAAGGCAGTAGGGAATGCACCTTGAATGAGGAATTTCCCGAGGGAATGGGGTTGCTGGACACATGCCTAACTTCTCTGGCTCCTATCTCCAGGCAAGAGAGGGAGGAGGGCCCAGCACTGTGCTCAGAAGTCTCTACTACCACCTCTTACTTGGAGGCAAAGCAAGGGGGTTCTTCTTCCTCTGGGCTTTGACAGTCTCCACTACCAGCTGGAATTCCTTGGGCAAGTACTCCATCCCCATCCCTCGCTAAGCAGTTCCCCTTCCGGGCCTGCAGGTAGGAGGTAGCTGGGGAAGGTTCTCTGCTGCTGAGCCCGGGAAAGCCCCCAAGGCCTCCCCTGAGGGCCAGATGCCCTCCAGCTAGCCCTCCAAGGACATGGGGTCTGGTCCTGCCCTCCTCCGAGCTCCTTCCAGGAAGAGGGACAAGGCGGTTTTTTAAATTGCAGATTTCCAACTTGAGGCAAAGATGCAAAGTGACTTGTACAAGCTCACTCACTTGCAACATTCCCAGCTCTAGTCAGTCAAAGAAGCCTGCCTGGGGCAGGGGTCCTCACCCTGGACACTCAAAAGATTGCCTAAGGAGCTTTAAAATCCTGATTCCTTGGCCTCATCCCAGATTAATTAAATCAGAAACTCTGGGATCAGATAGTTCACAACTCTCTCCAGGTGATTCCAATGTGCAGCCAAGATTGCAAACCACTGACCTAGACCAGTGCTCCTCTAACTTTAATGTGCTCATGAATCACTTGGCAGGGAGGGGCTATTAAAATGCAGGTTCCAATTCAGTAGATCTAGGGTAGGTAGAGAATTTGTATTTCTAACATGTTCCCAGGTGATGCTGATCCAAGGCCCACTCTGGGTAACAAGGGTACAGAGAGGGGGCACCTCCTCTCCACCCACCCCCACCTGGGCTCCACACTAGTTGGGGAGGGGTGCAATCAAGTGTCAAAGTGTAGACTGATGACACTTGGCATGGCAGGTCTTCAAGATCTGAGACCCTGAATGATTTGGAAGGGCCTTCTGTATCATCAGAGACAGAGCTGTCTGCACGACCTCTACTAATGTGTCACTGGGAGCATTCCAAGAATTACTCATTTCTTCTAGAAGTTCATCCATATAGTAACTCTCATATCTCTTTCAGCCCTGCTCACTATTCTCCTGCTTTCTGACTACAGGGTCCACCTCCTCCACGTGCCTGATCTTCAGCTCCTCAAACTTAACAGGTCCAAGGCTAAATTTCCTGTCTCTCCCCAGATCTGCTCCTCCTCCCATGCCCCCATCCCAGTGAGGGCACTTCCATCCATGCCTGTGTCCAAGATGGACACATGGGTGTCATCCCAGCCTCCTTCCTGTCTCATCCTCGGTTCCCAACCCTGCTCACACAGGCCTCTTGACGTGACCTCCCAAACAGCTCTCGAATCCTCTCAACTGCTCTCGTAGCCCTCTCATTGCCCTGACTCTAGCTACATTCTCTAACCAAAATTCTGCAATGGTCTCCTAACTGGTCTTTCTGCCTCCAAGCCCCAGAATTTTCTGTATGTTTGTATCTTCTCCACCAGCCAGTAAGCTCCTTGGAGACAATGGGTGTAAACTGTGTGCAGTGTCTACCATAGAGTAGGTGTTCAAGAAATGCTTTTTGCAAGTAGGAATGAGTAGGGGGTGTGCCTAGTCTTAGTTCTTAGTTCACTGCGATCTTGGGTAAGCCTTTTCTTTTCCCTAGCCTCATTCTCCCTTCTGAAAATTGGACCCAACCATCCCATAAACATCAATTCTGTGTCCCCTGCGAGGGAAGTGTGATGCTATCCTGCTTATTCCTGCCCCAAGGGCCGGATGGACGGCTGAATTGGCCAACTGTCCCAGGCTGCTCCGTGGCCCTCCTGAGCCTGGAAGGGAAGGTAAATTGAGATGGGAGCCTTTTTTCTTTCTCTCTCCATGCACCTCCAGCTCATGCCCTTTCCTGAATCTGGAATTCTTGGGTCTGAGGAGGGTCAGTGCCTCACCACCTCCCCAACACAGGCTCTTGTCATGTAAAGTGTGGTCCACAGACCAGCAGCGTTGATATCACTGGGGGGCTTGCTAGAAGTGCAGAATCTCAGGACCCCGCCAAAAACCACTTGAATTAGAAGCTGCATTTCGACAAGGTCTCCAGGTGATTCTTGCACACATTAAACTTTGAGAAGCCCTGATCTAGAAATGGAGAGGTGAAGACAGGAAACAAAGAGGGGAGAGGGGAGAAGAAAGAGAGGGAAGCTCCTCTCCAGGCCACCTCACCCTGCCCTGCCTACCTGGAGTAGATTCTCCCTCCTTCCGCCCTGCATTCATTATCCATTCGCTAGCACATTACCCCCTTTATTTCCTTCATGTCACATAGGATCCATTTGCTCTCTACCCCCTTCCCTCACTGGGATATAAATTCTAACAGAGCTGGAAATTGTCTCTCCAGTCCATTGCTGCATCCCCAGTACCCAGCACATAGTAGGTGCTCAGTCAGTATTTGTTGAATAAATAAATTGAATAAGTGAAATGTACCATTATTAATTTCTTGCTGCTGCTAAGAAGTTCTTGAAGCTACCTAACCCAAAGGTGTTGTTTCATTCTTTACATTTCAAATGGGCCATCATCAAACAAATTAGTGCTTCAGGAAGAACATCAAGAATTCACAAAGGATGTACTAGATTGGGATACACTGCAAAAGTGGCCACAATTCTTCCCTCCCCAATGGGCACGTGTCTTTGCAATATGACTTTGTCATTCCTCCCATCAAGAGCTGGAATCTATTTCTCCTCCCACCCCCAAACTTGAAGCTGAACTGGGCCATGAGATTTGCTTTGGTAGTGTGACATTAGCAAATGTGATACAAGGAGAAGCTGGGAAATGCTTGCACAGTGGGACTTGCTTTTTCTCTTGCTGCTCTTGGCATCCTATGACCATCACCATGTGGAAAAGCCCAGGATGACCAACTGGATAATGATAGCTGTGTGATACCCACTGCCCCAGCTGACATCCAGCCAATGGCCAGGCATGTGAGCAAGGATATCAGCCCCAGCTGGAATGCCTACTGTGTGCAGAAAGTAGCCAATGCAGCCTTGACCAATAGGTCTGCCCAGCCAATTCATAGAATCATGAGAAATAATAAATGTTTGTTGTTTTAAGCACCTAATTTAGGGGTTAGTTTTTACCACACACACACACACACACACACACAATAACTGAAACATAGATGGACTTTTCTGGAGAAGATGGCACATGTTTTAGCTCTGTCCCTCCTGAAACCCCTCTAAAATGACAGGAAATGAATTATTTAAAAACCATAAACCCACAAGGACAAATGGGAGGGAAGACAACAGCAATAACATTTGTTGTTGTTGTTTTCTTTCGTCATCTTCTTTTATTTTTTTTTTGTATTATTTCTCTTTAGCAATAACATTTTGAAAGCTGGGGAGCAGATTGATGAGGGGACCCAGGAAAGCTGCATTGTAATCCTGCAGTGGTGAAAGCTGATAAGCAACCTGACATTAGGAAGCCTCAGAGATTGGTGTGGCTACTTCTGGAAAGCATGGAGGCTGGAGTGAAGGTGGGCTCAAAACAGGAGGACTGTTGAGTGTCATTCAGGAAGCAGCCAGGCTCTCTTGCCTGCCCATCATCCCATTGCAGTGGGTGCTCCTTGCCCACCCAGTGCTGGAGACACATTCCTTAGAGAAGGCAAAGAGGAGAATCTCTGGACCAAGGACCACCAGGCACAATTGAGGATAGAGGTACTCTCCTGAAAATAAAAAGATTCATGGAAGATTCACATGCTGAATATTGAGACCACCCAGCCATCTCCCCTCACTTAGCTCCCAGAATCCTGGAAGCTGTGTGTCTTATCCCCTGGCAAGAGACTAGAAAAGTTTTCTGTGGAGAATCCAACCTGCCCAAGAGAAATAACTGAAGGAATTGACATTATATGTCCCCCAACAAATAGCCCAGCTAGATCGGTCCCCAATGAGTACAGAGCTTCTGATGAACTTTGTAGTGCCCCACTCCAAGTATGAGCCAGCAGTTAAGGATCGCCATGCAAATAAGGGAAGTCTAATGGGTGGAGAACAAAACAAAAGGAAAAAAGCAACATGGATGAAACAGATCATATAGAGATGAGAAAACTTGAAATAAAAATAAGCACAGCCCGGGAAAGGTGCCTGGCCCATGCAGGGTGTGCATGGGAGGGGAGGGCTGTCTTTGAAGCTCCAGAATGTTCTCAGTGCAGATTAGTCCCTGGAATGCAGGGGACAGGTCTGGGGTGGGGGCCAGAGATGGAGGGAGTCACTGGGACAGATAGATAAATGGAGTGAGAATGAAAGTGAGTGAGTGAGAATCCTAAGAGACAGAGAGAGAAAGAGAGGAGAGCACACAAGGCAGAAAGAGATGGAGAAATAGAGACAGTGATGGAAAGGGAAGATCGAGGCTGAGGGATGGAGAGAGAGCAACAGAGTGACAGGAACATCACAGGTGTCACCGCCCACGTGCTGAGCGTCAGTGTGTGCTGGGCGCTGCATCTGGTGCTTCCTTCACGTGTGCCCATCTAATGGAAAGTGGGAGGAGGTCGAGGCTGAAAGACGGAGTAAAACTCCCATCAAGAACAGAAGGCCCCAGAGAGACCCAGCGGGAACAGACACGAGCAGAGAGCAGAAGGGTTAGCGTGTAGTGTGTGAGGTAGGTGTGTGCATTTGCACCTGAGGGTATTGGGATAGGAGCAGGTAAACCAGGAGCTCAGAGGAGAAAGAAGGGTGCTTGGGGCAGGGAGTTGAAGCTCCTCACAGGGCTCTGTGGAACGAGGCTGTCTGTCTTGGAAAGAAAGACCCAGGGCCCTGGATCTGGGGCAGGGGGTGAGGGCCTGCAGCAGGCGGGTGTAAGTGGCACAGGCTTCCTCAGCACAGAAGAAGGAGTCCCCGCCCTGGTGGGGAATCCAGGGATCACACGCTGGTTCAGGCAGAGAAAGGGAGGAGGGTGGGCTCCAACTCTCAGGGCTGGGGAGCCCAGAGGAGGTCAGTGGGGGCTGGGGAGCCTCTCCTGGAGGGAGGCGGATAGCACTGAGCTGGACCCAGAAGAGGGAAGACAAGGAGAGCATTAACAGATTTCCAGCATGACACAACCACAAGGAAGGTGAGGAGACCAGGCCAACTGAGGTAGGAGAGGAAGCTGAGACATGGGTGGGGGACAAAGCCCAGCAGGGTTGGGTGGACTAGGTGGGGATGCCCTCTGCTGGCCACCTCTGTGCAGGCAGCTGTGGGCCCCTGTGTCAGCCACCGTCTGGTCAGGCAGCATGCCGTGGCCGTTGACCTCTCTGACGACACACACAGTGGCATCCCACCCCACTTAAAAAAATAAAAAGAGGAGGAGGAGATGAAGAAGAAGAAGAATAGCACACACTCTGGGAATTACTGAATCTAGAATCCAGACTGAGAGTATCAAGTATTAGTGGAAGACTTGACAAGAGTCTTAGAATACAACTTACAGGTATACAGAGGCTGAGTGTTCTGAAATCTTCCAGGAGCTGGGATGTTCAAGGCTGGTTGATTCTTTCCCAGATTTGTTTTTTTTTTTTTTTTTTTTTTTACCAGGAGGTACTGGGGATCGAACCCCGGTCTCTCCATATGGTAGACGGACGCAGAACCTCTTGAGCCACATCCATTTCCCATCTTTCCCAGATTTGATCTGTGTGGTAAGAATCTAGTCTGGTTTTCCGATTCCTTCTGAGGAAGCTGTGGCCTGGGCATGGATAAGCTGTGAGCCCTGTCCTCCCCATGCACCTGGGTGATGGTGGGTGGGCTTTGCAAGCTATTAAGACCTGATCCTCCCAACTCTCTCCATCTGTCAGTGTGTCCTGAATTCAGGTGGACAAGCACAGGGCAAGTCCTGGGAAGCCCAGCTTTCTGCAGCCCAGACTGCTGCGGGAGGATTTGAGCAAAGGGAATGGTGAAGGTCTTCCCAGAAATCCCACCCTGGCATGTCTGTGAAGGCATTGCCCTCCCACCTGCTCTCCCAGCAGAGGGAGACCCTCCCAACTGTGACCATTGGCATTGGAGTGTCTGAGGGGACAGGAGATGGCCCAGGTCTCTCTGGAGGAAGCTGCCACCGTCAGTCTGGACTGAGCACAGCCAGCTCCTGGAGGGGCTGATGTGGGCGTGGAGGGGTTTCAACAGGCAGAGGTCATGGGCAAGAGGTCATGGAGGCTCAGGGTGGGAGAGGGGGTGTATGGTGCAGGCGGAGGCACTGGCGGGAAGGTGGGCAGGAGTGGTAGTGCAATACCCACCCAGGAAGGCCGAGCCGCTGGTGGATGGGGGGCTGGAGAGCAGGTCAGGTCAGAGCACATGGGGAGGGCTCTCGTGCCAGGACTTCTGATGCCTCTTCAGGGGGAAGGGGAGGGCCAGGCACAAAAAAAGGTGGGATGCCTCTCTGTGGGCTTTGGAGGAGGGATGTGGAAGATTTTCTTGGCAGCAGATGCCGTGGGCCTGAGCCTCAGTGGGCAGGAGAAAATTTGTGCAGTAGGAAGGTAAACCTCTTGCCACAGTCCCCTCCTGATAGAGAGGTAGTCTGGCTGAGATCCAATGGAGCCTGCAGATAGCACATCCTGTAATTAAGTGAGAAATCCATTTCCTACTGTTGTCAGATCTTGAACTGGCTACCCGTTAAGTTGAAAAGAAAGCAATTTTGTTTTTCTTTGTAATGATAACTTCCAGATTTGAGAAAGACGCTGGCTGTCGATTCTGCTGACCCGCGAACATACCCACTCTGCTTCTCCCCTGGTGTTACAGTGCCCATTTTAGATCTCAAAAGACTAAAAGGCATAACTGCTTGTTTTCCCCTTCAATGCTACAGAGGAGGAAATCTTTTTCTACCGTGGCAGCAAAAACAGAAGTTTCTGGGAGCCCATTAAGAGAGCACAGCCATTTGGCTCCGAGACAGCCAAACAAATCGTCCACTCCTGTGCACCGAGTGGTGGGGGGTGAAGCTGTGTGCTAGGGGTCCCGCAGGCACAGGGTGACAGGCAGCAGTCACCAGCGATGGCAGGAAAGAGGAGGTCCAGCGCAGGCAGGGCCCTGGGGATGGCAGGGGTCAACCCGCTGGCTCGTGGGTGGGAAAGCGGAGGCTGAGAGAGTGAGGATTCCGAGGAACCAAGTGTGGTAGAGTCTCAGCCAGGAACAAGGGAGGACCTGGCTTCTCAGCCCAGCTGGACCGCGCATTGGCTGTATGTCCGTGGGTGAGTCATGCCCTTTTCGAGCTGCAGGTGGTAAAACGAAGGTGCTGGAGGGGATTTCCTCTGAGGATCGCAGGCCTCTCATGTCAGGGCTTTTCCACATCTCCCAGCTTCCCACACAAGAAAGGACTCTTTGCTCTGCCCCAAGGCCCTTCAAGCAGCCAGCAGCGTGACCTACCCCAGGAGGCCAGGTACTGAGAGCTGGAGCCATGTGGCCAGACAAGTCCTGAGCACATTTCGTCCCTCGGTTTCCCCATCCACACCAAGGAAACCAGGATAGGCAGGAAGATAGAAGGGTCTGGGCATGGTCAGAAACAAAGTGCCGAGCTTGAGGCAGGATGCTCAGCCGTTTCCGGGGGTGGGGTGGGGTGTGTGTGGCCCCAGCAGTTCCTCCTAGTCCAAATGTTCTCTTCTCCCGGGTTCTCGTTCCAGGGCAGGGTCTCTGCCCCTTCTTTTGCTCACCTCTTGGCTTCACTTTCATTCCAGGGGCAGGTTTGCCAGGGACAAGGCACTTAACTCATACAGAGTTCCATATGCTAAGATGGGCTCGCTTCTCCCCCAAGCCATGTGATGCACAAAACAAGGCTGAGAGGCACTATATCTTATGCTCTTGTACTTATTGAATTCTTTGAAATTGTTCCTGTTAGCCTTTCCCACTAGACCACACACTCCCTGAGGGCAAAGACTGTCGGTCTTCAAGACTGAATCCCCTGTACCTGCCACAGGGCCTGGCACATACTACATGCTCTGTAAATAGTTGCTGAGTGATTAAAATCATTCCTACTTTACAGATGAGGGAGCTGAAGCTCAGAGAGGTTAAGGAACCTGCCTACGGCCACCCAGTCTGTGGCAGGCTCGGTCTCCGCCTGAGCCGTGACTGACTGCAGAACCAGCATGTCATACAGAGGGGGATGGGTGGGCGGTCCACGGGCATTGCACACAGGTGACACTTCTGTACACCAGGGTGCAGGGGCCAGGAGGGCAGCAGACAGACAGACAGACAGACAGACAGACTTAAGTTGGAATCCTGGCTCTAGTTTTGGCATCTAGAGAAGGTGGGTGATCATAGCACCCCCTAAGGTCGGTGCGAGTATTCAGTGAGAGGATGGGCAGACGGGCATGGCCGGGCACCCGGCACACAGCCAGTACTTGGTGAGGACCCCTGGGAAGGAGTCAGGGGGCAGAAGGGCTGGGCCAGAAGAGCTTGTATCTCCCTTCTAGGTAAAGTCCCTCCCACTTCCAAGAACTCACCCCCTCTCCCACTGCAATGAGAAGAGGTGACTTTAAAGAAAAGGACCCGGTGTGGAGCTTTCGGTGTGGACTTTGCTGCAAGACAGAGTCTGAAGTCGGGTTCTCCCCTGCAGCTCCCCTCTCCCCCTCCCTCCACTGGGGCCACCCTGGTTTCCCAGATGCAGGCTGCCCCACCTCCACACCTGAGTGCACATCGCTGCCCCTCACCTGGACTCCCTTCTTCTCCTGCATCTAAACCTTCCCAGTCTTTCAACAACGGTCCTGTCCCGCCTACCCCAGGAAGACTTCCTAGAGCCCAGCTCTTGGCGAGGACGCCTTTCTCTGCTGCCCACAGCACTCACAAATGTAGCAAGACTTACTCCTTGCATTCATTCACTCACCAACTATTTACTGGGCACCTATTGTTTGCAGGCAGTGAAGAGAGAAAATAAAACAGATAACGCTCCCACCTTCTAATTAGGGGCTTTCCTTGTAAATAGAAAGGAATAGACAGCGAGCAAAAGAAATAAATAAAATTATATATTAGAGGGTGATAAGTTAGGAAAAATAAAGCAAAGAATTTAACAGGGAGTGGGGATGGAGGAATGTAGGTGAAGAATGGGATTTGCAAATTTACGAGTGTGAGTCTTAGATCTAGTTCTCTTGAAGCAGGGCCTGAGACGATTTTTGTGCAACTGGTGTCTCCAGGGAATCCTTGCAGAAGAGAAGTAAGGGGAGCAGGACAGAATAGGGGAGAAGCTGAGCGAGGATGTGGTCTCAGCTGGAGTATAGCTTCAGCCTGATGCCAGCTCTGGGGTGGAACTGCACCACTGAGTCAGCCTCACCTTAAAGCCTTTTTACCCCAAGCAGCTGCCCGCAGGTAGAAGGTGGAAGGCAGCTCTCATTCTCCCTTCTAGAGCCGGGAGCAGCTGCAAACTGTTGGCAGCTCACAGGAAAGCTGGAGGAAACAGCATCTGGGGGCACACCACACCCACCATGGTGTGACTGAGGAAGGGCTTGAGGAGGTGACACTTGAGGCAGGAGGCGAGGTAAGAGGGTGGTATGGGGAGGAGTCCTTCTGGCAGAGGGAGCAGCCAGTGTCAAGGCCGAGACAGGCGTGAGGCTAGCCAGTGCCAGGAACAGAGTGAAAGAGAGCACTGGTGGGAGAGTGTGGGTGTGTGTGTAAGAGTGTGAGGGTGAGGGTGTATGAGGATAAGTGTGTGTGCATGTGTGTGAATGTGTATGACAGTGTGTGTGTGGAGAGCCTTGGAGGCCACTGTAAGGCTCATGACTTACTCCAAGTGAGATGGGAGCCATGGGAGGCACTTGAGCAGAAGAGTCATTTGATCCGATATGTCATTCAAGGCCCACTGAAGAGGTAAGTGTGGAAGCCAGGAGCCCCAGGGTGCACGGGCGTGCAGCTGCCAGCCCTCCACCGTGCCTAGGACTGTGCTCTGCAGGTGGGAGTCAGGGCCCACCAAAAGCTGTGTTCCCTGAGGCACAGACTGATGGCTCGGAAGCAGGGGAATGCAGAGAGCAGGCAGGGATGGGGTACAGTGGGGTGGGGTGGGGTGAGGTGGGGGCGCAGTTGGGATTGGCCTGAACCCTCAGTCATTTCTTGGGTATGTTTTTGTGGAAAAGCAGTCGGGCAGGAATTCACTGGAGGTTCAGGATCACTCTGGGTCCTGGGCTCAGCTCAGCTGGCTTTGTAAATAATGCGCCGAATCATTAAAAGGAGATTGTATGCTCCCTCCTCCTGCCTCCAGGGAAGGATATTCATCTGCAAATAAATTAAAACTAAATCTAGCAGTTTGCATGACTCAAGCTATCAGGCCGTGTGTAAGCTGCCAGGTTCCTTGAAAAGATGCCGGTGGACCATCCCTGGTTATGCTAATGTGCCGAAATACGGCCGCACCTGTCTCCCCGCCTCAGCTCTCCCTGCCCTGTGCTCACACTCTGGGTCTGGAGCTCTGTCTAAACCATGGGTTCTTAACCAGGGGTCCACGGACCAAAGATTTCAGGGGGTCCGTGAGCTTGAATTTATAAAAATCAACTTATTATCTTTATTTTTCTCTGACCTCTAACTGAAATCTAGTATTTCCTTCACTTATGAATGTATGCAATAAATTATAGTATTCATTTCCCTTGACTGGCAAAGGGGTCCGTGGAACAGAAAAGGTTAAGAACCCCTGGTCTAGAGAGAGTGTAAGCTACAACGTAAACTATAATCCATGCTCAGTGGCAATGCCCCAAAATGCGTTTATCAATTGCAATGAATGTACCACACTAAGGAAGGATGTTGTTTATGTGGGAAAATGTGGGAGGTATGGGGAGCAGGGTATATGGGAATCCCTATATTTTTTTATGTAACATTTATGTAATCTAAGTATCTTTAAAAAAAGTAAAAATATGTATTAAAAAAAAAGAAAAGAACCCATGGTCTAAATGGACCCAGGCATGGGGTCCATCTGGGTCACTGGCCCCCACCTGTCTTTCAGAGCCGAGCTCATGAGTATGGCTGTGGGGAAGGCTGTCTCTACAGCTGCTTACAAGGACCCCAGTATTTTTAAGCTTCTCTGACTTGCTGGGCAGCCGGGGTCTTTGTGGGGCCTCAGCTTACTTGCTGGGCAGCCGGGGTCTTTGTGGGGCCTCAGCTTACTATTTGGGGAGCTGGAAGAAGGCTCTGGATGATCTACACTGTGGGAAGAGGTGCTGGTATTTGGATGGGTTGATGTGACAGGGCTTCAAAAAGGAAAAAAAAAAAAAAAAAGGTATGCAAATTCCAAAGGTGGAATTACATTATGCAACCTAAAAATATCAACAGACACCAGGCTGAGCCCTGCTTCTGGGTAACTGGGAAACCATCTGAAATCCCAAACTTGTCAGCCCTCGACAGCCATTTATCTTGGGGATAAAGGGCCATTGGGGTGAACGCGAACAGGAGTCTGGGCTCCAAAGGAGCCTGTGAGAGTCCACGGGGTCCAGGCCCCCACCCCAGGACAGGATGCTGCCCAGAGGCCTCTGCCCCAGGTCCGCTTGTGACAGCAGCTTTGGCCCAAACTGGCCACCTCCGTAGCCTCTAAGGTGCCCCTGTAAAAGAATCCAGGAGGATTCTTGGGGCCTGCTGGGGGGAAGTGACGAGTCTTCCAGGGCAGGAAATGCCTAGCCCAGTGCCCCACTGCTGCTGCTGATGGCCAGCAAAATAACTTGCTCTAGGGTCCATGGCCTCACCTTGCTGAGAACACTGGCACCCCATATTGCCCTGGCAGACACCCAGAGAGGAGGCTGCTGAACTCCTTCTCTCACACACACATGGGAACGAGGCCTCTGGCCTCCCTCCCAGCCACCTTGTCACATGTGTCCCCCACACAGCATATTCCATCCCCTAGAGCCTGTGACCCCCTCATCCAGCAACCAAAACCAATCACAGGCACCCAATTAACTCTTCAGGAGACAATGGACTCACAGGCTGAGTGAGCTGGAGAGTTGTGACCTTCGTGGAAGCATAAAAAAGGAGTTGGTTTAAGTGCTCTGAGCTGGGAGTGGATTTGCCCTCCAGTCTCATCTACTTAAAGGGACAGAATCCTCTAGAATCCTGTGTCCCCAGTTGGCCGGCCCCATGGGAGCTAGAATCTGGTCACCTGGAGTTGCTCCCCAGCTACCTGCCCAGGGGAGGGTTGTCTGGACAAATTTGCTTTCAAGTTCTTGTTGGTGGGTAATGGGGGGTTGAAGTAGTAACAGCTGTCATTTATGAAGCACCTACTATGTGTCATTATTTATTCAATCCCCACTTGTTACCTGCTATTATCCTGATGTTATAATCAAAGCAACCCTGGTGTTTTGAAGCTGTATGTACCCTCAGAAAAGTATGTTCTTAAAGTTAATCCATTTCTGTGAGTGTGGACCCATTGGAAGTAGGATCTTTTGATGAGTAGGATCTTAACTTAAGATGTGACCCACCTCATTCAGGGTAGGTCTTAATCCTCTTTTTGGAGTCCTTTGTAAGAGAACGAAATTCAGACAAAGAGAGAGAAAGCCACGGAAGCAAGAAGCTGAAAGCAGCGAAACCCATAAGAGAAAAAAGAGACTGGCAGATACTGCCATGTGCCTTGCTATGTGTCAGAGGTGTCCAGGATCACCAGCAACCAGTTTTCAGAAAAAAAACATCATCTTGATGATGCCTTGATTTGGACATTTTTATGGCTCCAAAACCAACCTTATACGCTAATAAATTCCCATTGTTAAAGCCAATGCATTTTACAGTATCTGCTTTCAGTAGCTTAGCAAGCTAAGAATAGCAACTAAGAGTTGATACAATTAAGAAATTTGCTGAAACTCACATAGCTGGGGAGTGAACTTAAGCCCCCACCACCCCCACATCATCATTGCTTAGAATAACACTTCTATAAGAGCAAGGATTTTATTTTTTATTCATGGACACATTCCAGAAACCTAGACTGGTGCCTGGCACACACTAGGTGTTCAATAAACACTTTCTGAACTAATGAATGAATGAATAAAACAATGAAGGTGAGATTCAAAACGTATTTTGGAAGTGCTCTAAGAATGATTGAAGTGATGAATGGACAAACATGTGATTACACTGAATACTATTGATTGTACACTTTGGATGGATTTATGCTTTATTAATATGTATCAGTAAAATTGATTTGTTTAAAAAACATAATCTGCAAGAATCCAAAATCACTTACATGAGGTTTCCTTGATTTCTTAGACTTCTAAGTTTAAGCAATTCATCATTTTTACTTTCAGAAATGGCTTATTTTCCTAAATAGAGAATGGACTTGGGTTCATACCAAAGTATTGTATCGACATTGGTTCATTAATTGTGACAATGTACCATACTAATGTAAGATGTCAGTGATAGGGGAAACTGGGTGTGGAGTATATGGGAATTCTCTGTACCATCTCTGCAGAAGAATGACTTATTTTATTAATCTAATCATGAGAAAACATCAGACAATTCCAAATGAAGGCATGTCCTATGAAATACTGACCTGGGCTCTACAAATGTGTCAGGTCACTGAAGATCAGGAAGGATTGAGAGACCGTTCCAGGTTAAAGGAGAGTAAAGAGACACAACAAGAAATGCAGCATATGATCCTGGAAGGGGTGCAGGATAGCTATAAAGGATATTATTGGGCTAATTTGCAAAATTTTGAATATGGAACACATGGATTATAGTCCTATATCAGTGTTGTATTTCCTGATTTTAACATCTGTACTGCAGTTATGTGAAAAAAATCCTTGTTTTTAGGAAGTGCACATAGAAGTATTGAGGGTTACAAGGGCATAATGTATGGGGGGGGGGGAAGAGTAAGCCCGCGAATGATAACACATTTATGACAAAATATTAACAAAAAGATGAATCTCAGTGAAAAGTATATGGGAGTTCTTTTAACTTTCAACTCTTCTGTGATTTGAAATTATTTTTTAAAAAACATTAAATTTAAACAGGTCACACATAAACAGGTAATAAAATCCAAAAGGTAGAAATGTTGCCAACCTCCTGGGTGTCCTTGTGCTATTTGCTGTCCCCTGACTGCCAATACAAGAACACTCGGTGGCAGTAGAAGGGGAGGGAGGGGAGGAAGGGAGGGGGCTGGACAGAGCAGCTCTGGGAGGGGTGAGGGAGAGACAGACACGCACAGCCCTGAGGCGTGGGAGGTGAGGCTGGCCGCACCCCTTACCTGGCTCCTGAGGCCCCCGGGGAGGCCCCCCAACTCTGGGCAGCTCGCCCCTCCAACTCCTGCTCCCATCACTCCTCCACGCATCCAGCCACTACCCAATCCCACCAGTTATATTTCCCCTCAGTGGTTCCCAACTGGAGAGGGCACTGCCCCGGCCTCTGGGCACTTCTCATGATCAAAACGCCTGGGGTGTACTACTAGCATTAGTGAGCAGGGCAAGGAACGCGGAACATTCCACACAGGGAGGATCTGTCCCCCACTCCCACTCCAATGTCAGCCCTGGGGACCCTCGGTTCCCACAGTTGCTGGGTCAAACCGGCTCTCACCTCCATGCCTTTGCATCTGCAGGTCCCTCTGCCGAAGCTGGGAGCCATTGACAATCCCCGGGCTGAGCTGGATGGGTGCAGGGGCCAGAAAAGGAAGAGGAGCTTTCATGCAAAACCTTTCATGGGGGTCTTTTGCAGAGGGGCTCCAAGTCAATCAGCGGCACCAGGAAAGCCTTTCCAAGGAAGAAGTCTGTGAATCACTGCAGACTGCCTGTATTAGTCAGGGTTCTCTAAGGAAACAGAACCGACAGGAGATATCTGAAAATAGTATGAGATTTTATAAAATTCTCTCGCGCAAACGAGGGGATGCACAAGTCCAAATTCTGCAGGGCAGGCTGCAAACCAGGAGCTCCGATGAAGGTCCTTGATGAGTTCCCAGGAGACGGCTGTCTGAAGTAGAAATGGGAATACTCTCTCTGAATGCTGAAATCATTTCCCCACTTAAGGCCTTCAACTGATGGGATGAGACGTCACTCATTGCTGATGGCAATCTCCTTGGTTGATTGTAGATGTAACCAGCCATCTATGCAATCAACTCACTGATGATTAAAGTACATGAAATGTCCTTGTATTACAATTAGCCCAGGGCTTGCTTGACCAGACAACTGGGCACCATTACCTGGCTGAGTTGACACGTTAGCCTAACCATCACATTGTCAAAGGGAAAATAAAGAGTAACCTTTATGGAGGCCTTACTGTGGTCTCAGCCCTGTTCTTAGGACTCGGTACATCCTCATCACAATGCCATGGGTAGATATCATTATAATTCCATTTTATAGACAAGAAAGTGGCACAGAGATGTTATGTAACTTGCCCAAGGTCACACAGCTAGTAAACCATAGAGTGAGGACATGATTTCCCAGTCTCTGACTCCGGATCTCCTGCTCTTAGAGATCTTGGAACAGGGCCTCCTGTCAGAGGTTACTGGCCCACAGACCCTCAACCAGAGGCTGGTTCTCCTGAGTTACCAGTTTTCAATCCAGCTCCCAGTTTTGGAGCGAAAGTTATGGATCATCTCTCTCCCCCAGTGAGGCCCCACAAAAAGTCATCCAGTTTTGTACCTGTGCTTTCACATCCAAGCCAGGCAGGCCCAGAACATTCTTCTCTGGGAGCTGAAGTTGTCCATTGTTCCTGTCGTTCAGAAAAATCTCAACAGTCTTCCTTCTGTGGGCCTCCCCTCATGCAGAGAGCCCACCACAGTCCCTGAGGGTCTGGTTCTGACTCCAGGTTGATGGGACAAGGATTTGAGACTCTCCTCCCCCTGTCTAAAGCCCTCTGTCACTCCCCATTGCTTTCACCATTCCAAACTTCCCAGTGTAGCATGCTGAGCCCTGTAGCCTGATGGTCTCTGGGTTCGCCATGCTCATCCTCACTTCTGGGCCTTTGCATGTGCTGTTCCCTCACAGCCTTGAACTCCTCTCTGCCTCTGGACCCAGAAGTGGGAAATATGGTATGTATCTGGGGAGAATCAGGTTAAGAATGGAGAAGGAATGGGGCAGAATGGAAGATGGGACCAGATGAGGGCAAAGGGTCTAGAGGGGTTTAAACGCTATCCTGAAACAGACAGGAAGTATATCAGGGCTGGAGTTGGTAACCCTGACTTCTGGGAGGGGAGAGGGTCTCCCTGTACAAAACCACACCTGCCTTGACCCTTCTTAGCTTCTCAGCCCTCCCCGCCCTGCCTGAGGCCAGGCTTCCTGGAGCTACTGTTCCCTTCCTCCTGTTCCCCTCCCCTCTCCTTCCCAGGAGGCTGAACTGGGCAGAAGAGTTCATTCACCACCTCAGAGGAAAATGGCTGGCCGGCCTGAGTCCCCGAAGCTGTGCAGGCCCCAGGCAGAGAAAGGTGGTCTCTGTTGTCAACAGAGCCCCTGTCTTCAGCCCTACAGAGCCAGACGACCCCCTCTCCATTCCAGCCTGGGCTGGTGGATGCCAGGGAGGGCGGGGCAGGCAGGCACCCAACAGTTCCACACCATCAGGAGGGAAGGGACTCCCAGCAGCCAGTGGGTGGTATAGTGGGAATTAGCCTTCGCTTCCACTCACCGCAAGCAGAGCTCAGGTAAGGATACGAGGGAGAGCGGTTTACTGTGATTCCAGCAAACAGCCTGCGGGTGTAGGGAAGGAAGCCAGCAAACAGTAGGCCTTGGCGCTTCAGCCTGCTGGGGCAGCCCCTCCTCCCAGCTACCACCTGCAGGTCGAGGCCGGGCCAGTCACAAGCGGAGGGCAGCTCCAGAGGCCTTCAAACCTCTGGCCAGCGGCCTGCCATACTGAGGAGTGGGCTCTGGCTGCCAGCAGAAGCCCCTAGGCAAAGAGATACAGGTGTCAGTAAGGCCCAAGCTGAGGACTGCTAGCCCAGCCTCTGCTGCAGGGAGGTAGAGGCACGAGAGAAGGGGAACATGGCTTGGGGGCATTTCCTGGTCTTGTGCCTTTTCCTGGTCTTCTGAAGGATTTCTGACCATTTGAGTCTTTGTAGCCTGAGTTGTGCCCCAAAGTTTGCCCGCTTTTAATGACAGCACCCCACAGGCTCACAGCCAGCAGTAACCCAGACCAGCTTCAAGGGGGTTTGACTGGGGGCAGGAGAGGGCATCCCTGGCGGCCTCTGATGCTGGAGTGACCGTTCCCCAAGGAAGAGGCTGTTGTGACACAGGTCCCAACCTGGCTCATTGCTGTGGTGGTACCAGGCTCCCCTCCTCCAGCATGCCGCCCCCTGCTTCAAGGGAACTCCAGGACTCTGAGATGTTGGTCTGAAGGGCCCTTCACCCAGCCCCTACTTTATGCATGGAAGGATGGAGAATCAGAGAGGGAAAAGGTGTTGCCAGGGTCACACAGCTAGCCAGAGCGACTATTGTAGCTTCACAGGTTGTCCACTAACTGGATAAAAATGTCCCTTGCACAAAAGGTGGAAACAACCCACGCGTCCATCAACAGATGGATGAACAAAATGTGTTGCATCCATACAGTGGAATATCATTCAGCCATAAGAAGGAATGAACTTCTGGTGCATATTACAATGTGGATGAACCTTGAGAACATTAAGCTAAGTGAAATAAACCAGACACAAAAGGACAGATATTGTATGATTCTACTTCCATGATATCTAGAATAAGCAAATTCACGAGACAGAAAGTAGATTTGAGGTTACTAGGGGCTGTGAGAATGCTGAGTTATTGCTGAAAAGGTAGAGTTTCTGTTTTGGATGATGAAAAGATGTTAGTAATAGAAGATGGTGATGGTAGCACAACATTTGTAAATGTAATTAAAGTAATTAATGCCAATGAATTGTTTACTTAAAAATAGTAAGAATGGCAAATTTTGTGATATAAATATATATTACCACAAATGAAAAATAATAAGAATGGCTCTGCAGCCACTCATCAGGGAATGGTGATATGAGACAGAGTGACAAGGGAGAGAGGGACCAACTAAGTGATTTGGTTGTATGAGTTTTCTCTTGCAGCTGTAACAATTTCCCTCAAAATCAGTGGATTAAAACATCACAAATGTATTATCTTACTGTTCTGGAGGCCAGAGATCCAAAATGGGTCTCACTGGGCTAAAATCAAGAGGTTGGCAGGACTGCGTTCCCTCTGGAGACTGGAGGAGAATCAACCCATCTCCTGGCCTCTTCCAGCTTCTAGAGGTTGCCCATATTCCTTGGCTCATGGCCCCTTCCTCCATCTTTAAAGCTAGCAACATTGGGCTGAGTCATCTCGCCACCACCTCTCAACTTCTCCCTCATCCGCTTACAAGGACCCTTTGGATTACATTAGGTCCACCCAGAAAATCCATGATGGTCTCCCTATTTTAAAGTCCCTTGCTTAGCAACCTTAATTCCATCTGCCTCCTTTATTTGCCTCTGCCATGTAACCTAACAGGCTCCAGGGATTAGGATGTGCACATCTTTGGGATGACCAGAGGCCTAGAGATTATTTCTGTGCAGAGAAAAGATGACCAAGCCAAAGGCAGAAGGAGGGGCAGGAGGGGTGGACAAGGAAAGACCAACAGGCATGGACTGGTTCAGAGCTGCTGTATGTGCACCTGTGCATGTGTGTGCATGCACGTCTAGGTGTGTGTGTCTGGATATGTGTGATCCTTCCTTACCCTTCTGACTGTCTCATACTGAAATTCTCCAAAGAGTGAGCAGGGCTTTGAAGGGCAGGGCAGTGATCTGGACTGGGAGGTCAGGGCATATCTCTTCCTTCTTCCATAAATCCATAATTCTGTCTCCAGTAGACAGGACTCCCACTGGGGTGAGAGGCAGCCCCTACCACCCTCTCTAGGATCCATCTCTGCTAAGGTGGGCAGCCTCACACCCCCATCAGCCCTGGGCAGGGCTGAGCAGTCCAGGCATGGATGGGGAGAAGGGTGGAAGTGAAGCTTCTCTCCATGCTGTGCCTGGTTCCTAGGACATCGGGCTTGGTCCTCCCACCCAGGGCTCACACAAAAGAAAGGTGGCAGGGAACATGCTCATGCTTCCCCACACACAGGGCAGAACAAGGAGTTCTCTGTTGGGCACAACAAAGTGCCACCTCCCACCTGGGCCTCCAAAAGGAGACTGAGCCACATATGCAGCTGGGGTCCTCCCCAGGTACCATGTGCAGGCAGCAAAGCAGCCCTGGGGGCTTATCCTCCAGGCACAGATAAGCATGTCTTAAAGTCAGAGTGCCTCACAGTGGGCAGGGAACTTGAGACAGACAGAGAAACTGAGGCCCAGAGAAGTCACAAGGCTGGTTAGGGTAGGGCTGGAGTAGAATCTGAGGCTCCTCTCCAGTTTCTGCTGTCCTCTACTGAAAAAGAAAATGACAACAGGAAACAACTGGTTTCATGAGTCCAGGCATAAAGGAAGCCTCAGTGAATGCTGAATGGATGGGTAAGTGGGTAGGTGACTAGGTGGAGGGAGGGGGATAGAAAAAGAGGAAGGAGGAAGAAGAAGGAAAGAGGGAAGAGGGGAGAGAGGGAGGGAGGGAGGGAGAGATGAATAGAGGGAAGGAGTGAAGAGTGAATGAATGAATGTGTGGGTGGGGGGTGGATGGATGGCTGGGAGGGAGGAAAGGAGAGAAGGATGGAGAAAGGAAGGGAAGGAAGGAGGGAGGAAGGAAGAGTAGATGGATAGATGAGTGGGTGGGGTGAATGGGTGGATGGGTGGATGGGTAGATGCTAGTAAGTTCAGGGCATGCACTACATTCTCTCATCTTGGACCTGAACATCACAGTGTGGCATCTGGTTGGAATTCCATGAATATTTTTTAATTATTTCAAAGCAGTATAATTGGTAGTCCAGAATGTAGCTCTGGAGTCAAGTTACCTAGTTTCAAATTCCTCACCTATGACTTGCTAACTGCTTGACCTTGGGCAAGTTACTAAACCTCCCTGAGTCTCAATTTCCTCATTTGTAAAATGGAGATAATGGCAGTACCAACTCATTAGGTGGTTGTGGATAATTAACACAGGGATTGGTTTATAGGAAGGACTAAAAATAATATTAATGATTATTATAAACATTTATTAATTTCATGGTCTCTTCTCAGGTTCTTTATTAATGATCGTATGATAATAGTAGCAACCCTTCAGTAGCTCCCCATCTCATTCACAGTAAAAGTTAAAGGCCTTACAGTGGCCCACAGGGCTTCATATGACCTTGCTTCATTTCTTCACTGGCCCTATCTTCTACTCCCTCCCCTTGTTTACTCTGCTCTTGCCACCCTTTACCTCAACCATACCGGGCATGCTCTGGCCCCAGGCCCTTAGCACCAGCTCTGTGCCAGGTTGTTCTGCCAGACAGACTCATGGCTCACTCCTTCACCACTTCAAGTCCTTGTTTAAATGTCCCCTTTTCAACGAGGCCTTCCCTTGCCCCCTTTTAAACTCCACCATCCTGCCCCAGCCCTAGCACTATAACCCCCTGCCCTGCTTTATTGTACCCCCTAGCACCTGTCTCCATATCTTTACTAAGAAGCATCTGACTTACTCATCTTGTTCATTGCTTATCTCCCGCAGCAGGACCTTGGCTCCGTGAGGGCAGGGGATTTTATTTCTTCTCTTCCCAGAGCCAGAGCAGAGCCTGACACCTCACAGGCACTCAATAAATAGCTGTTGAATGAATAAATGGTACAGAATAAGGGTGTGCCTTGCTGCCTGTGTTCAAAGACCAGTGACCCGTGTCAAAAGGAGAAAGATGTCCAAATAGAGGTAGAAAGAGCTCTCAACGGAGCCTGAAGGTATCAGGGAGGAGGTAGCCTTTGTTCTGAGACTTGGAGGGTGGGGAGGGTGTCCTTAGGTAGAGCTGGAGGTGGGCTATTCCAGGCTATAAAATGACAACAGCCAAGGCCCTCAGAGGGGATGAACAGTCTGGGGACCTGTAGAACGGGGGTCTCCTGAGGCCTGCCAGCCCTGAGTAGGGCTGGGAAAGCCATATAGGTGCCTGTGGGCCACAAGCCAGGTTTTTGCACAAGCTGTAGGTCACAGGTGGCCCTAGGGAGTCCCATTCCAGCAGACCAGCCAGAACTCCAATCTGCCTTCCCCAGGGAGGTATAAGGAGTCTTGTCATCAGAGCCGACAGCAAGATGGATTGCCTTCACCTAGGAAGCCTGAGACTTCCACACGGGGCCTGGGAAGCTCCACATTCTCAGCCTGGAGTAGCAAGGCAGGAAGCCCACCGAGGCTGCTTGAAGCCCTGCAAGTTGGATAAATTACACCTCTAAGTTTCCCTCCACCCATGTGGCAGCATGTCACACCCCCCTGCAAAGCGAGGGGTGCTGACTGAGAGGAGGCTGGTGGTCCCATGTAGCCACACTGGGCCCTTCCAGGGTCTGTGCTTGACAGGTGAGGGAGGGAAGGGGAAGGGGATGTGAGCACTCAGAGGAAGCCTGGATGGAGCCTTGGCTCTCAGCCAGATCCTAGCTCTGCCACTCACCAGCTCTGGACAACTCATTCAAAGTCTCTGAGCCTCACTTTCTGTATTTGGGACAATACTTGACCTAGCCTGGACCAACCAGATTCCCTGGAGTTTGGAATTGGGATTCAGGAAAACGTCGGGTAGGTAGGGACCTGTGGCAGTCCATGAACAGTAAGAAGCACAGAAAACCGGCCTGCAGGGAGAGCCGAACAAAGCCTAAGAGAGACCATGGTCTCTCAGAGTCTTGGTCTCCAGGCTGCTAAGACAAATACCACATGGTGGGTTGGCTAAACAACAGGAATCTACTGGCACAGGGTTTTCGAGGCTGGAAGGCTTGCTTCCTCCAGGGCTGGTGGCATTCTTGCTTGCCACAGTCCTCAGAACCCCTTGACTTGCATCTCTGCCTTGTGTGCCATGGCAATGTCCTCTCCTTTCTCTTTAGAATTCCGGCTTCCAGCTCCTCCCTGTGGCTTTTTCTCACCATGTCTGCATGTCTTATGCTTATAAAGGACCCCAGTAATCTGGATTAAGACCCAATCTCATTCAGCTGAGCTACACTTTTTTTTTTTTTTTTTTTTTTTAAAGATTTTATTTATTTATTCATTTATGCCCCCCTTGCTGCTTGTGCTCGCTGGGTCAGCTAACCACGCCATGCGGGCAGGCTTGCCTTCACCAGGAGGCCCCGGGTTCGGTAAACGGGAGCCCTACTGATTGAGCCACAGCCGCTTCCCTGAGCTACACTTTAAAACAACATCTTCAAGAGCTCCTATTCACAATGGGTTCACGCCCACAGAAATGCAGATCAAGACTGAAAACATGTTTAAATCGGGGTGCACAATTCAATTCCCCACATCCAAGGAGGCCGAGAGAGAAGCAGCCTGGGTTTCTGATGGGTTTTGCAAATCCATACCTTCCCTAGGCTCTAATTCCTGGCCTGGGGTTCTCTGAGGCACCCCATGTGCTTATAATGAATTCTCCTCTTTGTTCTCAACCTGTCCTGAGAGGATTTCAATTATGCAGTTGCAGTAGATTGTGTTTCCAAAAAAGGCCACAACAACCTCTCCCAGCCCACATGCTCTTTTTCAGTGGGCCCTTGAGACTCCCCAATCAAGAGGTATATCCTATTTCCCCTCCCCTTGAATTGGGGCTGGTCCTGTGACTGCTTTAGCCAATGAATCAGGCATTAATGGCATTTGGGACTTCTACATTCAGGCACTAAGAACACCAGGCAATCTTTTGTATTCTGGGGGAAGCCAGGTGCCATGTAAGAAGTTTCACTAGCCGAAGCTGCCATACTGTGAGGAAGCCTGAGCCAAGACATATGGAAAGAACACAGGGAAAGAGATGCATATCCTGGCCCCAGCTGGTCCAGCCATCCCAGCCCAAGCTCCAGGCATGTGAATGAAGAAGCCTTCTGGAATGTTCCAGCCCCAATAGGCAACTCATGGAACAGGGCAGAGCTGTGTTCCCTGAGCCCTCCCCAAATTGCAGAAGCAAAAGCAAGTAAAGGATTGTTGTTTTAACCACTGTGTTTCAGGGTAGTTTGTTATGTAACAACAGAAAATGGAAACATATTGCAGCCAAAGAGCTATAATCCTCACTACCAAAATCTACTGAGCTCAGATAGAATTCTGATGGCAAGGAATATGAAATTATCTGAAGCTATTTGGTTTCCACATTTTTGAGAATGAAAAGTGAGAGCTTGGAAGGCCACAAATTTCTCACACACAAAAAAATATATATCCCCACTTATTCAGTTGTTGAGTTTGGAGAGTGACATTTCCAATATTGAGGGTCATCCAGTTAGGCTGAGACACCCCCCCCGCCCTGCAGTGAGTTGGGGAAGGCCTTGGGGTTAGACCCCAGCTTTGTCTCTGATTGGCTCTATGGCTTTATGGTTCTACCTGTCAGAAATGCCTTCCTGGCCCTGCCCCCTCCCCTGCTCCTGCAAGCTTCCCTCCTGGGCCAGCTCAGTCAGGGGTCTGGGGCCTTACAGAGCAGGCTTCCCAGGGCCTAGCTATTCTTTGCCTTCTTTGTTGGGATCTTTACTAAGCACTTAATTCAGCCAATGAGTATTTCCTATACAAATGGCCAATGACCATATGAAAGTTTGCTCAACCTCATGAGTGATCAAGGCAATGCAAATTACAGCAAGAATGAGATTCACCTTCTTGCTTATCTGGCAAAAATGAAGATTGACAAAACTGCTGTAGATAGTGGGGAAGGACGCATGGGTGGGGTGGGGAGAGGGTCTCAGGTGCAGGGAAATTGCTTCATTTAGAGGGCAGTTTAGCATCTATTAAAACACAAAATGTATGTATCGTCCAATTCAGCAATTCCACTTCTGTGTTTGTACCCCAAAGAAATACTCACTTATGTTAAAAAAAAAAAAAGACATGTATGCAAGAATGTTCTCTGCAGTGCTGCTTCTAATTATGAAACGTTGGAAATGTTCGACAATCCATGAATAAGGGCACAGTATATCCCTACTCTGAAGCACACACACATGCACACTCATGCCACATCTTCTAACCCACAGAAAACTACACACTCATCTGCATGTCCCCTTGTTGGCTCATCTGTATTTTCATGTATTATTTTGTTAGATCATCCATCTATTTTTCTACCCATCCATTCATTCACCATCCAATATTGATTGAGAATTCACTATGTGCCTCTGGGTCTAGCACTCGGGCTCAGCCTAGCCTCCTTTAGAATCCTAGGTGATTAGAGCTAGAAGGGCCTGTGGTGGTTTGAAACTGTATGTACCCCAGAAAATCATGTTCTTAAAGCTAGTCCATTCCTGTGGGTGTAAACCTATTGTAAGTATGACCTTTGAAATAGGTTACTTCAGCTGAGGTGTGGCCCAGGGTGGGTCTTAATCTTCTTACTTCTTTATAAACAGAATGACTACAGAGAGCCACAGAAGCAAGAAGCAGAAAGCAACGAAGCCTGGAAGAAAAGGGAGACACTAGCAGATGTCTCCATGTGCCTTGCAATGTGACAGAGGAGTCCAGGATTGTTGGCAGTCTTTGGCAAGAAAGCATCTCATGATGATGCCTTGACTTGGACATATTCACAGCCTCAAAACAGTAAGCTTGTAAGCTAATAAATTCCCAATGGTAAAACCAACACATATCATGGTATCTGCTTTGAGCAGCCTAGCAAACTAAAATAGGTCATCTAGTCCAAACTTGACCCACTTAATAGATAAGAAAACAAGACCCAGAGTGGGACCATGTCTTGTCCAGAGTACCACAGGGAGGCAGGACCAGAACCAGGTCTGGGAAGGAGCTCTGCCCTTCCCATCTTATCCCCTGCCTATCTGTGTCTTCCCTTTACCTCTCCACCCTCTCCAGCACCTACCATGTCACCTGGCATGCAGAGAGTGCTCAAAGCACTTTGGTTCAACAAACAATCGAATAAATGAATGAATGATGACAAACTAAAAAATAATAATGCTGGATTTCTCATCAGAGATTGGAGAAAGAAGCGAGGGTGACTTCTCTACCAGGGTAGATATTTCTCCTCCTCCTCTTCAGCCCGCAGCTTGGGTGGTATGTCTGGGTGAGGCTGGGTGTGGGGAAAGGGTCTTGGAAGGTGGAGGCTATATTTGGGCTTCATTAAATGTTCTCCAATTAGTATGTGCACATCTGTGCTTACAGGGCCAGGCCCTGAGCAATGCTGGGAGACGAAATGGACCCTGACCTTGAAGAAATTAGTCTAGGACAGTGGTTTCAAATTTGAGCATGGATCAGAATAACCTTGAGGGCTTTTAAAACACGGACTGCAGAAAGCCCAGAGTTTCTGATTCAGTGATTCTGGAGTAGGGCCCTAGAATTTGCATTTCTAAAAAGTTTGCAGGCAGTGCTGATGCTGTTGATCTGGGAAAGAACCGTGGTTCCCAGGCCTGACTGCCATCAGAACCACCTGGGGATGCCCGGGCTACACCCTTCATCAATTAAATCAGTGTCAATGGAGAAGGGACCCAGGCAGCAGAGCTTGAACTCCATCTCTGGTGAAGGCCCAGTATATTTTTGTCTTATTGTCAATCAATTGTGAATCAATACTTTTGAGAAAGACAGTAAAAAGAGATTACTAGAAAAATGAAATAAAATGCAAAGATACACAAAATATACATCCACATTTTGTATTATTAGATACAGCAAGCATAAAATTACTCTGTCAATTGCTGTAAAAGTTTCTAAACGCATGCTCTCGATTTCTGTACTTATTGAGGATTGGGAGTAAACAACTCACATCCGCCTCATCTGCGGATGCCCCACTGATTAGCCTTGGGCTGGCCCCTCTCACTAGTGCTCAGGGCTTGATCACAGACCAGACAAAGAAGACCATCCCTCACCCCTCTGCACAACCCGAGTCAGGATGAGCGTCAAATCCTCTTTTTCTGGGGGGCCAGTCTACCCAAGGGCCAGAGTTGGGGGATTTCATGAAATATTTTTAAAAGCACTGCTGCTGAGAAAATCACTAGACAGAGACTTGCTCTGAGATATAACTCTTTCCTTGCAGTTAGAGTCCCAGTCGTGAAGTCAGCAATTCTGGGTTTCAGCTTTAAATCTACAACTAACTAGCTAAAAGGCAAATAATGGTTCTCTGGGTGTCACTTTCCCTCTCTGTGAACTGGGCAGAAAGGTGTCTCTGGGTCCTGCATTATCATCACCCTGGTCCTAATAAACTGGAAAATGCATCTTGCCCCATGTGTTCAGTCACCAACAGCTGGAACATAAAGCAGAGTGATTCCAATGCAACTGGAAAAAGACCTCGAATAAAAGGGGTAAAAGGTAAAGACAAATGAGTTTATATGGCTAAGAGACTTCAAAGTGAGTCTGGAGGTCATCCCAGAGGTAATGCTTATGCAAATCTCAGCAGGATCTCATAGACTGCCAAAGTGGATACTACCCCAAATAGTGGGGCTCCTGAGGGCTTTGGAGACACCCAGGTCCTATGGTCAGGGCGGGTAGCTCTGGAGTTTTGGTGCCTTGCCGGGGGGGGCCCTATTTTGGAGGCTCTAGGGGCAGGGAGAGGGAAAAAAAGTTGTAATACAGGGGCTTTTTCGGGACTTGGGAATTGTCCTGAGTGACATTGCAGCGACAGATATAGGCCATTTTATGTCATCACATAACATGCAGAACTGTGAGAATGTGGTCTACAATATGCACTATGGTCCATGCTTAATGGCAAAGCCCCAGGACATGTTTATCAATTGCAATGAATGTGCTACACTAATGAAGGATGTTTATGTGGGAGGGTGTGGGAGGTGTAGGGAGTTGGGCATATGGGAATCCCTATATTTCTTGTGCAACATTTATGTAATCTAAGTATCTTTTAAAAAATAAATAAATAAATAAATTTTAAAAAAGCAAAGTGAGACCAACTCGGAAAAAATCCCCTGGTTAGTCAGTCACCCAGCTAAGGGGTCTGATCATTAAACTGATGGCTGCTGGCTCTCCATAGTCATGAATCCTGGCACCTCAGTGACAAACTTGCTAACTGGAGCTATGTTTGCTTCTTCCCAAAGGCAATCTGTTGATCCTTTGACCTTCAAACCTGTGATTGGATCAGCAGCCATCAATAGAGAAGCTAATCTGGAGAAACTGTGCAGCCTTGCACCTAGAGGGACTCAAGTCCCAGCTCTGATGATGGCCTGAGCAAGCCCTTCCCTTCTGGGTCTTAGTTTTCACATCTAAAAAGATGTTTCCTAAGGTCACTTGCCAAGCTCTCTGATTTGGGGTATTAATGTGCCAGTTACTGCTAGACTTGCACCACAATGCAAATATCTATGAAAGATCAATGTCACTTATGGCTGGGAGGAGGGGGAGGTCTGCAGGGTGGCTGGCATGACCTCCTCTGCCAGCCACATTTTCCACTCGCTTTCCCACATAAATCCCGTTCCAGCAGCAGCTGGTCCTTGGTTGGCGTGTCCTATAGGCCAGCACTGATCTGAGGGTTGACTGGTGTCATCCTCAGAGCCATCCGAGGATGTAATAGGTAATATCATTAACTTCCCTTTACCAACAAGACAATGGCGACCCAGAGAGCTGAAGTAAGATGCCCAAGATCACGCAGCCAGAACGCGACAGACAAGGATTCTATCCAGGCAATCTAGCTTTGGCCGGTTTCTACTGAGCCCCTACCCTGTGCCTATGATAAAAGATCCCTCACTGAGTTAATATTTGGGGACACCGGTGATAGTATTCTTGCTATGTTCAAAATCCAATTTCCCCTTCTCCCTGAGCAGCTGGGGGTGGAGGGTGGGGGGGTGGGTTGGGGGCAGGAGGGAGCAGGGCAATTTGAATTTCCTTTGTCAATATTCTTTACACCCGCTGAAGAGAACATTAGCAGATTGTGCGAGGAGATGAGGAGATGCGGTTCTCTGCATAAATACCTCCTATTATCACCCGAATCAATGGCTCAGGTGCTGCTCGTGTTCCCTTTGAGAGCACTAGCCTTCTTAAGGGAAGAAAAAGCTTTTGAGTGAAATTCCAATTCTCCCTCCACAAATAACCATCTGGTAAGAGCAGCAGGAGGAGAGGGTAGTTGATGGCCAGGTGGACTCTGAAATTCAGAGGGAGGGCTGTGGGGAGAGGGGGTTTGATGCAATCCACCCTGGGTTCTCTTTCATAGCAGGTCCTGGGGAAACAGGAATGGTATTTCAAAGGACCTACAGGCTTGCTCAAAGAAAGGCACCATAGCATGGTGGTTAAGAGCATGGACTCTTGACCCAGACTGCTTGGGTTCAAATCTCAGATCCACCACTTACTTGGTCTATGACCTTGGGCCTCTGGCCTAAACTCATCTTTCCTCTGCTTCCCCTCCTCCCCTTCTCTCATCCTCCTAAATCAAATGGACCTGAGAGGATGGGCCTGGGTCCCCTCTCCCTGTCTTCCCTGGGCACAGGGGAAGGACTCACGCATTATCACCTGACTGCGGAGGTGAAGTTGCTGGGGAGACGCATGAGAGGAATCCCCGGCCACAGCTCCTCAGCCAAGCTGTCTACAGAGCAGGGACTCCCAGTCACAGCAGGCTTGTCTGCCCTCTCAGTCCTGCCAGGTCAGTGTAGGAGTCTTTGACCTGACCCTGAATCACATCTCCTGAAGCACATCTCCCAGTCTTCTATTCCCTCTCTCACCACTCCCTGGAGGGCCTGTATGTAAAGGGTGAGCCAGGTACCCCAGGCTCCAGACTCTAAAATAACCAGAGGGCCTCGCTCTACCTGCCACCTGCAGCTTCCAAGTCTCCAACTGGCTTCAACAGCCGGCCCCCTACATCCCACCATGAGGCAGAGCCATGAGGTGGGGGAAGGGCCAGGACCCGTCAGGAAGCCCAAGGGGGAACTCCCCGGCACTCTGCTCATAAGCTCAGCCTAGCCCCCACACCCCCCACAACCTGGAGGCTGAGCAAAATGCCCTCCCACACACACCACCCCCAGAGCAAGCCACATCCAACCTCCCCCCTCTACACACGAATTCTTACATTTTTAAATAAATTTTTTCTCGCTTTTAAAATATATATATATCCTTGCAAAATTCTGGAAAAATACTGAAAAACACAAAGAAAAAGGTAAGAAATCGTGATACTCAGAGTTAACTATTTCTAACAGTGTGATTATATCATCTCATAACAGGCACAGGACACATGAGCTTCAGCTCTAGCCAGAGAAAGGAGTTGGGCATCCTGCCCCCAAGCACCAACTAGCAGCATCCGGACGTTCACATGTGGTTCAGGGAACTCAGGAAAATTCAAACTGAGCCCACCCTCGGGCCTCAGACACAAGCCTGTGTGATACACAGGCATGGGGCTGGCAAAAGCTACATGGCAAGGCTGCTCTGAGACCCTTGTCAGAGTCAGTCACAGCAGGCAAGCGGGTCAGAGGAAAGGAGCAGGTCTGAATGTGCCACCGCAGTTACCTCTCCAGTGGCCCGTGGGCACAGGTCCCCATTACGTGAGCCCCTACGTGAGGAAAATCAGAAGGGAGGAGACTGCTCTCCCTGCCTATTTCCCAGCAGACTGCGGGGACGCCGGTGCTCTCTGTACCCCTGGTCAGGGTGCGTGGGCCTTGGGCCTGGCAGTCACAGTGAGCGGCAGCAGACCCAGGCGCAGCCAGCAGGGAGCAGCAGGGTCTAGGCTCGGTCTCACGGCAGAGCTTTACGTGGCAGGAGTCGCTGTACCCCTGCCTCGGTCAGGGGACTGGGGGAGATCCATGGGCCGTCTGTGCAAGCCATAGAGAAGAGACAGGAGCTGGAGCTCTCCAGAGATGGCCTTGAGAACATGAGCTCCCCCCGCTACCAAAACGCCAGGGGAGGTCACTGACCCTCCCCTGGGATGAGGGATAGCGTGCTAACAGCAACTTGGCTTAAATCTCAGGGGACAGCTGCCATCGTGCAAGGAGAGAGATTGATGGGGGAGGCTGAGGAGAAAGCAGCCCTCACACAGGGATATGGCTTCTCACGGGCCAAGGCATTTCAGCCAGAAGTCAGCATACGTGGGCCCAGTGTCCTGCTTCCAGCCTTTATTTGAACTTTGATTTGGTGAATTTCTCCTTGTCTCTGGCCTACAGCACTGTTGATAATTTTTGTACATACCAGGAAGGTGGGAGCGGATGAGTTAGGAGGTGCGAGCTTTTAGTTGTCATAACTTCAATGTCCCCTCATTCGTACCTTTCAGGGCCTTGTCTTGTTTCAGGAACAGCTGAGGGAATGGCTGGCCTGGGCCGAGGGAGCAGAGCAGCGCTGGCCCCTCTAGTGGGACATGATGGCTGTCAGAGGGTCTGATCTGAGGGGCCCAAGGAGCAGCCAGGCTAAGCCTGGGTGAAGCCCTGGCAAGATGCGGAACCCCTGAAGATCTCCACTTCTCTAGCATCTTCTGTGACCTGGAGGTGATGCAAGGCAGCCCAGCCAGGGACACGACTTGTGACCCCATTCAACAGGTGAGATGCCCAGAGCCCCGAGGTGAAGCTTGTTTCCAGGGGCTCGCCTCTGGTAAGGACTTAGACACCTGCCTCCCAGGCCAGGCTCAGAAGCCACATGAGGCAGGCAGAGGAAAAACTCTCCCAGCCACAGGCCACACTGCCACACGCCCCACCCCAACCCGCTGGCCTCTGAGAGGACAGACCAGTAGAAGTGGTATCCAGCCCTGGTTTCCCATCTTGCATCTCTGTCCTCTTGCAGCCCAAGGGGAGGGCAGCTGTTTGGGACTCAGGCTGATCCATTAGAAAAGACCCCCTTCCTGCCCTGCCAGGCTGACAGAGCCAGCCCGTGGCCTCATTCCCACGTTCAGTCACATTCCCCCAAGCCACCCAGCCACTGTGCCGGATCTCTCCCCAGCTCAGGACCAAGTCCCCCATCCTGCCATCCACACAGACAGCTCATCTGTTACTAACCTGCTGTCTGGGGCGCCTGCCCCCCATGGAACCCCGGGCTCAGAGACACCACAAGTCACCTGCAACAGAGAAGGCTTTGTCCAGGAGAGGAATTAGGGCATGTCTCCTTGTCTAGTTTCCAGAGAGAGGCAGGCAAGGGGGAAACCAGCTGAGTGGCGGAGGAAGAGACCTTCCAGGGGTGGCCTCCTGCGAGTGATAGGCACAAGGCCTCCCTGGGCCTGGGTTTCCCCTCCTCTCTACTGGGAAGGAGAATTGAGTAACTGCTTCCAATGGTTTCTGGGCAGCAGAATCAGGACCAGCGTTCAGGCCACCACTGCTTATCTACAAAGTCTCCTGACTCGTCTCCCTGCCTCCGGGCTTGTCCCATTCAAGCCATGCTCCACACAGTTCTTCCCAAAATGCCAATCTGATCACGTCCCTCCCACGACCCAGCCCACGTCCTGAGCTCTGCCCCCTGCTCAGTCTTACCTCTCAATAACCACCCCCCATCCCCCTGCAGGGCCACAAAACCATATAGCTCTCTCACACCTCCTGGGCCTTTGCACGAGCCCTTGCTTGCACCTTAGCACCTTAGCCCTTCCCTGCCACTTGCCTCCACACCTTCGCCCTCAGGCTGCTGATCTCTACTCCACCTCTTGCCCCACCTTCCCTGGTCCAGGACAGGAAGAAGCAGGTGGGGACGTCCAGATTCCGCCCTGATTCTGCCCTCCGATTTGGGCCCTTCCCTACCTCCTGCCCTGTAGCTCCTGCAGGTGTCCCATGCATTCATTTGCCCAGCAGACATGTGTTAAGTCCCTACTCTGTTCTAGGCACCCTGTGGTCCTGCTTTGCACAGAGTCTTGCACAAAATCGGTCCTCAAGGTTTGTTGACTTTGAACCCGAAGAAACAAACTAGCAATAATGATATGCATTCCCATGCCTATGAAACGGTTATTATGCACACACTCTCTCATGATCCTTGACTTATTTTACAGACAGGAGAACAGAGAGGAAAAGGATAGGGGAGCAAGATATGCATCATAGATAGGGTCACAGTAAACACCCAAACACAGAAGTGGGCACAGGGGGCCCCACAGGTCACTCCTTCCCTGGGGACAGCTCTGGCCTGTCCCACGCTACCCTTGAGATCTCCTCCCTGGGTTTCTGCCTGGCCCAGCCCACAGTGCCTGCTCCCCGGAGGAGGGTGCACACAAGATGGGGGACAGCTGTGAAACCATAAACAGGACAGCCAGGAGCCAGGGTCCCAAGTGCCACTGAGCCCTGGAGCCTGGGGTTGTTCCAGAAAATACCAACCCCCACAGCTGTTCTGTAGACACAGAGTTCAAGGCTCCCTTCATAAGCAGGTAAAAACTGTCAGAGTTGACTTAATCTCTATTAATCAAACATGAGGACTTGCTAATCTTCAGAGACAAGTGACAACGGAGCTGCATCCTAGCTCATGCTTGGAACCGGAAGGATCAAAGTAATATTCCACAGAACCCACAAAATAAACAGACAAAAAAGGAACAGAATCAATGCCTGTGCTTTCAACAAATGCTATAAAATTGTGTTCCAAATTGCTTCGCCTGAGCAATCTCTGCATTCGGAGGCTAAATTGGTGCAACCACAGCTAAAATAGGGAAACAGCCTCATAAACCTGAGGATGTCATCTGGCCACCAGGTCCGGGGAGAGAGCTCTCCCTGCATGACCTCAGGCATCGCGTCTGTGACCCGCAGCCCCTGACCAGCAGAGATGGGTGAGGGTGGTGGCCCAGAAAGCAGGACAAGGAGTCTGGCTTGTGTCCCCTTCCTTGTGCATACTTCGCCTTTCTCTCAGACCCCTCCCTGGACTGAGAGGACTATCTCATCTTTTGCCTGACTACAAGTGACCCACTCTGCTCGCCTTAACTTCAGACTTGACACCTCCCAGCCAAGATGGTGCTGGCTGCTTGAGAACAGCTTCTAAAAGCAGAGCCAACAGAGACACATGCAACCTGCGTCCCTAAGTCCTCCAGCTTTCCAAAGTCACTGTTTCCTTTCATCGTCGCACACTCGATCGTCCTATCCTGTTAGATTTACAAGTCTGGACTCTCCCCAGCAGTTCTGATTCCCAGAAATGGGTCGTGGTGTCACCTTTTCCTGGTCATATTTTCCTGTGAATTCTGCTCCTGTTCAACAACTGATCCTTTCTGTGTTAGTCAGAATTGCTTGGGTGGTAAGTGGCAAAAGGCTGCTATCCCCTGGCTTGGGCATAAGGGAAGGTCTTTTGCAAAACTCCCTTAATGGGGAGTGGGTATAGCTCAGTGGTAGAGTGCCTGTTTCCCATGTATAAGGTCCAGGGTTCAATCCCAGGTACTTCCTTTTTTAAAAACAATAAGCAATAAACTCCCTTAATGGAGGCAGAACTGGCTTCAGGCTCTACCAGAACCAGAACGTTGCAGGCTATGAAGACCTCTTTCTTCCTCTCTTCTCTGCTGCCCTCTGGGTAGAAGTTTCATTCCCTCAGCTTTGCTTTCTCCATTTGGCAGGAAACAGCTCCTGCACCAATCACAGGGTTGGCATAGAGCATGCCTTCTCCATGGAGGTGATGGTGAAAATTGATTCTTGGTGGTGGGCAGCAGGATAAAAAAATTTTTTTAGATATTACAATGGCACGTAATTGGCTCTTCAAAGAGCCCTAGTGCATAGACAGATATATAGAAGAGGCTAGCATTAAAATTTCATAAGGGTGGGACAGTTAAGGGGAAAATGTCTAAACTGGCTCCTTAGGTGGGCAATGGTGAAAAGATTGTTGTGAAACCCTGGAGTAGAGGAGGGAGCATTTCTCAGAAGGGTGGAACCATTCTGGGACCACACAAAGCAATGTGCACTACAACTCCCATGTCTTGCAGTGCTGACCTCTCTCCAGCCCTGGAGCCACATATGGGCCCAGCACCTCCTCCTTCATTGCCCAAGTACCACTGGCACAGGCTGTTGTGCATGACAGGTTTTCTCTGAAGGTGGGGTCACCAAGGATAGCTATAGCTAACATGTTCAATCATTCAGCGCCACAGGAAGCTCTTCCAGCCCATCCCTCCTTGGACCCAGCCTACCATGCCATTCCTTGTCCCCCTCTTCCCATCCTTTTCTTTTCCTGAGTCCCTGGGACAACCCCCAGCCCAGGTCCTAGCCCTCTTACCCCTTCTCTATTTTGGAATGCCAAGCTAAACCTAGGAATTTCCATTACTTTACTGAGCAAGTTAGGTCTCTTTCACCCACCTCCTTTCTAGACCACCCTAAGTTTGTCTTTCATGACCAAAAAGGGCCATGAAGGCATTTTCAAAGACAAAAGGCTCCTCTGCCCTGGAGCCCACCCTCAGTAATGCAAAGCTTTCAGAGGATAATTTTTATTAACCTGCCCCGGATCGCATTTGTAGGCAGCATTTCTTCTTCCACCAGCCGCCTCCAAAAATGGAGGACTGTCCAGAGGAAACCCCAGGGATCTCAATTTTTTTTGGTCTATTTTGTCGTTGTTGTTGTTTCCCTTTGCCACAGGGAGCATGCATATTCCTAGTCAAGTCCAGAAAATTTACTGAGATTTTAAAAGTTCACCCATAGAACATTGGTCTCATGAAAATCACACACACTGGAAAGTCCCCTGATTAAGAAAGCTAATAATTTGTTACATAATTTCTATACAGGACTGCAATGCAAACAAAATCAAAATTTTGCCAAACAGTCAGCATGGTGTACTAAAATGAGTACCCCATGAGAAGACAGAGGTTCTAATGCAGGCTCCAAGGAACAACTTCTCTGGAAGTTCATTATTAAATATGAAGGGGTTGGTGTGTGACCAATTCCACCTAATTAAAAAAAAATCCATGATTTTGCATTTATAGCATGATTAAACCTAAAACAAGACGATAAGTCACATCTCAAGATCCTGTTTACATTCCAGTGTTAAAGGATAATCGCTTGTTAGATTCAGTGAAACTCCTTACACTGATTCTGTCTTCATGTAAAAGTATTTACCCTTCAACTTCCTGTTGGGTAATAAAATGCAAAATGTTTGCATACTTACTAAGTCCCAGCAAGAGCTCATGCGCTGAGGTAAGGTTTAGAGATGATAGGTGTAAATTTCCAGTGAGGACAAGATGCTAGATTTAAAAATAACAAATGAGTACAATCCATGGATATTATAGCTGAACAGATAAGCAACTGCCTTAGAATAGGACACTATTTCACCACCCATTGGGTGGGGTCTGGGGGAGGGGGGGTATATTTGCTTTTTAACACATTTAGAGGGATCAGGTTGAAACTTCCCCGACCTTCTAAGCTCTCTTAGGTCAGGTTCCCCAGAGGTAAGATGAGGATTCAAGTGCAAGTGATTTGTTAAGGAAGTATTTCCAGGAGAAGCTGGTAAGGAAGGGGGCAAGGCAGGACAGAGAAGGGAAAGCAGCCAAGCGCTAAGTTCCCAGGCCAAGCCCCAGCCTCAGCCCCATCCACAAGGGAGCTCCAGAGTGTCAATTACACCTATGGCAAGGGAGACCAGTTGGCCATTGGCTGAGAATGCCCAGGGGGTGGAGGGAAAGGTGGCGGGGGCGGGGGGGGGGCGGTAAACTCCTGGATACTTAGCACAAGGGCAGGTCCCCTAAGACTTCCAGGTTGGGTAAGCACAAAGACACAGAATGCCCTTCCCAGGGAAGAATCTAGGCCAGTACCAACAGTGCCTGCTCCAGAGGCCCTCCAGCATCTAGCTCTCATGCACACCCCAGGGCCTTACACTGCCCCGCATCTCAGTCAGACCCTCAGCCCAGCCTGCACTTGTCCAGCTCCTTGCTTCTGCTCACCCAAGCCCCTCTATCTAGAATAAAGGAGGCCTCCCTATCCATCTGTTGAAATCCTTCCAGGTGCTCCTTCAGCACCTTCCCTTGGAAGTCCCCTACTTCCCTCCTCTGAGCTGCTCTAGCACCCTGTAAGATCCTGTCCCTCCCAACAAGCCCTCACCCCCACCCCTCAGGCTTATCACATGAAGGATGAAATCTGGTCAGTTGGTCCTCAGCTTTTCCCGTAAAGGTTCCACTGCACCACTGGGGCTAAGCTCAGTGCAAAAGATGAAAATGGGGGAGGGAGGAGATAAAAAAAGAGGAAGGGGAAATCCGGGCTGTGCCCTCAAGAAGCCCTCAGCTGGTTGGAGAACCACAGGAAGGCAGTTAGAGAACAGTCCACACCGGGTGAGAGCCAGGGGCTCAGTCACCAGCCTCTGAGATTTCAAAGGAGAGGGATGTGGGAGCTGGGGCAATCAGGAAAGGCTGCCTGGAGGAGGAAGGTGGAAGGAAGGAGGCTCTGAAGAACAGAAAAGTGTCCCAGGCCAGGAGACCAGAGCGAACACAAAACATAGAACTCAGGCCGAGTTCTCCAGGCAGCTGGAGGCTGTCCCCACCCTGTCTGAACCCTGCAGGAAAAAACTTGGTGCCACTAATCCCATTCCTCAAATGCTTTTACCTCAGATCCTAACAACAACGCGGCTGCAACTGCTGCTTAAGCTTTTAAACTCCCTGCACCAGGAACAGTTCCCGAGGTTGCTTCTGTTGCTCCCTGAGAACAGGCCCCAGGTTGGACCTGTCTCCACCAGAGACCAGCACTGCTCAGCGTTGCCTGACTTTAGGATCACGGGGCAGCTTACTAAAACCTGCCAACCTATGGCATCAGGATCTTTGGGGTGGGCCCTGGCCTCGGTGTACTTGTTGTCGCTGTTGTTGTTTCGGGTCATTTTATAGCATTTTATTTTGAAATAATTTCAAACTTACCGAAAAGTTGCAAGAATGGCCCAAAGCACACTCATACACCCTTGACTCCAATTAACCAATTAGTTACATTCTGCCCCATTTGCTTTTTTCCCTTTTCCCTCTTTCTGTGTGCAAGTGTGTGTGTATTTCTGAGCCATTTGAGAAAAAGTTAGAAAAATGGTCCCTTTTAACCCTAAAGGCTAGGACATCCTCTTACCACAGTGCAGCTCTCAAAATTGGAAGTATAGCCCTGATACAGTACTATTACTGAACCTGGCATCCACATTCAAATTCTGTCCGTTCATTGTCCCAATAAGTATCTGCACCTGTCAAAGCTGCCAGATGATTATGATGTGCCAGTAGGGTTGCGAGCCGCTGGCCCAAATGAGACCCTCTGCAACTCTGCTCTGTGCTCTCCCTGTATCCACAGCCTGAGGCCCCCCCTGCATTTCTCAACACACACCCCACTCCTTCCATGAGTAAGTCGGTAGCTGCAGACTGCAGCCAAAGGCCAACGGTGCCAGCTGATAAAAGGCATTAACTCCACTGCATGCCTAAGGGAGAGTTTGGCTCCTTGGCTGCCCAGCACCAGCTATAAATAACCTGAGGGGGAGGGGGCTGTGGGGCTATGTTTCAACACTGCCCGCTGGACACTTGGGTGGGTGAGGAGGGAGAAAACCTTCTGTGCCCAGGGCCTTACCTTGGCCTTGGCAGGGCAGGGGAGGGAGGCAGGGGGCCCAGCTGCACTCTGCCCTAAGGAGGCGCAGGCCAGGGCAAACCCGCTGCGCTGGCGCGCTCCCGGCTCTAGACACTACCGAGGGCATGGGGGGTCCCGTGGGGGCCCCACGCCTCCCCCGCGTCCCTCACCTGCTCTTCTGCCTACTCTGCCTCCTCCCACCGCTCCTCAAAGTAAGTGCGGGCGGTGGGGGAGTGAGGAGCGCAGGGCAGAGGGGCTCAATGTTCTCCTGCTGGGAGGGGGCTCTCAGTGCCCAGCTCTAGAGCCAGTTGTCAGTTGGGGGGGGAGGGTGGTGCATGGTGTCTGCTTTTGGTGACCAGGTTGGAGGTTGGGGATCCCTGTGTCTGATGATGGGATGGAGTTTTCATGCCTGGATGAGGGGGCCAGGAAGAGGGGAGTCAAAACTCTGAACACTGGCTAGGACCTGAGCAGAGGCCTCACATGCCCTTTCCCAGGTCCACTCCTGTCCAGAGTTCTCCCACTCTCCCCATAAGATCCTCAAGTCCCTTTCCCACCCCACCCAGTTCTGGCCCTTGGCACCCCTAGGCTGCCCAGGCCCACCCCTCTTCATTGTGCCTGAAACCAGCCAGCTCCCAGGACCAAATGAGAAATGGGAGCAGAAGGGAAGCAGAGAGAACCAGCCTGTCCAAGTGATTCTCAAAAACACGCAACCCCCCATCCCACCCCCACCACTGCCAAGCCAATGCCCTTTCACCAGAGTCAGGGTCGGTGGGTGGGGGGTGGAGGTGATGGGATGGTGAGAAGCTCTAATGAAATAGCTGAAGGAGTGGGGGTGAGGCTGGGAGGGAGTGAGTCCCAGAAATAGATAAGGGAAAAATCTACCTCTAACCCTCTCTCCATTTTACAGAGAGGGAAACCAAGGCTTAGAGAGGGACAGTGACCTGTCCTAGGTCACAGTATTAATGAAGAAAGCCACCACAATAAAAGGGTCCAGAGGGCAAAGAGGGCCCCGAGGCTACAGAGTGCTGGGGACAGAGCCCAGGCTGGGAGTCAGGAGGCCCTGTCCTGACTCTGCCACAGCTTAGCCTCAGGGACCATTTTCTGGACCTCAATGTTCCCATATATACCAAGTGGACTCACTTGTTCAACAGTAAACAAAAATTATATTGAATATTATTTTGAATGTCTACTGATTGTGGCAAAGTGGCTCTGCAGACAAACCCTATCCAAATCCCTGCTGTGCCGCTTAGTGTGTGACCATGGACAGGTTACATTGATTTTCCAGGCCTTGGTTTCCTCATTGGTAAAATGGGGATGATATTGATGCTTGTTGAATAGGATTGTCATAAGGAATAACTGAGATCACACATGCAAAGCACTCAGCACAGTGCCTGCATGGAGTAAGAACTCAGTAAATGTCAGCTGTTACTTGTGCCCTCCTAGGGCATCTGGTCCACAGAGGAGAGGGGTGGGACATGTGGGCAGTGGTCATGACACATCCTTTCAGTGACATGGCAGAGCTGCATTTGGGATGGGCAGAAGTTGTTCACGACCCCCTGACTTCCTGGGCCTTGAGATCTTTTTGCCCCCTTCCTACTTGTTCTCAGGAAAGATGCCTCCCAAGAGAGCCAGGAGTTGGGGCACAGGTTGTCATCGGCCCTCCTCTCTGGGGACCATGAGGCCAGCCACCCAAGCTGGTTAGGCAAAGAGGGTCCCTGGTTGCCATTTCAGAGCAGGCCAGAGGTGGGATCGGTGAGAGGGGGCCAGGGTTCTGGGGACCTCAGAGGCCACAGCTCTGGACTCGACCGCCTCTGAAGCCAGCCTATGCCCCTAGCTCCCTTGATGACCCCAGGTTGAGACTAAAGAGACCAAACTCACTCAGCATGGAGCCAATGGGATGGGAACTAATCCTTGGTCTGTCTGGCCCCAAAGCCCAGTCTTTCTCCCACTGTGTCTTCATGAGGATGGGATTTATCTCATGGGTCCTCACCCAACTATTCTGAGATTGCTGCTCACTGTGAAATGAGGATACAAGACCCAAAGCAGGCAGTGGGGAGGGAAGGGAATCCTGGAGAGCACCTGGCTTTCATTTATTCCCTCCCCAGACCTGAGAAGAGATCAGCAGAAGGCCATGCTAAGACATGGTTACGATCTGATTTTTGACCCCAAGGGCATGGGAGCTCACTAGGCAGGGGAAACCTGATTTGCAATTGCAAAAGCTCCTGCAGCTGTTTTGTGTGGTGAGGAGACCCTGGCCCAGTCCACACCCCGAGAGGCTGGAGGAGTCCAGCCTCGAACCTGGTGCTCCCCGGTTCCCTTGGAGACCTCTGGGAAGCTGCTGATGGGGACATCGCTGTAATGATGCAGCCTGCCCATGTGCCATGCTAAGCACTCCTCCCCAGCACCCTCGTGTTCCTCACAGTTATCCGGTAGGGTGGGACATTTATTTACAGACGGGAAACAGAGGCTCAGCAAAGCAAAGCAACGAGTCTGCCAGATCCTAAAGCCCTCGGTACTAGCCTTTGAGCTACTTGCCTCCCCCTCTCTGAAGAACCCAGGAATTCCCTAAACTTGGGTTGGGTCTGGCCTCTCTGACCTTTGAGCAGTGGGAAACTGATCTCCCCAGGGATCTCAGGACAGAGCTTCTGTGGCCTCCGCCCCAGGTTCTGGCTTCTGGTGGGGCCATTTCTCCGGAAATGCTGCACATCTGTCCAGAAAGGGCTCAGCAAAGGGAGAAGGTGGGCAAGAGGGTGGACACAAAGAAGTTCCCACAAGGCCTGCCCCGAGAGCCCACACAAAGCAGTGGGAGAGGGCACTGTGGCATTAGCCCCTCCTTGATCCTTCTGCCCTGTGCTCCCCAAGGTGAAGGCCCACAGCCCTGCCTGCACATCCCCACACACTCACACTCACACACTCATACAACATACACTAACACACACACACACACCCATGTCTTCAGGGCAGGGAACTCAGGGACCATTTATCAGAAGCTAATTCATCTAATGACTTTTCCCCAAAATCAACTCCCTTTTGAGTGTTTTCTATCCTAATCAGTTAATTTAATTCTCTCTCTCTCTCTTTTTTTTTTCCATTTTGTTGGTGTTTAAGGATTTTTTAAAAACCAGTTTGACTGAGGACACTGCCTACTTAATTTTCCATTCCTAGTAAGTTGAACATTTGCAGCACTTTAACAAATTATGGAACTATTCTGCATCCTCTTAGCTGTCATTTTTCTATTTCATCTCATTTTAACCATTTAAGGACCTCTCAGCCAGGTTATCTAAAGTCACTATTCAAAACTCTAATTTTTTAAAACTGTCATTTCAAATCAGTGGGAGGAAGGATAGATCATTCAATAAACAGCCAGACTCCAGATTCCCTTCCCTTAACAAAAATTTAATTTTAACGTTATTTCATTTTAACATCAGGTTATTTTTAGGACATACAGACAGATAGACAGATGCCAGAACAAATCAAAAGGGGGGTGACTTTTAAGCAAACTGGGCGTTAACTGAGTTGATAATTAGAGTTCATTTTAGGCCAAGAGGCCTGGTGCAAGGCCTCTCACTGGCCAGCTCCCACCCCACCTTTCTGGGTTCTGGGTCAAGGTATACCCTTGCCTGCTGCTTCCATCAGACTAGGACATGCTCCCTGACGGGCAGGGTCTGCCTGAGCCTCTTCATCCCCTGTCCCCTGGACTTGGAGCCAGTTCAGGCTCAATGAAAACCACTGAATGAAAGAAAACAGGGAGAGGAGTCCTCCCTGCTCCCAGCTGAGTCCTTCCCTGACCTTGGGCAGCAGAGAGGGAGGGAGGCCAGGAGGGAGCTCACCCGCTTTCCCATCGCACCACTGGCAGCAGTGGCCTAGGCCCCGTGGTCCCGTAAATCTCCCAGGCTTAGCGCAGAGGTTAAATTTAGATGGAAGCTTTGTCAAGGGGCCCAGGAGGGCTCCCTAGGCTGGGCCAGACCCCCTGGCTCCAGAGAGGCGGCAACTTGGAGTCCTGTCTGGTCCCTGGGTATGGGGGGTGGGGGTAGGGAGGGCGGGGGAAGCAGAGGTTCTACCTGAACAGGGACCGATGTGGAGGAAGAGCAGCTGGCATCCTGGCTCTGACCCACCGCTGCCTCCTCCTGCCAGGGCCTCTCCCCAGCCCTCTTCTGAGTGAGGGTTTCCAACACCAGGCCCCGGGCCAGCCACAGGCCAGCCTCAAAGGGACACTGTGCAGAGAAACCCTGTGCCACCCTCCCAAGTACTTTACTTAGCCACAGCCTCAGGCTGAAGGCTTTGCCTGAGTCCTGGAGGAGAATGTCTGGCCCCCATGGGCTCAGGGGCTTCAGACCCCTCATCAAGGGGCCACATAGACACAGCCGGTGGGCTTGGAGGGCAGGAGCTTGTGCAGGGGCAGAGCCAGAGGATATATGGAGACCCTCCAGCTCTGAGATGAGAGGCCTGCATCTGCCTGAGGGTCCAGCATCAACACTCCCTTCTGGGCCAAGCATGGCCTCTGCTGTGACCTCTAGAAGCTGGGCTATTCCCTGGACACTCAGTCCCTCCCAGGGACAGCTGGTTCTTAATTGGGCCAGCAGGCTAGGCTGGATTCAAGGGTGGCTGGGAAGAGGGTGTGGCGGAAGAGGGAGTGGTGGGAAGATGGGTCAGCTCTGAGTCCAGCACTCCCCACACCCAGCTGAACACTTCTTGGAGGACCCCAGACCCAGAGCCTGCCCTCCCTTCCCCACACTACCTCACCCCTGGCAGGTGGCTCCCTGGCCAGCAAGGCCTTCCTGCTGCCCGGGCCGCCAACTAGCTCTTCGGGTAGGCAGCTGCGGGCAGTCCCCTGGATATGCAAACAGCAAGATGGAGCCCCTAGTCCGCACTCCTGCAGGCCAGGAGCCAGGGCTTCCTCTGAGAGCTCAGGGAGCCCCTCACAGCACCCAGACGCATGCAGCCCTCATACCCCACACACGACTACACACACTACACACTACACAGACATAATACACACCCCACACACATACACCACTTACACATACACTCCCCTCCGCAGGCTGTGGGCAGGAGTTTGGCAGAACACAGGTGCAGTGAGTTCCCATAAGTGGTGTCCACGCACCCCTTCCACCCCATTCTGGCTCCCCGAGAGGCAGAGGGAGGTGTTCTCCCATCAGGCCAGGTAGGGTCATTAATTAGAAGCTCTGTGCCAGTGGCGTGAGGCAGAGCGTGCGGCCTCCAGGAAATGGACTGAGCCCGATGTGGGAAACGTGATGTTTCAGGGCTGTTGGGCTCTGGCTTGCGGGGACAGCCTGGGGCAAACATTGACCCAGCAGCCAGGGAGGGAACATCTGACAGGCTGGGGCCTGGCAGGGGAAAGAGGAGGGGCTGCCCTCTGGTAGGACAGTGCCTTCTGGAATCCCAGAACCAGGAATGTCAGGGCCGGGAGGGGCACAGCATCATGGCATTGCACACGTGAGCACACGCACACACACTGTTTTCAGGAGAGTGGGAGAAGTGGTGGTCTTGGGAGGAAGGGGGGACAAGGGTTAGACTTCAGAGGATGTTGCTCCTGTTGAGTCTCACACCATGCCTTTCCTGGCCTCTCTGCCCAAGTGCATGCTGTGCTCACCACCTAGCATGCTCTCCTTGCCCACCACCCTTCTCAGGTGGGCAAACTTCTACACACCCTTCAAAGCCCACATAATCTCCTCCGTGATGCCACCCCAGCCCTCCTTAGCTCATTGTAGATGCTGCAACAAGCTGGTCACCTATCCACTTTTCCCACCAGAAGGTGGTCCCCTCAAGGGCAGAGACCACATCTACTTTATCCTTCTACCCCCAGCACCCACTCCTAGATGAGGTAGATGATTCTGGGGGGAGATGGCATTCTGGGTGAGTTTTGTCTTTTGGATGGGATTACTATTGTTGCAATAAGCACATCTGTTCCCTGGCAAGTATCCACACTGGCACAGTGGTCCCTCCATTAGCCCTACTCATCCTGCTGCTTGCCCCCAAGAGCCACCTTTCCAGGAAGCCTTCCATGCCTTCCCAAGTTCAGGTTAGGCATCCATCCCATGTGTTAACCTAATGTCCTGTGTTGTAACTGCCTGTTTACCTGTGTGACAGGGAAACAGAGTGAAAGCATTTGCTCTCCTCACCTCCCTTCTGTGTCTTCCAAGGCCGGAGCTCCCTAACTTGTCTGGAATCCTCCAGTCAGGGCCTGACACTCAGTAGGTGCTCCACAAATATATCTTGAGTGGCTGAACAGCTGGTGGACTGTCCCACCCAGCTCTACTGAAGGAAAGAGACAGGCCCATCACAGGGGCGCATCCCACTCTGAGGAGGAAACAGTCTTGGGGGCCCAGGGATGGGGCAAAGCAGAGTCCTGCCTCAGAGGTGATGCAGCACTGGACCACCTCTAAGGCCTTTTCTGGGTTCCAGGCCTGGCCAGGCTGCTGTTCTGCTGTGTGGCCTCAGACACCTTCCTCACCCATGCGGGCCTCAGTTTCCCCCTCTATGCAGTAAGGTGAGGGGAAGGAATGAGTCACAGAACAAAGCAGGGGACACTCTGCTGCCAGTGGCCATCCAGGGTCTCACCTCTGACCATCACCCCTCCCACCCCCCAGGCAGCCGGGCCGAGCCAGGTGCCCAAAGCTCAGTCCCTGCGGGCACTGCTGGAGCAGTACTGCGGTGCAGGCACAGCCCTCGCCAGCCTCTCAGGTATGCACGCCCCCCACCACCCTGTGGCAGACCCCAGGAGACAAGGGTGGGTCCCAGGGACTGGGGGTAAAAGGAGGCTCCCCCGGGCTAGCCCGGTTCTGCGGGGCAGTGGCTGAGGCTCTGGCTTCCAGTCTGTGCTGTCCCTGCCTTGCCTGTGGTCCTCAGGCAGGGCCCCTCTCCATTTGGGGCCCAGCCTCCCCAGTGGCTGATAGTCCTCTCCCAGCATCCTGCTTCCTGTGTCTGCCCCGGAGAGAAGCCAGCCGGGCTGGCATTCAGGAGCCCAAGGAGGATGCCCTTTGCTTTCAAACTCATGGACGACTACGCAAGGTGTGAAACACATCATCCCGTTGCCTGGCTACAGGTATCACTTCCTGACAAGGACCTGTGAAGCAGCAGCTGGCCCCTGAGTTCTAACCCCTCAGAGTTTTTCGGCGGCTGTTTCAGAGTCAAGGTCAGACCTTGCAGGGCACAGATGGCCTTGGTCTCTCAAGGGCACCTTGAGAATGTTCCCACGGCCCCACCCAGCATCCCGGACTTCCCAGGTCTGCATCCACAGAAGCAGCAAGGAAGAGGGCTGAGGTGGTCCCCAGAACTGGAGGTGTGGTGGGGGCAAGAGGAGACAAGAGTGCTGACTTGGCAAACACAGCTTGAGTCAGGAATTCAGAGGACAGCTGCTGCCTGCTTTCCTTATGGTGGCGTGGTCAAGAGCTTAGGGGCTGGGGTTAGACCAGAGAGGGTTTGGATCCTAACTGCTCCACCTAGCAGCTGGGTGACCCTAGATGAGTCGCCTAACCAGTGTGAGCCTCAGTTTCCTCCTGTTAGAAACGGATCTAACTCAGAGGGTTACTGTAAAGATTGCAGAGAGGCCTTGGAGGGCATCTAGCACTGCACACGCCAGCCGTCAGTCAGGAAATGGAGGCCCGGCCCCTCGTTTCAGAAGGGCCCCAGGCTTCCCCACACTGGAGCTCCCCGCCCTCAGAGGCGCAGTGTTTACCAGCAGTCCACTACCCTCCGCCTGCCCTGCCCTCCCCCTTCCCCCTGGTGGATGGGACTCTGTTCTCTCTGCTTGAGTCTAGCAGAAAGGGTCCCAGCTTCTCCAAGCCCTCCACTCCTTGCTTAACTTCTAATATCATCCATCTGCTTACACAAGGGATATATATTATTTGCATAAAATTTGTGGAAAATATTTTAAAACTCAAAGAAGAAAACATTAAGCACTCATTTTTCCCACAACCCAGGAGTTTTAAAATTTTTTTCTTGTTTTAATAGTCTTCATTTTTTTAGAGCAGTTGTAAGTTTTCAGAAAAAATTGCTCAGAAAGTACACAGTTGCCTTATCTCCCACCTCCCCTACACAATTTCCCCTACTATCAACATCTTGCATGAGTGTAGTATATTTGTCACAATTGAAGAGCCAAGATTGATACATTATTATTAAATGAAGTCCATAGTGTTGTCCAGTTCTCTGGGTTTTGACAAATTTGCAATGTCATTGTTTTAGTTTGCTGAAAGCTGCCCAAAGCAATATACCAGAAGTGGGTTGGCTTTTACAGTGGGAGTTTATTGATTTGCAAGCTTACAGTTCCAAGGCTGAGAAAAGTTTCCAAATCAAGGGATCATCAGGTGACACTCTCTCCCCAAAGTTCGGCTGCAGGTGATCCTGGACTCCTCTGTCTCATGGGAAGGCACAAGGCAGCGTCTGCCAGTCTGTGCCTTCTCCTCTGGGCTCCGTTGCTTTCAGCTTCTGACTGCTGCATCTGTGACTTTCTCTCAGCTTCTGTGGGTTCCTCCCTGACCTCCTGTGGCCTTCTCTCTCTGGGGTTCCATTGATTTCAGCTTCTTGCTCCCCTGACTTTCTCTCTCTGTATTCATCCCACCCTGAACTACACCTTACTGAAATAATCTAATCAAAAGGCCCCACCTACAATAGGTTTATACCCACAGGAATGAATAAGCTCTAAGAACCTGATCTTTTCTGGGATCCATAAAAAGCCTCAAATTACCACAGTCATGTATCCACCATTACGACATCATACAGAATAGCTTCACTGCCCTAAAAATGTCCTATGTGCCACCTATTTTCATAATGTTTTATATCCCCCCAGGAATCTGTCAATCCATAGAGCTTCATGTTTTTAAATTTTTATTATATTACAAAATGGGATAATACTGTATTCATATTTTGTAACTGGCATTTTCCTCTACAAGCCAGAGTGAACATGTCCCAAGTCATTCAATATTCCTGAGGCTGGTGACACTGCCTTGCAGCCTTATGAGGATGCCCCTTTTGACTTCTGAAGTAATTTCCAGGTGCCCCCATGGCAGTGATCTTTGAAGTGTCCAGACATTGAGAAAATGCATAATGACAAGCATAAAGTTTGAAAACCAGTAAAACCAAATAATATATTGTTTAGACACACATACATGTGATAAAACTGAAAAAAGAGAGCAAGGGAATGATAAATGCAATATTCAAGAGACTGTTCCCTCTGAAGAAAGAGCATATAGATAAATACGTAAATGGTAATAATCTAGATTTGGATTGTGGTACGTTCAAGAGTGTTCATTATATTTACTACATTGCAAACTTGCATAAAAGAAAAGATTAAAATAAAATAAAGGCAGGCCATGCAAGGACTAATGAGGAAAAGGGGTCATGAATCAAGGATTATGATCACTCTAATTGTCTGCCCCTAAGGTCCAAATAAAGAGAACACACACACAATCTCAAGAACCTACTATATGACTTCAGGCAGGCCTAAAATGGATTATTTCTATTTTGTTCATCACAGCAGTATCTACATATATTTGAAAAATAACAAGGCATAGATTTTGAGGCATGTTATTTATTCAGTCTGTAGACAATATAGGGATATGAGTAGATTCAGGGATCCCTTGAGAAACCTCCCAGTACAACACACACACACTTTCTCACAGACACAGACACAATCCCAAACTGGGGCTGGTCAAATGGAAAGACAGCCTTGCCAGGAAGACAGGAGACCTGAGTTTTAGCCCAGCTCTGCCTCCAAGGCATTTGTTCTTTCAGGAGTGACTCCATGGGTGCAGGATGGAGTCTTCTGATGGGTGCAGGGGACCAGTTAGTGAACAGCAGGACCAGCTTGCCTTCAGAGCGTCACAGGGTGGTCAAGGAGAAAGCAGACAAACCAGTAACCTCAATGCCACATAGGTCAGCCCTAGGCAGACAGGGCAGCAGGAGGACCACATGATACAGACAGGTGAGAGGAGACAGCTCAGCTGGACTTTTGAAGGAGAAGGAGGAGTCAGCTAGACTAACTCAGGTGTAAAGAGGCAAGGGCATTCCCAGCAGAGAGAGCAGCACATCAAAGGTAGAGAGGCATAGAATCCTTCCATGGAATGGCAGGTAGTTCAGAAGAGCAACTCAAGTGGAGCAGGAAGGAGAGGACGGCGGACAGACGATCATAAAGAATCTTCTTTGCAAGGCCAAAGAGTTGGATCCCACCTCCTGGGGAGCCATTGAGAGTTTTGTGAGGAGTGACATGATCATATTAGTGTCTTTAAAAATTCTGCCATGTGGAGGAGACAGGGAGCCGAGTCAGGGGCTGCTTCAGAGAGGATGATGGCCTTGGAGGGACAAAAGGGGGAACATTCCTTTTCCTTTTCTGGAAAGCTGTTTTTCCATCTGTAAAATAAGAACATGGGACTGGGTGGTGCTTAGGGCCCTTCCTGGTCCCACAGCCTAGTCCTAGGGCTCCACATGTAAACACCAGGGAGAGGGGGGCGGTGTCTGTGCCACGGGGCAAGGGTGGGGCACAGTCAGATCCTTCCTGCTGCCACGCCCTCGGCAGCCCCAATTAATGCCCATTAACCCCACAGCTGGGTCCTAGCTCTGCACACTCCCTGTCTCTTCCCTGTGGCCCAGAACAGCCCGTTGGAGATGCAAAGACATCTGTCCCCTTAAATCCTGGTTTCCTGCTGATTCTTGAGATGGGAATGGATGAGTGTGTGTGACATTGTGAAATGTGTAACAACATGCGATGTTCTGTGTGCTTCTATTGTGCTATGCATGCCTGCTTGATGCTACATAGAGGCTGTCCTCTTTGGGAGCATGACATGTGTCTATGAGCTTGCCTGGAACAGTCTATCGCCACCGCAGCTAAAATCAGAGGCGGGCCAAGGGCCGAGACCCAGGGCACCAGGCACATTGGCCTCACCCCTTGCTGCTCACACAGTTGCTTTCCACAGCACCTGTCACACTTCCTTATACTTATTTGCCAACCTGTCGCTGTCCCCACCAGCCTGGGGACAGACAGTCTGGCACAGACACTTCTCCTTCAGTGCCTAGTCTGAGCCTGGGACAGGACAGGCCCCAGCTTCGGAAGCCCACCTATACCCCAGGGACCTTCCATCTACTTCTGTTGCCTAATTTAGGCAAAAGGCCCAGACTTCGTATTTTTGTAGCTGGGTTTAATCTCATTGAAGAAAGTTTTGGTTCTTTCCAATTTCTTCCTTATTTACCTATGGGCAAACAAAAATCTTTTACAGTTTCCTCCGTATCACATAGCAGACAACTGTGCCGACAGTGACTAAGACCCACGAAGAAATGGCCCAGCATCTGGAAACCAGGGAGGCATGGGGTCAGGTCAGGTCCTGACTGTTCATGCAAGATGCAGAATAACCTTCAGTTTTACCATCAAAATGGTCACTTCCCAAAGGAACCTTTGCAATCCAGGTTCCCAGGCCAATGCTTCTATTCTGTAAGAAATCTGCATCTGAGATGAGGAATCCTTGGCCTCTGGAGCTCCCCACCTCCTGGGAGGAGCAAGTTAATAACTTAAGCTTGCCTTGATTTCACCCTTTCACCCTTTCACCCAGCACTGTGACCTGTGTGGGAAGGGCCCTCCTTTGTGCATGAAGGAGACTGTTCTCAGTGAAGACATGGGCTGATCCAGCCAGCCACACTGAGACCCTGTGGGACAGGGTTCTGTCTGGGGCTAGGGTTGGGACTCCATCCCTCTACACACATAACACTCCTGGCATTGGATGATGGAGACATAGGGACTTTGTCTCTGCAGCTGCCCAAGGCTGAGCCAAGGGCTCTAACTGTGCATTCAAGAGGCAGAAGACAGACCTGGCTGGCTGGTCTGCACCTTGTACCTGCCAGTCAGCAGGCCCTGGAGAGATTCCAATGCTCAGCCTTGGTCTTCTCCCCACCCCCATCCCCACTCCCCCACCCCAGGCAGGGACAGCAGCATTAATATGAAAGGCAGTGAGACTGGAGTACACAAAGGCAGCCCAGCCTGCCTCTTCCCCTCTCCCTGCTAGGGGCCTGGCACTGGTTGGGGGGGGGGCGCGTGTCCCAAGTGAAGTCAGACTTCTCTGGCAACTTTGGCTCTCAGTGGAGGCTGGCAGACTAGGTCCCAGCTCTCCTAGCCCTCAAATGATAGAAACACATCTTCCCCAGCCTTCTGCATCTCAGAACCTGAGCTTCTCAATGCTGGGAGCGGCCTCAGAGACCGTTTCACTGATGGAGAAGCAGCCCCCAAAAGGGCAAGAGTCCTGCCTGGGTAAGGTGGCAGGGAGAGTAGAGACAGAGGCAGGACCTGAGCCCAGCCTGAGCTGGGGTATGGCACACCCTGGGCCATGGTCCCTGAGCCCATTCAGCAGATGCCCGGGGCACTCTGAGGGTGCAGCAGGAACAAATCACAGAGCAGACAGTCCTGGCAGAAGGCCTGGGGCAAATCCCATATAACGATTTTTAGCTGCTGTAGGGCCTGATTCCCTCTCCTCTCCCACCTCTCCCTTTCCCCACTGTTGCTGTAACCAGCCTCCATTGGTCCTGCCCATGCCAGGAAGAAGACAGATGCATTCTCACTTCTCATTTTATTCTTTCTGGTGTCCAAGGCTTAAGAGCCCAGTATATGAAGTCCTCCAGATAATTTTAACCAATTTCTCCCTTAGATTTCTGCATGTCATTAAAGGGCAACACTATCTCCCCAGCCACCCAAGTGGGAGATCTGTGTTACTCTTGCCTCCAGGCTGGAGCTCAAAGCCACTCACTTCACTGCTCATTCCAGTCCCTCCTCACCAAGTCTGGTTCTCCCTCCATCTCTCTCCATCCTTGCTCCAACACATTGTCCAGGTCTTCACCTGGACATTTCATTTAGACCATTTCATTTAGACTTCTGTGGTCTCCCGGCTTCCCTCGAAGCCCTTTCAGTCCACTTCCTTCCCAGACACCAGAGGGAATTTTCTAAAGCACAGATCTGCACGTGGACTCTCCTCCCCCACCCACTTCAGAGTCCTCACTCAGAAGAAGAAACTCAGGCGGAGAGCCGCCCGACTCTGGTTGGAGTCGAGGACTGGTAGTTGTCCCTTGGTTAGGGACGCTGAGGTAGGTTTCTCAGGCCGGCAGGCGCGCTTTGCTACCCCCTGCATCTCCGGGACCAGGGATCGCTGGACGGGACATTCGCCATCCCAGCCCACGCTGTCCATCCCCGCTACCCTCCTCCGGACCTCGCAGCTGGAAGGGACCCGAGGCTGGAGAAAGCGGACGCCAGGCAGGGCCGGGGTGCGCGTGGCTAGAGGCTGGGCCCCACCGGGAGGAGCCGCCCGGCGCCGCCCCCTGGCGCCGCCATTGGCGGTGGCTGAGCGGGTGGAACCTCAGCTCGGTGCGCTTGGCAGCTCCTTTCCGGGAAGGTCCCGACTTGGCAGCTCTAGGAGATCGGGCGCGGCGCCCAGGGGCTGCCCGGCAGGTCGGGACTGGGCCGGCAGGGGCCGGAACCCGGAGCGCTCTCCCGCTCCCTCTTGCACCCACTCCCCGGCAGCCGCGCGAGGCGCGCACTCACACTCCCTCTTGGCGTGCGGCTCCGGGGCGCGATGGAAGCGGCGGTGCTTCAGAGCTTGCTGGAGGCCAACTGCAGCCTGGCGCTGGCCGAAGAGCTGTTCTCAGATGGCTGGGGGTCGCTCCTGGACCCCGAGGGTAGGAGGGCGGCTAGCGGACCCCGGCAGCGCGGGCATCTTTCCTGGCGCACTCGGTGCGCGCAGGGCCCCGCGCTCCCAGCGCCTCCCACCCTGCGTCCGGTGGCGCCCCGCGACCACCACTCTGAGTCCCACTTCACTCTTTCCCATCGCCAGGCCCCTATTCCTACTGCAACACGACCTTGGACCAGATCGGGACGTGCTGGCCCCAAAGCATGGCTGGAGCCCTCGTGGAGAGGCCGTGTCCCGAGTACTTCAACGGCGTCAAGTACAACACGACCCGTGAGTGCTCTCAGGCCCACCGCTGTGGGCTCTGCACTGCCTCCCGGAAAGGCAGTTCAGGGCGTGGGGCGGGGGGGACTCCGGACCCAGTGACTGAAGGCCGCGGTACCATCAACCCGCTGGCGTTAAGGATCCGTTATAATGTTGAGGTCGCGCCCTCCGTAGATTCGGAGCTCAGTAAGGCAATTCTGTGCCCACAATTCCCGTGCTCCGCGCGGTGCGATCAGAGAAAGGAGAGAAAGAATACTTTCTCCTCTTTGAGGGCAAACCTTCCGCTTTCTGTGGTCAAGGTGCCTAAAGTTCCCCAATAGGGGTCCATCTCTGTTTTGACAGTGCCCCCTACACGGGCGGGGACAGAGGGGACACACGCTCGGTCCCCAACCCCCAGGGTGAGTGCGGTGAGCAGACTCTATTCCAGGAGCGGAGGGCAGGAGGCAGGAACAGGGGAGCGCATATGTTGGGGTATGAGATGGGGGTGGAAGGCGGTGCAGAGAGAGCATCGAGGCTGTGGAGCCACTGAGTGTGGAGTGGCGACTGACCCCTCCCTGCTGGATGTCCCGGGACTGGCCTGCTGGGCTGTGAGTCAAGGGCCTGTGGGCAGTATCTCTTGGCACCCTAGGTAATGCGTGGTGTCTGAATCAGGACCACCCACCACCCACCTCCCAGGGAGAACAGCCTGTGCCCTCCTTCCCTCAAATTAGACTGCCTTAAGCTCTCTGGGGAAGACAGCAGCAGAGGCTGCTGGAGGTCTGCAGCCTGGCAGTGGGGTGGTTCCATACCAGCCCTGCTTCTGGTAGGGGGGAGGGAAGGGGGGGATTCTGTGTCGGTGCCTGGGGAAGGTATGATCCAGCTAGGTGCGAGTGTCTGTATGTTGTGTCAGTATCTGTGTGAGGCGGTGGGACTGAGCCATCATTGGCCAGCCCTGAAAGCCCCTTGCATCTCTAGCCCACTGCTCCAGCAGTGCCTTCTGAGAGCCTATATGGGGGGCTGTTTGACCCAAGCCCCTCATCTTGGAAACAACCTAGCAACCCCTTTCTGAGTGTCTGTGGCTAAACCGTGGCCCAGCTCCCTGTCATCTTAGACACACACACACATGCACACACACGTACACACATGCATGTATGCCCAAGCTCTGAGAGGTGGAGGCCTTAGAAAGGAGAGATGGTTTGAGGGCGAGACAGCATGGGATGCATTCAATGCCCAGTGCCGTTCTCCAGGCTGTGCCTGCTGAGGGTCTTAGTGGACCCTGGGAGCATCTATGCCCTGATGAATCCAGGGCAGAGGTGTTCTAAGGGAAGGGGGTGGTAGGGTAGTAATGGAGCCTCTGAGGAAGATTTTGCATAATCTGAGGACATGCTGCTGGCCCACAGTTCAAACCGACCTCCCTGGAAGGAACTGAGGCCCCCAGCCCGGTAGGTGCACCGCAGAGAGGGTGACTTCCGTGCTCCTTCCCAATCCTGAGACTATAAAACAGTATTTTTTGGATTCTGTGAGCCATATGGGTTGGAGCCGTGGGGATCATTGTCCCTGATTCAGACTGAGCCAGAGAATGAGGGCCATCCAGGGAGGAGTGGGGTGGCAGAGCACCCCAACCCACACATCCTGTCAGCCCATGGAAGCTCTGCTCTCTGGCCAGCCAGCCTGGGTCTCCTCGTCTTCATAGCAGAGCCAAGCACTATATTATTCAGTTTACTGAACACCTGCCATGTGCCAGCCACTGCATTGGTATTGATACCCTCACTCACAAATGCAGCAAACGAAAAGGATGCAGAGTGATGAATGCCCAGGTGAGGGAGAGAGCCAGGGGATGACGGCAATGGGAGGAGAGGGGCATACAGGGAAGTCCCAAAGGAGGTGATGGAGCCCATATCAGACCACTCACATCATATTAGATGAAATGCTGCAAAGGGGTCGAGGTCAGGCTTCACTGAGGTTGGCAAATGTGGTGCCAATTAGCTCCTGATATCTAGTGAACAGTTTTCTTCATTTGGACCAAAGTGTTGTCTGCTGGGGAGCAGGAGATGTGGGAGGGAGAGGGCTGTGATGGCAGTGGATGGTCAGCCAACATAGGGAGAGCAAAGGCAGCTAATGGCAAGGGAAATGAGCTGATTGATTTCTGTCCTCCCCTGCCTCCCGGCTGCTGCTTCCTCCTTCTCTGTGTGCCTTTCCAGTGGGATCCTTTCCTTTAGACAGAAAGGTACAGAGAGGGAAACTGCTCCCATGAGAGGCCTGGGCGAGGAGGAGGAAGAGCCAGGGCTCCTCTTCCCTGCCCCAATTTTGTCATGCTGCAGCCAAACCTCCATTGCCAGGGCAGGGAAGTAGCTTAGGAATTAGTCTCCACAATCTTTCAACTCAGCTGAATTGAGAGCCAACCTGGGGATGGACACAAGAGAGCTAAGCCTCCTGACAAGATTTGGTCAGGAGAGGGGAAGGTGGGCCCAAGCCCCTCCCCCCCAGGTTGTCCTAACTCCTCCATGTATCCTAGCCCCCCCAGTATGTCTGAGCCTGCCAGTGTGTCCACACCACCCCCCTCCCAGTGTGTCCAAGTCCCCTCCAGTGTTTACTTTTACCACCTCTGCTGTGGCTTTGTGGCCAAGGTTCCCTCAGGCTTGGATTGTCATTTCATGCATGTTAACTTGTTTAATTCTTTACAACCACCCAATGAAGAAGACATCGTATTACCCTCATATGACACATGGGGAAACTGAGGCACAGAGATGTTAAATGACTTTCTCAAAATCACTTAGTTCATGTGGCATTGTTGGAGATAGGCCTGGCATAGGGGTGCGAGTTTCAGGGAAGGGCCCAGATAGACCCTGCCCTCTGAGTTGAAGTAGAAGCTGTGAATGCAGAAACTCAAGTCTGCATTTTCAGTCCCCAGGGAGACAGGGGCCATGTCTGCTCACACCGACCCTACAGGCCCAAGGGTCAGAAGTTACCCACATGTGCCAACTGTTTCCCTGCTGGAAGAGAGGGAAAGTGAGAAGAGGCCTGCCCACCACAGGGGTTGGTTGTCTAAGAGGTGGAGGAAGGAAGTGGAAGGAGCAGAATGCCTCCTTTCCCTCTCTCTTATGGTGGGAAATGATTGTGATCCAGAGATGGAAAGACACCTGCCCAGAGCAGCACAGCAAAAACAGGGCCTTGAAAGGTCTTGGCTGGCCCTGGGAGCTCCTGGCCAATGCTCTAGTACCTCTGTAGGCCGAGGGCCCAGGTGGCAGAGAAGTATAAAGTCAAAGTCCTTCATTGCAGGGAAGACAAAAGGGGCAGCCACTCCCTGATCTCCTAACCCTCTCTCTCAGGAATCCCCCAGCCATTTCATTGCCCTTCTCCTGTCCAACCCCACCTCTTACTGTGTTTGTGGGTATGTTGCCCCTTTCCCCTCAAAGATGGGTAAGACCTGAGCCTGCCCTGTAGGGGCTCCTGTTCTGAAGAGAAAGAGAGAGAATCTTAAAGAAAACTTTTTGATCCTTTCTCTTAAGTGAAAGAGGAAAATCAAGGCTGTAGAAGCACATGGAAGGGGCTTAATTCCAAGAAGAGGGGAAAGTTGGGAAGATTTCATGGAAGAAGTGTTGAACAGGGCCTTGAAATATTGAGCTAATAATGGAAGGAGAGCAGAGCACAGATGAAGAGGAGAGGAAAGTAAAGGGGACAAGAGGCTGGATCATTGAGGCCTTGAAGGTTAGACACAGGCATTGCCTAGACTCTTGGTTTTAGAGACCTTGGCTGCTTGTCCACAGCCCTGTGGTGCAGGACGAAAATCCTCTGGAAGGGCACTGCTTGATTTTCAGTATGTACCATCTGAATCTAAATCCAGAGCTGGCCGAGGATTTTGACCTTGTCCCTCCTGTCTCTTCCCTCATTAAGTCGGAGGCTGCAATGTCCCTCCCTGCCTACCCCATCTTCCAGCAACCACAGAAGAGTCTGGAGCCCTAAAGAACTACTGAAGAGGGTGCCCCATCCCTCAGTGACCCTCAGGGACCACCCCAAAGGGCTCTTGCTTGGCCCTCTATGCAGTCGTTGGATTCTGCTCACCACTCACCTTAAACCAGGTGCTCCAAAGTCTGCCAGGTGGCTCCTTTCCCAGTACCTGCAGGAGTGGGTGGTTGGGGTCAGAAAGAGTGGAAGGAACCTGAGCCCAGATTCAGGAGGGTGGGATTAAAATATTGGCTTGCCATGATTCACTGAGTGACTGGCCTGTCCTCCTCATCCAAAACTGTTTCCTTCTCTGTGTGATGGGGATGGAATACACTGACCTAGCAGGACTATGTCAAGATGGGTGAGGCATCACTGCTTGGGGCTGCCTGTGGATAGCTTAGGGCATTGTCAGCAAGGGGGCAGGAGAGGAAGGGATTTGAGGCAGGCCTGGGGCCAGAAGGAGGAGTAATCATGTCCTTGAATCTGGGAGAGGGCTGCCTTCCCCAAGGATGGCTGTCCTAGTTCTGGGGTAACGTGGTCCTCTCTAACTCTGGGGCCTCTGCCATGCATCTTGTGCAGAGGGCCATCTGTCCATCTAGACTGAAAGGGTCTGCTCCCCAATGGCCTCTGGAAAGCAGCAGTCCCTTGGCCCCACCAAGGGTGCCACTGGTGTTATGGGAAGGACATAAGATCCTGCCAGCCACAGATATCTTACTTCTACATTACTTCATAGAAAATATGGGTTGAGAGCTAGTTCTAATGCTGGTTGTGCCAGTGACAGCTTGTCTCACCTTTGGACAGTTTTTCCCCCTCTTTAGACCTGTTTCTCTGTACCGGGGAGTGAATGATCTTAATGAGTTCCAGTGGCCCCCTTCCCCTGATGTTCCTCTGTTCCATAGCAGCCTCAGGGGTCCCCCTGTTCACCTTCTCCTCCCACTGCTCCCACACACAGGCCGGCGTCATGGTGACGAGAGCCCATTGAGTGTTGCTAGGGAGGGATGACTGGAAGGATGGAGCCCTTCACAATAGAACGTGGAGCTCAGGGTAGGTGCCTCCTCCCACCTCCACCTCTCCTGGGGAAGACAAAGATTTCATGCAATGAGGTGGATTCCAGAAACACTCTTTCCCTTTGTCATGAGCCCAGCATGGTCTCCATTAAACCATGACTCCGTTTCCCCACTGTGTCCTATGAATATGGGCAATTATCCCTGCCATGCCTACTCAAGGATGGAAAGGCATTGTGACTGAAAAGTCCTTTGGAAATGGGGAGCTGAGGGTTTCTGGAAGTCCACAGTGGACAGGTGAAACCCAGAGGGGAATGTCCATACGACATTGAAGAAATGCAATACAACTCCCTGTCTTAAATCCTAGCTGTCACAAACTGATGGTTCTGAGGAGGCTCTGCCCAGACTGAGGACTAAGTTTGGTGGTGGCAGGTTTCCCAATCTCTCAGCCCAATGCCCCTGCCAAGCCAGGCTGATTCTGTGCTCAGGTGAGCATCACCAGCTCTCCACACCACCAGTGTGCTATGATCAGATCACAGCAGGACATTTTCAAGCTGGACCCTGGAGTTGGCCAGTTCTAGTTAGCCTGGAGCAACATCCAAGCAATGCAGGAGTATTAACTGAAGGAGAGGAGTTTTGTTTGCAAACTCAGAGAGCTATGCTGTGGACACCATGATCATACCATGCCCTGCCCCTACCGGCCCTGACCATAACTCCCCCAAGTGGGACTAAGTAATTAGTCATTCCTCATAGCATCACCACCTAGTCGAGGGAGAGGAGACTGAGATGAGAGGGAAAACTGTGTCTGGGAGACTTTTCCCACAAAAGGTAAGAAAGGTGGCCCAAGGTGAAGGTTAAAGATTTCCCAGCAAGACCTGAAGCCTGACAAGAAGGAGATAGGTGGGTCTGGTGTAGCTCAACTCCAGGGCAGTGCAAGAAGGGGACTGAGGTTGGGAAAGCTGGCCCCTAAGACATGTTCTGTTCTGTAGATACTGGAGACACTGCAGAGATTTGAAGACAGTGTAGCAGGGAGAGCCTCTCCCTTCCAGAAACACTGACCCCAGAGCCCCCATGAGGAAGTGCATCCCAGGGAAGAGAGATCTTGTTCTACCTCTTCACTGCTGGGTGACCCTGGACATGTCACTCACCCTCCTTGGGCCCCACCAGGCCAAAGGAGGAGGAAGTTGCCTCCCCCTCCTAAAATACCAAGAAGTTGCTTGCTGACTCAGTTTCCAAAGTGTTTTCCTTGAAACAGTCGAAGCATCCTTGTCTGGAATCTGGAGAAGGCTGACCTCAGGTTTGCTGTGTTAGATGGAACCCCTCTCTCTGTGGGGTTGGATTTGAAGTGTCAGCAGTTCTGGCAGTGGTGCCATGTGTGTGCCTACCCATGTGCCTACCCGGTGGTGCATGTGTGTGAGAGACCCTGGACACCTCCTGTTTTGCATCTGCTGTGCAGCTTGGTGGAGCCTGGGCACCTGAAGTGTCCTCTTGGCCACTCTAAGCCTCTCACCCTCATTCAGAGTCCCCCGGAACCTAGACAAACAGCCTGAGTCTCAGTGCATCCCCAGCCTCCTGTGTGCTCAGCTCTGTGCAATCCTTCAACAAGGATCAGAGAAGAGGGGGAACTAGACCTTTTCCTTAGGAGGCTCTCATCTTGTCGGGCAGTAGAAAAACTCCTACCCAGGAAGCCCCTTGACTCGTTGGGAAGGCATGACCCCTTTTTAGGGATCAGTGAGAGAACAACTCCCGCCCAGCGTGAGCCAGGTGGGAGTGAGCAGCTGGACCCTCAGGGCTGTGAAACGTCAGAGGCAGGGAGGTCGGCGGGCTGGAGCGGTCCTGGAAACTTTCTGGAGGAGCTGGGGCTGAAGCCCGGCGGGATGCAGGCTTCTAGGCTTCTAGGCTTCTTAGGAGCTCTCCAAGGTTCCCCACCTGCCGAGTGGTAGGAGGAGGGGAGCGCTGGTGTTTTGCTGTCCGCGGTACTGAAACCGCACTGAGATCTCGTTCGTTAGTACATACTGCTTCTGGCTCTCCCCACCTCCTCTCAGCACCCTTCTTCCCTCACCTCTTGCAGTTTTCTTTCCAGATATTCAGTGACCACACTGCTGCCCCTCCACCACAGTCCCACTCCCTTCTTCCGCCACACCCCACCTGTCTCTCGTGCTCTCTCCTCAATAACTGCCAGCGAAAATGATCTGTCTGTCATGGTTTATGTCTCACCAGTTAGAATGTTGGCACTCTAAGTGCCATCCTAGGGGGTATTTGAAAATGATGTTGCACTCTTTGAGGATGTCGGTTGTCACAATGTCTTAGTGGGTGCTGCTGGCGTTTAGCAGATGGGGTAGCCCCACACAACAAATGATTGACCCACCTGAGGTGCCAATAGCAACCCCATTGAAAACCAATTTATGTTACTTTTTCTAAGAGGAGAATTGAGGCCCAGGGGAGGGGACTTAACCAAGGTCATTTAGTCAGCCAGAGACAAATCTACAGCTAGAAGATGGACCTCCATTTCCCAGCCAGGCCTCTGGGCCACCCCAAGTGGGAGGCTGCCTGAACCAGGAATTTTTATCAGTGTCTGCATCAGGAGGGGGAAGCCCATTGTAAAAGGGTCTTTCCACAAGTCGGGGGACTCTGGTGGGGCAGAGTTCTGGCACACTGCTGGGGATAAGGAACAGGCTTACCTGACCACAGAGCCCTGGAATAAAAGACCCTGTCTGCATCATCTACACCCTAATGCCCCTGGCAGGCCACACCACACACCATCGGCATCGATCCTCAGCAGGGGCACCTGCGTTGCTGTGGTAACAGGCACCCACCTCCTTGCATCCAGCCCATGATTCTGGCCTGGTCACCTGTCCTCAGACTTTCCATGCCCATCCTCCCATGGTTTCCTGGAGCTGTAGGGGTGGGGGTCTCTTGCTATCTTACTCTCTCCTCTCAAGACTGTGCCCAAGGGCTCAGCACCCTCATTAGCTCTAGCAGACAGCCGTGGAGCGGGGACATCTGTCTTCCAGTCCCCAAGTACCTAGTGTCTGTAGCTAGAACCTCACCCCAGGGCTGTGCTCTCCAAGGGAAAACCCACCCACCACTACCTCTCACAAGGTTCCAGCAGGCTCAAGTCAATTATATTCTTCCAACATGGACTTGATGGTTCTGGATGCCCTCTCACTCCTGGAGGGAGGGGGGCATGGCTCCAATATTGTCTCTGCTAGGGAGTTCAAGTCCAGTGGGGACAAAAAGGATTAGGTCCAAAGAATTAAAGTGGATTATGGCAAATGCTCTAAAAGAGATTTTCAGTTTTTGAACGATGGATTGAGGCACAATTGTGGGTTGTGAAGTCAATTTAGTGGGTCACGACCAGCATTTTTATATAAAATGAATAGAATATGTTAGGATAGAATAGAAAAATATTATAACTGTGGTCAAGTTAAATTTTGCATTGCAAAATTGGCTTCAGGTATATGTTGTGTATGTATGCATGTGTGTGTACAGGATTGTGATATAAAATGTATAAAATGTGTGTGTTCCTGTGGTTCAAGGGGAAAGAGTGTGAAGGCCTCTGCTTCAAGACATGGGAAGACTTAGAGGAGGTGCTTAGAGGAAAAAAGAGGGGATTGCTTCAGACCTAGGCTGTTGGGGAAGGCCCCCTGGAGGAGGTGGCATTTGAGCTGGGGTTTAAAAGATAGAAAGGAGTTTGTCCTGAGCAATAAGGAGAGTGGGGTTGGTATTTCGAGGGGTGGAATCAGCACAAGGAAAGGCATAGAGCTTGGGATGTGCCAGGTTTGTTGGTGCAAATGTCAACAGTGGGACTGCTGTGGGGAGGGTAGAGATGGGTCAGGAAAGGGAGGCTGGAGCCTGAGTGTCAAGGGCCTTGAATGCCACAGCCAGCACACTGCTGATTTTTAAGCAGGGCTCTCATGGGCAAACTTGGGTCTTGGGCCACTCTGACCATAGGGGTAGAGGATAGAGAAAGTTAAGGGGGCAAGAGAAGAAGCAGCGAGGTAAGATAGGAAGCTGCTGTGCAAGAGGACTAGAGAGAGGGCAGAGGGATGGGAAGGAGGGAGATGGATTCTGGAAAAAAATTAGGAGATAGAATCCAGGGGACCTGGACTTGGTAGGACGGATAGGAAAGGCCTCAGGTTTGCAGCATCTCTATCCAGTCAGTCCTTCCTCCAGTCCTGCAAGCCCACCCCATAGATACCATACTTGGGAAACAAGCATCTTTTTATTTAATGGGGTTGGGAACAGGTCAGAATTGTTAGCTTAAAGGGGTCCTTTCCATTCTGAGATCCTATCCCCAGGGAACCCCAGGTTGATCAGAGAGAGCAGACACACCCACCTGGACAACTCAGGCCAGGTCCATAAGCAAAGGTTATCATGTGGGGCTCATCTGTCAGGACCAAGCATGCTCAGGAGAGAGATCAGTGGAATGGGAGCAATCAAGGAGGCCTTTCTGGAGGAAAGTGCCTAGTGCTGAAACTTCAGGAAAGTGCATTCCCAGAAGATAACCGTTTCTACTCTTTGAACCACAGTCAGGATCAGGATCTTTCTCACTTCACACAAACCTGTTCAAAGGGACTTTAACACCCCCCCCCCAAAGGAAAGGGTTGTTCATTTTACCCAAGATAATTCACGAGATCCAGTGTTGTCACGACCAGCATGTTAAAGTGGCATTTGCCTTGCAAGAGCAGGAATGTGAATTATCAAATTCTCTTCATGGGGAAGCGGCTGTGGCTCAATCAGTAGGGCTCCCGTTTACCATATGGGAGGCCCTGGGTTCGGTTCCTGGGGCCTCCTGGTGAGGGCAAGCCCGCCTGCACGGCGTGGTTAGCTGACCCAGCGAGCACAAGCAGCAAGGGGGGGATAAATGAATAAATAAATAAAAATTTAAAAAAAAAAAAATTCTCTTCATGTACAACCTTTCAAGAGTAAAATAACCCTGAGGAGGGCGCAAGCCCAACTGGGGAATTGGGTGCCAAGGACAGAGGAGAAGGGCTGCTCTTCTCACGCTCAGGGTCAGGATCCCTGTCAGACCCAGGTGATGCCCCGCCCAGGAGGCTGGAATAGGTTGGTAAGAATCTTAGTTTGAAAAAGCTGTGAGCTCAAGAGCACCAAATTAAAAAACAATAAGTTCATAGAATTTCCCCATTGTTTTTGCTCTTTGGCAAGTGCTCCTTAATAATCCCATTGCTTTTAACTCACTGTCGCTAAACGGAAGTGGGTTTTTTAAGTAACTTAATTATCCCAGAACTCTCTGCTTCCAAAAACAATCTAAGGTTCTCCCTCCAGCTCTGTGCTTCTGTGCTCTGTGAGCTATTTATTTTAATTAGCTTTATATTGTATATCTAACATAAGCCAAAAAAGAGAAATCCACAAACAACTGCCCATTAGCCAGAGAGCGGAACTCTGTTACAAATCACCCCCAATGAATGGTTCAGAATTTGTAATCAGGTCGGGGAGGAAGGGTGCATACTAATCATGCAAATCGAGTAAGGGAGAGCAGAAGGGAACCTGGGCTTTGGGAGTTGGCAGGTGGGAGGGAGGGCTTCATCCTGGTCGGAGGTTGAGGGCAGACTGCCTGAAGGGGGTGACTTATTTGCTGAGCCTTGACTCAGCTGGGATTTGGAGAAGGGCAAGTATGAGCATTCTTTGCCTTTCATATATTCTCCTTTTTAAAAACCTACACTTTTGTACATCAGACACTGACATTCAGAAATGTCTTTTCACACATCACATTCCAACGAATATGGAAGCTGGTTCATGAGCATTTTTTTTTTTTTTTTAAGATTTTTATTTATTTATTCATTTATCCCCCCCTTGCTGCTTGTGCTCGCTGGGTCAGCTAACCACTCCGTGCGGGCGGGCTTGCCTTCACCAGGAGGCCCCGGGAACCGAACCCGGGGCCTCCCATATGGTAAACGGGAGCCCTACTGATTGAGCCACAGCCGCTTCCCTGATGAGCATTTAGAGACATTCCATAATGGTCCCCCAGACAGCAGCAGCCTGTCTCCCCAAATTTCCCTCATTCCTATTGACCACTACTCGATAGCTTAGGAGTTAAGAACATAAAACTTCTGGGTTTGAATCCTGGCTCCTCTACCTCTTGCCATGTCAGGGAACTTTGTGTGCCTCAGTTCCCTGCTCTGTGAAATGGGCTAAATATTAGCATCTACCTCATAGCATTGTTGCGAGGATTGAATTGACAAGTGTATGCAAAACAGTTGGAAGAGAACCTGGTATATGGTAAGCACATGCTACACAAATGCTATTATTAAAATGAAAGTGCTGAAACGGATGTGGCTTAAGAGGTTCGGCGTCCGTCTACCATATGGAGAGACCGAGGTTCGATCCCCGGTACCTCCCGGTAAAAAAAAAAAAAAAAATGAAAGTGCTGGGGATTGGATGTAGCTCAAGTGGTTGAGCACCTGCTTCTCATATACAAGGTCCCGGGTTCAATTTCCCCTGTACCTTGTAAAAACAAAACAAACGAAAAAACCAACTCTCATTGGGGAGCAGATGTAGCTAGTGGTTGACCTGTACAAGGTCCTGGGTTCAATCACTGATGAAATTGGTGAAAAGAAGTATGAGTCTCATAAATATAAAATGATTGAGATAAGGATGGAAATCATATGGTATTCTGAAAGCAGTGAATCTTCAGCCATGACCCAGTGCTCATGAGCAAAGCGAAGAAATAAAATTAAAGGAAATGTACAATATGCTAGTCAAAGATTGTATCTAAAAGGGGGTTTATCATACTTTAGCTTTTTGTTTGATTTTTTTTCACATAAGTGACTTTCACCTGAACTGGCCCAGTAAGGCTGAAGAGTATGGACCTTACTCTGTGGACACTGGGGAGCCAGAGAGCGCTCTTGAGGAGGGTAGTGATCTGACTCTTGGCAGTGGCATCTTTTACAGGGAATGCCTACCGAGTGTGCTTGGAGAATGGAACATGGGCCTCACGGATCAACTACTCACAGTGTGAGCCCATCTTGGATGACAAGGTGAGTGGCTTCCACCTGCCCCAGCCCTGGTCCCTATACAGGTATTCTGAACTCAGTCTGGACACAGAGGATTCCAAGGGCGGCAGAACCAGTCCTGTGTCACCAACCACTCCTTTCTGCACCTCTTGCCTTGCCCCGGGTGCCCCGCCCTGCACTTAGTGACACTGTGATGGAGGCAGAAAAGGGGACATAGAGACCCACCTTTGGGATGATGGAGGACACAACCTATGAGGGGTGAGACCCAAAAAGGGGAATGATCGTGTAGCTGGCGCCCCCCAACATCTAACAGGCTATGTGGCATGCACCTTCCTTCCTTCTCTGGTGCCCAGTGTCCCCATCGGCATTCCAATTCTGTGACTTCACGTGGAAACAAGTGCAGCCCCAGAAGGGCAGCCCCACAGGATGCTGGACCCTGACTGCACCTCAGCCTGCCCCACTTGCTCTTGCACTTCTACTGAATTCTGTGCTGCCCGAGGGTGCTGGCCTCCTCCCCTTTGACACTACACCTCATTTCTGACTCCAGACAATACTTCCCAGCTCCATCCCCACTCATTCTCCCAAGGCATCTCTCAGTGGTGCTGGAATTTCTCTCCAAATGAAGCCCAAATTCAGAGAGAAAAATGTTTGCCTACACTGAGAAAGTGATTCTACAAAATGTGAGCCAAGAGGGCCACAAGAGTGGCAGGTGGGACGGGCCATAAAGGTTTTGAGAGAACAGCAATTCTGAGCTGTGACTAACTAAAATGGGGGTAGGCTGGGGGATGGTCCACCCTGGCAGGAAGGAGCATTTTATCACTGCCCTGGCAGAAAGGAGTCAGCACACAGTGATCATAAAAAGCAGACTGAATTTAATTTTGTTTTTAATATTGTTCTTAAATTCCCTATAGGCAATGCACTCCTGCATTGCTGCACCCAGAGCATATGGAGGCCAATGCCCCCCTACCCATCCTAACAGGCCCCTGCTTCTGAGGCAGGAGGGCAAGCAGGGCATGGTTGGCCCCATTGCACAGATGCTGAAACTGAGCTCCAGAGATATAAGGCAACTCAACAGCACTGGGGTCTGGACTGAGATTAAACTCAGGTGTGGTAACTCCCAGTTCAGAATTTAAAAGAAAATACATGTACATATACCTCTGGCATATCTCAGAATAGGCTGTGTCCAAATGGGCTCCCCAAATTGCAGCTTGAGGGTCTGACCACAGCCAGTTAATGACAAGAGCCACCAAGGGCCCAAGGGAGCTCTGGGAGCCTGGCCTGGCAACGACACTTTGACCCACCACTGCCCCTCATTGCTAGAGTGCTCGGCTCCACTGCCCCATGTGCCCTCTGCCTCTGTCTGCCTGTGTGTCTGTCTGTCTGTCTGTCCAGCAGAGGAAATACGACCTGCACTACCACATCGCCCTCATTGTCAACTACCTGGGCCACTGCATTTCTGTGGCCACCCTCGTGACCGCCTTCCTGCTTTTCCTGACCCTGCGGTGAGTCCTCCCCTCCCCTCCCTGCTTCTTCCTTGTCCCTCCCCCAGCATCTGCTGTCCCTCCCGCAGGCATTCTCACCTGCACTCCAGGGCCCTGGAGCCAGTGGACAAAGGGGTTGGGGGCTAGGTGCCAGGGCACTGATGGCTGGGAGGTGGCTGGACAGAAGAAGGGGAGGTGGGATCCCAGAGGGTGAGAATTTGCCTCCTGGGGCAGCCCTGCCCTCACCCCAGGCTGAGTCTCTACCTTGGCCTCAGGGGGAATCTAGTGCTAGCTGACCCCTGACCTAACTGATCTCTGACCCTGGGCAGAGGTGTCCCTTGACCCTGGCTGACCCCTGACCTGGGCTTCCCACAGGAGCATCCGCTGTCTGCGGAATGTGATTCACTGGAACCTCATCACCACCTTTATCCTGCGAAATGTCATGTGGTTCCTGCTGCAGCTCATTGACCACGAAGTGCATGAGAGCAACGAGGTTGCTGGCCCGAGACGTGGGGCTGGGCCTGCGGAGTTCCAGGCTCTGGGGGGGCACCCACCTCTCTGCCCCACCCTCAGATGCACAGCTGCACCAGAGCTCATCTCCACCCCAGTCACTGCCCCTCTAGAGCCAGCAGGGAGGGATTGCCAAGCAGGGTCTTGGCAACAGTACAAACCTGACACTGGACTCAATCCCTAATCCACTCTCCATCCTATTAATTCAGGTCCCTCCGTAGACCTTTTATTTTGAGAGAAAAGGGGGCTGGAACTAACCTCCATTGAATTTTATCTCAATCCCAACAAGAGTCCTGGAGGGATTATTTTCCCCATTATACAGATATGGAAACAGACTCGGAGAGGTGAAGTAACTTGCCATGGTGGCTCTACCATGGTGGCCTTCCCTCATGGGCTAGCAGGATCCTGGGCAGGTCGACCCAATGTGAGCTGTCCACCCTGGATATGTGCCAACTGCTGCTATGCTATGTCCGAGTCTTTGAGAAACCTGGGCACACCATCAGAGACCTCTCAGGACATTTCCCCTGGATGGCCTATACCTGAGACTGAGCAGACACCCAATCTAGTTTGCCCCTACCTTCGCCCCAGAACTCAGAGCCCAGAACCCAACCAAGCTCCATCCAATTTTGGGTGAAAGAGATAAGACATTTCTTGGAGATAAAGCAGGGTTAGCAGAAGGGGACCACTGAATTCCCACCTCAGAGGACCTCCTCAGAACAGAAGCTGGCCCGTGGGGGAAAGCCATGGAGGCAGCTCGAGCCCAGCATGGAGGCCCATCTGAGGCAGGGCTGTAGAGCCGACAGTGGGGATGGGCCGTCTTCAGCCCTATCTCCGGGCTCCTTGAGCTGGTGGCGCTCAGAGCCTGCTGGCTGTGAGGGTATCGGGGAAGAACTCACAGGAAAGGTGACCAGGGAGGGTCTGCTGTGTGACCCTGGGCAAGCCCTCCCCCCCACCCCCGTGCCCGTATCTCCCCTATGACACAAGGTTGTTGGCCTGTGGGCTTGAAAGGGTAACCCCACTTGAAGGGCCAGGGACAAAGGCTGGGAGCAGGGCCCTCTCCTCTGCTGTGACAGCAGATATGAACCTCTACAACCTTCACCAAAGCACAACTCACCATTTACTGGTGCCTCCCTTTGCGTCCTTCATCTCATATAACCACCCTGTAAGGGGCCTTTTCCAAGAGGAGAGGTGACTTGCCAGGAGCTCTGTAGTGAGTCTCTCCAGAGCTGGTGATGGTCACACTCAGTCCAGAGTTACCCAAACCCAGAGTATTGTGAGAATTCCCCCCTGACTGCAGCCCACCTTCACTCAGCCTGGAGAAAACTTCACAGTTTTCTTTTAAATGACTCACTTTTCTTATTTCCTAAATGAAATTTCATATTCCATCCTTAAATGGAAACCAAGGATTGAAAGCGACCCTCCTAAAGAATACAGTGAAAACACAACACTGCTATTCCCTTCTAGCTTCTGCCCACAAAAAGCTCACAACCAGAGACTCCCTCTTGCGTTATTAAAAAGGGAAATTAGAAAGAGTTGGAGAGAAGTCAAAGGCACACTAGTTCCAGTGTGGGCAGGCTCCTTAGCTTAATCATAAAGATGGGAAAAGGTTGGCCAAAGGATGACCCTTCTCAGAATGAGATTCAAAGACACCTAATGCTGTACCCATGACCCAGTTGAGGTGGCTGCCCCTCCACTCGGGGAAGCCCCCCCCCCCTGCCTGCCTGGGTGGGAGTGGCCCTGGCCTGCCCCCCTGCAGCCCACTGAGGTCTGCCCCTGGCTACAGGTCTGGTGTCGCTGCATCACAACCATCTTCAACTACTTCGTGGTGACCAACTTCTTCTGGATGTTCGTGGAGGGTTGCTACCTGCACACGGCCATCGCCATGACTTACTCCACCGAGCGCCTGCGCAAATGGCTCTTCCTCTTCATCGGATGGTGTGAGGGTTCCCAGGGACTGGCAGGGCTGGCATGGGAGTGGGAGGGCACTGCTGACAAAGTCACCTCCCTTCATCTTGGGTCCAAGGACCAAGCCCTGCCCATCATCCCTAGGACAGTCCCAAGGATGCAGCTACTTTCCTCCATGCGGAGCAAGGAAGAAGCAAACCCAAAGCAGCAGCAGATAGTCCCAGCATGTGGATACTTTACAAATAGTCCTTCTTCCCCTGCCCAGAATGACCTCCCCAAAAATGATTGTCCATGGCTTTAAAAGAGAAGCCGACCAGTACCACTTCTCTATCTTAACCTCTTTCTCATAAAATCATGCCATCTCCTTTCCCCTCATCTCTCTAATCTGCTTGGAGAGGATGCCCTAAAGCTGGAGGCAAGTGGGTGCAGGGGTCAAGGGGCAGGGTACCACTGGGGTCATGGATGACCTGCAGTTGGAAGATCTGAAACCTGATCCTCAGCCCATAATGGTCCCCCACCCTGCGTTCAACAAGAGAATACTTTGTCCATCTGTCTGTCTACTGCAGCCCATGTCTGTCTTCTTTCAGGCATCCCCTGCCCCATCATCCTTGCCTGGGCCATTGGAAAACTCTACTATGAGAATGAACAGTAAGTGGGACAGGCATGGGGTGGGGGGTCTGGAGGAGATGTTAGGACAAGCCACCCAGGGGCTCCAGCCAAGCCATGGGGCAGGGACTGCAGCAACCCAGGGTCACCCCCCTTGGCTCGAGAAGGCAGGGCTGGTCTCAGAAGGAAAGAGGGCCAAGGACAAAGGGTGAAGACAGAGTTGCTTTCCTGCTGTCCTTAAAGTGAATATATATATCCCTGGTGCCAATGGTACCACATTCAAATTTTTTGCTGAATTAGGAATCATGGTTCCTTTAGGCCCGTGGACCCTTTGGCCTCTGGAAAGGCCTTCTCAGAGGCAGATGTGGCTCCTCCATGTGTATGGGGGAGGCCAAGGGCTGAGGCTTTCTGATTAGGCCATATCCAAGGCTGTATCAATGCGCATTTAGCAGATCCCAGGCCAGTGAGGGCCTGTGCTTTTTTCTTGAATTCCAGTCTCTGCCTGGGAAGGGCTTGGGCAGGGAAAGGACAGCAGAGGCCCCTGCCTGAGGTGCAGTGGCCCCTCCTGGAACCCTCCCTCCACAGGGATGTTGACACACTGAGCCACTGCCCAGACAATGGCAACTTTAACCACGGGTTGGCTAAGGAGCAGCAGGGAAGTCTGGGTGCCACCAGCTGGGAGAAGAGGGGAGTGGGGACACTCAGCCTCTGTGGGTAAAATCTCCAAGGGGTCTCAGAACTAGAGAGTGCAGTGGGAGGGGAGGGGACAGGAGGACAGAGGCAGAAATGAAGGTGGAAATCCAGGTCCCCGCTCAATGTTATGAAATGAGCTGCCCTAGAATAAGAGGGCTGCCTTGGGAGGTAGTGAGCCTCCTGTCAAAGGGAAGTTCAAGCAGAGACCCCAGTGCTGGGAGGCAGCAGGGGAGATGCCCATTGGAGATCGGTGGGCACTAGGTGACCTCTGAGTTTGCGGAGGACACAGTCAGAGTTTCCAGAAGCTAATGAGATTCTATCCAAGGCCCAATAGGGAGTTGCTGGCAGACCCAGCCTATAACCTTGAGCCCTTCTCTCAAGAACCCCCTCCCTGGAAGCTTCTCCACCCATCAGCATACCCTGGGTAATAAACCAAGCTTTTGGCAGCCAGCAAGGTGAGTCAGGCAGCAGGCTCCCTTTGCTGGGTGGAGGAGGCTCAGTTCAGAGAAAGGCAGGGGTTTGGGGCAGGAGAGGCACCCGCCTCCACATCTACTGGCTTTGTGCCACTGCTGGCACCTGGCACGTGAAGCGGCAGCTCCGCACCACACAGGAATAGGTGGTACCAGGGCCCGCTGCACACCCAGCTCTGCACAGCAGCCCCAATGGCATGGGGACCCAGTAGAAGGAGAGCCAGGGCTTGCCCTCAGGGAGCCCCATCTGGCTGGGGAGACCAGAGCCACCATGTAGAGCAATAGGGCGGGACAGGGGGCAGTGGGGCAGGCGCTGCTCACGAAGACCTTTTGGAAAGGGGCAGCCCTGGCGTTTGGGTCTCAGGAAGGGTCAAGCCAGGCGGCCCTGGGCCCAAATCTGGGGGCTTCCCCCAGGCTCCAGTTCAGCAGGGCTGCCCACAGGCACCCCCTCTTTGCAGGTGCTGGTTTGGCAAGGAACCAGGTGACCTGGTGGACTACATCTACCAAGGCCCCATCATCCTTGTGCTCCTGGTAGGTAGGCAGTGGGGTGGGAATGGGGTTGGGATGGGGAAAAGCAGTAGAGGACCCACCGAGGCAGAGGGATTGGGGATGTGGCCCTCTGCACACACTTGGCCACACTGCCCGGTATACTCGTCATCCACTTCCTGAATCTCTCTTCCCCTCACTCTGTGCCCTGGGGCAGCCCCCTCCCCTCTCTGGATCTCAGATTCTCTGTCTGAGAATGAGGGGGTCTGACTCACGGATTTCTAGTGCCCTACAATGCTGAGACAGCCAAGCAAGAGGGAGGGTGGTGGCAAGAGAGGGGGGTGGGTGCTTCTTTTCAGCCCAGGCAACATCCCCTGCCTCCAGCAACCTCCCTCTGGGGCGCAGCCCACCGCCCCCAGCTGGGAGCAGCCACACCAGAATGAAGCATAATGTGGCAATTGTACCTTGTCCAGCTCCCTGCCCTTTGCAAAATGTATTCACATGTGAGGTATAATTGCTGCCACATCTTTAGTCCACAACGAGGCTTAATTAAGGTAGAGTTTAAGTAGAGGCTGCATTCTACAAAAACGAACCCGTTATATATCATACATTTTAAAAAACAGCATACAAAAAAGTCCCCTAAGAAATTGGCATTTACGTAAGACTATATTTCAGGCTGGGTAATTTCAGGCTCCTGGATATACCAGCTTCCTTAAAGGGCCACCCGCTCCTTGTGGGAAAGGAGAGAGCCCTCCTCCTCTTGCACACAGCAGGTGCCTAATGGGGGTTTCTGTCATCTCCATTGGAGACAATCACAGTTTATCTTTTTTATTTCCCTCTTTTCTGTGGCATCTTCAGTGTCCTTGACACCCAAGAACAGGAGATGACTAGGAAGGTTTTTACCCACTCCCTGAAATCTCACCATCAGGGTCTCATTCATTTCAGAAATGAACCCAGTCCTTGTTAGCAATTAGTGGAGACAAGGTCGTCCTTGGAGCTCCCAGCTGCAGTGAGTCACTCACTCCTCAGTGTGAGCAGAGAGCCCAGGAGATCCTTCTCTCCCCAGCCAGCTGCTGAGAGCCCACCCTGCAGGGCTAGGGGTTTCGGTGAGGTTGGGACTCAGCCCAGGAAGGCTGGCCTGGATGGGGAACCAATGGCTGGGGAGAGTGAGCCCCAGCAGTAAGGTGGACATGCAAGAGAAAGGAGGTGAGGTGTAGAAGGGATTTCAAGACCAGCTCCCTGGCCTCCTCTTCCATGCCCCTTCTCTGCTTCCTCTCCCTCCTCTCAGCTCAGCAGCTCTTTGCTGGTCCTTCCCTTTGCCCTCCCTAGCCCCCCCCCCCCCAACAAGGGCTGTCACATTCCAAGTTGAGCCCTTACAGAAGCTCTATCTTCCTGACTTTCAATCCTCACATCCTCAGTGCTCATGAGAGGGAGGGAAGATGCTCTCCATTTATAGATGAAGAAGCCGAGATGAAATGGCTTGTCCAAGGTCGCCAACTAACAGCTGACTAAGCTGAGATTCAGAGACAGGTCTCCTGCCTCATCACCCAGCACCCGCCTGCTGTCCCCCTGGTGGGATACATGCTTGGTGTCTCTGCCACCACAGTCCTCCCCAGCAGGTCACAGCTCCATTTCTGCTCCTGGAAGACACTCACTGATTTCTGGGTCCTGGGAAGTGAGTTGGCTGGTTGACTACTCACTGGGTGTTATCACTATTCTTCTGGCAAAAGTATGTGGCATTTACTGAGCCCTCTCTGGGCCAGACACCAAGATTATTGCTATGCCAACCTTCCATGTGGAAAAGCAGGCTGTCCCCAGAGTACAAATGAAGAAGAGGAAGCTCGGGGAGGTTAAGCAACTTACCCAAAGCCATGCAAATGCCAATTAGAGCAACCAGAATTAGAACCCCAAGTCCAGGACCCAGTGCAGGGAGTTCATTTGGGAGGTGATCCCAGGAAGCATGGTGAGGGGTGGAGAGAGAAGACAGGGAAGGGAGAAAAGCCACTCAAGGGTGGGATAATGAGCAGGTTACTGCGTGGACGATGGGGATGCCATCTCGCTGTGACACCTCTGAGGAGCCATGTGGAGGAACCACCCTCCCAAGCCCCTTCCTCATGGGGAAGGTTGCTCCAGGGACATTAAATCCCCCACATTTCCAGGCTGCCCTGTTTTGGGGCTGAGCAGGTTCCCAGGCTCCAGAGAGACCCTTCAGGCTGAGAACTGTCCCCTGCAGCCACAGGTGACCACAGGTGGGCCCAGGAGACTCAGGCTGGGCCCAACAGGCCTGACTAAGTCTGGTATGCTTCAGTCCATGGAGCAAGTCTCCCAGCTGCCCTTATTCCAAATGCAGATTCTGTGGTGCCCCAATCTGTCACTGGGTATCTCTGGGGTGGACCTGGGATCTGCATTTGTCACCAGCACCCCAGGTCCCTTAGCTGTGCATGCTTTAGTTCCAGAACCCTGGTGCCCAAGGATCCCTGGGTGGGTTCACTGCCTGGCAGGGGTGTGTGTTGTTTAGGCCTTCTCCTTGGCCCAGCTGGGGCTGCACACAGCAGGACTCAGGACTTGTACAGTGGTTGCAGATGCCGTGCCTAGAAAATGCCAGCAGGAAAGGAAATCTGCAGGCCTCCAGTGGAAGGCCGGTCTCCTAGGGGCTGTGAAAAGGACTGGACGGTGGGCTGCCTGGAGCACCCTGAATTCCAGCTTGTGCGGGGCCTGGGGGCCTGGTTACCAGGCTCTGCAGACCAACCTGGGATGGACAGGCTGTGCTACAGGGCCTCGTCGGTGTGCTGTGGAGGGAACTGAGAGCTGGGGATGGGTGAGAAGAAAGACCTGGAACCCCACATAAACCTGCATAATAGGAGGGGAGGACACCCAAGGACTGGGACCTCCTCTCCCACCCAGGGATGAAAGGAGAGGGAAATGGAGTCTGAGGCCAAGGAGGGAGTGGTGAGCCAAAGCACCCAATCCCCCGCCTCTTTTTTTCCTCTTTTTTTCCTTCCCTTCTGCAAATGTGGAGTCAGTGAAGGTGTGGGAATGAGGATGGGGTCCCACAAGCCCCGGGACTTAGCAAGCACCCTCCAGTGGGGGTGGAGGAAGGTGTCAGGGTGCCGTATGCCCTGGAGGTTAAGAACCAGTGGGCAGGGGTCTGTCTGTGTTCCCTGGCTTCACCTCCTGAGCTGCAGCCCTGGAGGAAGTGTGTGCAGAGTGGGTCGTGGGCTAAGCAGTGCTGGGAGCCACCTGGGATCTGTGGCGTGATCCTGGGTGAGCCCTGTGCCCTCCTGGAGCCTCCATTTCCTGCCTCTAACATGGAGTGACTAATCCCTGCCTCCTGGGGTTACAGCGAAGATGGTGAGGATGAGGTGGGCCCAGGACACCCTGACAACAGCTGTTCCTCCAGCACCTGGAGCCACAGGTGCAGGAGGGTCCTCCCAGCACTGGCCTTCTGAGCTCAGATCCCTGGCTTAGAGATCCTGAAAGTCACACGGTGTCACCAGGCCTGGCATTTCATGAACTCCTGCTGGAGCAGCAGCATGGCATAGGGTTTAGGAGATGGACATTGGAGCAAGCTGCTTTGGTTCAAGTCCTGACACCAACCTGGACTAACCCTGTACCATGGGCAAGTTATTTAGCCTGTTTGAATCTCAGTTTGCGTAACTGTAAAATGGGAATAATAATCATACCTGCCTCACAATGCGGCTGCTTGAGGAATAGTTATGAAGTTTGCAGAGCAAGGCCTGGACCTGCTTTAAGTCCTCAATCACATCAGCTAGCACCGGCATGCCCTTCCCAGTGCAGGGTGGTAGCGATTGTAATGTCTCCCACCCTTGGGTTGGAAGACCACACTGCGGCCTGACGCCCACCACCACCTGCCAGACCTCAGAGCATTGGGAAAAGCTGGGCAGGGTGATATGAGGTCGTGACTTTTCCAGAGAAGCTTCTCCAGGGGTTCTTGCACCCCCTCAGCCCCTTCCCTGCTCAGAGACCCCACATGCAGGCCACCCTGGGAACACTCAGGCTGCAAGGGTTCTAGAAGGAGGTGGCATTTACTGTTTTGGCTCTCAGCTTGCTCCAGCCTCCTCTGCTGACGCCTTGATCACCACCCTCTGCCACTCTTGCATCCATCAGGCCTAACTCCTGCCCACCCAGCACCACCCTTGGATTTTCTATGCTTGGAATGCTCTCTGCCCTCACTCTTCACCAGCTGACAGCATCTCATCCTTCAGGTCTCAGCCCACATGCCATTTTTTCAGGCCTTTCTGACCCCTTAGCACAGATGCATCCCCCTCCCCACCCACCCCTGCTAAGCTATAGGGCCGTGTCTGTTTCGTCCACTTCTCTATCTCTGGTGCCAGCTTAGAGACTGGCATAGGGTAGTCGATTCATTGAATAAATGACTGACCGACTGAATGAATGAATACAAAATCCAGAAACCAGTCTGTACACTATTAGGGTGTTCATTGAGGAGCTGGAGATATTTTTGGAGGTGGAAGTAGGCATTGGGGTAGGGAAAGGTGGTGTTCAAGAATGTGGAGCTGAAAAGCTCAGTCTGAGCTGGGGTGAAAGAAGGAGGGAGGGCCTGAAGAGGGGTAGGTGCAGATGCTATAAAGAGCGAGGCTGGAAACCATCTCAAAAGGAAAGAGTGACTGGGTCCCCATTCAGGCTGCGCAGTCAGGCTGAGGCAGGGGAGGGGGGAAGCATCACTAACACCTGCCCAAGGCGAGGAGAGGGGCCATGGCCCTGTCTTCCAGACCCTCCTCACGAATCCTGTTTGAATCACTGGTACCTCTGTCCCTGCCCTTGCCATGGTACACAGAACAGGACCCTGTACCCAGGACGTGCTCAGGAACTGCTTGTTGACTAGATGGGTGGATGGGTGGATGGATGGATATTAAATGAAAATGGGTGGGTGGATAGATAAATTGACGAATGGGCGGTTGAGTGGATGTACGGATGCTTGGATGGATGGATGAAAGAGTGTTTGGATAATTAAATGAATTGGTCGGTGGATTGCTGGATGATGCGTGAATAAGATTGAATGCAGAGAAATGTGGCAGAAATGAGGATATTTAAATTCCAACAATATCTACTCCCAGGGAGGTCAGGAAGAATCTCAAAAGGCCAAATAGTTTGAATTACTTGTATGAGAAAATTAGGATTGACCTTGTGTATTAAGGTAACTTGTGCCCTGTGATCCAAGTGAATATACCAGAAACCCAGGGGCTAGAAATGAGATAAGCCTTAGGTGAGAGAAGGGGGCTGAAGGCTTCCCAGCCCAGCATACCCCTGTGTGGCTGGGAGAAAGCTGGTCCTCTCCTGCCCCCAGATTCATCCTCAAGCTTGGGGGTCATGACTGGCTCACGATGTCTGCCACCCTGGGATCAGAGACTTAAGAGGACCTAGCACAAGCTTAAGAAGTGATGGAATCTCTGGACAGTGGTTCCGAGGGTGTCTGTGTGTGTGTGTGCCTGAGTGCAGGCATATGTACATACTTGCACGTTTACATATGCACCTGCAGACAGCCCTGGGCTGTGTGCATCCTCCACTGGGCCCATGGGCACTTTTTTAGGAAAGAGTCTCAGCGTGTTAGGCTCACACACATTCCAGCCTGCTCACACTTGGAGACAGATGTGGGCAGGAACGTGCCCACAGATACACACTCACACGTAAACACATTCTCAGAGGCAAGCACACACACCAGTGTAGAGAACAGACCCACAAACTCACACAGGAGCTTACACAATCACACAGACAAACTGACCCGGGTTAACAGACACCTCACAGGCCCACCCCGAGACCCCCACACACCAGGAAGCTGACTCAGGGGCCCATGTCGGCATGTTCCGGGGAGGGAAGGCTGTGACACTGAGAGGAGGCAGGGAATGAAGATAAATGAGGCCGTCCAGGAGTCTGGGAGTCCATCCACCAGCCCATTCATCTTCATTGCCTCAGGGGTGTTTACAAAGGCTCTGGAGGGTTTTTTTTCCTGAGCACAGGGACCGATGGTGAGAAATTAATCACTTGTTTGGCAACTGAGTTATTAATCCCTCCATCTGGCCAGCCCCACCTGGGTAGGGCTGTCCTCTGTCAAAAGGGCCTCAGGCTGACCTAGAGTGGTGACAGAGGGAGGGCTTCACAGAGACCCTCAGTCAACAAATGGGGACATGCAGGCAGAACCAGTAAGGGGATCGGGCGGACCCACACACTAAGCTGTGCAGAACCCTTGGTCCCAGCTCCTGTGGGGTTTCTGAGCCTGCAGAAGGTTTGGGGACTTCCTGATGAGTCGTGCCCTCAGGAAGAGTGGCCTTTGTGTTACTGTTCACTGCCTTTCCAGGCTGCTTTTATTCCCTCCTCCCTCCAGTCTCTGGGCGACAGCAAACTAAGCAGGTGGGGTGTCTACCTGCCCTGGCCAGGGAGAAGCAGAGGCCTTGGGAGGGATGCTGGGGTGACTGGGGTGGGCTGGATGTGTGGGTGGGGTGTGAGTTTTCAGTAGATTCTCATGGGAGGGGCTGCCCCTCAGCCCAACCCCAATTCCCAGCCCGTTCTTTTCCCTTCTCTGCCTCCCTCCTTCCAGATCAATTTTATATTTCTGTTTAACATCGTCAGGATCTTAATGACAAAGTTAAGAGCATCCACCACATCTGAGATGATCCAGTACAGGTAAGTGAAGAGGTGCCTTGACCCCCGGCAGGGAAGAATTGAAGAGGTCATGTGGGCCATGCCCCTGCCTCCACACAGGACCCCCTAAGTCCTAACCCAAGGAGCTCAAGGCAAGTTCCCAGCTGAAACACCATCAGTGTGTCTTCAGGAACCCCCCCCCTTCCCACCTGAGAGGGGCCTCGCCTGCAGCACGGGCTCAGCCCCTCTCACCACCCTCACCCCAGGAAGGCGGTGAAGGCCACCCTGGTTCTCCTGCCCCTGCTGGGCATCACCTACATGCTCTTCTTCGTCAATCCTGGAGAGGATGACCTGTCGCAGATCGTGTTCATCTATTTCAACTCCTTCCTGCAGTCCTTTCAGGTGGGGCGAATGGTCAGCCGGGAGAGGGGGTGCGCAGGTGGGGGCTACAGGAGCGTGCCTGCCCTGGTGTACAGCTGTCAGTCACATGGAACCGTGCACGCAGGGATCATTCATGTACACACGGATATACAAGCATGTGCATACGCCGAGCCCGAGCCTCCAGAACTGAGCCCTGACCCTTGTCAGCTCCCACCCCAGGGCTCATGGGGGCCCACCCCCGACAACAGTTCTGAGGATTCAGGGCAGCCCTGGCCAAGTGCCCAGGTGAGGCCGAGCGGTCCTGAGAAAGCTGGAGGCTGGAGGCTAGAGGTTGGAGGCCCGGTTCTGCCGGCGCCATTGGTGCGCCTGCGCCGTGGAGGCGGGGCCTGTGGTTCCGCAGCCCCACCCAGCTCTGGGCCTCTGGGCTCTCTCGGCGCTCCGCCATCCTGACCCCCTACCTCCACCCCTCCAGGCAGAGCGGCTCCCCACAGGGCCCTGACAGCCGCCCCCTTCCTTTCCAGGGTTTCTTCGTGTCTGTCTTCTACTGCTTCTTCAACGGAGAGGTATGCCTGGCGCCCTCCTCAGGCCCCGCTCCAGGGCGCTGGGGTTGAGCCGCCCAGGCTTCGGGGAGCGCTAGGGTCCCTGGCTCAGCCCACCTCCACCCTGGGAGAGGGAGGGGAAGGCCAGAGAAGCCGCCTCAGCCTCGAGGAACAGGAATCCTCCCTGCAGGGCCTTGAGCCAGTGTAGATGGTCAAAATAATTTGACAGCACTCCCCAGGTCCGCAGGTGTGCTGGGGAAAGCCGGGCGGGGTGCGGGTGGGGGTGCAGGGTGCGGGTTGGGGTGGGGCGGGCTGCAGGCCTCCTGAAGAGAGAAGCAGAACGGGTGACGGTAGGGAAAGCATCCCCTGTTTGGACTCAGAGAGCAGGAAAGGCACGTGCACTCCCCACACACACACACACCCCACACCACTCCCGCCAAAGACCTAGCCCTCAGGTGGGCCTCCGGGGAACTGGCACTGGGGGAAGCCTGTTAGCTAACAAGTCCCAGAATCCTAGCGCCGGAGAGACGCGGGTTCAGGCCAATGGTTAGTGAGGAGGTGGGGGGTTCTGGAGCAAAGAGCAAACCCTTCTTCATGCCCACCCCAGGGTATGAGGGCCTCCATCACTCCAGAGGAATGCAAATGAAGTCCTGAGGAATTTCACCTGCATCCTGATGGGGAGGTGCTGTCTCTATGATAGCAGGCCTGAGATTGCAGCAGACAGCACTTTGGCAGGAGGGCAGGGAGAGGAGGTGCCACTTCAGTGACTAGAAACAAATGTACACAAAGCGTTTATTCTGTTCACCCCATGTGCTAGGCTAGGATGTGGGGGAACATGATCCATTTTACAAAAAAATTTTCCAATTACAATACTAATGAGAACAAAACAGTACCAGAGAAGATCAGGTTTTGAAATGAATCTAGCTGGTAAGTTTCTGTTTGGGGCAATTAGTGCTGTGGGGAGTAAGGGGGGCAAGGGCTTATCAGAAAAAACTTCATGGAGGAGGTGAGGGCTGCAGAGGAGCGAGAGGGAGGTGTTTTAGGAGGGAGCCGCTGAGGGGAGCTGAGCATGCACCTCCCAAGCCCTGCGGGAGCAGGTGCCCAGAAGAGCAGAGGGGCCTCTGTCCCTGCTGTGGTGGTATAAGGCAGCAGGGCAAGTCAGCAGGGGAAGGCAGTATGTGCAATGGGAGCTCTGGGGCATTGGGCAGGACATGTGGCACAAAGGAAGCATGCCAGGTCAGGCTTCGCCAAGAGAGGGATAAGGAAGCAGTGCCCTCAGAAGTTGCAGGGAGGAGGCACTGGCTTCCAGGGCCTTCAGGGTTGGAAAGAGATGGGAGGGACTCCTGACTGGTCCCTGGCGAGGACCCTTGTCTGGAAACTAGCCAGCCCTACAGTGAAGGTGGCAGTACAGAAGGTCACCCCAGGCTCCCTTAACAGCTCTCCAGGGCCCTTGTCAGAGTGGAGCCAATGGGCAGGGAGCAGGGAGAGGACTGTCCAGAGCCCCAGGACAGCCCGGCTCAGCCTCTGCATCTCCGCAGGTCCGCTCAGCCGTGAGGAAGAGGTGGCACCGCTGGCAGGACCACCACTCGCTCCAAGCCCCCGTCCGGGCCATGTCCATCCCCACCTCGCCCACGCGCGTCAGCTTCCACAGCATCAAGCAGACGGCTGCTGTGTGACCCCTGCTCACCCCCTAGCCCACTGCTCCTCCACCATCTGGGCAGCTTCCCATCCTCCTCCACCTTTCTCTGGGTTCTTCTTGCCATGGGGGAGCCCCCACAGGGCCCGGGAGAAGGAAGAGCCACTTCTCCAGCCTGGCAGAAGAGACGCTGTGCTGACACGGAAAGGGGCTTGGGTATCAGGGCTGGCCGGGCCTGGAAGTCTTGGGGTCAGAGGGAGCCAAGCAGGAGCTGAGCAGACATCACAGGAGCATCCCCTCGGAAGAGCGGGTCAGATGCCTTCAGGTGTTTGCCCACACTATCCTCTCTGCCTGATCCTCATTGTGGCCCCATTCACAGATGAGGAAACTGAGGCCCAGAGAAGGAAAGGGCTGGCCCAAGGTCTGCTGTTAATGGCAGACCCAGGGCTCCTCTGCCAGGCCTGGTGATGGTTTGACCCTGCTCCCTGCCTCCTCACTTGGTGGCGCCCCCTGCAGTTGGGGAGGCACACCAGCTGGCTTCATCCCAGGGGCCCACCTGGAGTATCCTCACTTGTCCTCCATCCTTGACCAGGCCGGCCCTCCCTCTGGGGCCTCCGAGAAGGATGCTGGCTTCAGAGCTTGGGAAACCTTCTGAGCCTAGACCACAGGTAGGGGGCTGGGGAGGGCAGGCAGGAAGGAAGATGGGGCCCGCCAGCCCTTTCTGGCCAACCAGTCACATAGTGCAGGACCCAAGGGGGACAGAAGAATTAGGGGGTGGAATAGCAGAAGCCAAAGGGTGTCTTTGGTGATTGGAACTAATTCCTCACCTCAGACTGGACTTCAGCCTCCTTCTCACATCTCTGCTTTCTGTAAAATAAGCCATGCCTTTGTGGAAATGGGCCACACGCAGGACAAGTTGACCAGGCTCAAGTCTGCAGACAGAGAGGCATCCGTGCAGAGATGAGCAGCTCTCCTCCCAAGGAATTTGGCCAGGCTGGGGGTGTTTGCAGTCTCCTCCTGCACATTTGCAGGGATGCATCTTTGCTTGCAGAGACCCTGGCCTGGCCTCAGGCCAAGACTCCCTCTCAGACCTGTGGTAGATTTGGAGTTTGGGCCAAAGCACCTGTGGATCTGTCCCTTATCAGTGCCCCTACCACCCCAACCCAGGGCAGTTTAAATCAGCATGTAGAGGAGGGCAGCTCAGCCAACACACCCAGGAGCTGGAATCTAGAGGGAAGTATAGGCGAGACCCATCAGCCTCCCTGAGCAGCAACCATGGGGCAGTTTCCCAGCTTGGCTTTCGTTCCTGCGCCCCTTCTGGAGAGCAGGCCAGAGTCTGGGGGAAGGCAGGGAGTCATCGGGCTTGCAAAGGGCTTTTGCTCTAACATGCCCCCCCGCAAAATAAATTGTGAAAAATTATGTATCCCACCTTGCACATTTTTAAGTTGATATCTAATATTTTTACATTATTTTTAAAACTTGCAAAGGATGTAATTTCTGGCATTTGGTAAATATTTACATTTTAAAATAAACTGTAGCAACACTTTCAAATACATTAAATGGAAGGCAAACACCGTAGTGATTTAATACCCACCCTCATCTATTTAAAAACCACACAAACATGCTCTTCTTTAACACTTATAAATCTTATGTTGTTCCTTTTCTTTTTTAATTTGTATTTTCATTCCGTTTCCCTTATAGAATGTTATATTAATGTAATATATTTTTATTGCTCAACTTTTCATAATTTGCTGCCACAAAATATATTTATAAATTGAAATAGAAATATTTAATTTCCTGTGACCAAAGTTTCTGAGACTTTGAGGGTTTTTTGTTTATTTGTTTATTTATTTATTTTTTTGGTCTTCTGGTTTGAGTATTTTTTATATATATCATTGATAAAACAACATGGATACTAAACGTTTTTATACTTAATTGTTAAATATAAAAAGGAAAAACTATTGGAAACACATCTTAATGAAATGGATAGGAATTTAATTGTAAATCTATGGATGAGTATTGCTAGAATGAATCAGAGCTATATAGCAATTCTCTTTTTTCATTCTACATACCTGCATGTGCTGAGAAGCCTTTTCACATAAATAAGTAGATGCTTTAGCAACGTCACTCAATTCTCTGAACTCCTGAGATGTATGCCAAAAATTGCATAGTAATCTGTAATCAAAAAATGAGCTGTCAGCTGGCCATTCGATTAAGCCCTCTTTAAATTTGGCTGGAAAAAAAATGAATTGAAAACCATGGAATTTGCGAAAGGCTCTGCTACCCCAGTCAGTAGATCACCCATTTTCTCACCACCAGCACTTGGGGGTCAGGTGTGCTTTGCTCAGGCCAGGGAGGAATTGAAAGGCTAAGCTGGGTGTGCACCCTGCTGTTCTTCTGTGGAGGGGGAGGGTCGGTTGGGGCTTGCTCAAGAGCACTCGTGCCTGTCTTGAAAAGTCTTCCTGCACATCCAGAGGCTTTATAGCTGGGCCATTAGCATCATCCAGGGCTCTTGCAGAGCAAGGAGCTGCAAATGGCTTGTTCCCAGGAGGTGACTGGGAGGGCTCTGCTGGCCAGAAGAGCCAGCACTCATCAGTGCAGACAAGGAGAGCTCGGGTTTCCAGAAAGGCCTCAACACCAAGTCCCGCCACTCCACTCGGCACTGCTCCTCAGATGCAGCCCTCAGCTCGTTATCCCATCTGTCCTCTGCCTCCTGGAGCGCCCAAGGGCCTGGGATGCCTCCTGGGAGGCCTGGGCTGCCCAGACACCAGTGCTGTGAAGAGCATTAATGTCGCTAACTTAAGTTCCATAGGCAGGTTGACCTGTTCTCCCTCCAGTTTGGAGGAGGCAGGACTGGTCTCCCAGACTTGATGCTCCTCCTTGGTCCCACTCCACCCCTGCATCACCTCATTGCCCAGGCTCCTGGTCACAGCCCCTGCTGAACTCAGGCCTCGAAATGCCACAGGAGTGATTAGGCCATCCATCTTGTCCCTGTGCTCACTTGTTAACCTCCTTAGGCACCTGTTCCTTGCAGCCAAGCCAGTCCTCATTAGCCTTTGCTAATGTCAGCTGGCCACTTCAGTGCTTAGGTGTTTCAGTGTTGGCAGCACCAGGCCGAGCTGGCCTTCCTAGAAAGTGGCCTCATTAGCAGACTCTTCGCCTCTTTAGCAGGCAAACCCCGCAGCCCTTGGGCTCTTCTGTTTAACCCTTTCCCCCATATGATTTGAAAAGCTGAGCCCACAAGGGATTCCTCCCACTGGCCTCCTGGCCCCACTCCCAGGGACAGACCACAGACAGAGCCCTGACCCCAGCACCGCTCCAAGCCCTTCACCCATCATCAAAGTGGGGCAGTGAAGCGCCTGCTGGGGAGGGAGCCAGTGGATGACAAATACGCCAGCAGGAGTGGCAGCTAATGGAGCATCTGAGGGGTGGGAAGTAATAGGTGAGAATGAGCAACATTATCTTCCTGGGGCCCCTGCTGGGAGACCCATGGTGGAGATGGAAAGACTGAAGCACAGCCTCTTTTCCTGAGGAGGAGCACTAACCAGCAGCAGAAAAGAAAACAGACTTAACATGGGATCAAGACTCTCCCAGAAGCTGGCCCCTGACACACCACTTCTATAAGAATGGGTGTGCCACAGAAGCTCCCAGGCATGGAGGCAGATCCTCCTGGGGCACAGAGGAGGCCCCATGACACAGACACATGTGCAAGAACCCAGAGGGTCCTACAAACACACCAAGGCAGGCCCAGAGACAGAGCCGCGCACACGTCCATTGTTCATTCATTCCACACCTACTGAACACCGCTACATGCCAGTTATGGAAATAGCAATGTAACTCAAACAAGATTCCTGTTTCAAGAACCTCAACATCTTGCTGAGAAGAAACAGCTCCAAAACCTTTACAATACAAGGTGGGAGCAGGAAAAAGGGCATGTGCGTCCACAGCTCTACAGGTGGGGCTCCATAGGAGAGGGTTTCTGCATGTCATGGTGGAGAGAAGGAGGTCAGGCCTGAGGACTGAAGATCAAGCCACTTCTGGAGTGTGCACTTGTCTTCAGTCCCCCCTGATTTTTCCACACCTCCGAGCCCATGTCCACGGTGACCCTGACCCAGACGAAGGTTATGGGATGCAAGCACTGCAGCCGCCTTCTGCCACTTCTTTCCTACTTCCCATCGCCAGGCTGGGACCTCCTGGACTGCTGCAGAGACAGACAGAACTGGGAAGGAGGCCAGCCTTTGCTGCTCTTAGGTTCCTGAGCACCTTCAGCACCCCATGGGCAGATGGGGAGCGTGGGCAGCAAGGCGGCTAGAATGGGAAGGGGCTGCTATAGGAGAATCAGAGAAGGCACTGGAAAAGGGCAAACTCAGGGACCACTCGCCATCCCTGTCACATGTCTGAGGCTGCCATGAGGCACAGGGACATGCCTGGGGTCAGTGAGGCCCAGGGGTTTCCTTTCCTAGCGGTCAGGGAGAGGTTTGTGGTAAAACAATGTCCCCTGGTGGAACCTGTGGAACTGGTGGCAGAGTCGGCCGGGAGCTAGGAGGAGGTGTGTGAAGAAACTGGACAGCTCCAGTGAGGGCGACGGCGAGCACCCACTGCCCTCTGAAGACACGCCTGGGGTTCTCGTGGGAACGAGCTGGGTGGCTTATAGAAAGTAGACTTTGGGAGTCAGTATTTCCAGGCTCGATTGGACCCAGGAATCTGCACTCTCCCGGAGCCCACAGGTGATTCTGATTGCAGTCAGTGTGGGAGCCACTGAACAAGGAGACATCCTTGTCCCTTCTCTCCACCAGGCGCACACACACGCATACACACATACTTTTGCACTGGAGAAAGTGGGTGATGTGCCTTTCTGGAAACCTCTAAGGAAAGGCAGAGGCAGCAGGAGGGAAGGGGCAGATTGAAAACATGTAAATGTACTCATGATAGGCTTAGTGTGATTTCTGGGCTCTGCTCCTAAGGTGCTGCTAATTCTCCTGAGGATTGCGCCATTTAGAGATGCTAATCATCAGGAGGGATGTGCAGAGGGTGGGCTGAGATCACTGCCCTCTGTTGACTGTCTCCTCCAGATTTTCTTGTTAGAGATCTATTTGCTTAGGGCCTCAGGCCCTTCGCATGTGCCGACCTGTAGCCTGGCCTCCTGGTCACAGAACCAACACAGGGGCTCTGCCTCCAACCGGCAAACCCGGTCCATACTACAGCGCCTCGTTCCAGTAGGCCCTCTTCCAGGAAGCCTTCCTGTCAGCACCTTTGGGAGTTTCTAGGGAAGTGTCTGCCAGGCTGTGCTGCCAGGCTGTGGATTCCTGGGGGCCTGTGCTGTTATTTATCCCCATGGCAAGAGCCCTGCCTCCAGGAGCTCTAGAAACTTCTTTTGAGTCAAATGGCCTTTCCTGTTGGTGCCACTCAGAGCCAGTTATCCCACAGGCTAGAGTTCAGTACTAGCAAAAGTCCAAAGCCATAAAGAGAAATCCCAGAGTTCTGTTAACTTTGCAGAGAGAAAATCCATCTCAGGCTCTGTACGCCACCAGTAAGGCACTGAGATGCCATCTCCAGCCTGTGGGCATTCCCTTTCCTCCGCTTCACATGAACCTCCCCTCCTCCTTCCAGACTCTTCTGTCCACAGGTAACACTCACCCCACAGGTGTCCCAGGTCTCAATGGATCCTGGCTTCCCTCGGGGCCTGTCCTTCACCAGGTCCTTAAGGTAGGGTGACCAGACATGGCTAGCCCCTGAGCACCTAGGTTTAGAGCTGTGGTCCTGGCATAATGAACAGCAGCCCCTCCACTCTCACAGGGTTCTGGATTGGATGATAGCCTATGCGGCCACCCTGCTTAAAGCCTGCGTTTCGTCGAGTACACATCAGGGGCCACTGTGAATGAAGGGTGGAAGTCAGCGCCACAAAGAAGTGTGAATGTCAGCTCCTGCCCTTTGGAAAGCAAACCTGAGTCAAAGAAACCCTCCGAGGCTAAGACTCGAGTCCTCAATATTTGCCTGTCGGACAAATGAGTGAGCAGGGGCAGGAAAGAGCTAGTGATTCCAACACCAGAAGAAAATTACCCCTCAGCTTCTGCTGTGAATATAAGGGAATTAATTGTGCCTCTTAATTAGCTCTGTGGGACACTGAGTAAGGACCCCTCTGTCTCTCTGAGGCCCAACTGAGATAAGCCATCCGGCTTCACGGATCCTCTCTGCCCAGGAAGGCGGAGAAACTTGGAGACTCGTCAGTTCTTCCTTCCTCCCCCACCCAGGCCTCCATGGTCTCTGGGAAAGGCGTAGAGGGGCCCACGGACAACCCGCAGCTGCCTCCTTCTCTTCCTAGTCTTCCTGCCTAGCCCAAATACCTTAATTACAAGGAGACTCCATATTCCCACTTACCCATGCAGGGATTTCCGAGTTGACACTATGGAGTCTGTGCCCTTATCCCTAAGCCAATGAACACCCCCAGGCCTGGTGCCTCCAACTTCACCTCATTCCTTGGCTCAAAACAGATTCTGGGCTGTCCACACTCTCGGCTCTACACTGCAGACTCGAATGTTAAGATCTTTACGTGTAAAGGAATGGTGTGCCTATGCTGGTGGGTTCTCCATAAAGGAGCTCTTTCTGGAGAAAGTGGTCCTCCATGGCCTGCAGCCAGAGACCCTAACTCCATTTGGGTAGCTGGCCCCTTGGAAAATGTGATGGATATTTTCCCCTAGAAATATCTAGATTTATATGAAATAGTGCATGTAATTTCTTCAGAAATCCTTGAAGGCCCCAGGGACCCAAGTTTAAGAGCTGCTGACCTCCAGACAAAATAAATGTGCTCTGATTTTGCAAATAAGGATGCCCTAAGGGGCTGGTTCCCAAGCCTGGGTGTGTATTAGAACCAGAAGCAGGGAGATCTGAGTGCCACCTTAGACCTGAGCCACATCTCTGGAGGTGTGAGCTCACCCATTTACCAGGCTATAGAGCATTCTCGTGCAGGTGGGCCCCTAGGACCTCCAGCACACAAGACCCTTCACACCTTTCTCTCAAGGCCATGACCACCTGCCTATCCCCACCCCCGCACTGGGTAACCCCACCTTCCCAGGCTGGGCCACATGCTCCTCAGTGGCCACACTTACCTACTGGGGCTACGGTTGCATCTCCTCCCTCGGGCTGTGAAAGGTTTGAGGGCAAGCCTGTGCGCCACTTAGCTGTGAATTGCCAGCACCAGGACCTGACCTGGACAAATCAGTTCCTTTCAGGGTGCCCTACCCAGCCCTGGAAATTCTTGTTCCTAAAAGGCCTTAATGTCCAGAAGTAATGCTTCTCTGCCTAGAACCTCTCTCTTCTCAATGTCTTAAAGTTTTATAAGAATTTTAAAATTCCATTTTCATTTTAGTGATAATCCTAGAAAATATTTTACCAGCTATAAAACAGCTTTCTCACAGTGTCAACTGAAAGTTTTATAGTATAAAAACATTAGCTAAAGTTTCTTAAACTGGGGATTCCTGATTTATTCCGGGGGCGGGGATGTTTTTCTTTAAAAAGGGCACTACAGTTCTAAGTTTGTCTTGGTACCTAATCACTCAATGACTGCAGGGCTTCTGAGAGCAGGGACAGAGTGGCTGGAGCCATGGGATGAGGTATGCAGGTATGTTAGTGTTTGCGTAATTTCAAAATAAGTCCATTTTTACACCAACATATAGAATGTGGGTGCTGCCTTGGAGGAGAAGATTCATTCATTAAGTCATTCAAATATTTATTTACTGAACATCTACTAAATGCTAGGCACTCTTCTGGACAATGAAGATTCAGTGTGAGCAAAACAGACACAAATTGTCCTCACAGAACTTACACTAATGGGGAGCTTGAAAATAAACAAGATAATAAGTAAAATACGTTATAAAGTGTTAAGTAAGAGGGAGAGCCACCGAGTTTTGAGGACGAATGGGATCACTTTGGCTGCTGGATCAGAAATTGATTGTAAAGAGGTGAGGATACAAGCAGGGAGTCCAGATCAGTCTTTTGCAATAAACCAGAGGGGAGATGATGGTGGCCTGGAGCAGGATGGTGGCTGTGAAGGTGGTGAGAAGTGGTCTGATAAGGAATAATATAGTGAGAGTGCAGCTGATGGCCTGGGCGTGATGTGTGAGAGAGAGAGAGAGGAGTCGAGATTGGCATGGAGGAGTTAACTGAAAGGATGGATTAATAGAGTGCATCAGCTGGCAAGCTTGCTTCGCAATCCCTTTAAAAAAAATGAACTGGTGTACTTAGCACATGTTAACATTAGGAATTTGTGTATATTAATCTTGGTCTATTTTGTCCTAGAAAATTCTATCATGCAGACTTTTTTTTTTATGAGACAAGTTGGCAATAATAAGGAACTGATTAAACATATTTGGGCTTAGTGCTTTCTTTTAAGTTGGTGCAGAGACATCATAATGATTTAAGTGTAGTAGTAAGTATTCTAATTGTAGTTACTTTTATGGTTTTCCTGAAGGACGTGGGAAGTGGGTGCAAGGGAGCACATACTCCTTTCCCCAACTTGGGAAGTCTATTAGTATGAGGTTAATTCTTATGACAGAGCTCCTGTAGCTGCCTATACTAGTTATAGCACATTGTTGTAGTCAGTTGTGGGGTGTTTGAGCAAAAAGTTCCAAATATTCATTGGCATAGAATTATAAACTATATTTTTTAAGTGTTATGTTGGGATAGCATAGAAAAATATTTTATATACATTTGAAAATCTGTTTTATTCTCATTACTGAAGTTTCTCAAGGGCCAATAGAGGCAAAGACAACAGCTCTAAATTATCTGTGAGACAAAAAACTTCAAGTGCGGGCGGTGGGGGGCATGGGGGAGATAGGAGGCAGTTTCTTATGCAATATATGTAAATTTTTCCACCCGGAAGAAGTAAAAAATTTGTTAACGTTCAAAAAAAATTGAAAATCTGGGCTCAATTGAAAAAAATGTTAGTCAAGATTTTTAAAAAAGCTTTCAGTGGGTTTTTTTTCTTTCCTGAGATTTCACAGTACTTAACCTCACTGTCAATTAACTCACACGCAGATGCAGAACGGTGGGTTTTGATGAGCCAAAAAAAGGCTTTAATTAGCTTAAATTGTTTTAGTTAGCATAACTGCTTTTGCGCTAATTGTTGGTGATTGAGTTTTAAGACCTAACAAATGCAGACACTGGCTGGAAAAATTCTACAGGGGCTTACTTCTGCACCAAGACCTGTCTATTAAAAGAAGAGGGCAAAGAGCTCCCAAAGAGAGAATGTTTTCTCTCTAGTTTCAAGCTTATGAAACTACCATTAGTTCCAGCCTCAGGCGCTGGTCTGGGATGGAGACATGGAGGGTTACAGTGGGGCTATTGCAGGTACTTTCTAGAAGATTCAAGAGTAGAATCCAGTTTACTCTATTGCCAGCACAGAGCTCACTTGCTCCTCTGCTCCACCCCAACCCCCCCGCCCCACCCATATAGCAAGAAGTCAGCTTCAGATAAGATTACCCAGGGATGGGAAGCGGCTGTGGCTCAATCAGTAGGGCTCCCGTTTACCATATGGGAGGCCCCGGGTTCGGTTCCCCGGGCCTCCTGGTGAAAGCAAGCCCGCCTGCACGGCGTGGTTAGCTGACCCAGCGAGCACAAGCAGCAAGGGGGGGATAAATGAATGAATAAGTAAATAAAATCTTAAAAAAAAAAAAAAAAAAAGATTACCCAGGGAAACTAAAAGGAAATTGAAATTCCCACTGCTGACTCCCCCACATCTGCTTTTCTACTTGTTTCACTAGATATATGGACAAGTCACGGGTTCTTCCAAATTTATATTTTCAAAGGAAAATCCTTTTCAGGAGAGCAATGGGTCCAGAATTTCACATTGTAAGAGAGTTTACAATGGTGCAATAGTAGGAGAAACCCTGAAAAGAATGATTACTTCCTCTGAGGAACCTCCTACAGCTCATTCTGATTGTATTATCACCCTCCCCCAACATGCACCACACATAGTGTCTGGGCTCCAGCAAAGCAGATATCCAGTAAACATTTTCTAATTCAAATTGGACCATTTTCTCTTTGCAGTTGCACATGACCCAGGACTGAGGCCTCTCCATCCAGTGTGTCTAGTAGGTCTGCAATGTCCCCTCTGGCCAACTTGGATTTAAGAAAAATTGAGCTAGAAATGGCTAGCCCCCTTCAGTCTTAAGCTTCAGTTACTTAACATGAGCACCAACTGGGTCCCAACACAGTTCTCTCTGCCTGGGGTTCTGCTGATGGGGGCTTTCTTTCTTTTCCCAGGAGCATGTGAGGTTTATTTAATGGCAGCAGGTTATCAGATTTTAAGTTTTGCAAATTGCCCAAGGTAGTGTTGGAGCCTGATTCACCTCTGGATGTGTCAGCTTCCAAAGTCTATGCTGTAACTATCACACTAGGAGGAAATGGGACTGGGCAGGAAAACAAAATGGGTGCAGATTCTGAACCCAACTACCAACAAGTACAGAAAAGTCAGAGGCCAGGGTAAGCCTCTGATGGCAAATCCAGGAGTGAAAGTAAAAGACAATAATCCTACTCGGCTGTTTCATGGGCAGACTTGCTAAAATCTGAAATCATTCAGCTCAACCACCTTTCAGAAAAGGAAACTCTTGAAGAGAAATAGCAAAAAGGACAAAGTGACTCAAGTGACAACTCAGCTCTCTCCTCCCCAAGCAAGGGCCCTTCCCTTCTAGTTCTTTTGATAGTAACCCTAGTACTCATCACAACATGATGCATATAACCAGGCACAGGTTTGTGCCCTTAGTGCCTTATGATTAGCTGACTCAATTCTCTGATACATGTCAGAAAGGACATGCCCTCAATTCATAATCTGAGCAAAAGAAAGAATTTTAAACAGCCTCACAAATGATGCATAAGTGGTTTTGGTAAATCTAGGTATCAAGGCAAACAGGAATGCTCTGAAATAACCTCTTGATGCCAACTAAAAATTCTATGTGCTTTGTGGTAAATATCCAAAATGGGCTAATGATGACTAGGCAAGGGCCAAATCAGAATGATAAGGAAAAAAGAGAAAGAAATGAGCTAGATATATGTTAAGCCAAATTAGTGGTTGAGGGCAGAAACAGGGAGGTATGGAGACGGGAGATAACAGCACAACAGCCTAACAGTGAGTCTATTAACAGGCTGCTTTCACCTTCTCATTTTTTCCCTCGAAACCAACCCCTTCCTCAAGGAGTCTATAGACACAGCTTCTCTGGAAGTCAATCAAGGAAAACTAGACTCCCTAACCTGCTTGAGAACTTGATTTTACCAACTCCAAGGTGTGAGATAATAAGGAAGGGTCTTGAGTTGTAGGACAAGGGATTTAGGTTATGTATATGTAAGCATTTCCTGAGTACAGCTCAGATATAGTTGAGAGACTGCCAGAGACGGAGGAGTAAGTTAGTAGGCTTCTCCAGGCCCCTTCCCCTACAGACCTAGGAGTCTGTTCCATTAGCCACAAAGTCAACGCCAATGTTCCAAGATACTGATTAAGGTGGCTGTCAGCTTAAGACAGCCATTTTGATTTCAAGACCTTGGGCTTCCCCATCATCTGAGAAGGTAAGTTTCTGCTGCTGTCAGAGAACACGTGGATTTTCTTGTTCACTGGGACTGAATAATCTGGAGCTCTTCTCTTTTTAAATGAAAGATTTAGACTCTTCAAGGTACATCTTCTCAAGTCGTCTTCACCCCTTTCACAAAAGATAGAAACTAGCAAAACACAGATGGCAGCAAAGTATGATATGATTGAGGACTTTGAACTTGATTCAAAACTTTCTGGCCCCAGATGGCCCAGTGAACTTGAAAGGTTTAGCTTTCTTCTTTTATGTAAAAGGACAATATTGTAAGCGTTATATAACACATAAACCACCTTAGAACAGCCTGGCACATGGTAGGTACCCGACAAATATGACTTTCTCCCTATAAACACTGTAATACAGCCTTCACTAAAATCTCTGGGGAAACAGAGCAGACTGGGCTTGTGGGGCAGAGAGAATCTTTCCCCCAATGCTATCCAAGGTAGGCAGGACAAAAGCTGTAGAGGTGATGCTTGGGGGTTGGTGACAGCACATTCAGTCATCTCATTGGAGTAACACACACACAAAAAATGCCAGATAAATTCATCTTTTCTGGAAACTAGTGTTGACAATACACACGGCACTGATAGAAGAAATCCTTCTCCATTCAGCAGACCCTTCCCCATCCCAGGGCGCCAAGGCTCTTCAAGGCTTGAGCTGAGAGGCATCTCTTACAGCAGTTCTCCTAAGTTGCTTTCAAATAGTATCTGTGCCCAGGAGCCAGCCTAGAGCAACTCATTAAATTGGTTTGAAGTAGGGTCCAGACACAAGTATTTTTTAATGCTCAAGTGATTCTAATGTGCAGCTGGGATCCAGAACCACTGCCTGTACAGCTTTTACTGCTGCAGCAGGCATAAAAAGGTGTGTCCCTCTGACATGCAGAGCTACCATCCAGCTGAGAGACGAGCCTATCACCAGCACAAGTGAAAGAGCTCATGGGCTGGAGGGTGGAGCCACAAGCAATCCCAGGCGAAGCTCCCAAATAATACCCCAATTTCCGGAGAAGATGTTAATTCCATCCACATGGACTTAACACAATTACTGCCTGGAGGCAGTCCGATAACTAAGAATTATTGAAGAGGCAACAGGAGGTGAGTTTTGAGGCACAGCAGAATTACTCATCCATTCATTTACTGAAACTTCACCTAATTTCATTCTGGTACAGCCTGTCTGCTGGGGAGATGCCAAAAACAACAAAACTTCCTTAAATACAGTCAGACCATCAGCAAAGATCCCAGGGCAAGGTTTTTAAATCTGAGCCATGCAACTCTAGCCCAACTCAAGAGGTACAGACAAAAACAAAAAAAAAAACAAAAAAAGCTCCCCTTTTTGACAGAAGGTTCATATAAGTGCAGCTATATCCAGAGATAATTCAGATTTATCTGCAGGGCAACTGATTTCCCATGAATAGATTCCACGGGCTAAGACACTCATTGCCATTAATTACCCCGAGTTTAGACTGGTTAAGGGAACAGTAAATAAAGGTCTAAAACAAATCTATTTCAAGTCATTTATTTGAACAAAGTAATTTTCCCAGTTCTTGTCACAAAGAATTTGGACATCTGACATCTGGAGTACCATTCCATGCAATTAGTGAGATCATTATTTCTACATTTACATAATTATTTGGTGATGAATTTCTTTTCTGGAATGCCGATCTACATGCAGTGTTTGCCACTATGAGCTCTTAAGCAATATTAAGGTTCTGGACTCTTGCAGAAGCTGAGCACAAACTACCTCTCTATGCTGAAGAAAACCCATCTCACACTTGACTGAGTGCCTGGAATTCCAACCTATGGTACGTTTTAAAGAATCTAATTTCTGTGTTCTTATGTACATTCCATGGAAACCAGTTAGAATCTGACCCTCCCCACCACTATTCTTGGGGGTGTGATGAGCAGGAGTACCTTCCCTGAGAGATAATGCTATTTGTCTAGCTCTTGTTTAGTTAGCTCACAGTTCAACATAAACAAATACATAAGTAATAAAAAGGATGACTTTATAGAGCATCAAACCACAAAGATTTATTTTTTTATTTTTTAGGAGGTACCAGGGATTGAACTCAGGACCTCATACCTAGGAAGCAGGCATGTGACCACTGAGCTATACCTACTCCTCCCATCTCCCATTTAACTGTTGTTTTTTTTTTTTTTTTAAAGGTACTGGGGATTGAACTTGCAACCTCAAAGACTGGCTTTAAATACACACTGGGCTTGAACAGGACAAGTGCACACGTGTAGCATATGCACACGCAAACTCTAGAGCGTAGAGTCTCTTCATTTAAAAAACAGCTCTTTGCCTGGTTCTGCTTAGACTTAGACTTAAGCAAACAGAGCCAGAAAACTGCTACTGGCCCATCTTCCCCTATCAGGATATTAATCACTTCAGAGATGTAGGTGTTCTCTTTGGAGAAATCATGCATTGCCACCTAGGGGAAGGAATAGAGAAAGGGAGGGCTTGCAGAATTCATATCTATCATCTAACTAAAGACAAATTTATTTGTCAAGGAAAAGTGAACAATATTTTGGTTTTGACCCCTTTATGATCCAAAGTAGACAAATTCCACAATGCATTTAATACATTAATGAGTTCATAACAGGGTCTGAGGTTAAATAAACAGGAAGAAGTAAAGACAACCCTCCCCACCAAAGCAAGAATCATAGAATCCACTCCCAGTTAAGAACTATATTATAAGGAATTTGAGGTTGAAAGGAATCCCTGGAAAGTGAAAATTCAGCTTATTTAAAATCTAATTCCTTATAAGTTAATAAGCACTAAGCAAAAGAAGAATAAGCTTCACTATAAGGCTTTCTTCCCCAAGACATCTGTTTAAAAATTCAAGACTCATCTAAGGATTATTTATTGAATACCTACTATATATAGTACTGCTGTAGGTATCATCAGAGATTAGATAAAAATTAGAGCATCCCTGGGACATTCTTACTTGTGCAGCTAGGAAATCACAACTTCAATTGCTTTTGATACTGAGTCAAAGGAAAATATTCTGGAGACCAACCCTCCTTTTCTCCATTCTGTATGGAAGTCAAAATACTAGATTAGCTTCTACCTCTGCAAATAAATGGCTGTTCAGATTTGTGCATCCTTAGGGGACGGATGTGGCTCAAATGGTTGGGTGTCCGTCTCCCATATGGAGGGACCCAGGTTCAATGCCCGGGACCTCCCGGTAAAAAAAAAAAAAAAAAAGATTTGTGCATCCCTGACTTTTTTTCCTTACAATTAAACATACATGTTCTGAGTATTCTATGAAAAAATATATGAGAAGTAAAGTCTCTCAAATGCTGAGCCAAAACTACTAGGGCCAAAATCAAGACACTTGTGATGGATGAGAACTGCTAAGTCAGAAATGTTCCTCCTCTAACATCACGAGTACAGATATTCCAGAGCTACTCGTGAAGCCAGGTATAAACTGTAAAGCTCGCCGTGAAACAAGAGGGCTCTGTCAAGGCACCTCCCTCCTGCCAAAACATCTGTCAGTAGAACATTAGGGTTAGGTGCCCTACACACCATGCCAGCACCCCTCCCCTCCTTGTCCTCCACTGCTCTACCATGCCGTCTCCACCTCAGCTTTCCCAGAAATCTTTCCAACTGCCTGGAGACTATTGTCTCGTTAGCGCAATACAGTACTTTCTCAGAAAAAGATATGGAATGAGCACAAAAAGATTTTCTTAGAAGAGTGACTGAATGATTGGACAGACCACACCTGTGCATCTGTTACGGGCTTAGAAACCAGTTGTTACAGTGTTCATGGATCATGCTGGGGAGATAGAATGTTTCTAGAATTTTATTAAGACTTTTTAAAGGAGTAAGAGAGAAATGCTCTCACACTGTTAAAAATAAACACATTAAAAAAATAAACAGAACTGTGTTTACATATTGTATGATTCCATTTATATGAAATGCTCAGAAAAGGCAAAACTGTAGAGACAGAAAGTAGATCAGCGGTTGCTTGGGCTGGGGGTGGGAATGGAGAGAGAGGGTATATGGGCATGAGATTTCTTTTTGGGGTGTGGAAATGTTCTAAAATTAGATTGTGATGGTTGCACAACTCTATAAATATACTAATCATTAAATTGATCTCTTAAATAATGAGTGAATCTGATGGCATATAAATTATATCTCAATAAAGCTACTAAAAATAATATATTGTGTTTAACATTAAGTCATGAGTGTGTCTACCCAAAGGTGGGAGAATCAGCTTTGTGAAAACATGGGAACACAAGCAAATGGATTACAAAGTTTGGTTCAGAATTCCTTCAATTTTAATTGTGAGGGTTTAGATCGGAAGGGAAAATCTGGTAGTCACTGAGGATAAAATACAGTCTCTGGGTGCAATCACAATGCTGTTTCTTTGTAAAGTGGACATGATAAGAGTTATTTTTTTATTAGCACAAGTGGTAAAAGTCTCCAAAATTGTCCTCATTCCTCGATTGTTTCTTTTTTACCAGTTTCTTGGCCTTCAAACAGAGGATATCTGGCCTCCACATCAGCCCACGTGATGCTGCCACTGGCCAGATCGCAGACTACGCTGGGCAGTTCAGACACCTAGGGGGACAGAAAGAGAAGTCCAAGAATCAACCGACGTGTTTAGATTTTCACAAAGAATATTTACCCTCAACTCAGGAAACCTTATGTAGAGCCAAAACTATTTCTAAATAATGATAGGATCCCTTTCCCACTGGCTCCACATCATGATCCATACCTCCTTTCCTGTCACTCCCACTGGGGCCTCCTGACTGATTCTCACTCCTGCTCCCAAATCTTTGTCATTCTCCTCTTCCAGCCTAGAATGCCTTCCAGCTTTCCTGGATAAACCAATTCTTCCACGAAGCCTTTCCTAACCATTCTAAATCTGTCTTCTTGAAGTTACTTCATGCATGTTCCATTTAACTCTTATGCAGAGGCCAGTCGAGTACCATGAGTGAAAGGGGCCAGTGGAGACAAGCTAACTAGAGAGCTTCAACTTAGGGGCCAGCTGCTCCTTAGCCATAACCAAATGTTGGTGGCCACATAGCAGAGGCCTCACACTTGAGTGTGCACCACAGTCATCTGGAGTTCATGTTAAAACAGAGACTCTGCCTTACTCCCTACCTAACTGATCAGTAGGTGTGGGGTGGGACCTGAAAGATTCTGCTTATCTAACAAATTCCCAGGTGATGATGACACCGCTAGTCCAGAGTAGCCAGATCTGGTTTTGTAAAAGATAAGCCAGAAATCTGTGACTTCTGAATTAGACCATAAACTCCTAGGGGAAAAGGCAGGAAAACTTCATTTTCCCTGTTATTAACTTTATCACACTGAGCATATAAACAGACACTCTAAAAAAATACCTGCTCAACTTTAATAAATAAATCAGGCAGTTGCCAAAGTGGCTGCCACTCTTTCCTTTCCCTTACCACCTTCCTTCCCTTTCTCTGATCATGCATCTCCATTATTCCCTCCCTGCAAAGTAGAATTACTGAAACATTATTACCTGTTTTGAGTGGATTATCACAGAAAAGTCTACATATACACATGTAGCAATTATATAGAAATACAAATCTACAAATATCTAAGCTTCCAAACCCAATAAAATTATGGCAACAATATCTTGGGATCATATTTTCCCTGCCCAAATAAACAAATAATTATAAAAGCAAACTACCTGAGAATGAGCCCACAGCTATCCAAATGGCTCTACAATATTAGAGAAGAGCTAATGGATAATTTCATAATTAAACCGAAGGGATTTAGGCAACTGGGCTGTGTCTGATACAAGCCTATCATTAAAATTAAAAAGAAAAATAAAAGAAGGAAGGGGGGCACAAATACATCAAAATCCAGCTCAGATCAGTAGAAACCAGTGCACATTTCTAACATTAAGAATTGCCCAGGGAAGCGGCTGTGGCTCAATCAGTAGGGCTCCCGTTTACCATATGGGAGGCCCCGGGTTCGGTTCCCAGGGCCTCCTGGTGAAGGCAAGCCCGCCCGCACGGCGTGGTTAGCTGACCCAGCGAGCACAAGCAGCAAGGGGGGGATAAATGAATAAATAAATAAAATCTTTAAAAAAAAAAAAAAAAAAAAAAAAAGAATTGCCCATGAGAAGCCAGCCACCTCTGCTCTTATCTGTCGCATGGAGTCTCGGTCCCTCAGAGTTGCAGTGTGAGGGGTCTTGTTCACTGTATCAAAGTCAATGGTGATGCCAAAAGCCACGCCAATCTCATCAGTCCTGGCATAACGTCTTCCAATAGAGCCGGAGGAGTCGTCTACTTTGTGAGAGACGCCATTTCTGGTCAGAGCTTCCGCTATCCAAAAGAAATTAAGCAAATTTAAAATAATGAAGATATGTCATCCTATGAGCTCAGGAAACCTATGAAAGGGACTTAGACAAGAGAGCAACATGTTATAGTTGCATGAGAAAGAAAAACACCAAAGTTTAATTAAGCCTCTTGCCGGAGCCCAGACCCTCCCTTATCTGATACAAGCGCAGTACTAGGCTGAAAGCCAAGACCAGGAGGCCAGTCCTGACTACACCACCTCTAGGTGCATGACCCTGAGCAGCTCAATTAACTCTTGCCATTTCCCAACTCGGAAATAAGTGGCCACACTGGATGACCACAAGGACCCCTTTCAGTGTTGTGGATTCAGTGGTGGAAGACCCACCACAGCTGCCACACTCCACTAGGGGAGCACAGGCAATACGAGAAGAAAACAAAGTTTTAAATGACTCTTGGGTCCTAAATTTGACTCATCCAAAAGCTAGGAAAATACATCTTGATCAAGCATACTTCTCTCTTAAAAATAAGAGCAGAAGCTAAAATCACTTCAATTTATTCTCTATTCAATAATGTGTAATTTTTACTGAAATAAATGATACATTTCCTAAAACTCAGCCTACTTGAGGGTGTTCACATGGAGATTACCAATTGGATCTGCTTACATAATTCCTTGACAAACGGCATGAACTCCTGATTCTGGCTCAGCGGAAGGACGGAACATTTGAATGGAGCTACTACTGCAGGGAAACTGAAAAACTAGATGGTTTAAAAAGAAAGAAATACAAAATAAGTCAGTTTACGATTATCTAAATAATACCTTGTCCTGTTGATGTCCCAGACCAAAAGAGGTTAACATTCAATGGATGTCCAAGCATAATTTCACTATCAAGATGCCAGATAACATGCCATGAAAAATAGTATGACAAAAGAGAAAGAGAAGGAATAGGATAACCAGAACCAGAATCAGAAATGTGTGGTTTTCAGCTCTGAATCAGAATCAACTTGGTGAACTTTCTCTCTCTGAACCGTTTCTCCATCTATAAAGTGGGTCTCTACAACTCTGCTTGCTTTATACATCTGTTGAAAAAAGTCAAATGATGTGAAAGCACTCTGAAAGCTAGTATATATAAGATGGTAATTTTAAAATACCACACAGAAGCCTACTTGTGTGAAGATAACCTTAAGAACTTCCACAAACATCAAGTAACAAGTGGTAGTGCCAAAAACAAAATCCCATTCTATCCTTTTAAGAGGTTCAGCATAGCAGAAGAATCTATAACCCTTAGTGATCAAGTAAAATAGAAAACTTTAACTAAATCACAAATATTTGTCTAAAATAAACAGCGTAAAGCAAAACCATGTTCTATATACCTATACTGAAAAGGACAGCCCTCCTGAAATGCTCCTGAAATAGGTTTCTGAGCTACTCAGAAAAAAAAGAAGGCAAAGATATACTGTGGAATGCTAGAAGCCATTCTACCAATTTGGGTTGGGAATGAGAGCTCCAGGCAGTTCTTTTTTTTTTTTTTTTTTTTTTTTTTAATTTTTTTTTTTTTACTTTATCCATTTTAAACACCCCCTGCCCCATTTGCTGTTTTGTGTCCATTCGTTGGGCAATTCTCTGTGTCTGCTTCCTGCCATCTCTTCTCATCCTCCTCCTCCAGTTTTCACTAGGATTCAATCCTGGAGACCTCCAATGTACGAGAAAGGTGTTCTGCCACCTGCGCCACCTCAGTTCCTGGTTTTCAGAGCTTTCGGAGCATCTTGTCTTGTCTTTCCCCTGTTACATCATCATCTTGCTGCATGGCTCCCGGGGCCTGGCGGCTCACTGGCACACAGAGCCTGGCAGCCCATGTGCCTTCTCTCTCTCTCTCTCTCTCTCTCTCTCTCTCTCTATATATATATATATATATATATATATATTTTTTTTTTTTTAATTTTACCAGGAGGTCCCAGGGATCGAACCCAGGTCCCTCCATATGGCAGACAGATGCCTAACCATTTGAGCCACATCTGCCCCCATGCAGTTCTTAATTAATAGCTATACAAAGGTTCACTTGAAGGCATGAATATAAGCTGGGATTGAGTTTTTCCCATGAAAATAATGAATGGTACAGGTTCTAACTGAGCTCCTGCAAAGCTTAGGTAACCTTTCACGCCAAGCAGCAGTGACTACTCCACAGGAGGTAAACCCTGGACTCCACTAACATGGCCGCCTATAGCGTACAAGGTACAGAATTCCACTTCCTTCCTCCATCTTGTGATAATTCCATTTAATGTGACAGAGGAGCAGGGAAAATAAATTTACTAATGCCACTTACAGTGTTTTCATACCAAATTTATAGGAAAATGGGTTGAGTGACTATGTTCTCGTAATTTAGAAACATTTTTGGCTTCTCAAAACCTAATAAAATTTCTCTTCGTGATGAGAATCTCAATGTAATTCATAAAGCGCTGTCACTAACTTATTCTTGCTTGGCCCTCATGAAATTACTATAAAACGCATTATATTAATATTGTTAGATTCAAAAGAATGGCTAAAAGATTTTTTAAAAACTATTGGAAAAATAAGTAGGAAAAACTTGAAGCAAGTTGACATCTGGAAAGAATATATTCAGTTATTCCTGAAGAAGAACCATGTCTTACGATTACATGGCTGGTGCCTAGCCCAGATTCTTTTTTTTTTTTAAAGATTTTATTTATTTATTCATTGATCCCCCCCTTGCTGCTTGTGCTCGCTGGGTCAGCTAACCACGCCGTGCACGCGGGCTTGCCTTCACCAGGAGGCCCCGGGAACTGAACCTGGGGCCTCCCATATGGCAAACGGGAGCCCTACTGATTGAGCCACAGCCGCTTCCCTCTAGCCCAGATTCTGAACTACCTTTTGAATGAATGAAGAGCTGCTCTTTCAATACCAGGAAGATGCAACTTTAGGGCAGAGATTAAAATAGTGACTTTATTAGCTTATGTCAGTCTTTGTAAAAACAGTGGTGTCAAGAACTCAGTAGTCCATTTTTCAAGATTAAATGTCCTAAAATGAACTCTAGAGTTGATGCCCAACATTATGTGCTCACTTGTGCTTTAGAATGATCATGCATTGGGTCCCATCCCCATGGGTTTGGGGTGTGATCTAGACATTAGCATTTAAAAAAATTATAATAATAATAAAAAGAATGACCATGTGGTTGAGATTGTTTCTCTCAATTAATTTGATATAATCAACCTCTCCTTTCTAGCCAGTCTTCTGATTGGTTCTCCTGGAAATCTGTGCCTAGAACTTAAATGAGTATAATTTCTACAGGCCGAGGCCAGATGTGAAAGTTGAAGGCAGAATGAGGAGATGAAGGGATAGGCATGAAGGAGTGAATCAGAAGCATCAGATCCAAAAGAAAACTTGGAGTTGATGAAGAGCTCTTATAAACTCCCATCTTTAGCAATGTCTGAATGCTAGAAAAGGCTTTACCCTTAAATAGTATTGCCCAATTTATGATGTGTCAATCTCCCACTTTGGAATCACCTGGGGCTCTTATTAAAAAATGTAGATCGCTTGGGCTGGGATCTTTAAGAAACACCCTCATAATTTTATGCAGTTTGAGAATGATCCCTTTAATGCTTTACCAGTGCATATACAGTTTTCTGGTTTGGTCAAATACTATGAACTATCTCATCTTTCTGAAAATAAGAGTATATCTGGAAAGTACCAATCTTTCTGTTGCTGCAAACTCCATAAAGTAATGTTGTATCTCAGAATTGAGAACACCAGGCAACTATTATTTTGCCTTAAAAATAATGGCTTCTAAAATAACCTACACATTCTCAAGCTCAAATGAGATTATGTAAGTGATTTGCTTTGATAAACAGCATCACCAGTACATTACAATAAATAACCTCTAACTGATCATTTCAGAGTCTTATCAATGTACTTCATTAATTTTATTCTCTGATGCAGTAAGAGAACTAATAAACACACTGGCCAGGGGAGCTTACCGTTCTTTGTTCATCTCCCTCGCGTACATGGAATGTATGCTCAAATACCGTATACATGATTCTACCCAGGCCAAAGGAGGGTTCAATTACATTTGGAACAACTTCTTCCACTGCAAAAGAGATAGAATTTCAATAACATTCTTTCAAATCCCAGATAATGTATTTCAGAGCCTCTCGATACAATTCTTAGCACAAAAATATCTCCATTCTAGGATTTTGATCTCTGTATATCAGAACAAAGAAATCAGAACATTCTTAAAAGCTATTTGATGGTAGGAAACACCACCTTTGAAAAGAAAAGGAGTGAAAAAAAAATTCACTAAATTAGAAGATTCTTTGTTTATAAAGAGTTAAAATGAACCTTCAGTCCATTTCTTCCCTAGCTGGCAAGCATATGAACAACAGCAACTACACTCACATACCATCTGCCTTGCCTATGAAGAAAGCACTGTGTTCTCTAGAGCTTTCATAAGACCTTGCTAAAATTAAAAACCTACCATCAGAGCTGGCAAGAAATTAACAAAAACAATTCCTTCATGCAACAAGCAACACATGGTTTGTGTTTGTTTTACTTTTGTTCTTGCTATCTTGATGAGAACTCTTAAGAGAGTCAAGTTACTGCCTTTGCAGTTCCAAGGCTCTGGGGTCAGTGGGACTTTAGAAGTTTGCCCAAGGATCAGCATTGAATTAGAATTTCTTCCCGGGGCCCCAGAACTTTTCCCATGGGGTATACTATACCTGTGGTATACACAGGAAATACATGAAAACTATTACTTATTACTCAGAAAGGAAGCACTGCTAAGCACTGTCCAAATAAAAGGTAACTGCCCCTGCCCTTGGAAAGTGTATGTTTTAAAGGAAATGATTCAACTGGAACAAAAAAAAAAACCACATATGGGGGAGTGGTGGGGGAGGGAGGAGGCTGTTTCTTTTATCTGTAATTAAGAGTATGAATAATACTTTAGAAATACGATCGAGGTATTTTTGCTCATCCTTCGGTGGCAGTTTGAGTTATGGTGAAGCACAGTTGTGAACTCTGTCACGGTAATGACTAAAAAGTCCCAAAGCATGGTAAGAATCCCCTTCTTCCCCTCATCTCTGCTCAGACTGCTGCTACTGCTCCATGAAGCCTGGCTACTATGAGGCGGGCCAAAAACAAAGAGAAAGGTAGCCCTACTCTCTCTACTGACAGCAGCTTCTCATACACCCTCTACTCTCAGCTTCAATCAGCCATAATTAACTATCAGTATATTTTGTAAATGCTCCAAAATATTCATTTCCCAATTCACAGAATTTCTTCTACAAAAAAATCATCATCTTCTTGGTTTTTAAAAAAGCATGGAAGATCACTGATCTAAATGATTTTTTAACAAGTTAATTTGCCAAAAAACACAAGGGGGATGGAGATTTCCCTCTTTGCTTAACAAACAAAAAGTCTGTTCCTTAAAATGAAAAAAATATTTTAAATTAAGACATATTTTTACATGTACCTAGGCATAGGAAATATAAAGGTGGTGTTATAAATTATTCTGTAGTATAGCACAATTATGTTAAGAGGGGAAAAAAAAAGCAACCCAAGATAATGTCTTAAACATATTCACCAAATTTAGGGTTGTGGCATTAAGAATTTTTTTTTTCTCTTCAAATTTTCTGTAAGATGGTTGTGTTATAAAACTTAAAATATAAAACTTTAAACAGTAATGATTTTGTGTTTGTTTCATTTATTTTTACAGATTTACCATGGAGTGTTTTCTGGAATCTCTTCACACTGACCATGTCTTTTGTTAACTGAAATGTTTTTCCTTCAGTTTCAATAGTGAATTCCCTATAAAGAAATAAAACATGTTATATTAGTCAAAACATGCACTCTATGCCTTAACTTAAAGGAGTTTTACAGACTGCTAAATTGTTTTTGATTTTAAGTGTAATATAACTTGTTCTACTCTCCAGGTATAATACCTAAAGTAAATTTAAATTATTTCAGAAAAGACACCAAATTAAATGTTACTCTAATAAATGGCACCAAACAGTATTCTGGGGAAGCACCAAAATATCTGACTAGTTTTATAAAATTCAAGTGACTTAATGACACTAATCCTCTGATTTGAGATCAATGTAAAGATATAAACTTTCAAACAGAGCTTCAGAATAACAACAATAAATTTGTCTGATACAAGCCTGCTGGTAAAAAAAACAGTTGTCATTACTGTCCCAACAAATATAAAAATGAACCAGCTTGTCATCTTAGAGGAAGTAATTTTATTATTTTATTTTATTTTATTTTTTTTAGATTTTATTTATTTATTCATTTATCCCCCCCTTGCTGCTTGCGCTCGCTGGGTCAGCCAACCACGCCGTGCGGGCGGGCCTGCCCCCACCAGGAGGCCCCGGGAACCGAACCCGGGGCCTCCCATATGGTAAACGGGAGCCCCACTGATTGAGCCACAGCCGCTTCCCAGAGGAAGTAATTTTAAAACACCCACCCGGCAGTGCATTTTCCTCCCCACCTCGTCTGGTGCTTGGACACGCACTCAAGTGAATTAACTCAGCTGAGCCACGTTGCCAGTGCCCAGCACTAAGAGCCAAATGAGTCCCTTCAAGTGTTCCTTTCCTGGCTGTCAGTATTCACGAGCGGCCAAGGCCACAGGAGGGCAGTGACCACGGCGTTGCGCCAACACCGCCTCTTCCTTTGTTGATCACCTGCTGCAGAAGTAGTTTTCAGAAAACTTGTAACTAATCAAAATATTTCAGATAATTGGATGGACAATGCAGTAACATCTATATATGAAATATTAGTTCGGTGCAAAAGTAATTGTGGTTTTGCATTGTTGAAATTTGCCATTTGATATTGGAATACATTCTTAAATAAATGTGGTTATGCTATACATCATTTTAATGTGCATTTCTCACTTCATATTTTTTTGCTAATGACTTCTTACTTGCTGTTTATTTTATATTTATTTTACTACGGAAATGATATTAGACAAAAAGCAAATTTGATGCGAATATTCTTGCTGTCCTGATTTTGTGATAATCAGGGTAGGCTAAACATTTGCTATATTAGAAACCATGCATGTGTCCCCAGGCCTAGGTTTTCTCCCTAGGTCTGGTTTTTATAATGCTGGTGATAAACTAAGCCTGATTTATTATATGACCATCCTGTATGGGAAAATACTGTAACTTTGGGTATCTTCGGTCAACCTCAAGAGAAATAGCAGGGGGACGGATGTGGCTCGGGTGGCTAGGCATCCATCTCCCATTTGGAGGGACCTGGGTTCGATCCTGGGGACCTCCCGGTAAAAATTAAAAAAAGGAAAATAGAGAAGGTGCATGGGACACCAGGCCCCATGCACAGGTGCGCCATCAGGCCCCACAAGCAGGTGAGCCCCCCAGGCCCCGTGTGTGGGTGAGCCATCAAGGCCCCGCAAGCCATGCAGCAAGATGATGTAGCAGGAGAGTGACACAAGGGAGAGCCAAGACGAGATGCACCAAAAAACCAAGAACTAAGGTGGTGCAGGCAGTAGGACGCCTCTCTCCCACATCAGAGGTTCCAAGGATCGAATCCCAGTGAAGACAGAAGAAGGATGAGAAGAGAGGGTAGGAAATGGACACAGAGTTGCCTAGTGAATGGACACAGAAACAGAAAAACTGGGGGGTGGGGAGATGGGGATAAAAATGGATAAAAGTAAATAAATAAATAAATCCTTTTAGAAAAAGAAAAAGAAAAAAGCAAATTTGAGCGATTTTCTTATTTGAGTTCAAAATGTGTCGTAAAGCAGCAGAGACAACTGCAACATCAACAACGCATTTGCTCAGGAACTGCTAACGAACATACAGTGTAGTGGTGGTTCAGGGAATTTTGCAAAGGAGATGATAGCCTTGAAGATGAGGAGCATAGTGGCCGGCCATCGAAAGTTGACAACAACCAATTGAGGGCAATCATCAAAGCTGATCCTCTTATAACTACATGAGAAGTTGCCAAAGACCTCAACAGCGACCATTCTACAGATGTTCAGCATTTGAAGCAAATTGGAAAGATGAAAAAGCTCAATAAATGGGTGCCTCATGAGCTGACCAAAAATTTTAAAAAATTGTCGTTTTGAAGTGTCGTCTTCTCTTATTCTATGCAATAACAACAAACCATTTCTTATCGGATTGTGACATGTGATGAAAAGTGGATTTTATACAACAACCGGTGACAACCAGCTCAGTGGTTGGACCGAGATGAAGCTCCAAAGCACTTCCCAAAGCCAAACTTGCACCAAAGAATGGTCATGGTCACTGTTTGGTGGTCTGCTGCCGGTCTGATCCACCACTAGTTTTATGAATCCCAGAGAAACCATTACATCTGAGAAGTATGCTCAGCAAATTGATGAGATGCACTGAAAATTGTAACGCCTGCAGCTGGCATTGGTCAACAGAAAGGGCCCAATTCTTCTTCACAACAACGCCCGACTGCACATTGCACAACCAATGCTTCAAAAGTTGAACAAATTGGGTTATGAAGTTTTGCCTCATCCGCCATATTCACCTGACCTCTCGCTAAGTGACTACCACTTCTTTGAGCACCTCGACAACTTTTTGCAGGGAAAACGCTACCACAAGCAGAAAATGCTTTCCAAGAGTTCGTCGAATCCCTAAGAACAGATTTTTACGCTACAGGAATAAACAAACTTATTTCTCATTGGCGTGTTGATTGTAAATGGTTCCTATTTTGATTAATAATGATGTGTTTGAGCCTAGTTAAAATGATTTGAAATTCATGGTCCAAAACCACAATTACTTTTGCACCAACCTAATAGGAAACTCTCCTGATTATCAAGGGCAAAATTGTATGAAGAAGCATGGTATTCCTAGGAATTGCAGTGCCCAGTAGGCAAAGCAGATTGTGTCACATTTGAATATGTACTATGTATGGATGAAAGCAATCTGAGAGATGTGAATAGAAAAGATAATCAACTTAAAAGACTTGAAAGCTAAAATGGAACTACTTGAGAGTTATGTATGATCCACAAAGACAACTTACTGAAGATCCCTATTATGGGAATGAGTCTGACTTTGTGACTGTACCAGCAGCGTGTTAGGTGCTGTAAAGCATTTTTGGAGAACTCACAGTGACAGTGCATTGATTCACTGCTGAAGGCCAACAATGATTAACATCTTTACAGTGATGTTCTGTGGTTTTCAATTGATCACTGTGTTTCATAGCTCAAGGCCACAACTGTTTTGGGGTTACATTAAATGTTCTTAAACTAACTGGACCTCTTACCTTGCCCCAATTTACAAAAATAGTGGAACAAACAAAACATAATATTTTGTGTGCATTTTGTAACACAATAATTTCCTTCCAGTGTTTAACCTTCAGGTACTAATGCAATGACTGCTAGTTTTCTGATATACTTAATTATGATCCTAATAAACAAGAAAATAAAACATCACTTCAAAAGCCCAGGTCAAAATCTGAGCCCACTGAGACATTTAAAAATCTATTCTACTTCTTCAATAAGTTGAAATGGATAACTTGATGGACAAATATCCTCTATTCACCCATACTACCTCTCATCTTTTTACTCCAGGGCCTACTTATAGGAGTTCACAATCTTGATTAGAAAAGTAATCTAATTCACACACACCCATGTTGCACACTGATATGTTAAAAAGAGAGAAGACTGATTTATGGAATTAATCTTTAGCACCTTTGATCATTCTTAATTTTTGTTTATCTAGTTTATTTCATGAGAAAGTCATCTTATTTACTCTCATTTGGACAGCTTTGCCTCTGAAAATTTAATTATATCCAGAAAGGACACTGTATGCTATATACTGTGTGTTGACCACTGTGTCTGCTTTTATAAGCACATCTAACTCAAATGTTAAATATATACTGGCTTAGATGGGGAAAAATAGTTTTAAAAGCTGGAAAAAGAGAATTCTATTATTTTGAAGTCCTTAAATAATTAGATATTCAGTGTTCTTTCATCAGTGTTTTATTTATGGGAAAATACAAATAATTTCTATGTACTTTGAGCTAACTGTAATCTCAAATTATTTGGATATATATCAGAAAAGATTGTTTTCAAAATAAACTGGGGAGTATATTAAAAAAAAAAAAAAAAAAAAAACACATACAATAACTCCCACCCTATCTCCAAAATAAACCAACAATTGCTAATGAAAATCAGTTAAAAAGAAAGTTTAATGATTCTGTTTGATATGTCAATATGTAAAACTGCCCCCCCAAAAGTCAATGACTACAATATGTTCCTATCTTGACATATGCCTAGCCCATGCAGTTTCATTAAAAAATAATTTACCTTTATAAAATATTTCATGTAATACCTGTATTTCAGCTTGAAGTGTTTCCTCAAGATCAATTAGGTTTTTTTTTTTTTTTTTTTTAAAGATTTTATTTATTTATTCATTTATCCCCCCCTTGCTGCTTGTGCTTGCTGGGTCAGCTAACCACGCCATGCGGGCAGGCTTGCCTTCACCAGGAGGCCCCGGGAACCGAACCCGGGGCCTCCCATATGGTAAACGGGAGCCCTACTGATTGAGCCACAGCCGCTTCCCTCAATTAGGTTTTTTTCCTTGCCTCACAAGCACCTTGGCACTGGGCAGAGCCCCCATGTGGTTGTCTTGAAAGCTGTACAGTTGGCACACATTGCACTATAACTAGCTACTTACTAGTAGTGATAATCATGCACCATCCGAACAGTTTCATTATTTCTTCTGTCTGAAGTCTGTGTGTATGTTAAAGATTCTATTACATAAATGACAAGTACCATATGCATGCTCTCTGTGAGTGAGCACGGTCTAAGTGAAGAGGAGGCAACAGTTACAAAAAAGCTGAAGTCAGCAAGAAGACAACCATTTAAGAGAATTAATAAAAGGAAGCTGCTTTGCTTGTTGGATAGTGACACCTAAATAGTGATGTAACTGCATCCATTTTAATGAGATTTGATGCTGTTTTAATATAAAACAGATGTTAATTCTTAGAGATCAGAAATGTTTTTACATTTTTCTCCTGAAATGGATTATTATATTTTTTAACTTACAAGAGCTCATCTTATGATAGGTTTTACTGACAAATGCATATGCACATGCACCCCCTACTGCCCCCAAAACTCCCTTGTGTCCCTCACTTGTCAATCATTCCCATCCCCAGGCAACCACTGATCTGCTGTCACTATAAATTAATTTGTTTTTCCTAGAGTTTCATATAAAAGGAGTCATATAACACATAATCTTTTGTGTATGGCTTCTTTCACTTATCTTAATGTCTGTGATGGGCAGCAAACTTTTTCTGTCAAGGGTCAAATATTAAATATTTCAGTCTTTAAGGCCATATGCGGTCTCTCACTTTTTTTTTTTTTTTTTTTAAATTAAAACTCTTTGATAGGGGGGCGGATGTGGCTCAAATGGTTGGGCGTCTGTCTGCCATATGGAGGGACCTGGGTTCGATCCCCGGGACCTCCCGAAGGCACATGGGCTGCCAGGCTCTGTGTGCCGCTGAGCTGTCGGCCCTGAGAGCCATGCAGCAGGATGATGACGTAACAGGAGAGAGACAAGACGAGATGCTCCGAAAGCTCCAGAAGCCAGGAGCTGAGGTGGCGCAGGTGGCAGAATACCTCTTTCCTACATCGGAGGTCTCCAGGATCGAATCCTGGTGAAGACTGGAGGAGGAGGATGAGAAGAGATAGCAGGAAACAGACACAGAGAATTGCCCAGCGAATGGACACAAAAACAGCAAATGGGGAGGGGGGGGTTAAAATGGATAAAGTAAATAAATAAATCTTTAAAAAAATAATAATAATAAAATAAAATAAAACTCTTTGATATCACAAAAACTACTCTTAGCTTGACAGCTGTACTAAAAAACAATATGGTAGGGAGGCGGCTGTGGCTCAATCAGTGGGGCTCCCGTTTACCATGTGGGAGGCCCTGGGTTCGGTTCCCAGGGCCTCCTGGTGGGGGTGGGCCCGCCCGCACGGCGTGGTTGGCTGGCCCAGCGAGCGCGGGCAGCAGGGGGGTGATAAATGAATAAATAAATAAAATCTTAAAAAAAACAAAAAAAAAAACACACAAAAAAAACCAATATGGTAGATGTTCCAAATGCACTTAAAAAAATGTGTACTCTTGGTTATTAGGTGGAGAGCTCTATAAATGCAATTAGGGTGTTTAAGTGTTGTTTATGTTTTCTAGATTCCTATCAACTTTTTTGTCTACTTGCTCTACAAATACTGGGAAAGGAGTGTAGAAATCTCCAAAATAATTGTTGATTTGTCTATTTCTCCTTTCAGTCTGTCAGTTTTGGTTCATATTGAAGTTCTCTTTTGCATACACATTTAGGAATGATATGCCTTCTTGATGAACCAACCTCTTTATGATGAAATGCCCCTCTTTGTCTCTGGTAATTTGCCTTGTTCTGAAGTTTACTTTGTCGGATGTTAATATAGTCACAGCACCTTTGTTTTGACTAGCGTTTGTACAGTAACATTTTTTGATCCTTTTATCTTTAAACCTATTTGTGCATAACAGTTAGTGAGTTTCCTGTAAAGAGCATTTAATAGGGTTTTCAATTTTTGAGCCAGTCTAACAATACCTATTCATTTCAGTATTTAGATCATTATATTTAATGTACTTACTGATATTGTTGGGTTTAAATCTACCATCTCACTAATTATTTTCTATTTGTCCCATCTGTCCTTTGTTCCTTTTACTTCTTTTCCTGTTCTTCCAGAGTTAGTAGTTTTTACTATTCTATTTTATCTCCACTATTGATTTATTAATTAATACTCTTTGTATTTCCAAATGATTGCCCTAGGGTTTACTATGTGCATCTTTAAACTTAACATACTTTGCCTCCAAATACCATTATATCACTTCACATATAATGTATGCAGTTTACAAGAGTATATTCCCAACTCTCCCTGTCCCATCCTTTGTGCTATAGATGGTATACATTTTATTTCCACATGTTATAAATTCTATAATACACTTACTGTTTTTGCTTTAAACAGTCCATTATCTTTTAAAGAAATTAAGAGATGAGAAAGAAAATGTCTATTACATTTACCCATATATTTTTACTTCCAAAGCTCTACTTATTTCTTCGGGTAGAACAAAATTTCCCATACTTCTGCCTGAAGAACTTCCTTTAACATTTCTTGTAGTTCAGGTCTGCTGTCAATGCATTCTATGAGCTTTTGTTTGTTTGAAAGTATTTTCGGCTTCGATTTTAAAAAGGTATTTCTGCTGGGTCTAGGATTCTAGGGTTTGTAAACAGGTTTTTTTTTTCTTTCAGCACTTTGTAAAGTGCTTGCATAGTTTCTGATAAGAATTCTAATCATTCTTAATTTTGTTCCTTTTTTTTTTACTGGCTGCTTTTAAGATTTTCCTTAACCACTAGTTTTCAGCAATGTGACTTTGATGTGGTGTTCTTTCTGTTTATCCTGCTTGGAGCTGAGCTTCTTAAAAGAAAACTATAAACCCACAGAATCCTTATTAAGTACAGAAAATGTTCAGCTACTCTAATCTTCAGACATTTTTTTCTGTATTTCCTCTCTCTGGGACTCCCAATTATACATTTGCTAGACTGGCCCGATATTATACCAAAAGACATGAAGAACATATTTTTTTAATAAGTCTTTTCTTCTATGCTTCATTTTGGATCGTTTCTGTTGCTATATCTTTAAGTTCAATGATCTTTCTGTTTAATCTACTATTAATCCCATCTACTGAAATTTTCATTTGAGGTATTATCTTTAGATATTCCATTTGGTTTTTCTACATATCTTTCCATTTCTTACTTCATATGTTCATATTTTCCTTTACATTCTTGAGCATTTAAAGCGTAACTATAATAACTGTTTTAACATCCTTTTCCATTACCTTGTCACGTCTGGTTCTGTTTCCTTTAATTTTTCTTCTTGTTATGGGTCACTTTTTCCTGCTTTCTTGTTATGTCTAGTAATTTTTTATTGTTTGCCAGGTACTGTGATTTTTATATTGTTTAGTACTATTGTTTTTTAAATTTATGCTTAAAATAATTACAGAGACCACTGCAACTCTCCAAAAAGAGCAATGACTTGAGAGATAGGAGACTGTAACCTCTAATCCTTCCTCAGCCACTACCTTGCACAAGTCTCCTGCTCTAACAAAGTTATTAGAAAAAAGGATTTTTGTAGTCCATTTCAAAACTATTTTCAGAAATCCCGGCAAACAGTTTTCTTTCTTTTTTTTTTTTTTTTTAAGATTTTATTTATTCATTCATTCATCCCCCCCTTGCTGCCCGTGCTCACCGGGCCAGCCAACCACGCCGCGCAGGCGGGCCTGCCCCCACCAGGAGGCCCTGGGAACCAAACCCGGGGCCTCCCACATGGTAAACGGGAGCCCCACTGATTGAGCCACAGCCGCTTCCCAACAGTTTTCTTAATGTAGCCAAAAGACAGTTCTCACCAGCAAAAAATTTCTAAAGAAACTAATCTCACACTAACTTTCAGAACATGGCAGACTAAATTTAGCCCATGTAAAAGTACTCCTCTTAAATCTTACCCTTTCTCATTCAGTAGATTCTCCATTTCTGTAATGTAACACTCATCACAAATGGCAAGGTACTCCATCACCAGCTTTGCATCCTTCTTGTATGCTTTACCAATTGCTCCCTTACTGGGTTCGAACTGAACAACACTGACTGTTTTGTAGGAAGTAGTCAAGGAATAAAAAAACAAAAAAACAAAAAAACAGCATGAGAACAATCAATCAGCAACTTATAACAGCTGCCAGTTCTCTATTAATATCCAGATTCTGTTTATGCTGATTTCAAATGCAAGATGAAACAACTGTCTAAAAAAGTCAAACAAACTTCATTCAAAAATAAGTAAACACCATCAACAGAGACTTTTTCAAAGTAATAGTGAGATAAAAGGGAAACAATCTAATGAGAAATATCCAATCTACAGCGTAATAACCTCTGATAATTTATGCATTTCTAAATGTTCCAACACAATAGGATCTATTTCTGTCACTGGCCTAGCACACAATCAGCTCACTACCTCAGTGTTGGTAAAGGAAAGAAACTTCTATTCTCCTGATTTAAAAATCAAGTAAGCTAAATTATTATTTCACCTAACATAAAATGATACTTCTCTTTTAACAAAAAAAGTATTTACCAGGTACCCTTTACTTAAAGCGCATGTAGGTAGGCATAGGTGTGGAATAAGGCATTTCAGAAATGGCTGAGGAAAACTGGTCAACACCTCGAAAGACATTCAGAGCATTTTTCTGAATATGCTTCTTGTTCTCTTTACTTATAATCTGGGTCCTATACTGAGTGGCTATATGTCAGATTATAAGTAAAGAGAACAGGTAAGGACAACTGTGTGTAAAGTAAGAAGTTTAAACAAGTGTTAGTACAATAACCAAAGCATCTCAGTTTATCAATAGCACAATGTATAGACTTGGGCTTATACATTACCAAGATGTTAAAACACGATCTGAGTTTTTAGAATAACTGGAAAGGATATGGGTTCTTTCAGAGGTTTCTCAGCTACAAGTGGAACTTTGGTGGCTCGCGCATGACAGGAAAGGTCGTAACAGGAACGGTCAGCACATCCAACAATCTCAATCCAGCCCTAAAAAGACAATATCAGTAAAAACATTTGTCACTTACATTGGGTGCATTAACAAATGCAGGCAGACTGTGCTAAGCCTTTCATATATTCAAGGATAATTCAATTATAGAATCCCCACTCATTTTTTTTGGTGTTTGAAACAAGAATAGTTTCATAAGCCAGGCAGCTAAGAAGCCTATAAAATGAAATTCATATATGTACACAAAGTAGTCTTCTTATTTTCTGGTAAGATTTACTTTGCCATTGTGAATGTGGGATAAATTAATATAGGATTCAATTATGGTAATAAAATGTGAACCTAGATGAAACCTGGAGATTTGGTTCAAATTTGTGAGCAGGGTTCAAAATGAATTTGGCAGAAACCCGTGCACTCTTTGGATAAAATGCCTACTATTTTCACAACCTGGCACCAGATGGCTGTACTAAACACATCTCAGCTGGTCATGAACATGGGCATTTGTGCTCAATTCAGTTTCATTGGTGAACAAAGGAAAACTCGGTAGGGAGCAGGTGAAGTTTAGATCACAGAATAAAATTGTATTACAAGGTTACTATTGCCTTGGTGCCAGGTTCCATTTCATCTAATACCTACAATCTTTTTCAAAAGCAAACCTCAAGTTGTTTTCAAAGACCTGTTATTTGAATAAGAACAAAAGAGGTAAAAAAGAAAGGCTTATCTTAGTAGGTATCTAGTCAGACCTTTTCATTAACATTTATTTTGCCTTTGATCCAAATAGTTTAGGAAAATTCAACCATCACAACTACTGTTTTCCAAGTAAATGTTACCACTTGGGACAACTGGGAGAAAGAGGGCAAATATAAAACTCATTTTAAAAAAGGAATTAAAATGGATGGATGGATAGATAGGTAGATGGGTAGGTAGAATAATAGGGCAAATTCGGCAAAATATTAAAATTGGTGAATCTGGGTATCTGGGGGGATAATGGGTAGGAGTATGTTGGAGTTCATGGAGTTCACTGTATGGGGTTTGTATTATTTTTATAAGTGTCCTGTAAGTTTGTAAGTAGTTCAAAATAAAAAGTTTTTTAAAAAATAAGTGAAATTATATAACGTGCCTGAGAATGATAAGCAACAACCCAGGGATAGTAGTTAAGTCTCAGGTGGGGGAGAGGAAAGGGTATGGCCTTGGCTTTATCAGTAACTTTTATTAAAAAATAAAATATGAAACACATTAAAAGAAATTATTAAAAGTCTTTAGAGGAGTTGCTCCCATCTCCTTAAAAGTTTCTGCTGTTTGGAGCTCCTGGTTTTGATTAATCCTGTCTGCCAATGCCCTTCACAACATGTTGTAGCCTAATCTCAATGCTAGGCCCATATTTTCTGACCCCCAACCCTGTAAGGTTTAGCCACAGCTCACAGTGGCACTCAGATCAAGGCACGTAGTAGGGTGCATTAAAGCAGCATAGCGTAATGGTTAAGATGGGCCTGGAGTAGGACAGCCTGGGTTCACGTTCCAGCTCCACCACTTACTACTCGCTATGAGACTCGAGCAAATTACTTAACTTCTCAGCACCTCAGTTTCTTCACTTGTAAAATGGGGATATAGCACCTATGAACAGGGTTATTGTGAGGATTACAAAAGATAATACATGTAAAACACTTAGAAGGGTACCCATCTCCTAACAATCATGAATGCTGAGAGAACAAACAAGCGAAATAAAGGAAAGATAATCCAGGCCAGATTTAGAACCTAAAGTAAGAGAGCAAGAAACTACATCTGATTTAACCCAAAATTATTATCAGAGCAAACTAAGGGACAGGAACTGGAATGGAAGAAAAAGAAAAGAACTAATTTTTTCTCACACAAAACTAAAATAAAAATATTTTATTAGTTTGATCTGAATACAAAACAAAATTCTAGAAAATCCAAAAAATTTAAGAAATTAATGTTCACCCATATAATTATCATCATCATTTTGGCACATGTCAAGCAAGTTTGTTAAGAAAACAAAATGATAAGAAAAACCTAATAGATTACAGTAATTCTTTACTAATTCCACAAAGATGAAAGAACGTATTAAAAACAACAACCACTACAACTACTACCAACCACGCATATCATTATACATTTACGGCCACATGGATGTTTGTAATGCATGTCTGTAATGCACAGAAAAGTCAACTAGAACAGGAGTTGCCAAAACAAGGTCCATGGTCTTCTATGGTCTGTTCCTGAAGAGTCAGCAAGCTAAGAATGGTTTTTGCATTTTTAAAATGTTATTTAAAAAACACACAAAAAACAGAAGATATGTGACAGAAACCATATGTGGCTCACAGAGCCTAAAACATTTACTATTTGCCGCTTCACAGAAAATGCTTGTCAAATCCTGATCTAGAAGAGTCTTCTGGGGAGAGACATGCAATTGGAAGTTTTACTTTCTACATAATATTCTTCCAAACTTTTTGTTCCTTTTATTTTACAAAAAGGAATCATTACTTTTTAAAATGACTAGCTTTAATTCTTAATTTTAAAAACTTGATTCCATTAAAAGCAAGTCAATTAAAAAAGTAAAGTCTTAGTGGTACCAAAGGCAATGAGAACAATGACCCTGGGCTAGAGGCTCTTTCCATATGAGTAACAAAGCCTTGCTAGCACCCAATAAGGGAGATGCCAAATGGCTCCCAGCTACTTTGTTTTGGATGCCATCTTGTCCCCACTGCCATCAACACAGAAAGCAACTCCTATATTCAAATGCCTTTCAATCCTGAGCTTCGGTACTGATGTTATGTTTGGCGGGGCAGAAGGGTAGAATGGGGAGGTAACCTGGAGGTTACCTATGAATTTTCATAAAATGGGTAGGATTTGAGTAAAGAAAATTTGATCTCTCTTAATTAAGAGATCAGAACCCTACTAGTTGATCTGAAAAATCTACCAAATAGCTCTCTAAGCTAAGAGCACTGACTTTCTTTACTTAACCCCACGACCATTTTTAATGTTTGCTGGGGCCTTGTCAGGTGAAGCCACCCTGTCTTAACTCTAGCAATAATGCTGCCCACCCCAGGAACTTACGTATCGGCACTGCCCCAAAAGTTACCTTCTCTCTCTCCCTGAAAAAGGTGTGCAAGTCTAAAAAGGGCCCCTGGAACACAAAGAAGAGCCTCTCCTTATAAGAAGGTAAGTGACAATGGCCTTTTCTGTCTTGATCAGGAAAAGACTTTTTGTTCTACTCTGACAAAGAATATACAAAAAGGCAATTCTGATATCCATGCTTCTAAATTAACAATGTGAAAATCACATAGTAAAAACCATTCCACTCTACTTACATAGGATGTTTTGGACTCAGCATCCCAACAGTCACAGGCATAATGGGCCATCTCGTTCTCCATGTGCTGTCGGAAGCGGAGTTTATCTGGAGATACTCCAACCTTCGTGAGGTAGAGGTAGATGCGGCCAATGAAATACCCTAATACTGAGTTATTAATCACACCCTAAAAAAATAAAATAAAATAAAAAATAAAAATAAATAAATAAATAGCATAGAGGAAGGAGGAAAAATGCACAAATACTTTTGAAGGCCAAGGCATCATTGCCACAGTTATTAATAATCTACTGCAAAATATTTGAACTACAAGGTAAACTCATTTACCCAGCTTTCAAAACAATTTCAAGTATCTGGAATGTGAGAATGTGATCTTGGCTATTTTTAAAGGGGTCAATGTCAAGTTAACAGGCTGATAATGATGGAGTTATTTGAAATCTTTCCCTGTACTTCACAGGGTCAGTAAAAATTCAGCAAAATTCCTCATATCTTTTAAATCTATAACATGAAAAATGATATTCATAATAATGGCCCTAAGGAATGGCAATGATATTCCCTTCTCAATTAACAAAAGTAATAAGATGTGCTAAGGGGATTTTAATGTATTCTTACTCACTTAAAAATTTGTAAACCCCATGCAGTATATGTAATCTTACAATCTTGGTAATGGAAGTATCTTAGAAATCATCTAGCCCCATCTCCTATCCACTGCAAGGGTTTCTCTGAGATATGGCTGAGAAGTCATCACCCAGGCTCTACATGAATATTTTCAGGGGCAGAAAGCTCATTGCTTCCCAGGGCCACCCATTCCACTACCGGGCAGCAGCTACAGTTGGAAAGTTTTTACTTACTCATCTTTCCAGGTAAATATTTAGAGAAATTCTCCTATATGCAAGGCTTTATCCCAATACTATGGGCAATACAGAAGAGTTTTAAATTCACAGGGCTTGATTTCTGTGTGTCAAATTCTGTCTCCCCAAAAGTATTACATATTAAAATTCAGATTGGTGAGGCACAAATCAGAGATCTTTTTTTCCAAGTGCTCTGATAAACATTTTTTTTCATGTTAGCCCCCAAAGTCCACAAATTGGCATATTCAGATGATTTCCTCTCACTATAATAAATAAATGTAAAAGGTATAAATACTGTATAAGAAATAAAATGGCTGCTAAAATAAAAGATTTTATCATCCAGTAAGCAGAATTTGCTAAGTGCTGCAAACTCTGAAGAGGTACAATCTAAATTAAATTACTTAAGACTTTTTTACCTGTTCAACAGCATCTCCTAGGCGCATTTTCTGAGCAGACTGTCCGCTGACCTGGGCTTTTGCTGAATACAAATAAAGGTGGAGGTCTGCCACATTTTGGAACTTGGGATGGTCTTTCTCATTGGGATCTACAAAGTGCTCAATTTCTGCCATTGTGAACTCTCTGAAAGCAAAAACATGAGGGATAAAAATTGCATGACATAATATTTTAAAAAACCAATAAACAAGACCCCTATATTCAACTGCATACTACACTGACAAAGGCCCTACACTACAGGAGTCGCTTATTACTAAACAGAAAATTGGTGTCCTAAAGGAATGGCCAAAAAAAAACAAAACCCAAAATTTTGGATTTAGGTTTTTCTGGATGGTTGTTTAAAGCATATTAATGAAAACTTTATTATTCACTACTTAAAATAAACTCATCCCTGTCTCAAAAATTTTCTTCCCTCTAGCCAAAATCATAAAAGACTACTTTTAACAGATAATTTTTTAAAAAGATTATTATAATTCTAAAAATTATGAACTCTTAAGCAAATGTCACACAAAAAAGAAATGAGATATTGAATAGTGACTTCTAAATAAAACGGTTTTCTTTAAAGCATTAGCAAGTCTTTATAAATATAAACCAAATGAAGCTCCTGACATTGACATATTTACTTTTTATAAAATAGGAAATTAAAAGTGAATTAAAAGTGTTCTGCTTTAATTTCTTTCTTTCTTTCTTTCTTTTTTTTTTATTGCTCTGAACAAGTAAATGGCTGATAATGGCACCAGACAGCTGGTTTCTTTAGAGTAAGAGCTTTTTAAATAAAGTGTTATTCAAGAATGGCAGAGGACATGAGGCATGAACTGAACAAGCTAACATCAAGCTAACTGAATGATGAGAAAATAAATATGCACATAGTAATAATTTCCAAAGAGATTTCTCTGAAAGGCAATTTAGTAGCTATTGAGGAGAAAAGTGTTTTAAAATTGATTTTGTGAGTCAAAATCAAATTTCTCTTCTTAAAAAAAAAAAAAAAACCCACACATTCACACTTGGAAGATTATCTCAGATGTTTTAGAAGTAATGTAAAATTGCTTAAGTGAGTCCTAAAAACAGGAAATGCATTGCAAAAGAGCTTTGACTTGTAAACTTTATTCTTTAATGGAATCTATTTGGTTCTGCCACACCGATGTCTTAATCATCATTCAACAACTACCAAACATGTGTGCATAGAAATGCAAGAGAGACAAACAAACATGGTATTTGCTCTCACATACCTTGTAAATGTTCTGAGAGCAGCAGACTATCTAAAATGCAGAGCAGATGAAAACAAGTACTCTAACCCAGAATCCCAAAAGAAGCTGCTACCAACGTCTTCCCATTTGTTTGTCAAGTAATCCTAGCTAACAGGACATGGGGATCAACAGTGATTTGACCAGTTCTGCCTCTTGTCTTTGAGTTCAAAGACCATACTTGGAACTGTGGGAAACTGAAATACACATAGGAAGACAGAACGAGCCAATCAATATAAAATAAAAATCATCATATGAACAATCTAATACCCCCAACTGAAACAAAAGGAATTATAGCTATGCAAGGACTGATGACCTGACAATTTTAGGTCATCAAGAAGAAATCATAACAATAAACAAACAAATCCTAGTCCTACCATACAATAAAAATCATGGGGATGTTTACTCATGCAGTAAGAGTAGACTTCTGGTCAGGAACTTACAGAGGCACATAACAAAATCAGCCAAAATCCAAATCAGTCAGAAATCAGATTCAAATCTGACATGTTTTCCACTGTCAAAATACCTGGTTCAAGTTTCTGGCTGCCTCTTCTTTCTACTTAAAAGCTCAGTGGGGTCCTTGCCAACCCTTTCTCTAAGCTGTGTAAGCTTTCCTCCATGAAGCCTGAAAGCACCATAGGCCTCAAGATACAATATGGCCAGAATGATGGCATTTCTTCACAGGGGGCATCACAGGGACTAACAAGATCAGGCAGGTGCTTTGGGTGCTCTGATCTAGTCAGTGGCTGGGATATGCTCTGAATGAAGCCTGGAATTATAGAAAGTTAGAAGGGAGGCAAGGAAATGAGTGGGGTGGGGGGAGGGGCGGCTGGGGAAAACACTTTGGGACCTAAGAAGGTTAAGGTTGGCAACATATCCTATTTCTTTTTTTTTTTTTTTAAGATTTTTATTTATTTATTCATTTATCCCCCCTTGCTGCTTGTGCTCGTTGGGTCAGCTAACCACGCCGTGTGGGCGGGCTTGCCTTCACCAGGAGGCCCCAGGAACCGAACCTGGGGCCTCCCATATGGTAAACAGGAGCCCTACTGATTGAGCCACAGCCGCTTCCCAACATATCCTATTTCTTATGTGGAATTTATTACTCTAAGAGATATTATTAAGAAAAAAATTTATAGAATTCACAAGAAGCCTAGTCCTAAACAACTAAGTCATATTAAGTTTCTAAAGAAAAGTGGAACCAAATAGCACGAGTACTCCTTCGCCTACATTCCTGGATACATCTGACAAAGGCAGTGTTAAAAGAAATAAGACGAAATAGAGTTACTAAGGCTAAGAGATTTAAAATAGAGCCAGGAGGTCATTCTGGAGGTTGCTCTTATGCAAGCCTCAGCCAGATATCACAAACTGCCAAAGCAGGCAAAGTCACAAACAATGTTCCTCAAAACCCTAAGGACATCTGGACACCATAAACAGATGGCAAGATAAAGAACTCAGTGAACTATTAACCTGAAGGACATTTGGAGTAGCCCCCAAATGTCCACCAACCACAAAGAACTTATCTCATCTTCTTCTTTTCCTTTAAAAACACTTGCCTGGAAATGCCAAGATGAGCGCATCTGGGTTGCTACCTGAATCTGTGCTTCCCAAACTGCAATTCTAAGACCCCAAACAAAGGCCTTTGTCATCTTGCAGTTTAATTTGTTTTCAATTGTCTGCAAGTTATTAGAAAAGAGGCAACTGAGCGCCTGAATTGTAGTAGATGAGGGTAAGCGTACTAGCTGGCCTTTCTGTCATATTGGCCCCCCCAAATACCCGGAGGTTGTATCCAGAACACCAGTTGGTTACTGTATTTCCCCCATCCCACCCCAGCAATGCTGTCTGCCCTGGACACCTAGAATGATCCTCTTGTTATAACCATCCCTCCATCTGCACCCACCCTACACTGATATACATCGCTATGCCCAGAAACTGCCCTGGTTTAGGCAATCAAGATCTTACCATCCTCAAAATAAATGATGAACAAGGGAGAAAGCTAATTTTGGTGCAGGTGAGAAACTTAAGCTATTCTTAACCCTCTATTCTTTTCCTTCAAATTCATTTCCGTCACTCAAAACTGCCTATAATCCCAGAGATTACATTTGGAAATTATGATAAGTAAAGCATAATCCTTTCACGATAAAGCAGATTTGTTTCAAAACAGTGAGCTTTCATTTCCCACTGAATGCCAAGGTCATTCACATTAGCAGAAGAGTAATACAGGCAGTACCTGACTCTGATTAGTCCGGATCGAGGGGAGATCTCATTTCTAAAAGAATTTCCAATCTGGGCAGCAGCAAAAGGCAACTTTCCTTGGTTAAATTCCAAAAGTCGTTTGAAATTCAGGAAAATCCCCTGTGCAGTTTCGGGCCTCAAGTACCTATAGATTAAAGTACAACAGTCTGTTATGAAGAAAGAAATTGTGTTTTCCAACAAATCTGAATTCTAGATATAAGTTTTAAAAGTCCTATATATACCATTTTCACAAAAATTTATATAGGATTTAAAATGAAGTTTTAGAAATTGGCATTTTCCTTGGTAGCAAACGTTCTCACAACAAATATATATATAAACATATGGAAGTATTGGAAAATGTCTTAGGTAATTGGTATGGTAATGACATTGGTTAGAAATGTCATTGTATTTTATCACTCCAGAGCGTCAGAATACCTCCTCTTTCATAGCATCTCTAAAACTTTTGAGGTCATCCTGTCTAATCATTTACATGGAGGCAGGTGACAAGTTAAGATACTACTGAAAATAAAGCTCATTGCTAAGTATACTTCTGTTAACCCACATATTAAAACATGACTTTGGTGCTAAAGAGAAGCCAGTATGGGCTAACATTTAACATCAGAGCTCTAATTGTTTTCATTTTTGTGGTTCTTTCCAGATTTCACTCAACTATAAGTATAGCTATAGTTTATATACATAATTATAAGTAGTGCATATAAAACTATATATTTCTCCTTCCACTTTTCCATTTTCTGAATCATAAAAATTTCTCATATTTAATAGCTGCACAGTATTTTACTATAATTAACTTAACCATCCTCAAATTACTGATAAGTTTTTTCTACTTTTAATTTATATATATATTATAAATATGACTTCTTTTCCTTTCAAATTATTTCCTTAGATAAATTCCTAGGAGTGGGATGACTCCAAAAAAGGGTCAGAGGTTATGGTTATCTTTATGACTCTTTGTATGTGTTGCCCAATGAAAGACTTATCTTTAGCCTCTTTACACAAAATATTCCAAATCAACCTGGTGTCTGAAAATAATTCTAGTAACACGGCCTGTCACAATTAATTGTTACTATTCTTTAGTTTCTACTTCAAAACCAAGATCTAGCTTCCTCTAGCAAAAGCCTACCTTCTTTTACCTTAAAACAAGACCATAGAAAATACCTGAAGCTAAGAAATGGAATGCTCTGGCTAAATTTAAAAGTGGATAAGGGGGGGGGTGGATGTGGCTCAAATGGTTGGGCGTCCGTCTCCCATAGGGAGGGACCTGGGTTCAATCCCCGGGACCTCCCAGTAAAATAAAGAAAAAATATAGAAGGTGTGCAGGCCGCCAGGCCCCGCAAGCCACACAGCAAGATGATGACATAACAGGAGAGTGACACAAAGGACAGCCAAGATGAGATGCACTGAGAAACCAGTAACTAAGGTGGCACAGGTGGTAGAACGCCTCTCTCCCACATCGGAGGTTCCCAGGATCGAATCCCGTTGAAGACAAGAGGAGAAGGATGAGAAGAGAGGAAACAGACATAGAGAATTGCCCAGCTAATGGACACAAAAACAGCGAAAACGGAGGGGTGTGTGTATGTTAAAAATGGATGAAAGTAAATAGATAAATAAATCTTAAAAGAAAAAAAAGTGGATAAGAAATCTGGAGATGTAGGTTCCAGTTCTGGATTATCATGTAAACTGTCCAGATTTTCTTTACTCCATTTATAAAAATCACATCTTTCTAGATAATAGGCTAGACCTACACTGCCCAATATGGTAGGCCACTGGCTGCATGCCTTACATTTAAATCAAAATTAAGTAAATTTTAAATTCAGTTTCTCAAAAGCAGTAGCCTCATTTCAAGTATTCAACAGCCACATGCAGCCAGCAGCTACCACATTGGACAGCACAGATTATAGAACATTTCTATCCTTGCAGAGAGTTCTATAGGACACAGCTGTGCTAGACTAAATGGTTTCTAGGGAAGCGGCTGTGGCTCAATCAGTAGGGCTCCCGTTTACCATATGGGAGGCCCCGGGTTCGGTTCCCGGGGCCTCCTGGTGAGGGCAAGCCCACCCGCACGGCATGGTTAGCTGACCCAGCGAGCACAAGCAGCAAGGGGAGGATAAATGAATAAATGAATAAAATTTAAAAAAATAAAATAAATAAATAAATGGTTTCTAAAGTCTCCTTCAGCAATAAGCTCAATGATTTTCAAAATCATTCAACTGCCCAATGCAGCTGTAACTAGAAGATACAATGAACATAAGCTTATGATTTATATTATGGAAGAAAAAAAGCGTCAACACTATATTCAAAAATAGAAGAAATACAATCCAAGAATATACGTGTCATTATTTCTTCTTAATATATTTATTTGGACTTTCTGTATACTGTTTTTCAGTATCTTTCCTTCAGAGCATTGCTATTTACCTTTTGTTACAAGCAAAACTTTGTGACATAAATAGATTAACATCAGATGACACATACCCAGGCATGTTTCCTCCAGGCCCAATGAAGGTCTTAAACATTAAGTTAAAAGATACTGGTGGGGACAGATCATTTCCCGTAATAGGAGATTTTACATTGTAGTTCACAAAAAGATCTGCAAGTTCTTGTTGTCCATAGTTATCGAGCTAAAGAATATGTCAAGAAAATAATTAGTATAAAAGATAGAGAGAAAACAAGGTATAAGATAAAGCATGATAAACAGTCATCCATCTAGTGTTAAAACCCACATAATAATTAAATGTATATGTTAAGCCTTTTAGGCTCAAGCTCAATTTACAAAATTCAACAAAACAAGCAAGCATGCATTAATTCTTAGCTATTTTGCTATAGCAATTTCTATAGAATTTCTAGAGGGCATTTAAAAATGTTGTACTTAATACTATTACGCAGCAGGGTAGGATCAAGAGGAAACTGTTCCAGTGACCTCCAAGATAATAATAGCATAAATATAAGCTGGTCTCCCTACTTGAGGAAAAAGGTAAAGAGCCTGAAGAACATCTCTATGTTTTCCAGGTAATTCAAGAATATATAATGCTTTTCAATAGAAAGTATAACAAAAAAGGAAGTTAAGAAGAAAGATTCCGAGGTTTCAGAGAGGAATCAAATTCCTATGGAGGGGAATTTGTCAATATCTAACGAAATGACATTTGCATTTATCTTTTGACCCAGCAATCCCACTTCTAGGAATCTATCCCAAAGATACAATAGCAAAAATATGAAAAGGTGGAAGCACATGGCTATTTACTATAGCACTATTGGAATGGCAAAGACTGGAAATAACCCAAATAACCCAAGTATCATTCAAGAGATGCCTGGACAATTAAACAGCTATAAAATGGAATGAAATATATCTTTATATACTACTATGGAGCAATTGCTAGGATTTTTGTGTGTGTATGTGAAAAAAGCACAGTGGAAAATTGTGTAAGGCATGCTATCATTTACCTAGAAGGGAGGGAGGCGTATAAATATCGATATGCTTTTGCTTCTATTCTGTAAAATTTTTTAAATAAAAAAAGTAAGTTATATTTAAGTTAAAAATTTGTTACCTATGGAGTAGGAAGGGAATAGGTAAAGGGAAAGCTAGACTTATTTCAAAAAATGAAATACTAAAGATTGAAACTAAAGTAAAATACATGAACTATCTGAATATCCAGCTGGTGATTTAACAACATGGAAAGAATGACTCCAAGTGACCTTAAAATGCAGTTATTAGATTGCACGTTGCTGGTGTATCCCTAAGGAAAACAACACAAAAAAATTGTGTAACTATTTTCAATATTCATATTATTGGTATTGTTATTCTGTAATGTGTACACTGTGGGATAGAATAGATCAATAATTATGCACTTGGTGTGTTAAGAACTGGGATTTTTTGTGTGGGTAAAAGTGATACAAATTTAAGATTAATACAATAAAGTAAAAACCCCATAGACTTAGCTTTAAGTATCAATATTTTACCTTTTAAAAAAATACCAATTTCCCAGCTCCTCCACTGAAGAGGCCTGGACCCAATGACCAATAACCATTCCTACTGCTGAGTACCAGAGCTCCTTGGATAAATGGCTGCCTCCAGGTCTGGGACAGGAAATGTACAATACCTTGTCATACCATAATGCAAGGAAGTTATGAAAGACTACCAGGGCTCAGTCAAGAGGACTCAATAGCCGATTCCTGGTAGCCAAAGAGTGGACAACTGGATTGTTGGTAAGGAAATAATAAACTACAATTGACTAAAAAATATCAAATGTTTTAATCCATAAATTCATAACAGCACAGAGGGAGGAAGAGGCAGGCAGGAACGCATTGTAAACTTTTGAAGATGCTAGAGAACCAACTAATTGGAAACAGTTTTTAAAAAGCGAGAGGGGGTAAACAAACACTGCCTCAGAAAAACCAAATAGCTGATGAAATATTCCAGCTAATAAATAAAGAAGAGATAAGAGAATGAGAAAATCAACATTTTGAAACCCCTAATCAATTAACGGAGCTACAATGATCATCAGTGGCTCTAAATCACAAGAGAGATAACCAGGCATTATGTTACCTCCTAACAGAAGTACGTAACACGACTTACAATGTGTCTTGCCAAAAATATCTGATCAAGCTTCTATATCTATCAATTTACAGGAAATATACAAACAGAGGAACATGTTAAACAACACCACAATAACACAATCAACCAAATCCAAACTGCAGAAAACAATGAAGAACAAATGTCTAAGCTCTTTAAAAAAAACACTTTAAGATGAAAATGAAGGGGAAAATAGACAAAGGAAGAACCAATAGATTGAAAGAGATTTAAGAAACATTTCAAGCAATCACAAAGTATGGACTTTATCTGGATCCAGACTAAAATACTATCTGAACATCTGATGATGTTAAAACTGTTAATATTTACCAAGGTAAAGTGTTGAGGTTCTCTTTAAAGGATTCTTATCTTTTAAAGATACATAATGAAATATTTGCAGATGTAACAAAATGATGTTTGAGACTTGCTTTAAAAAAAAATTTCAGGAGTGAGGTCAGGGAAGCAAATGGGGGCTAAATTACACAAAACTGGCTATGATTTGATAACACTAAAGCAGGGCAATGGGTATGTAGGCATTCATTATACTATTATGGATTTTCCATAATAAAAAGTTTTAAAAAATTGTACATGCAGAGATTTATCAGCAAAAATGGACAGAAGACAAGAGAAATAATTCTGTGCTTCTGAATCCACATAACAGGAGTAAAGCTCTTCCTACTCTGGGGGATGATTCAGAGCCTTTCAGAGAAGCTATGCGCATCACGCTTCTTAAAGCTGAAAGGAGTCACAGGCACTAACAGGTACAGAACATGCTATTATGTGGTCAAGCAACAGATGGGCCTTTCACCATTGATTCCATGAGGACCATTTCTGAGTATACTAAACCATTTCCCATGGGTCCGTCACTTTCCATTGAGGAATACACTGACAGCTGTATATAGATATGCTATGGCAAATAAGAAAACACACCATCCTCGTAGAATGGATCCGAGAAGGAACAGAAAGACAGTGCTCAAACTATAAATTATGAGTTATCAAATCATAACTCATGCTCCTGATTCTGAAAATTTACTTGGAAATGAAAGGGATTTTAAGATCAAAGACAAACATACAAAACCTTAGAATGTGTCTCTCTAGTTAATCTGAAATTCCAGATGGGAAACAGAAGAATTCAAGAGATAGAGGCAATTTTCATTTCTTTTTTCTAATAAAGGTCATTCTGCCCTTGGAAAAGTAAGGAAATGAGAAACAAATGTGAGGCTATAACAAGAAATGATTTTCTAAACCACGAGTAACAATACTAAAGCAATGAGCTTCAAGCAAGTGATCAAATATGCTTCACAAGGACCAAAATAAATTGCCAGATGACTCAACAGTCAGATTAAGAAGGTTTTATTTAAATGAGGAAAGAAAAATTCTTAGCTAATGCCAGAAAACTAGATACCATAGAGAAGAGTTAGCATGTTAAAATGAATTAGAATAGTGAAAAAGTTTCCAGTAATTCTCATGAGAAAAAAGCAAAGAGGCAGGGAGGGAGGCCTACATTCAGCCTCAAATATTTATATATCAATGTAGAGAAAATAGGCTAAAAAATGGTACTGGGAATTTTTACCAAAGGAAATAAATAAAACTTAAGAGGTGTGCCTTGGTGGACCTCATAACTAAACATGGTGTTGGAAAAATATACTTTACTTAAAGCAGCTGATTTATAAGGTGAGAAATCAGCTATATATGTGGACAAGAGCATTTTCCTGGAGAAAAGATGTGTAGTGTTCATTAAATTCTCAAAGTGGTCTGTGATAAAAAAATTAAAAAAAACTACTTGTGATAGAGGTACGCCTGCACTTGATAAAAGGTTAAAAATAGACTGTATCTTTTGTTTACTTTAAAATTTGTAGCTTAAGTAAAAAATATAAAAATTTTAGGTCTACAGAGAAACTGGGAAAAGCTGGGGTAGAAAAGTAGGACCTGTCCATCAGGTTCTAAGAATAATAGCAGGTAGTCAGGGATAGCCCAACCAGAGGTAGATCAGGTGGCTGATGAGACAGCATCCATAAAGCTATCTGTCCCCAAATCACCAAAAACACTGAACACTACTCACCATTAGCCACTCTTCTGGTTTAAGCTAAGAAATAGAGAAAACTGAAGTTTCCAAGGAGAGAGAACAAATTTAATGCCTATTTACGGTGACTTGTTAGTTGAAACAAATGGTTAGCCACCAACAGTAGAGAGAAGGAAATAAAAATGCAAAAAAGAGGAGCTAAGAAACAGAAGGTCAGCGATGCTTTTTTACAATTGCAGCCAGGGTCAGCACAATCTAGAATTCAATAGTATCAAACACTGAAAGATAGAGAGTGCTTACCTAGATTACTGTTATAATGTCTCTAAAGCACTCACCTGGGCCAAAACACTTTCCATCTCTGATTTCTTCTCAGCAGAATACTTCTTATCAGACATTAATTTCTGTAAATAAGCTACAAGAATGGTGTTGGTACATGTCAACTTCAATCAACAGGAAAAAAGGATAATGCACTTTTGAGTTCAATGCTGGACAGGTTAAATAAACAAAAACCAAATCCAAGAATAACACTCAATTTTTATGAATCCCTCAGTTGATTTTACAGGGTCATGATAGTATATTGGTTTTTGTTTTGTTTTGTTTTGTTTTTGATGGCTTGGAATTCCTAATTATCTATACTTAACTCTTTAAAAAAATAAGTAACTTGCTATGTACTCTTAAGATTTGTGTATTTTACTGTTTGCAGATTATGTCTCAATGAAAAAAGTGGAAAAATTAGGGAGAAAAGTTTAATATAACACCTTTGTTCTGCTCAATCCCACTTAAAAGATATTCATTCATCTGACACGAAGAACTATACCTTTTAATAGATGGTCAGCACGAAAACATTCTCCATTTTTCACGTCTTTCACCATGAAGTCAGCAAATTTGTCTACGTGGCCAGAGGTCCTAAGTTAACAAATGCCAAGCCAACTTATCATTCCCATACAAATCAATACATAGATTTTACCTTATAAGACAATCCCTTTCTATGTTTATCCATAGTTTATATGTACATATCTGAAAACGGAAGCTCCCATATCTATAAAAGTGATGGATCCATGGAAGATGATAACATATGCCAGAGAAAGCTCTTCCTAAAGGCTTTGTCTACCCTCTCTCCAAGTTCTTCCTTGCCAGAAGAAAAAAGGTATTAACAGGTTACACTTTTCACAGACTGTCACAGAGTTTACTATTTTGCAGGATCAATTAATCTAAGGCTATGCCATTATTATGTCTAAACAAAGACCAAAACCTTTGGGACTATGACTAGCCAAGAATTCGGAATAGCTCAATATAGACAACTGACCCTAAAGGAAAGTTTTCTGCTCCTGAAACTTGTATGGACATTGGTATTATCTCTACACAGTTCTTACTAGGGGATCATGTAGCTAAAGAACAGATAGTCCTGATTTTTTACATCCATCAGAAGGAATTCTTCGTCTTCAAATTAAGAGAGAGCCGAAAGGAAGCAGGTAGTGAAAATTAGCTCTTTATCAGGCATCACTAAGTAAGTAAAGTGATGAGATATAAAATGGTAAGAATTCTTCTTTCATGGCTTTTTATTCACTCCATGAAATCCTGCTCTACTTTCAACAATGCTGGTAGGAATACTCTAAGTTTCTGCACTGAAATTTCAATACAAATAGTAGTGTTTGAAAATATTCTCACACCTTTACTTAAAATTTCTAAGAAATTCTAAGGAAATAATCAGGGATCTACACAAAAATTCATCTATAAGGATGTTCGGCACGACTGAAATCATTTAAACATCTACAATATTATATTAGCTAAATGTATTATGGCACATCTGTAAAACAGAGTACTACTCTGTCATTAAATAAAAATGCTTTAGAAGAATATACCAAGTGTACGCTATGGACCATAGTTAGTGGTAATAGTCTGATCATGTTCTTTCATAATCTATAACAAATGTCCCACAAAAATATAAGGTGTGGGTAGAGGGGTGATAACAGGAATTCTGCACATTATGCATGATTGTTTTCTAAGTTCACAACTTCTCTAATTTGAAAAAAAAAAAAGAGCATGGGACAGAGGTGAGCTTAATGAACGCTCTTTAAAAATGCTTTAGAAGAGTTAATGACATCAGTAAATGTTCACTTATAGTATGTTATAAAAAGAAGTGTGTGGCTAACATCGAAACATATAGGGACTTACAGAGAAAAAGACTGGAAGGATAAACAACAGAACTTTAACATGGCTATCTGTGGACAGTAGGACAGCATTTTCTTTGTTTTTCTGTAATTTTCAGATTTTCTACAATGAACATGGATAGATTTTAAAAATTTGCACATTAAAGACTTGCAGCCCTCAAAGTAGGCATCTTACTTTAAAACTGGCTCAGGAGTAAGCATGGTACAATCAATCTCCAAGATCTGTTCCTCTTGGATAAAGTGCTGCCTCCAGGTCTGAATAATATTGTTTTTCAAAGCACATCCAACTGGCCCAAAATCATACAGACCACTAACACCTGTAAAATACGGGAGAGGAAAACAAGCACATTACATTGTTATTCTGCACAAGTGAAGGAAGGAGACACGTAAAACTGATACCTATTAGACTTTACATTCACTCTGAAAATGTATTAAAGTCAACAACTTAAATCTCTCAACAACGAAGAGCTGTACTTCCAGCTAGCCAACAGAAGTAAAATCACAACTGAAAACCAATAAAAAAAGTTTCCTCATATACAAGAAACAAAATGAAAAAGCAGATAATACTTTTGTCACAGAAATTAGAAAATAATTTGTCATGGCAATAATAAGAATGATCTAAAATTTCAATCTCCTATAATTTGTTCTTGAATTTTTCAGCCACTATTTAAACTTCAAGAAGTTAAACATTTAGAGGTCTGCTTAGCCAAACTTGAATTAAGTTTCAGTGGCAAAGTAATAGAAGGCTAATATGGTTACAAGATCTCTTTTGACTATAAAAAATATATTTCTACATTTAATCTATGATTATATTCACCTATATAATTTCATAGAGCATTCAGAAGATAAAGAGATTTATCTACTTATCTATGAAGAATGTTCTCTCCAGAAAGCTGCCAATAAAAAATAAAATCTAGGGATTCTCATCACTGCCCTTGTGTGGAGGGTCACAAATCTGTTAGTCAGAACCATGCTGGCCCTCTCCTGCTCCTAAGTCTCCACTGCATTATAAGCAGTGCATTATATGGACACATCCAACGCTTAATAGCTGGGCCCCCACCAGTTTCCTATGTCCTCATGTAAAAAAGCAGTCTTCAAGAATAAGTAAGTTGGATGGAAGAACAGGTATTACATCAAATGACTACTCTAAACACATAAAATATCTTCTCCTGATTTATGCGACCTGATACAATTAGAAAACTATTGGCAAGCTATGTCCTTAACTTAAGAGCAATATTTAAAGGCACTAATAACACAATTGTGCTTTCTAGCATTCATCCCCTACCTCCATAAATAGCAAAAGCTTGATCATAGAAAAACCTCCTCTTCAGGGTATCTTCCATTTTTGCTCTGTCTACAATGTCATCTTTGGGCTGTAATGCCAGCTCCTGCAAGGGATTTTTAAAGAAAAAGCATGTAATTGAGGGATGTATGAGAGTAGGTGGGATTTTGAACTTACATATGTGTATTTAGTTTACTACACAGCAGAATTCAATATAAAATTTATCAAATAGGTAAGATTTTGATATTTAAAAAAAAAAAAAACAGAAACCTTAGATTTTTTTTCCCTTGGAGTCACAGAAAAGATACCTTTGCTTAATTATTTAAGAAAGCATATGATCATTTCCAAGATTACAAGACTAAGCTTACTCAGATGTACATAGTGAAAAGCAATATCTGAATTTTTGGTGGATTACTCTAGCAGAATGATGTCTTGTAAGCCCAAACTATTTCAGTTTGCTGATGGGAAAAGGTTTATTGTTTGGAAGGTTTTGGAGCAGGTATCAGATGGGCAGATTTTCCCTTACAAGAAAAAAATTTTAAAATACAACAAAACCATTACTGCTAGGCATAGGAAAATTCATTAAGAGCACAATGCCTTCCAGAGATGAGGAGTCTGCCAGATAGAAGAGAAGGCAACTGAACAGATAGAGATAAGCCAAATGATAACTGTTCAGAAACTTTCCTAAGTCTCTCCCATCCAAGGAGACCAAAGATGATGAATCCTATACCCACTTACATTTCTATTTTAGGATCCCAAGACTCACCTTTGCTTCCAGAATCCTCTTCCGGGCTTTGAGTTCAGCTACTGCTTTGTCTACATCCACCTGGGGTGCTTTATCTTCTTTCATTTTTCGCACAAGATCTCCCTAGTCAACAGAGAGAATTTATATTCAGGATTGGTTTCAAAAAGTCAAGAGAAGAATGTATTTTTAAAAGATGGCTTTAAAAAGTTATCTGTTGAAGAATGATATAATTCAACTGTTTATTATGTGGGAGGTCATTATTCATTATGAATAACTGAGGGTCTCTGCCCTCAGCATTTACCATCAGCAGAATGTAGACAAATACAAATATTCCTCTTTATTTTTTAATTTTACCGGGAGGGAAGGAAGGGGAGAAAAGCATTGTTATAAGTAGGAAAGAACAAGATTTGTACAGAGAACAGAGAAGAATCGATAAATAGACCACTCTCTCCTTAAATCTCTCTCCTCTCTTACAAAACAACTCTCTTAGTTTTCTACCCACTTCTCTGACCATTTCTTCTCAGTCTCTGCTGGCTTCTCTTCCTCTGCCCTTTTCTAAATTGCTCTAATTTTTCCTTGTTAATTTCTGTACATTATTTCATTCACTTCCAACACCCTGCCACTTATACACTGATTTCCATAATTCCAGCAACATGGTGGATAGATAATCTGCGAACACAAACAAAGCAGTCCAGAAATTAAAGTTGTCAGATTGATAGAGCTCTTGGGAGCCTGACAGAAGCAACAGTTCTCTTGAGGAGTTCTTCACATAGATTCCTTGGGATTTTCATCCATCAAGGTTAAAAAAATAAGCACTCAACTAAAAATTTAAAAACAAAAGAAACAAGCCACCATGAGTGAGACTCAGCAGAAATGGCAAATAAGGGAAATAGATTCTTCAAAAGCATTAAAAAGACCAAATACAGAATAAAAATATGCATAAGATATTTAACAAAATAAGAGAAGGAATCTAAGACATGAGCAAAGAACAAGAGACTACACCTTACTGAAATTAAAAAGTCACTGGACAAGTTAAATAGCAGATCAGGTACAAGTGAAGAAATAATTAGTGACCTAGAACACAGATCTAAAGAAATTTTCCAGAATGGAGCAGAAGCACGGAGTTAAAAAAAGACACACAGAGAAAGAAAATGAGAGTCTAACATTCATCCAGCCAGAATCGCAGAAGGAAAGAATAAAGAAAATTTAGAAGAGGTAATATTTGAAAAGATAATGGCTAAGAATTTTTCTAGAATTGATGAAAGACATGAATTCTCAGATTTAGGAAGCCTAAGAAAATCCAAACAGTATACAAAACAAAAATCCATATTTTGATAAGATATAGAAAAACTACATTGGGTATATTCAATAACTTCAGTCCCCTTTCATCTAAGACAGAGGCAGTAGTATAATACAGTGCTTAAGAGTGGTTAAAGACTGGCTGGATTTGATTCCCTGATCAGCTAGCCTTGTGTAAACTGAAACCTCTTTTGAATTTCAGTTGCCTCAACTGTAAAACGGGGAAGATAATACTTAGCTTATTGGATTGTTACAAGAGTAAACGAAACTACTTAAAGTATTTTCAATAGAACCTAGCACACAGTAGACAAAAAATAAATGATAGTTGTTATTATGCTATGAAATACCTCAACTTGGATATGGCCACAGTCATTTCAAACCCAATTTATTTAGAACTGAATTATTTTTCTTGGCCCCAAACCTGTTCCTTCTCCTGTGTATGCCTTCTATCTGTTAATGGCAATGAAATCTACCACTTCCCAACAAGAAACATCAAGTTATCCTTCTTTACCTTCAACATCTGGTCAATTTCACATCAGAATTTCAAAACTAATCTATCCCTCTTCTCAAGACTGACTCATTCTGCTAAAACCCCAGCTCATTTCGAGGGCCTGTCATCATTTTTTCCCCTTCTTGCCGTTTTCCACCTTCCTGCTCACTCCTCCTCAATGACAGTCTTTCTCTCTCTCCTGCACTCAGAATGTCCTGGTCAGGAAGTGAAAAAAGCTAATTATTGAACCTAGAACCTAACTCTGCTTACACATAATTAGAAGTAATTTTCCTACAGTTTTATCATACCTTAAATTTTCCAGGAAAGCACCCTGGAAAATGTAATTCAAGGGAAGACTATACCTTGTTTTGTTCAGAATTTTACAAAGAGTTGTTCATTATGAGAGGAAAAAAATTTCACCAATGGCAATGCTGCATCTGCAACATACCTTAATCAATCTGCATTTATAGCAACTGCTTTCATAGTAACTTTATGTATAGGTATAAGCATCTGATTTTTTTTTTTTTTTTAAAGATTTTTATTTATTTATTCATTTATCCCCCCCTTGCTGCTTGTGCTCGGGTCAGCTAACCACGCCGTGCGGGCAGGCTTGCCTTCACCAGGAGGCCCCGGGAACCGAACCCGGGGCCTCCCATATGGTAAACGGGAGCCCTACTGATTGAGCCACAGCCGCTTCCCTAAGCATCTGATTTTTTAAATCATAACTTCCAGTGGAGTCATACCCAAGCATTTATATATTAAGATATATATTATTTTATTATAAATATAAATTACTTTGTCTTTATATTACACTTAGAACATTATATGTCCATGTTTATATTTTCTTTAATTAAACTGAGGTAGATTATATGTTATTTGAATTTCATTCCAGGATAGTAAAGGGGAATTCCAAAATATCTGTTATCAATAAGAGACAATGGGTCTGATACAGTTGAAAGCCATGGAATTAAAGTTATTCCCCTCATTCTCTTATATGTAAGTCTAGTGTTTGTATTCTAGTATCTTGGCTTCCCTAGGTAAAGCAACATTCTCAGTCACCTTTTAACTTTACCTTCTTCATTACACTTATAGTACCTGCAATCACCCTATCAATGCAATGGCTTATTAATTTATATACATGCATTTTATCAGTCCAGTCTCTATAAAGGATAGGAATTCTGACATGTTCACTGCTATACCCCCAGAACCCCAAACAGCCCCTGGCATATTGCTGCCTGATATCACTTAGAGAAGTTAGCAAATAGTTCTTTTTGAATGTCTGAGAAGTGGGTAAGTAGTTCTTTTGAATGCCTACCCATGTTTTAATATTGGCACTCCCACATATTTCACCTACCTTTTCTCTCAGAGCTTCTGAAAGGGCACTAGCAAGCAAGACCATAAGTAAACAGGTAGGAAAATTTTAAAATGTTTCAACAAACCATCTTTTTCTTTTATAGTTCAGGGATAGAATTAGGCAGCACATACTCAAACAGAGAGTAGCTACATGGTGTGGGAGTGAGGATTCCAACAGAGTTAATCAATTCTAAAGTTTCAGTGAAGAAAGGAAACATTTATTCTGAATAACAGAATAACTTACATTATAATACATAATGACCCAGTCCTGAAAGGAGATGATCTAGATTTAGAATAAAACTACTTAAGGGTTCCTAACTTCTTAATTTTTTCCCTCTCTTTATTTATTTTGTGTGTTTGCATGTGTGTGTGTATTTGAATGAAATGTGAAAAATAATCAACATTTCTAAAATACCCTCAGGAAACATCACCTAGAAATTAGTCCCTGGATAAATTCTTACCATAATAAAGTATATTAAAATCTAAGAGTCTGTGATTATAAAGCAGAGTAGTTATGAAATAAGAAAATTATTCCAAGAGTTCTTCCTCATGGATCCTTTACCTGTATCACATCTCATGCTTAGTTGGCCAAGAAAACATTTCTCACCTTTGTAAGATGTCTGGCTTTAAATTTTATATACATGGGGCTAAAAGGTTGTTATGTAGGATTGGTGAGTTCATCTCAGATTCCCAAGTGTTTTATCACTACTTACAAAATCTTCATAAACTTTTCATTTGCCTTTTATAGATTAAGCAAGAGCTTTAATTGGCATGCTCAGTACAGAAAAGCAAAGCAAAGCAAACTCCAGGGCTCTTCACACTAAGCCTTCTTGCTACTAGTAAGATCTGAGTTTTAGGTGTCCTCCAAACTCCATTCAAACAAAACTTGAAATGCTGAAAAGAAGCTCTATTATTCACAAGTCTTTTCTTATCACCACTGATTTAGACAGTAAATTATGTAAAGAGCTCCCAAGAAATCATTAAAAAGGTTTTTCTACCACCTTATCTTATCAAATTCAGAAGACATCAATCCTCTTGTAAACGTTCAAAATGTTACTAAAACAGCAATCACAAGAAAATAGAGTTCTAGGCCAGCAATAATTTGATGCAATCATTTCAGAACAAAACAGAACATTTACCAAGAGCTGTGCATATATTGCGGGCAGCATTCTCAGCATTAATTTTCTATCTCATCTCAATGTTTCTAACTGCACTACCATATTACAGATAAAGAAACTTGGCTATAGCAAGTTTAAATAATTTGCCCAAGGTCACCAGCTAGTAGTCAGTCTCTGGCAATATAACTTCAGAGTCTGCACTCTTCAGAGCCTATATTCTTCATTGCAATAGACAAAAGAGTGAATGGAATATGAGAAAGTGGAAACAGAGTATAGGAGAAAACTTTTGGCTGTCAAGGAAAAAAACAGGTTAGAGGAATGGGAGCTTCGGTGGGGGGCACTGCATTCCAGATAGTACCCCAAATCCACCTACATATAAATCAGATATTTTCACCCTCCTAAAGCAGAGGTTCTAAAACTTTTGGGACTCAGGACTCTTTTATACTCTTAAAAATTACTAAGGACTCCAAAATAGTAACTGTATTAAATATTAAAACAGAAACATGTTAAAATATTAATTCATCTAAATAAGAAAAAGCCTATTATATGCTAACATCGTTAAAAATAACATTTTTACAAAAATAATTATTTTCCAAAGTATAACAAAAAATAGCAAGAAGAATGGTAGTTTTATTTTTTTGTAAATCTCTTTAATGTCTAGCTTAATTGAAGGCAGCAGATATTCTCATATCTGCCTCTCTTGCAATTTGGTGTTTTGGTTGAAGTATACAAAGAAAATTATACATGGTTGGGAAAGAGAGCATTTTAAAAGTCTTTTCAGATAATTGTGTATTAAATTTCAGATAATTTGTGTGATACTACACCAAAATTCTACAAGCAGTTGCTTTTTGAAGGTTAGTTGCAATGTAGAATCTGAAGCTAGAGCAATTAACTTGTTGACTCTATTACAGTAAATCCACTGATCAACCTTACACTTTAAATGGATCTTTTAAATGGATTGTATATCATGCATTAGTCATCTGGAAAACATTGGTTAACTGACTTCTGCAAATCTTCCAAATACTGACACTTTGTTATGCAATATCAAAAAAACCATATTCATTAATATCACCACTCATCTCATCTGACTTTTCAGATATTGGGAAGCTGTCAAGTTCATATTAGCAGATATAAGTTTTCCAAAATTCTAATTTTTCCCAAAAGCTTGAAACTTATTATTGGGCTCAATTCATTCATTTTCAAGAATATGAATGCCCAGGGAGGCGGCTGTGGCTCAATCAGTGGGGCTCCCGTTTGCCATGTGGGGGGCCCCGGGGTTCGGTTCCCGGGGCCTCCTGGTGGGGGCGGGCCCACCCGCGCGGCGTGGTTGGCTGACCCGGCGAGCGCAGGCAGCAGGGGGGGGGGGAAAAGAAAAAAAAAAAAAAAAATTTTTAAAAAAAAAAAAAAAAAAAAAAAAGACTATGAATGCCCAATACCCAAGTCTTAAATAACAGTAGTTTGCCAGCTACTTTACAAATAATGCTCCATGAAATAAAGCAGATAGTTCAGGTTGCAACTCAAGTAACCGCACCAGTGCTTTTCTTGAGACAATCATCATATTTTGGTATGCTCTATGCATACTTCCCATTTTATCATACAAAATATTAAAAAGATGTGTGCTCAGGAGTCTGGATTTAATAAAAGTAATAATTTTTACTGCTTCATCAAGGGTATTCTTAAGCATAACTGACTTTTTTTTTTTTAACTGTGAAGGTGTGGCAGAGAATATAGTGACCACTAGTATGATTTGGTACTCCTGACTTGATTGGTGCTAAGACCCCAGCAGTTTATCCACCATTGCTTTTACACCATCAGTGCAAATGTCAACACAGTGAAGACCAATAAATAATATCTTGGGTTTTATTATTAAAATCGGGAACATCCAAAAGTTTGCAGACCACACTTTGCAAACTACTGCCCTAGAGCAATGTTTTACAGACAAGACTCTCCAAGACAAAGTTTTTACCAATAGGTGGTATAATGAGGGGAAAAAAAAAAAAAAAGACAATGTATTAGACCCTTTTCAAAGTTAAACCTTCTAAATATAAAAGACTGTTCTTTATTCTGAGCTTATAGTCTACCTTTTTTTGGGGGGGGAGTACTAAAATATCTTGTTTTTCACAAAATGATGCGGGAAATTAGACTGTTGTTTGCACAGCGTTTTGTTAATGCCCTTATTTGGCAAAATAATGTTAGTTCTCAATTAAAAAAAAAAAAAAAACCAACAAATTGTCCTAGGGTGTCCTTTGCCAAACAAGCAATGCAGTTTTCTAGATGCTCTGAAGCCATCTTACAAGTTCCATAACTAATTCTCCAAGAATAACTAAGAAATGCCATGGGAAAGTACTACATTTCAGAAAATCAACAAATTAAACTTTTAAAAATCAACAGCATCCAAGTAGGATAACACAGCAGAGTAGCAAATATATATAAAGTAAATGCCACTAACAAAACCAGTCCTTAAGTACTTTAACTCCATTGTGCATTGATGTCATCAATTGCACAAATTTTACAATGGAAATATATAAAATGGATAGAGGTGTCAGTGTCTTTCATTTTCTCATATGCAAAATAAAGGAGTTCAACAAGATGATCTTTAAATTTCCTTCCAGCTGACACTCAGTGTGATTCAAAGTTCCAGGTTCTTAACTGATACTTGTGTGGTCCTGGAAAATTAGAAAAAGAACCCAAACTAACTTACATAGTCCAACTTACATATTCAGAAAGAAAAAAAGTATAAAAAAATTAACGATCAAGTCAACAAAAACAAAACACAAGATAGCAGTAGCATCAGAAACTGTTCCATGATCAAACATCACTGCAGTTAACTAGTTCTACAGTCTTACTACAGATGGGTAATTTGCATTGCAATTCCAGGGTAACGTGGCAGAGGGAGGGGTTTGGGTGTGTGTTTTCTCCAAATTAGATGTATTCTCCGTTTTAAAGGGAAGGAGATTTAAAAAATAGAAAATTGGGAGTTACAGAAAAGACAAAGGAACCACACCTAATTTTACTTGAGGAAAATGAGGGGGCGGGGGGCGGGGGGCAGGACGGAACGGAAACTACCCATGCCTAGTGCCCGTGATACCAATAATGAAGAAAAAAATTAAGCCCACAGTGAGGTTTAAAAATAAAATAATATTAAATCAGTCAGGCTCAAACAAGAGAGAAGCAGAGATTGCAAAGTGGCAGAATTTGCGGCTACTCTCTGCCCCAATAAATTGTTTCCGAGAGAAGGTTCCACCCTCCGCAGCGTAAGGCAAGTTATTGCATCAGGCGCCGGTGCAGGAGAAACCCGTTTGGCGTTTACTAGGTCATCGATACCCGCGGTCCTATTGCAGGCTTGCGGCTCGAACAGAGTGGATGTGAGAATCCGTCTGAAATAATCTTTCCCTCATCCTCTCTAAATTCTGATCTCTAGGCAGTGCCCTAGGAAAAGAAGGCCTGTTTTAAAACACCAAGTCCTCCAGCCCACGAAACCTCCCTCCCTTCCTCAAAATCAAATTTCAAAATGTTCCCTACTGAGGATGGCCGACTTCACTTGTAAACTCAGCAGCATTTACAATTCCCCAGGTTTACACTCTGAAAGTTCACTCATTGGAAATGGACCTTACTCTCCGGTCACTTCAGAACCCAGAAAAAGGAGACAGGAGCAGAGAGCATGAATTCACATCAATATTAGAAAACAAGGTTCAACACCTCTACACATTCACATTTCAACTATTCTTAATTTTCTCAACCGATCATCGGGCTAACTTAAGCACTGAATGAAGAAAGCAAAGGAGGAAACACTATACCAAGCATCCTTAAGATTTAAAAGGGAGTCTGGCAGATGGATGGACCTATCTTAAGAGAGCCAGCAGCTTCGGCTCCTAATTGATCAGGGAATAATTAGGAACCTCGGCGCCAGGGTGCACAAAGAACATAGCAAAGAATGGAAAATGAAGTTAAGGTTATTTAGCTAGGACAGGAGAAGACCCAAAGGATCAGAGATCTCAGGACAAAGCCCCATCAGAGAGAGAAGAGGTGCGGGCAGCAACAGGGACTGAGAAAGGAGAACAATTGAGAAGGAAAGGGACTCAGAATGTAGAGGGAGATCCAAGTGAGTCACCCAAAGAGAAGGTGGGAAGGGGGTCCGCTGGAGGGAAGGTGGCTGACGAATGCGGAGACTTGGGTCCAAAGTAGGGGGTGGCGAAGGCGCCAGGAAATCGAAGGGCTTCCAGAGAATGAAGAGAAAGGGGTAACCGGGGAGGGGTAGATGGGTGCCCCGGGAGAAGAAGGATGACCACAAGGGAGAAGAGCCGGGGGCTGCGGGGAGGGCGCGCCACGCCGGTACCTGCTGGCGCACGGCTAGTCTGAGAGGTGCCAGCACCTCTTCAGCCCCAGCGCCGTCCATGCTGCTCCGGGAGTCGGCGGCGGGGAATGAGATCCGGGCGCTGACAGGCGTGCTGAGAGGCCGGCGACACGGGAGCGGGGGCCGGGGCGGGAGCCCGTGCGGCAGCGACAGCAGCAGAGCGGAGCGGGCGGTTCTAAGCAGCACGGGACGAAGACAAGGCATGAGCCGGCAGCCCACTGAGGCCGGGAGGGAGCGGCGGCGGAAGCGGCGCGCGCGGCCGGGCCCGGAGCATGATGAAATCGCCGCGTAAACGCCGCGCGCGCGCGCAGCCGCACATTTCTTCTCCGCTACGCGGCGCGCGGCGGTGGCCAGCAGATTCGACACAATACCCCGGAAGGACGCGGAATCCTTTCGCGTCCCCAGCGGGGTTACTCCACTTTGACACCAGAGAGATCTGCGAGGTTGCCCGTAGCTCCATGCGCACAGGTTTGCACAAACCACCCCAATAGGGTGGACTTCCAAGACTCCTACTTCATAAGAGATACGCCTACGTTGGCACACTAGGACACTTGTTCACGGACACTGACACTTGGGCAGACTCACCAAGATACACACCTCTCTATTCTTTCACCCCTAGGCCTAAAGCTTTAAGTGAGCTTCAGGGCCCCCTCACATCAAATTAGATAGGGATTTAGGCCTAACGTTGCTTACGCTCCTCAGATGAAGAAACAAGTCCGGAAAGGTTAATGATTTGCCCGAAGTCACACACCCATTCCCTGACAGTGTCAAGAACAAAAGCCTAGGAAAGGGGGAGAAGGAGTGAGGGACTGGGATCACGAAAGGCTTTTTGGAGAAGGTAAATTCTGATCAGCCTTTGCAAGGTGAGCAGGATTTGGATCAGCAGAGATGAAGAAAGGCAAGAGGCCCCGTGGCAGAGGTAAGAAAAGGCGGGAAATGGGATAGCTGAAGGGTATGAAGATGAGAATCCAAGTGCCGGGTAAATCCCTCTGCAAAATGATCTTACCTCAGAAGACCTGCCTGTTGAGTTTAGGCCCCAGCGGACCGACCATCCATCTGAGTTGACTTCCTCGCTTCCAATCTCCCTCCTGCCCGAAGGGTGGGTTGGCTTAGGGGTCACAGAAAAGAAGATGGGAAAGCTGGATTCTCCCTCCAGGGAGGAAATAGAAAAATAAAAAACGTGTTGGTTATAAAAACAGCATTGAACACACCCACCAGACTGCCCTAAATGAAAAAGACGGAAAATGCCAATTGGTGCCCTGGGACTCTCCTATACTACTGAGCGGAGTGTCATCGAGAACATACAGCCATTCTAGATAACTGTTTGGCAGTATCTGCTGAAGCTGACCATGCACTGTCCCTGTGACCGACAGTTCCACTCCTGAATAAACTTCCTGCAGAAGTCCCATTTCCCCGGGTACCCAAGTCCATGTTATTCTTCTTCTTGTTCCGATTTGTGGTTCTAGAGGTACATACAATTCCCCTGTTCCTGGGGCTGGCAGCTGAAGAATATTCAGCAGTATCAACATTTATTTAAAAATATCATTTATTTGGCTTTTATTTTAATAGGTAATTTTGAATATGTTTTAAAGTGTAAAATATAATTTTAATTTTCAGTTTTTACATTTACTTTTGTTTGCTTTTTTATTAAAATTTATGAAATTTGTATACCATGAATGCCATTAGATTTTCCTTTTTAATTCTTTAAATAATGTTTCATCCATTTTCATGTTAGGATAGTCCTGTCAGTAGACTTAGAATCCATTCTTTCCCCCTCTAATTCATCCATCCCCCTGCTATCTTAGTGATTATTTCTGAAAGGCAAATCTCAGCATGTCAGTCTTTGCTTAGGACCCTTCAATAGGTCCACACGGCCCTTAGCAGAATTTTCCATACAGTTTTCCTTAGAAAACCAGGTCTGCAAGATAATAATATCTAACATTTGATGAGGTCTTAACTGTATACCAAGAGGTGTTCTAAGTTATCTCATGTAATTTATTCACCAATCTAAATGAGATGGGTTCTATGATTATTCCCATTTTACAGATGTAGGATTCAAGGCACTGAGTTGTTATACAACCTGTCCAAGGTCACAAAACTACTAAGTGAGTGGGGGACCAGAATGTGATCCTGGGGAGCAGAGGCAGCTTTACTATTAGCTAATGAAACTTTAAGTGAGCTTCAGGGTCCTTCACTTGGTTTCTTTCAAGACCTTTCCAGAGGTCCTAGCATTGTGTTCATATAATCATATTTTTTCTTTTCTTTTTTTTTTTGAGAAAGGTAAAGTTTGCATATGTTGAAATGCACAAATCTTAAGTGTACTAGTCAATGGATTTTGACAAAGGAATACCCCCTTGTATGTCCACCCCAATCAAGATATAGAGCGCTTCTCTCAACCCACCAAGTTCCTGCATATACCTTCATAGAACACCCTCCCTGTCCCCAACCAGACAACCACTATTCTGATTGCTTTCCTCTTAGATTAGTTTTGCTTGTCCTAGACTACTGTATATGTGGAATCATGTAGTATATATTCTGTCAGATTTCTTTCACTGAGCATATGTCTGAGAGATTAATTCATGTTTTGCATGTATCAGTAATTCATCCTTTCTATTACTTAGTGGCATTCCATTGTATGCATATACCACAACTTGTTCATCTCTTCACCAGGTGATGGACATTTGGGTTGTTTCCTGTTTGGGCTATTATAAATTAAGTTGCTGTGAACATTCTTGTACAACTCTTTTTGTGAACATATGTTTTCACTTTTCTTGGGTAATACCTAGGAGTGGGTTAAAGGGTAGAAATACAGTCAGTTTTACTACAAGTTGCCCCAATCCAGCCTTCAGCCTGGCTACAATCCTAATCAACCTCTTGACTATAACTGTGTGAAAGACCCTGATCTGGAAACTAAGCTGCTCCTGAATTTCTGACCTACAGAAACTGTGAGTTAACAAATTGTTGTTTTTTAAGCTGGTAAGTTTTGGGATAATTTTTTACACACAAAAATAGATAACTGATGTAAAGTTCTTCCCTGAACTTGATGTTCAGTCCCTTCACTTGAAAAGTGACTGATCAAACTGTTGACGTTGAAGGGACCTCTTGGGGTTTGGATGGTGAGTATCACAGCAGTGAGATAATATCACCCCTGCATCTTCTGTACTGCAGAAGGGCCCAGGCACCTGTCATCTAGTCCCTCAGTACATTTCCCCCTTGAGAAGCGGAGAACTCCCAGGCTTGGTTTTTTGGGGACTATTGCCTTAGATCCAGGCACCATATCCAAGGCTAAGCAGAGCGGTGCCCTGAAGAATATTCTAAATCAGGGGTTCTTAACCCTTTTTATTCCACAGACCCCTTTGCCAGTCAGGTGAAAACTATGTCCCCTACTGCAATTTATTCAGTTAGAATAAATTTAGGATTTCAGTTAGAGGTCAGAGAAAATAAAAGATAATAAGTTGATTTTTTTCAATTCCAGCTCACAGATCCCCTGAAACCATGCTGGTTAAGAACCCCTGCTCTAAATGCAAGATGAGTGAACCTGCATTGTGAGCCAGGTGATCTGGCTTCATTCATTCTCTCTCACTGACTCCTTTCTGGCTCCTGAAGCATTAACACAGTTTTGCCTAAACTTCTAGCCTGCCTTAGCAAAGGTTTGTTTCTGTCTCCTTCCCTCTCAAAAAATGAGGAGGCAAGGTCTTCTGATCCTGGGGTGCAATATCTGTGGCTGAGGCAGGGTAATTTCTTACAAGTTATAATTTCTGTTTTGTCTTCACTGATATAGAGTAGGAGGAAAGGGCTCCTTTCCTTCTTGACACACAGGGCACAAAGGAAGATTTTATTTCCTAAAACTATTTAATTAGGAATCAGAGGGAACATGCATACTCAGGGGCTTGGAAAGTGAGAAGCAGAAGTAGCTAGAGCCGCAAGACTTTCTCTGAGACAAAGAAGACTACCAAAAAAATAGCGACCAGTAGCTGTTCCTACACCGCAGCTTGGGGACTGTGCCTGGGCCACAAGAAGAAATGGCCCAGAAGTGTCCCTAGGGAGGCTAGATCCAAGTGCTGGGAGCCCTGGCCTTCAAAAATACTCCTGTGTCCCCCTCTGGCACACGAATGACCAAACGATTGGACTTCGAGGGACCTCCGAAGGCTTGGACAGTGAATGTCACTCCTGTAACACATGAGGGCCCCGGCACCTGTCATATGACCGTCATTCAATAAGCATTTACCAAGCAACTACTATTTGCCAGGCATTGTTCCACGCACTGGAGGGACAGCAATAAACAAAGCAGACTAGGTCTGCTTATATGAGGCTGGCAATATAAAATAAGCTGATGGACGAACAGTTTCAGATAAAGCCTCTAAAAAGAATAAGGCAGGGAAATTTTATAAAGCATGATGGGGGGTGAAGGTGGTCTTTAGATGGGTGCTCTGGCCTGTCTGAGGAGGTTTCATTTGATGTAGGACATGAGGTTGACAGGAATTACCCATGGGAAGATCTGGTGAAATAGCAAGTGCAAAGGCCCTGAAGCAGGGCCTTTGGAAAGAACAGTAAAAACACCCAGGTGTCTAGAATGTTGTGAGTGAAGGGGATAATGGGATGAAATAAGGTAAGAGAGAGAAGCAGAGACTGGATCTTGTTGATCTTGTAGGCCATGTAAGAAAATGTTAATTTATTTTAAGTACAATGGGAAGTCACTGAAGGGTTTTAAGCAGGGGAGTAAATGGTCTGATGTGTGTTTTAAATTGATCATTCTGGCTGTGTGTGGAAACTGGACTGTACTGGGACATGTGTGGAGCTGGGGAAACTGAGAGGTTATTGTAGCTGCCAATTAGAGTGCTTTGATCGGGGCAGTAATGGTGGAGATGCTGAGAGGGTGTTGGATTTGAAAAATTCTTTGAAAGTAAAGCAAATCAGACATGCTGATGGATTGGATATGTGGGGGAAGGAGAGACAAGAAAAGAAAAAGATTGACTCCGAGGTATTTTTAGCCTGAGCAGATAGTTAGATTCTGGTATCATTTCCTGATGTGGAGAAGCTAGGAGAGGAGCAGGGTCCCTGCATCAGTGGGAAGGGATCCAAAGAGGGCATGGATTACACTTGAGGAGGGACAGGGTGATGGAGGGATGAGACGAGGATAGATAGACTGAAAGGCAGAAGCTGCATGGCGGTAAGGGACTTCCCGGCTGTTGGCTTCTACTGTTTTATGAATTGGGAGGTAAAGTCATTTGTTGGTTGTGAGGGGGAAGGTTGCAGGGCTGTAATTTGGAGGAGAGTGGAGAAGGTTTGGAAGAGCCCTTGTGAAGAACAGTACAGTGAACCCTGCTGGGGAGAGGTGGAAGGGATTCTGGCCATTACTGGAGGCTCAACCGAGACTGGAGACCATGATTCTTTTTTCAGCCTCTTAATCTTTATTCTTTCTGATTATAAAAGAAATACAGGCTCACTGGAAAATTTAAATATTACATCAATGTATGACTTGGAAATTGAAAGCCAGAGAGGGGAAAAATAAGGAGAGAGGGGGAACTTTTATATACATAGTATTTTTTTTTTAATTTTTAAAATTTTGGTATTTTTAATTATTTGTTTTTTTAATTATATATTTTTAATATACAGAATATATATTTATTGTTTGCATAGTTTTACATGAATTACATCTGCATTTTGAAAATATTTTTAAATGGGGGAAAAGTAAAAGCCCTTCAAAATCTAACTCCTCAAAGATTGTCACTATTATTAGTAGTTGGGTCTACAATTGGTGCTATTTCAAAGCAAATATAGATCCATTTCACGTATAATATTCTGACGGAAGAACGTTGCAATGCATCCTGCTGTTTTATAACTTAAGACTATACATGAGTGTTTTCTTTCAAGTCAGTACATATATCTCCAGGGAGATCCTAAGTTTGCAGTGGCCACAGACCTTCAAGGTGGTGTGATTTTCCCTGGCAGTACTCAGCAGCTGGGCCCAGGCCTGCAGAGGACAGATGGCTCATCTAATTCCAGGCTGGGATTTTGCTAGAAGATTACAACAGAAGGACAAAGGGGAAAGAGAGGGAGACCATTGGCAAAAGAATGACCAAAATGATGAACTCAGTGCCTCTAGTTTGGAAGAGAAGGAAGTGGAGAGAGAGAAAGAGTTGGTTGAGATCAAGCAGAGGGGTCAGGGACAGGAGATGCCTATTGCTGAGGAAAACAGCCCTTCCACAACAAGACAGCACAGCATGCCAGGAGTTAGAGAAAGCTAAAATTTCAACCATCAGACCCTTAATGTTTTATGCTTAATGTTTTCTACAGCCCTTTTGTAGATATTGAATGCTTTCTGGACAAATACTGTGGCCCCTTTTCAAATTACCGGAAGTTGATTAATTTTACATCTACAAGATCTTTTCCTCCCTCCCTACATCACATCATAAACTCAGTTCTATCTGAGTGTCATAAGGTTCTTGGGCTTTAGAAGGGTGCCTCCTCTCAGAGGAGATCCTAGGTTGGGCTAACATATAACAGAAAATCTATATTTTGGTGTGTAAAAGAACATGGGTGTAATGGTTTCCAGCCTCTGTCAGGAGAGTGCTTCCCTCTCTTTCTTCCTGCAAGGCAGTTCTTATAAACAACAATCCATGTTTTTTGTTTTGTTTGTTTTTCATTCTGAGCCTATGGTCTCATTTCCACAACTTCATGAGGAGAAGTAAAGTATAAGTAAGTGAATCAGAGAGCTGGAAGGATGGGAGTTTGAGGCTAGAGAATGGGTATTTGAAGGTGATATTTCAGGAAGGAGTTCTGAATAATGACAAATTCAAGGTATGGCCCTGAGAATTGCTCAAGAAAGTGGATTTGGGTGTCAGTGGATATGAAGAGATTGAAGCGATTAGAGCTGCTTGGGTGTTGGCAGGGCCCTTTCACAGGCATGAGTTGAAGTCATCCAGGATAATGGCAGTGGGGTGGATGGCTGAAAACCTAGAGTCAAAGTCTTCACTGGTGAAGGTAGAGACTGGGAGGTCAGTGGATGGCAGCAACAGGGAGTCAAGAGCCACGAGGCTTAGAGGATCATGGTTGTACCCAAGATAGAGGAGTGATGGTCTGGAGTGACCAGGGGATGGAGGAGCACTCTGTGGAAGGAGGGACGAGAAGCAGCCGCTGGAACTGGAAAGGGCTGCAGGAGATATGAGGGCCTCTGGGAGGAGCCAGGCTTCACTTGAAGCCAAAATGGTTAAAACAGTATGTGTGTTAAATCACCTCCAAGGACTCTATACTCCTGGTTGAAAGTTCACCCCCTAGACTATTTCCCATCCCAAATTATACCCATGCATGTTGTCCAATGGAGCTCACCTGAAGTTTCACAATGAGATTAAATGACAACAGTAAGCTACCCCATAATAAAATGCTAACAGTGCCTCCAAAGTTTAACAGAAATAACCTACCATTATGAAATTCCCATTGAGAAATGAAAGTTCAAAGATCAAATTCACTTGCCCTTTTAAGATAAATAGGAAAATTGAGGTCCAAAATTTCTTCCTGCCTCAATTTCTTATTCTGCTTAGACTCAGCCAAAGGGCATCTCAATGTTTACAGGAGTGGAATTTCCTTCACCACCCTTAGCCTGGGCCAACTTGCACTGGACAGGTGGGATATCTTCAGGACTTAGACACTGAACTAGGACTTAGAAGCTGAACTAGTCCCTCATATGACCAATTTGAAAGAGTACAAAGATGATCAAAATACCAAATTTAGAAACAAGTCTATCCCCAGCCCCAGAGCAGTTATCCTGGTTAAAGCATGATCCAAGAATAGCAACCCCCACGCCCTCAAAGGGTTGTCAAAGCATTTATCAGAGATGCAGTGGTACTGGAGTGATGAAGGTGGTGGAGATGGTCTGGGTGTCTGTCTCCTCAGTATGCCGGTCCGGCCAGGCCCTGATAGTAAACTCAACTCAGTGGAATTTCCCACCATGAGGTTAACTTTGGCCCCACACCTTTGCCTTGGGGAAAACCCACCCCCGCATACTGCCTTTCCTTAAAGAGAGGCATCTGCTGTCTTCTTATAAAATATAGCCCTTTAAAATGGTGACAGCCCCAGTGCCCTAGTCCTATTTGAGAGGTCTGTCTTTCCCTTGTAGCATATTTTAAAAACTCTCCGTTTCCATTTCCCCTTTGAGCCCTGGAGGGTGGGCTCTGCCTCGTGGTATGCCCTACCAGTCCTGCACCCAAATAGCTCCTTCACTAGCTGCCTCTAGTGTGGAGTTGCTTGGGCCCATAAAACCTATCTTCTAGGGAAGATTTCTCCTTCAGTTCCTTGTTTATTTCAAACAGTCTAGAACAGAAGCTGCTCTTTTTACTGCAGAAGATTATATACCCCAGGGGCCTAAGAAGGACCTTCTTCCGTCCCACTTGCTCCTCAAGTCACTGTCTTTTCTTATCCCTGGGATGTTAGAGGCCTTCGGAGGTGTTTCTCCCTGGTCCACTCTTTCTGCTGGACCTCTGGTGTGCTCTTTCCCTCTATTGTTACATTTCTCCTTTCCAGAAATTTCCAACAGTTTAACCTGATGATTAACTTGATCCCTTTCTTTCTTTATCACCTGTTTTCTAACTCTGCATAACTTCTTTCCTTTAATTTTTCACTCTCCTTTCTGGAACATACATTATTTTTTCTCATATCCTCCAGATTTTATCCTATGAGTTCTCCTATAGTGAGAGATATGAAATTAGTGAGTTCTAGGTTTACCCAGAGCATCTTCTGTTTAAACAAGTCTTGCCCATCTTCACCACCCTAAGCAGATTTGAAGGTATTCAGAATGCCAGGTATTCTCCTGAGTTAGTGGGGTGCTCCAAAGACCAGATAAAGGATAAAGTGTGCAAGGATTTGATTAGGGGAAACATCTATGTGAAAGGAAATAGGGAGAAAGCCAGGTAAGGCCAGGAGGGAAGACCACAGTGGAAATCTGACCCTGAGTAGAGCAGAGAGGGAGAGGACATTGGGTGGAAGCATCCTGGCCTGCCATATAGGCTAAAGAATGTTCAGCAACGCTACTGGGGAGTCCTTGAGCCAAAGTTGGTGACATAAGAGTGCCCTGTACTCCCAGGAATTATCTGCTTCAGTATCCCTGCTGTACTCAGTGATTGGCTGGGAGCAACCCATGGGAAGCAAGACCTTGGCACAAACTGTCAAATATTTCAAAGAGCATTGGCTGGGGCTCTCAGTAAGTTATGCTTCCTGTAGTAGGATGTCTGTGAGGTTCATTCTTGTGGTGTCATAACCTCTATCAGATCAATACCTAACCCAGTTTGTTTGGCTGGTTTTGTTTTTGTTTGTTTGTTTTATTTTGTTTTGTTTGGTCCATTCTTCCTTTGAGTTCTAGCCAAGGAAACATGATTGAATTTGATGTGTACCACCAGCCTATCCTAGAAGAACTCCATCCTTTTCTGCTGATGGATTTTAATGCCCAAGGTAACCTTGGAAGCCAGATGTTAAAGATGCAAAGCCTGGTTCTCTGAATGAATTTATGCAGAACAGAGCCCCTTACCCTCCTCTTTTAATATCTCCTTGAACTGTTGACATGAGCAAAATTTAAACTTCCATTGCATTTGAGCTGTTATATGTTTTGGGTCTATTTGTACAGCAGTAAGCTTACCCTAACTACTATACCATCACTGCTCTGTGTATAATGAAGAGCCATGAAAACTGCACCTGGAACACAGGAGAGGGAGGGAGAGAGTAAAATGATAATTATATTTACAAAAGTTCTGTTTATACATGACTTTTTAGGAGTTGGAATTAGGCAAAACTGGGATCACTCACATAACTTCATGAATTATCCTAAGTGAATGGATTGAAGCAGTGTGCCTGGTATACATCTCCAGGTCAGTGTCTCTCCATATTTCTTATGTGTCTAGTTACAGTAAGGTACCCACTCTTTTCCTTTGCTTTTTCCTTCTCTTTTAGTCTTTTGTACAAACTAAGATGTGTGCTGCTTTCCCAGGTTTTCTTCTAGCCCACACCTCCAGGATCCTAGGTGGTGCTTCGCAGGGGAAATATCCTGGTGTGGGAGGGAAGGAGGCACATTTCTAGTCCCAGTTCCTTCTCTAACTCTATGCGACCTTTCCCCTCTCTGGCTTCAGTATTCCCATCTGAACAAGGAGGGAACTGGACTTGATGACCTTTTGGCCCCTTCTAGCTCTTACTATAAGTTTGTGAACTTGAGACTTAGGGAAACAGAATCCCTAAAAAATGGAAAGGGAGCAGGTATCACTTTGTCCAGGAGAGGGGAGCAGCTACCCACAAATCAGCACCAACAGCCTGAAGGCAAAGAGAGGGCTGTGATGGAGCAGTGTGTGGGCTCAGCCTTCAAAGGCCTTCAGCATGGGAAGCAGCCTCGGAGCAGAAGAGGCTCTGCTCCTGGAGAGCGACCGTGGGGAGGTCCTCCAAGCCCTTCTCTGCTCTTTTCCTAAAGCATCCCAGCCCCCTATGCTTCTTCTGCTGAGAGAAGGTGGATCTGTCACTAAATATTAGAGGGGTTTGCCCTTGCCTGTTTGGAGAAGGAAGCTTATTCAAACCAGGAAGACAAGATAGGCAGAGACAGACAAACAAATGCAAAGCCCCACCAAAGCTTGGAGTTACGAGTCTCCAGTGCTGGATGGGATTCCAGACTCCTCTACCCATCCCACCCACCACCCAGAAGTCGTGCATTGACCGAATCTCACTCCTGCCCCAGGTTTTGTTTGGATTGCACAGCATTTACTGTTGCTGCCATTGGTTTTCATTTTGAACTTGCATGCTTTTAGCTGGACCACTCCTACTAATGGCTCACTGGCTCCTGTGGGCATTTGAGTGGTAGTCCCTGCTCCATACTCCCCTGGGAACTGGGGAGGCAGAGTGGATGTTCATTTCCTTCAGACTCCCTTTCCACACAGGACAACCCTGACCAAGGGAAGAGTCTTTATATTGGACAAAAATCTGCCTTCTTCCTCTGGATTCTAGGGCCACACAGAATACCTCTGCTCTCTCGGCCTTTAGACATTTTCCCACAGGAGCCTTATCCCCTGAGTCTCCTCTCTCTCTCCCGCTTTTAAAATTAATTTTATTTACAAACTGTAGACAAACTCCCCTTTAAACTGTCTAGTCCAGGTCCCTCTGAACTTCCTCACTGGTTGTGGTTTCCTGATGGTCACCTTACCTAGACAAGCTCCAGTTTGTTGAAGTTGCCCTGACGGTTCTGGGACCGGGACAGGACGCAACACATCTGGTATGTTCTACCTAGAGTCAAGAGCTCAGGAGCATCACCTCCCTGGTTCTGAACTTACTCCCCTGATGATGCAGCCTGAGATCAGTCTGAAAGACTACAAGCATTTTGACTCCAGGTACGGGATGAGGCTGTTGGATTCTTTGGCTATCAGGAACACTTCCAAGTGTACAGGGATGTGATTGTGAGGATGATGAATAGCTTGCTGAAGGAAGGAATGGCTCAAGCCAGAATGCTTAATTCTGAACTTGACACCTCCTCCTTTAACCACCAAATACAGCTCTTGTCTAATTTTTCTCCAGTTCTCTAAAATCTGTTTCTCCTTTCCTCAATGCCTTCATCATCTCTTACCTGGTTCCCTGCAATCCTTTCTCCTCCCTGTACTTATAATGAGCTTCCCAATTTGTAAATTTGATCATGTGTTCTATACACACACACACACACACACACACACACGCGCGCGCGCACGACTCCCTATCTCCTTCAGGATAAAGTCCAGACTCTCTGTTGCCTACCCCTCAGCTTCACCTCTAGTCAGTCTTTCCTCACACTCTCTGTTGAAGCCTCGCTAAACTACAGGCTGTGCGGTCTTTGCCTTTGGCTTTTGCATGTACCTGTACCTCTACCTGGAACATTTCTTTCACTCCTGCCTCATGTCCCCTGACCCCTTAGTCTCTCCCATGTCTCATGCCATGAAAAATATCGGTGAGGATTCCTGAATGGCAACAACAAAATCCCATGCAGGCTAACCCAAATGAGAAGGCTCATATTGGAGGGATATCGGGGAGATTCACAGAATCCATGGGAGCTTGGGGGCCAGGCTCCAGGATGCTCAAAGATGGCCAAGAAGCTGAGAATGGTGCATTGGTTAGGAATCACATTTGGCTGCAACAGAGACATGAAAAACAGAGGGGCAAAAACATAGTGCTCTATTTTTCTCCCATCTAAAAAGAAGCCCAAAGGCTGGAGGTCCAGGATGGGATGGGTGCAAGCCTTGAGGATGTTGGGACTAAGTTGGCTGAGTTTCTTTTGGCCTTTCCCCCAGGGCTAGTCTCAAGATGGCCAGGACCACATTTCAGGCAAGAAGGATGAAGAAGATGTTAGAGGATATGTGCCGGCCTAGCTGCCCCCACCCCTTCAGGAGCCCTACCAGAAGCCCCACTCAAAACCTTCTGATATCTCATTTATCAGAACTGGGTTATATGGGAAAAACAGATTTTTAGTTGACATCATGGATTTTCAGGTAAGGAAGAAGGGGAGAAGAGGTATTTGATAGGCACCCAGCAGTCTCTGCTATACACAGCCACCACCTTGTGGCCAGAACAGCCTCGTCAGGCCCCACTGCCTTCTCAGTGAAAAGCTGTTCATCCTATCCTTGTGTTACAAGGTCAAGCCCAAACATCCAGGAAGACAGGCCCTGTTGCACCTCTCTTTAAGGGTGAGCCCACTACTGGCTATTCTGGGTGAAGAGAGGGATGATGTTAATCAACTCCTTCATGCAAAATCCTTTAGTGCATTTAGGATCCTGTCCTGAGAATAGATTCAAAATCAAGAAAACTGGGAATAATGCTAAAATTCTGCAAAAATTAAAGCTTAACAATAAACAGATGTTATTGGTTTGAAGGAATCCACTGACTTCAAGTTGAAAGCAAGAACAGGAAATGCTGACACTCAGAGTTGAAAATTAAGACCAACATTTCTGGAAGTGACACAGGGGCAAGTAGAAGAGAAGCCATCACCATCTAATCAGTCAGTCTTTGTAGCTGTTGAATGCATAATTGTGAACCTGGTCCTGTCTACTGCTAACAGTGAGTTATTCTTATAAACAAAATGGTTAACTTTAAACAAATCCCATGAGTGAGGTTCCAGAAATACCAAGGTTTGAAGGCAAAATAAGTTCTTAAATGAGCACTTTTTAATTTAAATAGTTCCATTTTCAATTCCTTTCTAAATTTTGATGGCAATATTAAATGGTATTTTAAAAGAGGAATATTTATGTACCATTAGACTCTACTGCTAAAGTGTGTTTATTGATCCATATTTGTTTTCATCCTTGCCATGTACATATATTAAAATACCAAGATAATAGTTAAAAATCAATTTTGTATTTTAAATGTCTGAGTTAACATTCAAAGTTATTCTCTGATTGGTTCAAATCTTTGTGTTTAGAATTGCATTAAAAAAAAAAAAACCTAGAATGTGGCCAACATAATAGATTTTCACCAACAATATTTTTTGCCTATATATATGCAAGTACTGATCTGTTGACTTGATCTCACTTCATATTACTTCTTACAAAATTCATCAATCAATATAATTCCCAGGTCACTTCACCATTCTACACTGTTAGCTTACATAATTTCAACGGTAAGTATTGTTCAAAATTCTTGACTCTTGTTGAATTGTGTGCTAAAGGGTGCATATAAATTATTTTCTTTTCCACTATGAATTTTTTATGTGAAATCCACCTGAAGATTTTCCTGTATGGACTTTAGGATTGTTGTTTCCTCAGCATAGAAATATTAATGTTAAGGAAAGAATGATCTCTGAAGACATGCCTTCATTCATGACACCGATAAGAGTTTTACACAGTGTAAATTCTCAGTTGCCCTACAAGTGTTGCTATATGAATAAATGATTTTGTGTGATTTTTCATAAATAACATCTCCAGCATGAATTATCTGGCACTCCCTCAAGGGGCTTCAACCCCTGGTAAAGACTTGTCTATAAGTTGAAGCAGTGGATGAAGACTCTTCCACTTTCATTACATGTACATTATGAGTTCTCTTATGTTGTATATCATCAGACTATCTACTAAAGGCTTTGCTACATAGGTGATATTTATATCGATTCTCTCTAATATGAATCAGCTTAGATTGATGAAGTAATCAGGATGACTAAAATCTCTATCAGAATGATTATAAACAGTGTTTCTTCAGTGTGTGAGTTCTTTAGTATTTTTTAAAGTTAACTCAAGGGCTGAAATGTCTTCCATATTCAAAACATTTAGAGTATGAGTTCTCTCTTGTCATCCAAGGTCAGAATATTGACAGAAGCCTTTCTCATATATGGCTTTCATAGGGTTTCTCTCCCATTTAAGTTCTGTCATGTTGTCTAAGGTTACAAAAATAAGCTAAGGTTTCCCCACATAGATAATATTCTTATGATATCTCTCCAATGTGAGTTTTCTCATGTCTTCTAAAGCCAGAACAATGAGAAGGCTTTCCCATAAAGATGACATTTATAGTGTTTCTCTCCAATGTGACTTTTCTCATGTAATGTAAAGGTAGGATGATGAGTGAAAGCTTTCCCACATATGTGGCATTCATATGATTTCTCTCCAGTGTGAGTTCTTTCATGTACTCTAAGAGAAGAACAATGAATGAAGGCTTTCCCACAAGATGACATTCGTAAGGTTCCTCTACAATGTGAGTTTTCTCATGTTGTGTGTGGGTAGAATGATGAGTGAAGGTTTTCCCATATAGATGACATTCATAGGGTCTCTCTCCATTGTGAATTCTCTCATGTGGACCAAGGTTATAAATTCTATTGAAGGCTTTCCCACATAGATGACATTCATATGGTTTCTCTCCAGTGTGAGTTCTCTCATGTTATCTCAGGTTAGAACATTTAGTGAAGGATTTCCCACATATATGGCATTCATTTGGTTTCTCTTTAATGTTAGTTTCATAGTAATGTGTAAGGCCAGATCTTTGAATGAAGGACTTACCAGTTAGATGACATTCATATGCTTTACTGCTAGTGCAAATTTGTTTTTGTTGATTAAAAGATGACTGGTCACTGAGGGCTTTTCCAAATAGATTGTTGTCATAGGATTTTTCCCCATGTGAGTTAACACATGTTGAGTTACTCTGCATCTATGAGTAAAATCTTCTGGCAATTCACATGTAATGCCATTCTTTTGAGTGTGACTCTCTGCTTCAATTACATGATAGTAGATGTATCTTATTGCAGATATGTTGCATGGATAGCATTTATTGTTTTTTTTTTAAGACCATTTTTCCTGCCTGAATACTGGTTTTGGAAAAATCCAATTCCTTCTCTCCACAGTTCTTCTCCTTACTCCAACTGGGAACATATATCTAATTTGAATACCTGATGTGCCACTGAGACTAAATGACTATATTTTCCAGCTGAAAACTGTCTTCCTCTGGATTGAGCAAAAACATTTGTACCTAAGTCCAGAAAAACAATGGCTGTATTAGATGTGTTTGGAGATTTATGTTTAGTTAATTCTTAAACTAATCCCAACGATTAAGGCTGGATTACCATTGACATGATGGGGGGTATATCCTTCTTGAAGATATTTTGCATGGATATCATTTCTTGTTTTTCAAGGCCTCATTTCTTATGTGGCTTTTCTGTCACATGACAATGCACATAGCAGCATCTTCTCCTTTATTTTCTGGGTTCCATTGTTCCCTAAGGCTTCTCTCCCTGTGTCGAATTTCCTTTGCTTATAAGAACTTCAGCCATATTAGATTAAGGCCCACCCTTATTCAATTTGGGTACACCTTAACCAATCACACCTTCAAAAGTCCTGTTTACAAATGGATTCATACCCACAGAACCAGGGGTTGAGACCTGAACATGCCTTTTGTGGGGGACATGATTCAATCCCCAATACACACAAAATATTTTCATTTAAAAAAGGAAATGAACTTATATGAAACAACTTGTACCTAACTTAAGATTTCAGGAACTTCCCAGAATTCTTGGAAATTTTTATTTTTCATACCCAAAGATTAATATTTTTTGTAAATTTGGAAATATTATATAAGAGGTCACAAACTACAGGTCCATGGATCAGACACATTCATTCATTAATTTAGTCAACAATTATTTATTTAGTGCTTCTTATTTTTCAGACACTGAGCCATACATTGGGAATACTATGGTGAACAAGACAGACAAAGTTACTACCCTTAGGGGGTTTATATTTTAGGGATGATTAAGACAAATAAAAGTGTTTGATACAATGTAATGTCAAGTGGTAATATTATGAAAAAAAAAAAATGAAGGAGGGAAAGGGTAGAGCAAGTGGAAGGGGTGCCTTTTATGTCATGTTGTCATGGAAGGCCCCTCTTAAGAGTCGAGGGCTGAATGAAATGAGAACATGAGCTATACCGATACCTGAGGGAAGATATGTTCTGGCAGTGAAATGCCCTGAGACAGGACCCTACTTGAATAGGAGGGAAATCAGTACATCTGGGGCATGGATCAATGAGAAGGAAAGTTGTAAGAAATGAGGTTGGAGAGGTAGGCAGGTGTCAAGAGTATGCAGAACTTTGTAAGTCATGTTCAGTTCTTGTATTTTACTGTACATGTGAATGGGAAGCAATTAGAAGGTTTTGAATAGGGGGTGGCATGATCTGGTTTACATTTTAGAATGATCACTATGGCCAATGTGTGGAAAAGAGAAGCAGGGCTACAAAAGTGGAGGCAGGGAGACCAGTCAGGAGTCTATTGTAGTAGCCTGGAATAGGGATGACGGTGGCTTGGACCTTGGTGGTATCGCTGCAGCAAATGAAAAGTGGTCAGATTCAAGATATATTATGAAATTAGAGACAACAGGAATTACTGATAAACTATGTGAGAGTAAAGAGGAGTTACAGATGATTCCTGCTGTTTGGCCCAAGCACTTCAGTGAATGGTGGTGCCACTTACTGAGATGTGGAAGGCTGTAGGGGAAACAAACCAGGAAAGACAAACAGTAGTTTGCTTTTGTACATATTAGGTTTGACAGGTCTGTTAGACATCCAAGTGAAGATACTAAGTAGGCAGTTGGATAAGTTAGTCTGAAGTCCAGGGGAGACCCCAGGATATGAGATACATATTTGGGGAATGGTTGAAAATACTGTGAGAAAAAAGTGAAGACAGAGAAGATAATAGGTCCAAGGAATGAGACCTAATCCAACATTTGATGGATTAGGACAAGGAGAAGAATCATGCAAAAAAGACTGAGAAGAAGTGGTCAGGGGAGGGAAAAACCAGTAGAGGCTGCCCCAGAAGTCAAGTGCAGTGTTTGTCAACTGTTGCCAAGAGAATTGAATTTGGTGACTTTGAAGGCCGTTGGTTTTGTTGCATTGGCAAAAGTGGTTTCAGTAGTGTGGTGAGAACTGGAGCCTGACTGGATAGGTTCAGGAAGAAGTGGGGAGCTCCTGTCAAGAAGCCTGATTAGCATGTACCTCTCAAGTACCTCTGGTTTCCTCTGGCAAGATAAGATCTAAATCCAGCAACAAACAACTGAAAACAATTTAAAAGAGGACATCATTTGCAATTGCTTCAAAGAATATCAAATATCTAAGGATACATCTAACAAAATATGATCAAGATATCCACAGGGGAAATTATAGAAGTTTATTAGAAGACATTAAAGAGGTCCCAAATAAATGAAGTGATATTCTATGTTCATGGATAGAAAGATTTAATATCATAAAAATGTCAGTTCTCCCCCTAAGTGTCTAATAAAACAGCTTGATATGACAATTTTTAAATTTATGCTAAGAGTTAAAAGAAAAACATATCCAAAATATTATAGGATGGGGAGGAGGGAAGGCTTAACAAACTAGTTAGCAGTCCTTATTAGGAAGTTATAGTACTTAAGACAATGTAGAACTGGTTCAGTAACAGACATATTGACCAAGAAAATAAAACACTATATATATTTTGAATTTCTGTTTATCAAAAGGTCCCTTAAATAAAGTAAAAAGACAAGATATAAATGAAAGAAGGTTTTTGCAACACATATGCATAACAAAAGATTATAAACAAGCATATATAAAGAATGTCTACAAATCAATACAAAATTGATAAGCAATACAATAGAAAAATGAGAAAATAACATGAACAGGAAGTTCACAACAGAGAAAACCCATGGCAAAGTGATAAGGGGAGTGGATGTAGTTCAAGTAGTTGAGCACCTGCCTCCCAAGTATGAGGTCCTGTGTTCAATCCCTGGTACCTCCAAAAAAAAAAAAGTGAACTGTGAAAATACATTCAACCTCACTGATGATCAAGAAAATGTACATCCAGGCCACAATGAGATAACATCTCACATCCATTCAATAAGCCAAAATTAAAATTACGAAGTCTGATAACTAAGTGATGGAGAGAAGGTGGATCAACAGGCTCTTGTATATTGCTAAAAATTAATACAACCATAAGGTTGTACATATTTGGAAAACAGTTTGCAGTTATCTTGATAAGTTGAACAGGTCTGGTGTCTGCAATTGGTCTTTAGAGCATCCTGGGCAAAGGAGCTGTCAAGCTCCATATGCTGCAGAGAGAGACCATCTATCTTCCTGGCCTTAACTCCAAGACAAATGTAGGATCACCAAAAAAGCTGAAATGGGCAGACACCTTCTTTCCTCCAGAACTAGTCATTCACTCAGATGTAGCTGGGGCAGAAGTGGCCTTAGGAGTGAGGGGAAATGTCTATATAGGGAGGAGGGAGGATTGGGTGGGGTCCAGCAACTCAAAGACTTGCTGGTAATTCCCCAAGTTTCCACAGGCCCCAGTTGAACATCATCTGTTAAAGGGGACTTAGCACCTTCTTGAGTCCCTAATAATAATTACTCTTCCAACAGGTCCAGTACTGAACATCTATGTAAATCCCAAATATTTATCTTTTTTGTATAATCCAGTATAGAGGTTTTGATATTAGACTTAATCAATTCTCCTTTATATTCACAGTTATAAAATTAGGATATTAACATTAATGTAACACTATTATCTAACCTACAGACTCTTCAAATTTTGCCGCTTGTCCCACTATCATCCTTGTAGCAAAAGAAAAAAGAATTCTGGAACAGGATCCAGCCTAGGATTACCTATTGCATTTAGTCCTCATGTCTCTTTAATTTCTTTTAGTATGCAACAGCTGCTCTGTCTGTCTTTGTCTTTTATGACCTTGACATTTTTGAAGAGTAAAGGCCATTTATTTTGCAGAACGTCCCTCAATTTGAGCTTGTCTAGTGTTCCAAATGTTTAGATTCAGGTTATGCATTTTTGGCAGCAATACCACAGAGGTGGTACATCATATTAGGAGAAACATGATATTTTCTAAATCCATCAGTCTTTCTACATTTATTAGTTCACATTCTATTGTAAGGAAGATGTTTTCCTTTCTCCATTATTCATTTACTTGTTTGTATCAGAATAAACTCATGGGTTCTTATTTTGTTCTACAAGTTAAAGTCTACCAATGTCATTATTTATCATGCTCAAATTATCCCAGTTTGGGCCTGTGGAAGCTCCTATGTCCTTTTGATATATCCTCGTCATTCTTTAGATACTTTCTTACTTTCTTTTTTAAAAATGTTTTTATTTTTTTGTTTTTAAAGATGCTTTAGATTACATAAATGTTACATAAAAAATATTGGAGATTTCCATATTCCACCCCCCTCCTCCTCCCACACTTTCCCACATTAACAACATCTTTCATTAGTTTGGTACATTTGTTACAATCAATAGACACATATTGAAGCCTTGATACTAACCATGGACTATAGTTTTCATTATAGTTTATACCTTGCCCCACACAATTTTATAGGTTTTGACAAAATGTATAATGGCCTGTATGTGTCATTGCACTGTCATGCAGGACAATTTCAATGTCCCCCAAATGTTCCCATGTTACACCTATTCTTCCCTCTCCCTCCCCTCAGAACCTATGGTGGCCACTGCTTTTATATCAATGATACAAGTTTTTCCATTGCTAGAATAATAATAAGTTTATAATAGAATAATAATAGGATAAGTCTACTTTAGTACATTGTTCTTTCCCCAATCTTGAGGATTTTGGGATGATGATGCCTACTCTGTTTCTGATTGAGAGGGAGCTTAGATCCTATGGGGCTAATGGATGGAACTGTCTTGCTTGCTTGTAGATAGTCTCTGTTTTGGGGGATGTGTGTTGTCCTTCATCATCCTTTTGTTAGTTTTCCTGGGTGAGTCCAATGAACTGAAGAGTTAAGTGTTGCAACTCTGCTGAGATTCAGGGCTCAACTGGCATATGAACACACGGAAGATTTAAGTCTCTGGGACATATAATTAACAATTGTAGTGCTAATTATAGGTTCAAATAAAAGGGGCAGAAGAGCCATGTGAGGGAAATTATAAATGAGTAACTGTTACACTGGGAGCATAAATTCCAAAGTAAGGCCCACTGACAGGGTACTGAATTCCTGAGATTCTCTGCCCTGCTTAGAGTGTCTAGATGTCTCTAGAGCCCTCTGGAGCTGGGCTGTTTGAGGCAGCCAAGGAGATCATGCTGAGACGTGCATAAGCATAACCTCTGGAATGACCTCCCGAATCACTTTGAAATCTCTTAGCCATAAAAAGTCATTTGTATTTAAGATGTTCCAGGCTCAACTTGTACTTTCTCTGCCTTGTCCTGGAATCAGCTATTTCCTCTAGGAGCTTTGGTGACTTTTTGTGGAGAATGGTATTTTTTTTTTTTTTTTTAAGATTTTTAATTTATTTATTCATTTATCCCCCTCTTGCTGCTTGTGCTCGCTGGGTCAGCTAACCACGCCGTGCGGGCAGGCTTGCCTTCACCAGGAGGCCCCGGGAACCGAACCCGGGGCCTCCCATATGGTAAACGGGAGCCCTACTGATTGAGCCACAGCCACTTCCCGAGAATGGTATTTAGAAACCAAGATCTGGGTGCTACTTATGCTGATTAGTTTGTAGTATAATATTTTAATGTCTAGTAGGGTTAGTGCCCTCCTCATGGCCTTTCTTTCATATTTGTTTTTCCATATGAACTTTAGTATCAACTTGTGTAGCTCCATATAAAAAGTTACTTTTTTATTGTAATTAAATTAAACATATAAATCCTCTTAGAAAGAACTGACGTCTTTATGATTTTGAGCCATCCTAAGAACAAGAGTTTTCTTCCATTTGCTCAAGTCTACTTTTTTTTTCTCTCAGGAATGTTTTAAGGTTTTCCTCATATAAATTTTGCACATTTCTTGTTAAAATTTATTCCTTAGTATTTTCTTTGTTGCTATTATAAATGAGGTTTTTTAAATCATTATATCTCTAACTGGTTAATATTTGTGTATTTAAGGGCTATTGAGTTCTGAATGTCAATTTTATATTCTGCTACCTTTCTGAATTCTTTTACTGTTTGAGTTAGTTTTATCATGGATTCTCTAGAATTTTCTATGTATATTATTTGTAAATAGAGATAATTTACTTCAACCCTTAGGCCCTTAATTGATTTCTTTTTTCTACTTATATCAAATACCCCAATATAGTGTTAAATAGTAGTGATGATTGGAGACATCCTTGCCTTGTTTCTCATCTTAATGGAAATACTTCTAGTGTTTCTGCATTGAAATGCTAGCTTTAGAACTAAGGAATATATATTTATCATGTTAAGAAAATATCTTTCAATTTCTATTTTCTGAGTGGTTTTTATCAGGAATAAGTGTTGAAGCTTGTCAAAGGTTTTTTCAGCATCTATGCAGATAATCATATGATTTTTCTACTTAGATATATTAATATGGTGTATTCTATTAATGGATTTCCTAATAATGAAACAACCTTGCATTCCTGGAATAAAACCTATTTGGTTCTGGTGTGTCGTTTTCTTTTGTGGTGTTGAATTCTATTGACTAATATTTTATTTAGTACTTTTACATCAACATTCCCAAGTTATAATTATCTTTGTTTGTACTGTATTTATCAGGTTTAGTATCAATGCTATACTTACTTCATAAAAAGAAATAGCAAGTTTTCTATATTCTAGAACAGTTTATGTGTATTGGTACCATCTGGTCTTTTAAGGTATGGCAGAATTCCCCCTGTGAATCTACTGGAGCCTGATACTTTCTGATAACTTTTCCACTTCTTCTATGGAAATTTGTTTAAGATTTTTATTTTGAATGGGGTCCACTGTGGTAAACTGTATTTCCCAAGGAAAATATCCATTTCATCTTGGTTTTCAAATGTATTAACGTAAAGTTCTGCAAAGTAATCTCTATGATTAAAAAAAAAAAAATTCTGTTTCAATGGTTATTTCCTCCCTGTAACTTTTTATTTTGTATATTTGTGCTTTCTTCCTTTTTTGTTGTTGTTTGTTATTGGTTTTGCCGACTACACATTAACTCAGGACTTGTCTATTGTGTTAATTGTTTTACATATAAACAAGATTATTAGTCATATAATTAGCTATAATTAGTTAGGTCCAATGTTATCTGTTCTTGACTTCCGTAATTGCTGCTTTTATTTTTACTATTTCCTTCTTTGTGCTTTCTCTTGGATTACTCTATTCTTTTTCTAGCTTTTCGAGCTGGAAATTTAGTTCATTCTTTCATTTTTACTGAAAATAGTTTTTAGGGCTGTGAATTTTTCTCTGATCACTACCTTAAATGTATACCCATAGATTATGATATGTAGTTTTATTATTTTTTAGAAATTCCATAATTTCAATTACTATTTGTTCTTTCACACTTTTATTATATGTTATTAACAATGTCTTATGTTATTGCATTGTTATCAGAGCTTTATTTGAAATATTTTTTTATTTATGAAACTTACTAATTTTTCTTTTTGACCTAATAAATGATTAATTTTTGTGAATGTTCCATGTGTGCTTGAAAAGGTGTTTCCCCTAGCACCATAGTGTAAAATTTGTTATATACCCCAAGTAATATGTTATTTATTTTTCTATATTTTTATTTTTTATGCACTTGATTTGTCTTATATCAAGAGTGGTATGATAAAATCTATTATTAATAGTATTTTTCTATCTGTGTCTCCTGTCTCCTCTAGTATTTGCTTTATAAAGATAGTTGCTTTGTTTATTGGTGCATAAATATTCACAAAGCTTATGTCTTCAGTGTTAATTGTTGCTTTTAGCTTTAAAAAGTGCTCTTCTTTATCACATTTAATTTTTTTTTTTTACTTTGATTCTATTTTGTCTATTAGAATACTACCATTGCTCATGGTTTCTAAATCTCTTTATTTTAAGTGTGTATTTTGAATATAGCATATAGTTGGGTCTTGCTTTTTAAGTGTTGGAGAAAAGGGGCCTCACTGGGACACAGAGACTGATGATTGCAGGCAGGAAGTTTATTCAGAAGCTCTCCCAATGGAGGGGGTCTGAAGAATAGACTTCAGCCCGCCCACCCTCTGGCATGGCAGGGGTCTGAAGAGAGACTTCAGCCCATCCCTGGAAGGGGCAGATGTGAATTTATACAGTAAATCAATGGGCGGGGAAACGTTAGTTTGTGGGGAGGGGGTTAGGGTCTGAGTACAGCCTGGAGGCCAATGAGGGGCTATAAAAGCAAATTCCTTCCCTTGTATGGCTAGGGGGTAGTGGGCCAGGAGGTAGGGTATTTTTGGAATGCAAGAGTGTCTGAGGAAGCCTTGGTCAGGAGGGAGTGGAGGTCCTTATCTCATTCTGCTTCATCCCCATGTGGTTCCTTTGTTCTTGTGAGGAGATGGTTGCATTCATGCTCGTAGGCTGTTAATCATACACTCTGAACTTTGCAAGAGGGAACCTCTAACACCAAGCCAAACTGAGAATATTTTCCTTTCATATGAGTTCTTACATATTTATTGATATAACTGATATTTGGTCTCCACTCTGTCACATTCTTTCAAAATTATTATGTGTGTTATGCTATATCTGCTATTTCTTTTTCCATGCAATATGTTCTTTCATTTAAAGAAAATTTGTATTTAGGTTTGTTTATATTGTTCTAGTATTTACTTTGTACTTATACCTTTTTTAATGCTCTTAGTCCCCCATTTTCTTATTTAAATTTTAACTATCTTTTTTTCTATTTGGTTTGTCAATTTGCAATTGTATCCTTTAACTCCCATCAATTGCCCATGCAACAAAAAGTTTATCATGCTTTTCTCTTTCCCTCTTTCTTCCCCTCCCTTTTTTAGATGCATTCTTTCCTAGTCATCTCTTGTTGGATGAAGCTTATCCTCTAGTATAGGGAACAGAAAAGTTTCTGCAAAGGGCCAGATAATAAATATGTTTGGCTTTGCAGGCTATACAATTTCTATCGTAACTACTCAACTTTGTCATTGTAGAGAAGAAGCACCTTTAGATGATCTGTAAACAAATATGCAAGACTGTGTTCCAATAAAACTTCATTTACAAAAATAGACAATGGGCTGGATTTGGCCTATAGGCCATAGTTTGCAAACCCCTGTCTTAGGGTAACAGCAGACAAGGAGATGGGAAAGACAGTGCAGGAGGTGAGAAAAAGCTAGCATGAAAGGTAAGGGGACACTGGCCAAAGAGGAGCCCTTTAAACCTTAGGGACAGAAAAAAGGAGGAGATTCTTTTCTATTTCTTAACAGTTTACCTGCCTGGAAGAAAAGGATGGAAAGGTCCTCTCCCATATCACAATTGGCCGGCATCCATCCTGCTGGAGTCTGCAGATCATGCTGGCCATATGCCAAAGTGTGATCAGCTGAATGTGATTTGTTCATCCTGAAAACATCAGGTGGATAAAGCACTCTCTTAGTGCCATGGCAACCAGAAAATGTTCTCCAGTAACAAGAGGATTAGCCAGTGCATTCCTCCAGGCATTAATCTACTAGTGTGCACTGAGCCCCTTTCACAGGCTAGGCCCTGTGCTGAATGCTTGAAATACAAAGACACAGAAAGTGAGTTCATGCTTTTAAGGAGCCCACAGGCTAGGGGAGGAGACAGACATGCAAAGCAAACAGCGGAATAAGTAATCAATGAAAGACTAGACAAAGCACTGGGAGCAGCAACTCTTCTTTGAGAGTGAGGAATTGACCTGTTGAACCTCTCTGAAGAGCTGAGCTTGCGCTGAATTTTAGAGAATCATCCAGAGGTTGTCAAGAGGATTGTTTTAGTTTCCTAGGGCTACCCTAAAACAGTACCACAGACTGGATGGCTTAAACAACAGAAATTTATTGTCTCAGTTCTGGAGGCTGGAAGTCTGAAGTCAAGGTGACAGCACGGCCATGCTCCCTCTGAAATCTGCAGGGGAGAATCCTTCCTTGCTTCTTCTAGCTTATGGTGGTTTGATGGCAATCCTTGGTATTCCTTGGCTTGTGGATACATCACTCTAATCTCTGCCTCCATCTCTACATGGCCCTCTTTCTTGTCTCCATCTTCACGTGGCGTTTTCTTCTCTGTGTCTGTATGTGTCTGTGTCCAAATTTCCTTTTCTTATAAGGATCCTGGCCTCATCTTATCTAATCAATAAAAGACCCTGTCCCAAATATAGTCACCTAGGACTTGAACATAGCTTTTGAGGGGACACAATTCAGTCCATAATAAGGATGAGCTAAGGGTGGACCAGAGAAAACAGGGAGGCTTGAAAGATGTGGCAGCTTTGGGGTATGGCACGTATGGCCAGAGCATAGGGCTCTGAGGCATGCAGTAGGTAGGTATGGAGAGGCACATGGGGAGCAAACCATATAAGGCCTCTGCTGACGCTGCTGTCACTAAAGTCCAACCACCTGGTAGAAAAATCCAGAGTCCAGTTGACAGCTCACTTTTACTCCCTCCCTTCTTTGAAAATATTCTCTTGATACTATGATTATCATGATAGCCTGATACTACCATCTCCTGATGTTTTTCCTGCTCTTTATCATTCTTCCTTTTCAGTTACTCTGTCACTTCTTCAAATTCTTACCTTCTTCTGATGCCGTACTCCCTCTAAGTATATTAGATACCTCTCCATCACTCTGCTCCATCTTTGGTTCTCATTGTGTATTGATCTCAATTTATCCTACTAGAAGGTACTACTATTTTAGGGGATGTGGCTTCAAGAACCCCAGTGTAGCAATTCCAGTGGAAAGACTTTTTTCCCTTATTCATCCATCAGTCTCAGAGAAGGCCTCTGGCATTGGTTGGGTCATGTGCCTACCCTGAGTCCCATCAATACTACCAGTGATGAGTGATGAGGCAATATGATTTGTGATAAGAGAAATGAGGTTACATGACTGACCCCATCAAAGTCACACAGAGTGAGGGAAAGGCAGTTCCCAAATACAGGTATATCAGTCAGGGTCTCAGGCAGGAGACAGAAACCATAAAATGTCAACAGGGAAAGTTTGATATAAATAATTATTAACCACTAAGGAGTAAAGAGAATTCTAAAGAATACAGGAATAATGGATACAGGGAGCAGGCACTAATTCTAGGACTGAAGCTGAGTATCCGAGGAAGAAACACACCTGGAAAGGCCCTGCCCACAGCTGGATTCAGACCCTATGGACAGGGTGTGGCTGTTGCCTACAGAGTGGCAGAGAAGTTTGTTGAGGTACCGCAGGCCAGGGCTTGCAAGCAGGAAAACCACCCACTGGGGTCTTGGCAAAACTCACTAGGAAGCTACCTATGGAGTGCCTGGGAAACCCTCTGGGAAGCCAGCAGGGTACTGGCAGAGCTTGTGGGAAGCTGCCTTCTGAAGCGCTACTGGAACTCACTAGGAATCCACCTGCAGGTGTGTTGCTGAAACTCTGCAAGCCAACTGCTCCCACCTGTGAGACTCACTGGGCAGGTATCTGTGCTTCAGCCGAACTCACTGAAAACCCACCTATGGGGGCACTGCTAAATTTGCTGGAGAATCAGCTGAGGCGCTAGCAGAACTAGCTAGGAAACAACCCACAAGAGAGCCACCGAAACTCACTGGAGGGTGAGCTCCCCTGCGTGTCCCATGCACAGTCAAGCACCCAGGAGCGGAGGGAGATGAAAGCACATTAGAACCTGCAATGTCCCTCCAGTCCCCTCCACTAATAATGCTTAATATCATGTGACCTGTCAAAGAAATGGTTACGGGATCCAGCTCCAGTATCACAAGGGAGGGCAAAGGGTAGATTTGGAATTGAGAGGCAATGAATTGATAAGTGGCAAGTCCTACCCTGTGGCTACTCAGCATATGCACCCTCCTACATACATCTGCACAACAATGAAAAAACTTTTCCCCTAAAAAGATCCAGATACCCTGCTTACAAGTGAAGAAGTTCTTTCCCTTTCCCCAAAATGAGAAGACACACAGTCCCAACAGTCACTCTATCCATCACAGCCTATATTAATTACTCCTTGAATTCATAGTCCCACTGAATACTCTGCTACCTAGACACTAAGTTGTAAAGTTAACCTCCAACATCTTGGACATTAAGTAATAAAGAGGAAAGAGAAAAATAAAATGTTTGGCATTTCCCCATAATCCATCCAGCAGCCCTGGGGAAGGCCTCTGCTTGGCTCTTCTTGGGTCATGTATGTCAGGGCCTGAGAAGGGTCTAGGATTTTACCCTACTTACCAGGTAGCAAATTAGCCTGTTACTGTTTCATGGATGCTGGCAGGAGACATTAAACTGGGTCAGACAAAGGACTTTTTTGTTCATGGCACAGCAAGCAGTGTGATTTTCCTATTCATTTGCATTGATTCCTAATGCCCCCAAGTCTAGAGGGGTAATGTGGAGGGGCTGAGGTAGGTGCACTTAAAGTTAAGGCTACTAACAACAGGACTTCAAGCAGTACAACGAGGCCAATCTGTAGGACTCATCTCAACCATGCCCCTCAGGGTCCCAGACTCAGCCAACCATGAATAGGTCCAGGCTGGGGGTACAAGTAGCTCTGATTTTAGACCATTTTAACCCACTCAAGGGAAATCAGACTGGCTGATATTTGGTATCATTGCCAGTCTTTACAGGGGGCAATAGAAGGGCAAAAAAAAACCATCCCGATGCATTGACGTTCTAGAACCCATTCTCCCTCATAAATAAAAATATAATTCAAAGGGACTTAAGTCACCCCAGCTCGGGATTTGTTGTTAAATTTGATTTGGATCACCATTAAATTGGTTTGGTTAAGAATACGGACAGTATCACCAAGAAGTTGCTGCCTTGATTGCCATACATGGCATAACCCAAGACAACCTGGGCATCAAAAACATGTGAGTTTGTATCAGTCAGGTTGAAACAAGGTGGTGCCACTCTGTGTGTTTGAACATGTAGATGGGGGCATGTTCAGGAGCTGCTATTGGTGACATTGGGCACAGAAGAATAGTTCAGGACTGGCCATGTCCACATGAATTTTTCTATTTCATAGCATCCAGACAGGGATGAAAAACCCCACAGAGGTCAGATTATCAGCAACAGCTGCCACTTGACTCAGGTGGACCATGGCATTGTTTCACCAGGCAGTGCTGGATCTAGTGGAGAAGGAAAGCATTAATTGTGTCTCTCCACCCAGCACAGGGATCTTAGGCGATCCCACCCCAGAGGCAGGGGTTATTGTTCTACCTCCACTGCCACAAACTTGGCATGCCTTATCCAAGTATCTATAACTTCATCTTTCCTCTAATCATCCCCAATATGTACCCATACCTTTTGTCCAGATGGGTTAAGTGCAAGAGTGACAAGGGCAATTTTACAAAAGTTAGAGACCCATTACAAGTGGTCGAGTGGACCACTATAGGAGGATTCAGCAATAAGTATATTCAACCAAGTGGTCATTATCTTTATGATATAGGACCATATCGATTCAACAAGAAGATCCAGGCAGCTAAACCAGAATTAAATTTGGACCCCCTAGGCCCCTTTTTGGCTGGGCTGCCAACCGAAAGGTATACACTCCAGGCTGGCCTGCTGTTGCTTTTAGGGGAATAAAGAAGCATAATGCCCGGAAATGGTCAGGGTGGAATCCCAAATCTTCAAAATAGATCCAATCATTTCAAAACATCCTGATCATTTCTCATGAAGCAACCAATGGATGACCACATTCAGTGACCATGCTGTTTTACTAAGATGTGTGGGCCAGGGAGGTAAAGTTAGAAATCTTTGAAGTCAATTTTTGAGGAAGCTCTTCCAATGCTCAATAATACCAGACACCTTTAGATGGTAGGGAGCATTGGATGATTCATTGAATATCTTGACTATGGCCCCCATTGTTGGGTGGCCTTTGCAACAAAAGGCACATAATCAGACCAAGGATGGTTTGAAAAGCTTAAAATATGACACAGTTTAGTTTCAACAGTCCCAGTGGTATGGCTAGAATTTGTTGATCATAATGGAACAGCAGCATGATAACCTAAAAAAAAAACATCAACAATGTTGAGGCACTTCCGAGAGAAGGGGTCCCAAAGGTCCAAAACAGTCAATCTGTCAGGAGTGGTAGGGCCAACACCCCTGCAATGTGGCTTCCTTCACTGCATGACAGATGGCCCAAATGTTGGCAGGATTCCAGTAAGCAGTGGCAGCTTTTGCACCAGAAACATATAGTCCTTTATGTGTGTCCAGTACACAGACGGTGGATGTGTTGCCATGGCCAGTGCAAGATGGATCCAGGTGGTAATGGTGATGGGCTGGCACTCCAGCACATTTCTGATTGTATCTTTATGCTTAGATTCTTTCTCAGAGAGATTTCTATGTTTTGCTGCTTTGAGTTACTCTTCATAATCTGACAACGTTTAAAGTACTTTTTTTTTTTCAGAGAAATTTTTAAACCTTAGTTCCATCTATTGTTCAGTTATTTGATAGTTTCTTCTATATTAGAATAGAGAATTTCCCAAAAGAAAATGATCTACATTGTAAGACCCTCACGTTTCTTAGACCACCTGGTTCCCAATAAGCAATCTCTACCACTCTTTCTAAACCCTCTCCAGGCACTTCTTGTCTAAGATATATTTGTGCCTGGTTTCAGTCACCTGTTTCTCTTCAACTGGACAATGACCCTCATTTACTGCCCTCAGTGTTGTTTCCAATTACAGTCACCCTTTGGTCTCAATTTCTTACTGTTCCATGTGTCTCACAGAGTGTTCTTCTTCTGTGGACTCTGGAGGAGCCAGTGGGACATGTTGCTCCCTTGAAGGTTGCTTGTATGTAATGAGGAGGTCATTGACATTGCCAGAGTCAATAATGCCGGGACACAATTGAGGTCTCTGTTGCTACTCCCTACCACCTTGCAGCTAGAATTGGCAAAGACCTCTCACCTTGAGGAACCTCCACACATGGTAGGAGGGAACATATGTCCCCTGCTGTCCCATCTTCCCTATGTCCCTGGGTTAGGGCATTACCTCCCTCTTCTGTCACTCCACATTTCTCATCTTCTGGTGATTGAGCGACCTCAAGTAGCAGTCTCCACTGTGGCAGCCCCAGATAAACCATGCTTGAGGGCTCAGAGCAGCAGGTGAGCTAGAGGGGCAGGGAAGCTAGGCCTGGGGACAGGCAGAGGACCTGGACTATTCAACATGTGGGCCACTGCACTCCAGAATTAAAGAAGGAGAAAAAAGGCAGGCAGGAAGCTGGGTTTTAAGGTTTGGATGGTAGACCCAGAAAAGAATGTGGGGTTCAGAGGTGACTCCTCAGTTAGAATCCAACTTCAAGTGGGTCAGAACGAAAGGAACCAGGAGAAAAATTGAGCTGGAGCAACATCTTTATGCATCAGGACCTGCCTTTGTATGGTCTCAGGTCCTAGCCACCTGGCCTTTTATCACTCCCCCCATCTAAAACCCTCCTTGTCAGTCCTCGGTGCTTCTCCATTCGGGTCACAATGGGGACCTCACAGTATCAACACCTCCTCCCACTCCAATCCCATCTGGTGATTCTTTCCATGGAAATCCCTCTTGCTTTACTCCCCCTGACTGCCTTGGATTCAGGCTTATCCCATTGGCAGCTTTCCCCTCTTCCCAGAGCCTGCCTCCCTCTCATTCCGTCCCACCTGCCTTCTTTCCCCTATAGTAGCAGGAGATGTCTCACATTTTACAGGTGAAAAAAAATTGGGGACTCAGAGATGGCAACCTGTCATGAGCCACTGTATTTTTAATGTAATCCAATCAGCTTTCTTTTTTTTTTTTTTTTTTTTTGTCTTATGGTCTGTGCTTTAGGGATTTTGTTTAAGAAGTCCTTCTGAACCTATAGGCCACAAATGTACTTTCTTATACTTTATTAACTTTAAAGAATTTGCTTTCACATTTAGGCCTTTAATTCATATGAAATCCTCCTTTATATGTGGATAGATAAGGATCTAGTTATTTTTTTCTCTATATATAGTGAGCCAATCTTCCCAACACTACATACTAAACCACCACCATTTATGAGATATCTTTTCTTGATCCTAAAAGGAATACTACCAACATTTCATCATTAAGTATGATATTTCCTAAAGCTTTTTATATATTCTCTTCTATACGTTTTACTGAGAGTTTTTAAAATGAAAGGATGTTGAATTTTATCAAATAATCTTTTGTATCTACTATATTGCTCATGTATTATTAGGTATTAATTGATATATAATTCCTTGTCAATTATATATGGATTACAAATGTCTTCTCCTAGCTTTTCACTTTCTTTAAGGTATCTTTTAATGAGCAAAAGTTTTAAATTTCATAATAAAATTTTAATTTGTGCACATTGAGTCTTGTTTAAAAAATCCTTCACTCAGGGCCAAAAAATTCACTTTTATTTTTCTAATAAAAATTATTTTTTACATTTAAGTCTTTGATCAACCTGAGGTTGATGTTTGTATATTGTGTGGGGTAGGAGTCCAATTTCATTTTCTTTTCTGTATCGATAACTCTTAAATTTCTGATTACAAAAAGAATGATTCTAATTTTTCTCATTATGATTTTTTTAGGTTCTTTTGATAATTTTTAAGAAAAAGATTTTATTCGTTTTATGTTAAATTTTAATGCTTTTTCTGAAATTTTTGAGGTGATCATATGATTTTGCTCTATTCATCCCTTAATGGGGTAAATTACATTTATAAACTTCTAATAGCAAGCTAGGCTAGTATTCTTGGGATAGAAATGTGTTTATAATTCATCATCTTATTTTATACTCTCTTAGATTTGGATTTGCTACTGTTTTGCTTTTGAGTTTCCAGCTTTGCCCAGATTTGGAATTAAGGTTATACTGGCTTCATAGAGTGAGTTAGGAAGGATTGTTATAGGAATAGGATGATCTAATTTTCTAGAACTTGTCGACAAAAACCAGCTGATCTTAGTGCCTTCTTTGCAGAGCTTTGTAATTACTGCTTCATTTTCTTTCAATGGTATAGGCTTATTTAGGCATTCTAATTCTTCTTGAGTGACTGTAGCACTATATAGGCTTGGTTATTCTGCAGTGAAAAAAATGCTTTTTAAAAAATTTATTTTAGGGCCTTAACAAAAAGGCTTATTGGGAAGCGGCTGTAGCTCAATCAGTAGGGCTCCCGTTTACCTATGGGAGGCCCCGGGTTCGGTTCCCGGGGCCTCCTGGTGAAGGCAAGCCCGCCTGCACGGCGTGGTTAGCTGACCCAGCGAGCACAAGCAGCAAGGGGGGGATAAATGAATAAATAAATAAAATCTTTAAAAAAAAAAAAAAAAAGGCTTATTTGTAATAAAGAGTCTGCCTCTATTTAAAAAAAAATTTGTCTCGTTTTTATTTTTGTTTTTGCCTCCACTTTTGATGTTTGATTTCTGACAGCTTTCAGGCCCCACCAGTGAATGTTCCTATTCTGCCCCATATCTAGGCAAGCTGAAAAGAGAGCCTGGGTGTCCCTTCTTTCTGCACCAGTGGGAAGTTAAAACCATGCAAATCCTGGCCTGCATGCAGTAGCACTCACCCCCTAACTACCACGAAATCCTTTCCCTGCACTCTCACGTCCTTCTTGGACCTGCTTGGGAGCCACCCTGCTCTCCTCAGACAGCCTCATTATGTGAGTAATAAACCTTTTTAATACTCTATTGTTGCATGCATGATGTCATCCATCTTGACATCTGAGCCCCTGCCTCTGAGGGGTGACTACCGCTTTATTCCTCATTCATTTGACATGCCCATGGTACATTGTGCCCCCTTGGAAATCCAAGATAACAGAGTCTCTGCCATCTGGGAAACTGTTGGTCATTGTGGCAGAGAATGAAGACTTGTCAAATCACACACCAACTCATCTTTCATTGGCCAAAGCAAGTTACCTGGACATGCCTAACTTAAAGGGTAGGATCCTACCTGTGCCCATAGGGAGAACTGGAGATATATTTGAATGGCTAAGGATCACCACAGTTGGTTTTAGAAAGCTACATTTTTTAGGAATTTGTCTATTTTATCTAAAATTTCAAAATATTTGGCATATAATTGTTACCAGTATTCTTTTAGAATCTTTTAAACCCCTATTTATTGTACAACTATATGTCACCTATTTCATTCTCTTTTTTTCTTGGTCAAATTTGACAGATGTTTATCTGTTTTATTGGTCTTTTCAAAGAATCATCTTTGATTTTGTTGACTTTATCTCCTTACTTCTACTTTCCTTTAGATTATTCTGTTATTCTTTTTCTAATTTTTTAAGGTAAACGCATAAGTCTTTGTTTTTCAGGTTTCCTTCTTTTTTTCTGACATAAGCATTTAAGGCTATAATTTTCTTTCAAAACTCTGTTTTTGCTGCATTCCATAAGTTTTTATATATATATTTTTGAATTATCATTCTGTTCTAAGACATTTATAAGTGTCCATTAATATATTGAGTAATGAGTTATTAAAATTATGTTAAAAAATTTTAAAAATACGGCATATAAAATATGCCAATTTTAAGTTATGTTTTTCATATTAACTTTAACTTAATGATATGTGGTCAAAGAATGTGGTTTGTATGACATCTATTCTTTAAAATGTGTTGTAACTTGCTTGATTGTTCAGTAAGTGATCAATTTTTAAAAATAAATGTTCCATATGTGTGGAAAAGAATGGGTGTTCTCAATATATGTAGTATTTTGCATATATTGTCCATTGGACAGAGCCTGTTAATTTTCTTTTTAATCTTCTTTGTTGATTATCTGCTTTACCTATCAATAATTGAGAAAGGTGTATTGGAATCTCCTACTATGATGATGGATTTGTCAGTTTCTCTCTGTGGTTCCATTAAAGTTTGCCTTACATAATTTGAGAATATTTTATTAGTGATAGACAACTTTAGAACTGTTAGATCTTCCTACTGAATTGAAACTTTTGTCATCGTGTGCTGGTCCTCTCTTTCCTTAGTAAGACTTTTTGTCTAAAAGCCTCTTTGGTCAGATATCAGTACAGCTCCACCAGATTTATTTTTATAAATATTTGCCTGATAGATAATTTTCTATTTTTTACTTTCCAGCTTTCTGGGTCCTTATGCTTTAGCTGTGTCTCCTGTCTTTTAACTGATGGGTTCAGCTTATACCATTGTTCTTTTCATTTTAATTTTTTCTCGCATTTTCATGATACTTTTAAAATATTTTTTACTAAAAAAAACCCACAAAAACTCCTGACATCTATATTTTTCACCAAACAGAACAGGTACCCTTGTTATGACCTTTGGTCCCTTATTCTTGCCCCATCTTGTCCACATTATGTTGAAAATTGTCTAGAAATTTAATTTTAGGTTATTATGTATTTTTTCTTTTCTTTTTCTTTGTTCTTAGCACTTTTAAAAGGTGACAATAAACTTTACCAAGATATTTTATAAACTTTATTTGCATATCAATTGTGACATGTCCTACATTCGTTTGTCTTCTTAATCAAATTGTCTCCAAAATAGTTTTCAATACAAACTTTTGGGTGGCAAATTTTCTGAAGCCTTATGTGCCTGAGGAGATGTATTTTATGAAATCCCGATTGAATGTCAGTTTAGCTTAATATAAAATTCTAGATTCAAAGTTCTTTTCCTTCATTCATTTGAACATATTTCTCCTTGAACCCAACATTTCTGTTGAAAAGTTTTATGTCAATCTGATTCTTGTTCCTCTGTAGGTGGTGTCTTTCTTTTTCCTGAAACCTGTTAGAATTCTCTCTTTGTCTTTAATATTCTTACATTTCACAATAATGTATTGGATTTTTCTCCCTGTTTAACCTTTATTAACCCTGTGGATCTAAAATCTTATGGCTTCATTTATTTCTGAGAGGTTATCTCTATTATTTCTACAACTATTTCCTCCTGTCCATTTTCATTTTTCTCTCCTGGTACTCCTATTACGAAATGTTTCTACTTCTACCTTTATCCCCCGGGTCTCCTAACCTTTCTTTTCTATTTTTCCCTGCCCTTTTGGATACCCTGATAATTCCTCCAATGGATCTTCTAAATCATTAATTCATTCTTTAGCTATAATTATACTGCTCATTATTACTATAAACTCATCCCTTGAATTCTCTATTTTAACTCACGTTTTTCTGTTTTTGTCACATAATGCTTATATCTTTTAGTAAGCTTATTATACTTTTCTTAAATTCTTGGTCCATCTGTTCTACTAACTCTGCTTACGGTGGTGTCTATAATCCAGTTTGTTATTGTTTGGAAGTAAGTCTGCCCCTCAGATTTTTGCTGATCTTGTCCTGTGAAATTCATATACTTCTGAGAATTATTGGTGTATAAGGGATGGTCCAAAGAACCCCCAGATCGTAATCCACCAGCTCTGGTGTTTGGATAGGGAGGTATAAATACCAGAGGTAGTCCAACCCCACCTGTTTCCCTTCACTGGGATAGGGATTCAGAGCTGCCCCATTTGAACCTTGAGGACATTGCACAAGAGGTCTGAACTTCATGGTCTCTGCAGAACGGAGTAGGCACTGAAGTCCTAAAGCAAGGGCAGAACTCAAACTGCTCTTTCTAATTTATCCTCCCTCTGCCATGCCTGGCTGCCCTCCTACCCTGGTTGCAGCGCCCCTACCACATACTCAGATCAGTACAAACAGCCTTTCAGCTCCCCAGGATTTTCTCTCAGCTTTTCTCATTAATTCTTAGAGTCTATGATGTTTTCTTTCAGGGTAGATCCTGATGGAGGAGGAGCACTCTTGTACATTCACCATCTTGGCAAGGTTTGGAGCCCTTAGTCCCTCCTTTTATTTTATTTTTTTACATAACAGCTTTATTGAGACATAATTCACATATGATGCACTTTGCCTATTTAAAATGTAAAATTCAGTGGTTTTAATATATTCACAGTGTTGTGCAACCATCACCATTCTCTAATTTTAGAAATTTCTATCACTCCAAAAAGAAACCAGGTACCTGTTAGTACTCACTTCCCATTTCCCCTTCTCGCCAGCCCTTGGCAATCACTAATCTATCTACTATCTCTAAGGATTTGCCTACTCTGGAAATTTCATATAAATGGAATCATATAATATGTAGCCTTTTGTACCTGGCTTCTCTTACTTAACAATGTTTTCATGGTTCACCAAGTTGTAGTATGCAAAGTTTTTTATGGCTGAATCTCCTCTTATTTTTAACCTTTATAAATAATTTTGATTTTGATGTTACTTGTATACATCTTAAAGTTGAATCCATTATAAAAGTCTTTTGATAGATAGGTTTAGTTAATTTCCATTAGTTGATATAACAATATATTGGGACTCGGTTTTATCACGTTATTTAATATTATGCCTTCTGTTTTTATGGATTTGTTTTATTAATCTTTCACTGTATGGCAAGCAGTGGCCAGACTTCCTATAGATAAAAATAACAGACCACCACACCCTTCCTGGTGGTCTTTACAGAACTGAAATGCAACTATGTCACGGGCCAGACATTGGACAGTATAGCCAGAGGAAGCTCCTGCTTGTGGGAATTTGTAACCAGACTCCAGATAATAGATTCAGGTGATGTGCCTGCCCAGAGGCAGTATTTTCACCCGGAGTTCCAGGATGATAGAATTGTGGGTATAAAAGGCTCATAATGCCCCTCACAGGGCTTTCAGCAACAAGACGTTGTTCTGGCCAGGCAGAATACCCCTGCCCCATCCCAGGAGAAGCAACTGGAGCACCAGAGAAGCTGAAGTCATAAACATCCTCCTTTTGGCATTCTTGGGAATGCCCTGCTCAAAATGTGTCATTTCAACAATGGCAGTAGAATGTAACTTCTAGGAATTCCTTCCTTGCTGTTTAGTTTCCTAAGTTGATGAAAGCATATACCATGAAATGAGTTGGCTATAACAATGGGGATTTATTCGATTACAGTTTGAAGCAGAGAAAATGTCCAAATCAAGGCATGATCAAAGTGATGCTTTCTTTCCAAAGATCGGCTACCAGTGATCCTTGGCTCCTCTGCCACCTGGCAAGGCACATGGCAGCATCTCCTGGTCTCTCCCTTCTCTTCTGGGTTTCATTGATTTTGGCTTTTTGCTTCCATGGCTTTCTCTCTCTTTGTGAATTTCATTCTCTTATAAAGGACTCCAGTAAGAGAATTAAGTCCCACCCTGAATGAGGTGGGTCACACCTTAACTGGAAGTAGCCTCATCAAAAGATCATACTTACACCCGTTTACACCCACAGGGATGAATTAGATTTAGGAACACGTTTTTCTGGGGTACACACAGCATCTATCTTTCTCCATAGCATTCATCACCATTGTATACTTTATATACTATTTAGGCATTTATTTCTGTCTTCCCTACTAGAATGTTAACTCTTTGAGAGCAGAGATTTTTTTTTTGTCTCTTGTGTTTTATTTTGTCACTACTGTATTCCTAGTGCCTAGAATAGTGCCTGGTACATGTAGGTGATCAAAAAACGGTAAACATTGGGTTTCTTTGCCTGTCCTTTATATTTTTTTCTCTAATTCTTTTAAGCTCTTTTATTTCCATTTCATTTCTCTGGATCTTTGTCATTCTTGCACTCTCTGTCCTTTTTATATTTTCAGCCGTATTTTTTTTTCCCCCTTGGGCTAATTTCCATTTTGCCTTCATTTTATTTTCTTTTTTCCTGAACTCTGCCAGCTCATGTTTTACCTCCTGACATCTTACTATCTTTTTCCTAAGCTTGCTTGGTGCACTTTATTCTTGGAGGTAATCATTTCAATAAGTTTTTTAAATGCTTGACAAGTGTGTGGTTACAAGTTGTTTCTGCTTTATGGCAGCATTCCCTGCTGAGGATTCTGCACCTGCCTCTGACTTCCTGTTCCTTTTCTGTGTTTGTATAGATCCCGCACAACTTCTTTCTTAATTACTCATCCCTGAACGAAGGGAGTTTTTCCTGGAGCAGCTCTTTGCCAGCCAGAGCATCACATGGGAAGGGTCAGAGCAAAGTTCCTAGTTAGCTGGAATTTTCCTAATGACCCAGGGTTTGGGATGATCGCTTGATCAGCTTTTACTTCTCAGCTTAAGCACATCTGGACATGTCTGCCACCTGGAGACACTATCCTGTGCAGAGGAAATTTTCATAATTTGATTTTCATTTATTTGTTTGTTTGTTGCCTAAATGAAGAGAGAGGAAGTTTATGCCCTGGTGTCTGAGGGCAGAGACAGAGGGTGAAAAAGCACAGAGTCTGTGCCTCAGCCTCCCAAGGACCAGGTATGTGCAATGTGGAGCGACGAGCTGTAGGCGACACAGAAAGAGCTCTGTTTCCAGGGCCAGATGCCCGGGGTGAGGCCACATCAGAACAGAGAGGACAGCGCCTTCTCCGCATCCCTGCTGGGAAACGGGCATAGGAGCAGGGCTGAAGGGAACGTTGTCCTGTTTTGGCACATGTCAACTGAGCTCTTAGGTTACAAAGCACAGAAACCAGCCCTAGCTAACTCGTGCAAGCACCCAGGCTTCCTTTCCCCTCTGGCTTTCCACACGTTCCTGATGGGACTGAGAATTCCAGAACCCCTCCTCACCACCCCCATCTGAACCCTGCATCCAAGCTGGACCTAGAGCCCTTTAAGACCCAGCCAGGTGGGTGTAGCTCAGTGGTTGAGTGCCTGCTTCACATGTCTGAGGTCCTGGGTTCAGTTGAGGTACCGGGTTCAATCCCCAGTACCTCTTAAATATATATATATAAATAAAGACCCAGCGAGGAGCCTAAATGGTTGGCCCTCTTAAAAATAAGGATGAATCCGACCAGGATCAGGGGTTCCAGGAGGAACCGAATAGCCAGACTCCGTGTAGATGGAGCTGCTCTGGAGATTTCCAAGTCTATCTGAGATCCTGCCTCTGAGTTGTAAATTCCTGGAGAGAGAGTCTCTTGCTTATTAGCAATATGAGGAAAGAACTAAAGAATGTCAGTTGACCGGGGCAGATGCCATCTGCCTTGGTGTAGCTGCTACAGAAGCAGCCCTGGTGCGGTAGTATGCGTGTGCCTGCCCTCCCTGGAGGATGTCTGAAGAGTTCCATTCACTCATTGTTATCACCAAAGGCTGAATCATCAGAATCCTCCTTCTTCATCATGGGTAAAAATTAATCACCCTCTTCGCAAGGGGTTTCTATTTAAAATATACGTCTGTGGAAACATGTTTATTTCCTTTCAGAATCTCTTCATATAATCTAGGTTACCCTGGCCCTTGGATTTTTATTTAGCTACTAAAGAGATCTGATTTCAACTCTGCTCCCATCCATACACTGCTCCTGGCATGAAGAACTCCAGTGAAATGCTCCACCTACCTCCAAACTGTCTAAGCAGTCTTGGAGGAATTCTGATGAGGGAAATTTGGAGAGCTTCCAAAATAGATAAAAAGACTAGGAATTAGAACTATGTGGAAAAAGGGAGGGAAAAAAGTATTCTTGGAGAATAGAAAGATGTTTAGTTACACTAAGAAATTAAAACCTGAAGCAATTATTATTGGGATTTTATTTAGGAAATAAGTTTTGATTACACTGTGTGTCAAGTAATATGTGTAATGTTAAAGATACAAAAGGGAAGCGGATGTGGTTGAGCTCCCTCCTACCACATGGGAGGTCCGTGGTTTGGTTCCCAGCGCTTCCTAAGAAAGACAACGAGCTGGCACGATGGGCAGGCATGGCAAGCTGACACAACAGATGACTCAACAAGAGACACAAGAAGGAAAAATATGTATTGAAAGACACAACAAAGCAGGGAGCAGAGATCCCCAATGCCTCCTGAAGAGGACGAGCAAGACAGTGAGCTGACACGATGGGCAGGTGCGGCAAGCTGAGGCAACAAGTTGACACCACAAGAGACACAAGAAGAAAAAATATAATGAGAGACACAACAAAAGCAGGGAATGGAGGTGGCACCTCCTTCCCACATCTGAGGTCCCAGATTCAGTTCCCGGTGTCTCCTAAAGGAACAAAGGAAGACAAACAGACACCGCAAGTGCAAACAATGAGGGGGTGGGGAGAAATAAATAAAATCTTTTAAAAAAGACAAAATAGATAAGACAAAGGCCCAGCCCTCCCTCCCTCCCTCCCGCCTACCCCTGCCCACTCAGAACTCAGTAGTAGAGAAAGTATTTTAATGTTTCAAAGGAATCATCAGCAACTAGGGTCAACAATATTTTAATTGCTTTCTTTTTTTTATAAAAACTATACATGCGCATTGAAGAAAATTTGGAAAACAATAAAGAAATTAAAAATCATCTCTTATCCTACTACCAAGTTATAATAATACTTGTTATAATAATGAGCACTAATATTCATTTGGTGCTTTTCTGCATGCCAGGGACTATGACAGACTCTCATTTAATCATACACCAGCTCTAGGCCATCCCCATTTTACAGATGAGGAAACAGAGGTTTTGAGAAGTTAGTCAGCCCAAGGTCTCATAGCTAGGTGAGTCACAGGGATGGGACTCTCCCAAGCTCTGTCTTGTTCACAGCGCTTAACCAGCCCAGGGGTGAGAAGGACCCAGCAGCAAAGCTTTCATCATCAGATGGGCAAGGCAATTCTGAATGCAGCTTAGTGGCTGTGACTCAGACTTGGCTTTCAATGGACTAATGTCTGTTTCCTATGGAGAGACAGGATAAATGGGCTAAATAAAAAAAACAAAAACAAACAAACAAAAAACCAACCCTGATTTCTTTGGAAACTCTCTAATAAAAAGTGTTGCAAAGGGGAAAAAGGACTTCTTTGTCGCATGCTGGGAGGAGGGTGCCTGTGACTTGAAGCCTGAGCCTGGTGATGCAGTGTTGCCACCTGGTGGAGATTATGACATAGGACAATGTCCTTCCAGACTAGACGGAAAGACACTCCCTGAGATCAAAGAGAACTTTTTGGAAAGGCATCTAAAGAAGTTATAGGTCTTACATTAGCAGGTGAGGACAAAACTTATAATTGCTACTGTGATCCCATCTCTCTCCACATCCTAGTAAGGCTTGAGGAAACTCATATTTTGTATATTTTCTTGTACTCTTTTTAAAATATGTTTTCCTCTTTGTTAATTATAAAGAACTTAACCTCTGATGGAGTTCACACACCTTCATTACTTAGTAGAAGACAACTAAGTGATAAACTAAGTCGTTTCCAGGGGTTAGTTGACTACCATCTAAAATCAAGAATAGAACACAGAGTAAGTGATCAAAAAGTGCTATGGATTAGCTTTGTGCATTTCACTCTTTGCCTAGGATAAGAGGACCTATATCATTCAAAGACAGTGAGATTGCTGATCCTGCCCATGGATGTCAACTACTTGGTTAAGTTTTCCTTATCACTCCTTTTGCCAACATAAGGTGGAGGATTATGGTCATTGTTTAATATCTCCATTAATTTAAAAGAAAAAGATGTATGCCAGACAGATGAAAACTCTATAAAGTTTTTGTTACTCAGATCTTCTATAAAAGATATAAAAAATCCTGTTCAGGATGTCTGTGGAAATAGATACATGCTATAGAACACAAGAAATTAATCCGGAGTTCAGGGATGGTCTACACACCCCCTGAAATATTAGGCAAAATGGAATGTGTCTGAAAGTGTATGCATTTTTTGAGGAAAGGGTCCAGAGTTTTTATCAACCCCTCAAAACTATTGCCTGTGGGCCCTTCAGTGGGTCCTTCAAATCATGGGGCTCAGTAAAGTCGATCTACATCAGATGCACTATTATTTTGATTTTTAAAGAATTAGTTTAAAATTGCCTTGAAATAACCCACCTTTAAAGAAATGTTTTAATTTGCACAGCTTTGACTGAGAAACCAGACTACTGAGGCCGGGCTCAACCAGGACGTTTTCTAGAGCTGTGAGGGAGCAGAGTCAAGCAGACCACGCCTAGGCAACACCTTCAGCCGATGGGCCAACAGCTTCCAAACAGAATGAAAGGTAAGTAGAGGCTGTGTATGGGAGCACTGGGCAACAATAAGGGGTCCCGTGTTCTGAGCTTGGCTCTGCCCAGAGTAGCTTGGTGGTTTGCGGTACTTAATCCCCTTGGAACTCAGTTTCCTTACCTGATTAGTAAAAGTGTTTGATGACATAATTATCAAGTTCCCTTGCAGGATTAAAACTTGATTTAGGAGAATGGCTTTCAAACAATTTCAGTTGAAAGTTCACTTTTAGGTCTCTGCAGATCTTCTTGGGCCACTCCAAGGATATGATTTAAATCTGAAATCCTAAGGGTTCCAAGGAGTACACATGGAAAACTGCTGTCTCAGGATAATCATGTACATGATTAAATTGATACAAGGAAAGATAACACTTTTAAAAGAAAGTTTTGCTAAAATATGGTGTTTCAAATTGAATTGGATGATCTAACTATAGTTTCCTATTGATTTAAACTAAGCATAAAATGAGAAGCCCCTGTGTATTTCCTTTCCAACTGATAATGGATTAGTAGAGTCTCCTCATTTAGCATTTTGTATTTTTTGCTTCCCCAGCCTGCCACACATCTTATGAAAGCACACAATTAAAGACTGCTGTGGAATAATTTGGTAACTTAAATAAAGAACTTCTTGATTTCTGTTTTTATAAGTTCATTGGTTTCATTAATAATGTATTAAATATGCAAATTATATACCACCATACACTTCTCAAAATGGCCAAAATGAGAAGAATTGATAATACCAATATTGATGAGAATGTGGAACAACTAGAGCTTTCACTGGTCAGAGAGTAAGTTGGTACAATCACTTTGGAAAACTGGCGGTATGTTCTAAACCTAACAGTGCATATGCCCTATGACCCAGAAATCCTACTCCTGGGTATATAATCAAGAGAAATGAGTGCCTTGTTCACCAAAAGACATGTTTGAGAATGTTCATAGAAGCTTTATACATACTAGCCTCCAAAATGGCAACAACTCAAATGTCCATTAACAGAATGGATAAATAAATTGTGGTATAGTCATAAATGGAACTTGGCAATGAAAAACACAAACTATTGCTACATGTAATAACCTGGATGAATCTCACAGCCATAATGCTGAATGAAAGAAACCAGACACAGACGAGTACATAGTGTGTGAATCCATTTACATGGAGTTCAAGGAAAGGCAGAACTACTCTATGGTGACAGAAGACAATATTGTGGTTGCCCTTTAGGGGGAGGGCACAAGGGAGCCTTCAGGCATGTTGGAAATGTCCATATCTTCTTCTGAGCAGTGATTACAAGGGTATATACATATGGAAAGATGTATTTGGCTGCATTCTTAAAATGTATGCATTTTATGTGATTTATTAATTGACAACAAAAAATAAAAATAAATAATGTTTAAAACCTATCAAGCTAATAGGTAGTAATTGTTCTGTGTCCTGGAAAAGCCAAGCATGGTTCATCTAGTGCTCTCTTTTGGATGACACTGCCCTGCCCATAGTCCTCTGCAAGGAGGTACTGTGTGGAGGTGGGTGTGGTACCACCTGCACCAGGCCTGCCAGGACCCAAATGGCCAACCCCATGGCCTCCACTGGCATTTGGGCTGCAGAGAAGGGCGGGATGGGGTGGTAAGGAGCAAGGAGAGAATGGGGCCAAGAGCAGCAGGGATATTAGGAGGTGGGACCATTCAGCCTGAGAGGCACGGGGGGGAGGGGCGGGGAATAGCCATCTCTAGCCTTGCTTGGCCTGTATGATATGATTTAAATATCATATTTAAATGAAATGAGATCTTGTCCAGATGTAGCATGTCCTTGTAGCGTCTGCTCACAACAACCTGACCATCTCTGATTTTTGCAACTAGGAGCCTAACACAGCAAGCTTTCCCGAGTGAGGACAGCTACATTAGGCTCAGCAGGAAATAGGTGACTCACCCAAACAAGGTAATGGAAGAAAACTCAGTGAAAGGATTCTTTGTAGAGGTATGGACAGGTTCAAGGGACTCAACAAGATGGCTTACCTCTACCTGGACCCCACCCAGGACTAGTCTTCTGATGGACACTCCCCTTTCTGTCTCGTCATGCCCAGCCCTCTCCCTACTCCATCCCAGTCCAGGTGGCCTGTCTAGAGTCCCTCTGAGGGTGAAGATGTGAACTGTTCCAGTGGTTCTCAATCCCAGCTAGCAATAAACTCACCTGGGAAAACTTTAAACACATCAACATCTGGACCCCACCCCTGGAATATCAAATTTAATGGGTCTCAGTAGCCTGGGCAGTGGTGCTATTTACAAGTTCTCAGGTGATCCCATTGTGTCCAGACCAATTAATTCAGAGCCTCAGGGGTGTAGGATCTGGATATCTGTACTTTTTTATATCTCCCCAGATATAAAACTCTGTTCTCTTTCTGCTTTCTTTCAAAATTTATTGTTTCAGCATAAACTCGGGGCTCCATTTTCCTCAGATTTTCCCTTTTAATTTTCAAAGTGTATTTGGGAAGTAATAGAATTAAATTTTAAAACCAGAACATTGATGGAGGCCATGTGGATGTCTCTGGCCAAGAGAAAGCCAAGAAAAAAGGAATAAAGAAAAACAAAGCAGCTATGTTTATATAGTTCTAATTTTATCTTCCTACACAAGATTGACTAGAAAAAGCTGTGATCTTTCCCCCTTCCACCTCCATTGCCAGGGGTCTGCTCTGGAGAAGGGGAGAACAAATCTTTATATTCTCTTCTTCTTAATTTGGACTGGTTAGAAGATGCAGTTGGGTCTAAGATTATGAACTAGAAATGAAAAGCAACTGTGTTTTCTGCACTACTGCTGATTCTCTCTGTTATTTTGGAGGATCTGGAGTGAAGGGCTCGGCTGTTTGGAAAGATGCTGGCCAGGACTCGCTGCTGCTAGACAGGAAGCCCTGGGGCAGGGTTAGGAAATGGAGGAGCAGAAAAGCGGAAATAAAACTTCTCTGTGCAGTAATGTAGGTATTGTACCCTTTGTGGGAAGAGAAAATTTTTTTTCCAGTTATGCTACTTTAGGAAAATATTCCTCTTCCTTGACATGGATTTCCACTGTACCATCTCTGAAAATTATTTATCCATAGAAGGTGTATGTGTGGGCTCCTGTCTAAGAGTTACAGAAGAGGTGGGACAGGCTCCTGAAAGATTGCAAGGAAAAGGAGGGGCCTGGGTGAGATATCTCTAATGGACCAGTCTTGGGTTACCAAAGTCGACCTTGGACTTTTCTGTTGAAGCTCCTTAGTGATGTGATTCTAAATTAAACTCACACTGAGGAAAAGGTATTCCTGTGGATTGCCATTGTGGGAATAAATGAAGACCACCCAAATGAGAACAAAGGCTATTTATTCAGAGCTTGCAATAGCAAGGGAGTCAGTCATCATTGGTGTTTGGCAGAGACCTGGGCAGGCAGAGGAGTGGGAAAGCTTTATACTGGAAACAAGGGAAGACTTCAGGTATGCCTTGATCACAGGCTTCTGGAATGGGAAAGCTGGAGGTGGGCTAACTAGATGTGGGGCAGCCTATGTGATTGGTTAGGAGTCTTCAGTGAGGACAACCCCTCTCTCCAAATACATAATAGGAATGTGACTCTGAGGCAGAAATGTGTAAGTCTAAGTGTATAAGTGGAATACCCAGAAAGCTAAACAATTTTAAAGAATACCCAATTATTCCTGACTTTTTATTTCAGAAATAGCTTGCCATTGAAAATTATCTGAATCGGTTGACATTTCCTAGCACTGCATCTGTAAACAACTCCTTTACTGCCCCTTCTCTACCATCACCTGTCCTCCAGCTCTAAGTGTGGAAATCCTTTTCAACTTTTAAAGTCGTCCCAAGGAATCATGCTCCCCTACCCCGACCTTATAATATTTGGTTTATAATTCCCTTATCATTCTTTGCTTGTTGTATGCTTTATGATATTTATATTTGCTTCTCTAAGCCCTTACCAGACCATAAAGCCTCCTTTTTATCCCCAGCAGTGCTGGCACATGCATACAAAAAACATACAGCTGCTCAGAGTGTTCCCGTGACAGATGGCACATTCACTCAAGAAATAGTTGCTGAGTAGCTTCTTTGGGCCACACTGGAAAATAGGTACTGGAGGACACAAAGACAGAGAGAATAGCACCAAAATAATTGCAATGTGGTAAGTGCTGCATGATAGAAGTACAAAATGCTTTGGGAACACAAATAAAGAAGTGATTCGATTTGATATGCAAGTCAAGGAAGCTTCCAAAGAAGAGGTACATTCTGAAGGGTAAGTAGTTTTCTTTGCAGAGAAGGGGTGAAAGAGCTTCTTGGCAGAGAGAAAAACAGAGATGTGACAGAATGTGGAGAAGCAGTTGGGGTGGAGGCAACACAGGTAGAGATGTGGCTGGCAATGTCCATAGGAGCCAGCACTTGTTTTATTAAATTTATTTATTTCTAAACATTTTATTGTTTCTTATGCTATTGCAGATGGAATTGTTTTCTTAATTTCATTTCTGGATTGTCCATGGTTGTGTATAGAAGTACAATTGATTTTTGTATATCGATCTTGAACCCTGAAACTGCTGAGCTAGTTATTAGTTCCCAGAGTGTGTTCATGAATTCCTTAGAATTTTCTTATACAAGATCATCTCATCTGCAAATAGAGGTGGTTTTACTTCTTCATTTCCAATCCAGATGCCTTCTGTGGTGGTTTGGAGCTATGTACCCCCAGATAAACATGTTCTTACACTTAATCCATTCTTGTGGGTGTGAACCCTTGTAATCGGGATCTTTTGATGAGGTTACTTCAGATAAGGTGTGGCCCAGGATTGGTCTTTTTTTTTTTTTTTTAAGATTTTATTTATTTATTCATTTATCCCCCCCTTGCTGCCCGTGCTTGCTGGGTCAGCCAACCACGCCGCGCGGGTGGGCCCACCCCCACCAGGAGGCCTGGGGAACCAAACCCGGGGCCTCCCATATGGTAAACGGGAGCCCTACTGACTGAGCCACAGCCGCTTCCCCAGGATTGGTCTTAATCGTATTACTGAAGGCTTTATAGGGATGGTCACAGAGAGAGAAAAAAATCACAGAGGGAGCAGCCAGAAGCTGAAAGACAATAGAACCCAGAAAAGAAGAGAGAAGCCAAAAGAGGCTGCCATGTGGCAGAGTCCAAGGATCACCAGCAGCCAGCCCCAGAACGCCAGTCTTTAGGAGGAAAGCAAGTGCCTTGATTTTGGACTTCTCCTAGCCTCAAAACTGTGAGCCAATAAATCCTTATTGTTTAAGCCAACCCATTGCATGGTATTTGCTTTAGCAATGAGGAAACTAAAACATCTCCTAGCTTATTTTCTCACCTAACTGCCCTGGTTAGACCCTCCAGTACAGACATTCTTGCCTTGGTCCTTATCTTAGGGGGAAAGAATCCAGTTTTTTACCATTAAGTATGATGTTAAGTGTGGGTTTTTTGCAGATGCTCTTTATCATGTTCTATTCCTAGGTAGTTGAGTGTTTTTAAAAGGAAAGGGTGTTGAATTTTGTCAAATGCTTTTTCTGTGATTATTGAGGTGATCATGTGGTTTTGTTTTTTGTTCTCTTGATATGGTGTATTATATTAATTGATTTTCAGATGTTAAACCAACCTTGTATTCCTGAGATAAATCTCACATTTTGTTAAGGGGTATAATTCATTGTATACGTTGCTAGATCCAGTTTGTTGAGAATTTTGTGTCTATATTCATAAGAGATATTAGTCTGAAGTTTTCCTTCCTTGTGATATCTTTGTCTGATTTTGGTATCAGGGTAATATTGGCCTCGTAGAATGAGTTGGGAAGTGTTCCCTCCTCCTCTATTATTTTGGAAGACTTTGGGAAGCATTGGTATTAATTCTTCTTTAAATGTTTGGTAGAATTCACTAGTGAAGCCACATGGGCCTGGGCTTATCTTTGTGGCAAGTTTTAAATTATTAATTTAATCTCTTTATCTGTTATAGGTTAATTCGGATTTTCTATTTCTTCTTGAGTCATTTTCAAGAATTTTCTCAGAATTTATTGGTATTCAGTTGTTCATAGTATTTCCTTATATAATTCTTTTTTTTTTTTTTTTTCTATGAGGTCAATAGTGATATCCCCCTTTTCATTATGATTTTAGTAACTTGAGTCTTCTCTTTTTTTCTTGGTCAATCTAGCTAAAGGTTTGTCAATTTTGTTTATCTTTGCAAAGAACCAACTTTTAGTTTTATTGATAATCTCTTGTTTTTATTCTTAATTTCATTACTTCCCACTCTAATATTTATTATTTCCTTCCTTATTCTTGCCTTACATTTAGTTTGCTCTTCTTTTACCAGTATCGAGTTAGGTTATTAATTTGAGGCCTTTCTTCATTTTTAAGAGAGGTGTTTATAGCAATACATTTTCCTCTAATCATTGCTTTGACTATATCCCATGTTTTGGTATATTGTGTTTTCATTTTCATTCATCTAAAAGTATTTTTTTAATAAACCTTATAGTTTCTTCTTCAGTCCATTGGATATTTAGAATTGTGCTGTTTAATTTCTACATATTTGAGGATTTTTCAAAATTTTCCTGCTTTTTATTTTTTATTTAATTCTATTGTGGTTGGATAACATACTTTGTATGACTTCAATCCTGTAAATTTATTGAGGTATCTTTTATGGTTTAGCATGTGGGCTTTCCTGGGAAATATTACATTTGTATGTGAGAAGAATAAGTATTCTGCTGTTGTTTGGTGGAATGCTCTATAGATGTCTGTTGGTTTATAGCATTGTTCAAATCTGTAAAATAATTTTAACAGTTTTCTTGTCTTTAGGCACCTATGACTTACAATCTCATCTTTATGTACGCTCACATCTCCTCCAATAACTTTTTAATTTTGCTTTTCCTAGATTCAAGCCCTAAATTCAAAATAGTAAAACTGTTTAAATATCTTTAGCAATTTCGACATTCCTTAGATGACTAAGAGGTAGCACCAAGATTTGCCTCCCCTTTTTAAGTATGCTAGAGATAACTAGACACATTTTGTTTTTTTTCCATAGTTCCCTTAGCTCAATCACTGAGTGACCCACTAAAACACATGTTCCAGAGCCCCTCCCTTGACATCCAGATGTTGAATAAGTCTTTTTCTTTATTGCAGACACCTCTGACTTTGGGCAACCTGACATGATAAACCTTTCTCATTGTTTGAACAGAAGATGCAAGATTGTGCTTTAGAAGTACTTATGCTAAAAACTAAATACTCATCACAAGCCTAGTGCCTACCCTAGCGAGATTTATCCTCCTTGTCTATTGCTATAGCTGAGGCAGTTAAGCTAGCTGATGCCTCAGCAGGCCTTTTTCTAGCTCCACTTCTTACTCACTGCCCTCATGCTTTTTCAAGGCTTCAAAACAAGGCAAAATAATTATTCACATTTCACTATGACATTTGTTCATTGTATGCTTCCTATGTAATTATCAAGTACCACGCCAACCTAAGTAAATCTAGCTATCTATTTAAAAAGTGAATAACATGACTGTTTTTGAACAGCTCTTCAAACTCTCAGCATTCCCTGTCCTGACACATATTATTTGGCCAAGGCAGATATATTATTTTTCGATGGTTCATATCTTAAAAATAATTAAAGTACATTTTGTGTTGTATGGCTGTAACTTCTTAATACTCTGCCTCTTAACAAGAGCATAACACCTTGTGAAGTTTTAAGAATTCATAATCACTGATAGTAGATGTGCCTTTGGGTTGTTCAAGATTTTGTCATGTTATGAAAACAAATGGGTTTTCTAGCTTCCCTAGGCATCTTAATCAAAAATGGAAAATGAATTAATGACTTAGGGATAATTCAACATCTGAAAGAAATACCCTTTTTTTAAAAATTGAAGCACATACTAAAAATTATACTTTTGAAGCTAAAGGAAATGCCCATCCACCTACTATGCAAAACAAGCATCCTTTACTGATTTGCCCATGATTGGTATTATAAGGAGAGTTTCCTAATCTGATTACATCAATCCAGAGGGACTTGTTGAAATACACTGATCAGCTCCCACAGTAGGGAAAAGATCTTGGCTATTATCAAGCTCTCAGGCAGAGCTTTGGACTTTGGTCTTCCAAAGATGGCCACTTGGTGGCTCCCAAATACATCTATATATCTCCAGACCTTTACTGCCAAAATTTGAGTGGGAAAATTTTACCTGAGAGGCTCAACAGGTAATTGAAACTTCCCTTATCTATAAGTATCAAAATACAGGAAAACTAATTAAATATGTTAAGGTTCAGAGTCCCACCTCATGAATCAAACATTTACAAATAGATGCACTCAAATGTCCAAATGACAACAATTTAAATATGTTTCACTAATAGTCTACAATTTTTCTGGTTGGAACAAAAGCTTTCTTTTGCTAAAAGGATTAATGCTTTAACTTATAGGGGAAAAAAAGCTTTGGGTTTTGTTTTTCCTGCCTGGAGGATACTTTCTCCAGTGATAGAAGAACTCACTTTACAAGTGAATACTTAAGGAACTATGTAAGGATCTTCAAATAAAACAGAAACTTCAGTTCTATATTATCCTTAAAATTCCAGAAAGGTAAGACAGACAGACTAACAAACATATATATATATATATATATTTTTAGGAAGTACTGGGGATTAAACCCAGGACTTCATATGTGGGAAGCAGGTGCTCAACCACTGAGCCACATCCACTCCCCAAGATATTTTAAATCAAATCTGTCTAAATTTTTAGAAGAGCTTAATCTTTCTTGGCCTAAATTTCTATGCTTAGCTCTAATGATAATGTTATATATAACACAAAACCTCAAATTCTCACCATAAAAATTTATATAGGAAGACCTATGAGGCTCAGATTGATTCGTTTTCCAGTAGACTCTACCTTGTTACATTCCAATCTTGTCAGGTATTTTCAAAACTGACATCATGTACACAGCCATGTGAACAACAGGTACAAGCTGTACTTTGAAAGAGACACCATCTGATATAGTCCTACGTGATATAAAATGAGGATACTGGGTACACTAAAAAGAACACCAAGATGTCAGCCTTAGAACCACACTGGAAAGGTCATTTCAAGTAGTTTTAATAACAAATATTCTCTTAATTTTTAAGGGATATGCTCACGTATTCATGGTTCCCAGTATAAATGTGCTGAGAATCCTAAAGCCTGGACATCCAGTCCCACTGGCAATATATAACTCTAGGGCTCATAAGAAGCTTTTAGAAGGATACAACTTGTGGAAATAGAAAGCTATTGCAAGAATTCATGTATCAAGAAGATGGCATGAGATGAGACAATTTCCTCAATGTTCAGATTAATACCCCTGATTAGGACTTATATTTTATTGTCTCCTTTCCTTACTTCTATACTTTCCTTTGGTGAAGGTCAAAATATTAGATTGTAAAATGGCTGCCATAGTCCTTTTCGTCCTTTTCTCAGATGTCTCCTTTCCTAAAAACTCTTTGAATTCCCTAAATCACCTATCCCAAATAACTGCAATGACTACCAATTTTTCCAACCCAATGGATTTGCCATCCAGGCTAAGACCCCTCTTCTGAGACCCTTAACATATCAGTATGTCTTAATTGGAATCTAGGCCCCGAAACATTAGCTGCTGCTTCTGATCTCTCCCAGATCCTCAAAAGAATTCAAGGCATATCAGAGATTTAAAAAACAAAACGAAACATTAGACTTGCACTCTAGGTTAGGTCTAGACCAACTAGGAAACTGGGTACAAAGTGGGTACCAAATGTTTCTTATTATATTTGTGGTTATCCTCATATTTATTGAGTTCCTCCATTGTCTGATATCCAGCTGCTTAAATGTTACTATGAGCTACTATCTCAAGCTAATAGCCAAAGTATAATACTGCATCAAGAAGATACTAAAACCTTCATGGTCAACCTGAGTCCTCTTGGAGCTGAGCTTGACCATGATGGGAGACTGAGGAGCCATAATGAGGGAAATAGGGCAGTTCTGGCTTAAGTAAGGAGTAGATGCTGCCAAGGAAAGGACTTTGGCAGCCAATATCAAAGACGAGCTTACCACCTACCCCACAGCTGAAATCACAAGGTTTCTTGAAAAATCACCAATAACTGTAATCACCTTCCCTGATAATAATGCATTCTGCTTAGGGGCAAATTGCTCCCTTGATAGTTTTCAGCCAGTCAGCTTACCCAAGGACAAAACAAAACAAAAAGTCTCAGAGTTTCACTGATGGACTGAGGTTTTCCCCTTTGTAAACCCTGCCTTGCCTATTGGGTGACAATCAGTTTATGACATATCTTCCTCATATACTAAATATCAGCTGTGCTTTATACTAAACAAAATGTCTCTGGGATATTCTTTGACAATGATGATGTGAATGTCTAAGATAGGGAATAAAAGCAGAGAGGTTAGTCTGTGAGAAAACTAATGTTTGGAGCATGCAGAGTTTCTGATACCTGTAGTGCACTCAGGAGAAAATGCCTTAGCAATTTATTAAAAGGAAAAATGGAGGCTGGAGCAGAAATTAGGAGTTATCAACCTAGAGGTAGTATGAAAGATTTTGTAGTATATTACCCAGGGGTACATTAGGCAAAAAAGGTGAATCACCACAAACTATCTACACCACCAGCTGAGGGTGGTCTGAGGAACAGGGCTCATTGAAGAAGACTGAGTAGAACTATGAGTGCAGAAGAAGGAAAACTAGTCATGAGGACGTCTATCTCAAGGGTGGTGAGTTTCCTGGAGAAGAAGCTGAGTATGAAATGCTAAAGAGAAGCCAAACATTTTAGTTTATCAAATCTAAGGTGCCATTGATTCCAAGACACCTTGATTTCAGAAATGTTGAAAATTGTGTTTCTTAGGACTGATAATATACACCAGAATATGATCTGAAAAGAAAGCATTCAGTTTGGTAATTTGGAAGTCATTGGTGACCCTACTTAGAGAAATCCATTTCACTAGGTTGGTAAATACAGAACTAGATGGCTGTGAGTTGGGGCAAATGGGAGGTGTGGATGTAGGGATGGCATGCAGACCACTATTTCAAGAAGTTTGTGGTGGTAGGAAGATATGATGACTTTTGAGAAAGGCAGGATTTAAAGGAAGGTAATTTTTTTTTTTTTTAATTTTTAATTTAATTTAATTTTTTTACCAGGAGGTCCCAGGGATCGAACCCGGGTCCCTCCATATGGGAGATGGACACCCAACCATTTGAGCCACATCCATCCCCCATAAAGGAAGGTAATTTTTGGATGAGAAAGATTTGAGCCTCTTTGATGGCTAAGGAGAAGAAGCTGATAGAGAGGTAGAGATTAAATATATATCTGTGGCAGTGAAGAATAGATTAGTAGAGGTAGGCTCAAGCTATGGAGTCAGTCAGGCCTGGGTTCAAATAGTAACTTTTCTACTTACTAGTTATGTAATGATGATATCACACTTAAACTGAGCCTTGTTCTCCTCATTTGTAAAAGTGGGATAATCTTACCCACTTTTGGACTTATTGTATGTATTAAGTGAAATTATCCACATAAAGTACTTGGCCCAGTAGCCTAGAAATATTAAAAGCTCAAGGAATGGGAGCTATTATTGCGAGGGCATAATTGATTAGCCAAGTCCGGGTGAAAAAGGATGGGATCAAGATCACAGGTGGAGGAATTAGCCCTGAAAAGGAAGTGGGATAACTCTCTGGTGATTCTAAAAGATGTCCACAAATTCTTTTACTCCTTCCATCAAAAGATGAGGCCTAATTCCCCTCCTATTACGTGTAGGTGATTCTTAGTGACTTGCCTCTAAACTAATAGAATGTGGTAGAAGTGGTAATGTGCAACTTTTGAAAGGAGATGATAAAAGCCATTGTGGCATCTTCCTCATTCATTTCCTCTCTCTCTGTCTCTCTCTCTCTCTCTCATCAGTTAGTCTGAGGAATGCCAGCTCAAATTTCTTGGGAACACTCAAGTAACCCTATGGAGAGGCCCATGGGATGAGGAATTGAAGCCTCCTGCTAACAGCCATGTGAGGGAATTCATCTTGGAAGCTGGCCATTTAGCCCTAAGTCCAGCCTTTACATGGCTGCAGCCACAACTTTCTTGAGTGCAACCTCATAAAATACTCTGAGCCAGAACCACCCAGTTAAGCTAATTCCAAATTCCTGACCAGAGAAAATGTGAGGTAATCAACTTTTGCTCTTTTAAGCTGCTAAATATTGGGAGCAGCTTGTTACATAGCAATAGGTACCTAAGACACCCTCTTTCTCTGAGACAGAAATCAGAGACTGACAGGTGAAGACATGCATGGGCTGGAAAGGAGAGAAGGTATAACAATGCCTAATGGTCTCCATTTCTTCTGTAAAATTAAAATTGGAGGCCTGTTATCTGCTGACAATGAGGAAGATGGGGGAGGAGACTTGAGGAGATTAGCAAAAGACTAAGACAACCATGCAGAAAATAGGAGAGGGAATTGATTAGGAACACAAACAAGATTGATGGTGTTCTGTTAAGACTACCTTCTTTTATGCCAAACCCAACCACAGAAATCACAGTTGCTAATGGAACTAGATCAGACTCCATGTAATGAACCTTGGTCTCTAGTGTGAAATTTAGAGGCAAGGCAGCCTGTCTGAGCCAGCCCCAGAGAACGCCCGGGTAGGCAAACTGCTGATGAGTGAGTTCAGGGCCTAGGATGGCTCGGGCTCATCTTAGAAAAGTACTCCCTGCTGTCAAAAATGATTTGCAATAGCTCTATGCAGTGGAACACATTATTTATGAAGGGGGATAGACCATCAAAGGGAAGCAGTATTAGACAAATCAGCAAGCTTTATGTATTCTGCAACAAGCACACTGCAGTAAGAGGATAACCCACAGTCTATCAAATGTCTCTGGTTTGCATTATTCTTTCCTCCTTGGTCCAATTGCCCCACAGCTTGCTCTACCCCTCTCTGCATTCTGGTTGTTAGCAGGGGAGTCCTAGGAATTCTCCTGATTTGGCTAGCCATCTATATCTCAGAACAGGGTGGAGCTCCTGCACAAAAAATGGATCACGTCAGGGCTGCCCTTCTTAAACTGACAGCACCTATTTATAACCATGGTTTCCCTAAACCAATAGCCCCATTAGGAATTGAGTTACTACTTCTCTTTGCAGAATGACAAATCCTGCCCTCCTTGGGAGCTTAACTTCTCTCTACATTGATTCTGTTTGCAAATTGGGGAACTAAAACTTAACTGCAAAACTGATACCCTTTCCACTTTACACAATAGGTTCCATTCATTCATTCACTCGCTCATTTGCTCACTCACTCAGTTATTTAGTTATTTAGCAACCCATTATTGAGTGGCTAGTCAATAATGGGACAAGCATGTACTAAATGTTGGGAATAAAAAAAAAATTTTTTTTTATTTTAATTTTACTAAGACCATAATAATATAGTCTTAAGTAATAGCAAAATGCTCTACATATCATAACTACTCAATAAATATTTCTGGAATGAATTCTTGCCATTTATGGGCATGATAGTCTAATAGGGGAAGGAAACATGTAAAGAAATAATTAAAATAAAATTGTTTTGGGGAGCTGCTGTGGCTCAAGCAGTTGAGCACTGCCTCCCACATGGGAGGTCCCAGGTTCGGTTCCCAGTGCATCCTAAAGAAAAAACAAAATAGACAACAAGCAGACAAAGAGCAAAAAAACAACAAGCAAAACAGACGAGAGAACCATCTTGGGGAAGGGGGAAATAAAATTGTTTTAGTGTAATAGAATAGGAACCTATCAGATACTATAGAAGGCCATGGCTACTTGGAAGTTATGGAAAGTTTGACAAAGGAAGTAATATTTGTTTGGCTCTTGAGGGATGAGTTGCAGTTTGCCGGAAAAGAAAGTAAGAACGGTTTTTGCAGGTATGTCAAAAGTACTCACAGGTCTTATTTCTAGCAGGATTCTTTTGCCACTCCAATGTAATTCTGGCTTGCTAATATAAACATTTACCAATATTTTGCTAGGTTTCAATTCTACTGAGTTTATTTTTGTTTTTATTCCCAAGACAGTGATAAGTTGGCTGAGTCAAATGCAAAACAGCTCTACAAAAGTGATTATTTTTTACAAAGGGTGGATGAAATTAAGTCAAGAAAAAAAAAGTGTGTTCTAAGTTACTTCCTGAGAGAATTGTGTAATTTCTTGTAATTTCTAAGCCAAATGGAAGATATTCTTCCATCAAATGGTCTTCTTATTACCTCTAAACCTTCCCCTCTGAAAGCTGGCTAAGAAACCAGAAAACAGAGAAGCGGATGTGTCTTAAGCAATTGAGCTCCCACCTACCATATGGGAGGTCCCAGATTCAGTTCCCAGTGCCTACTAAAGAAGACGGACACCACGGGCAGGCACAGCAAGCTGAAGCAACAAAATGATGCAACAAGAGACACGAGGAAAACATAATGAGAGACACAACACAGTAGGGAGTAGAGGTGGTTCAAGCCATAACGTGCCTCCCTCCCACATCGGAGGTCCCATGTTTGGTTTCCGGTGCCTCCTAAAAAAAGACCAGCACGCAATAAACAGACACAGCAAATGCAAACAATGAGGGGGTGGGGAGAAATAAGTAAATAAAATAAATTTTAAAAAAAAGAAACCAGAAAACACACATCTGTTCTGTGCATATCAATGTTTTTTGCTGTTATTTGCTCACTTTGGGATAGTCCAGGGGACAATCAGATATTGTACCCACTAAACCAGAATGGCAGAAGAACTTGGAATGGCCAAATGCAGTGATCTAATTTGTCATTATCAATTCAGTATTGATTAACATATTGAGAAAATTCTTGATTGCATAACAACACAGACACTCACGTTACATCAGAGAGTAGAATTTGGCAGACTAACAGACTACTCAAAATTGGAATTTAGAAAAACTCTTATTTGCATCAAGGAGCATGGAGCAATACTGGCACTTGCTAAAATGTTTTAATGAAAAACCTCAAGCATTTTGTTCCAAGAAGCTACTGAAATTAAAACATCTTCAGAAAACTAAAAATTAAAACTTTACCATCAACTGATCCTCACAAAAGGAACTTCTAAAAATTGCATTTCATAAATAAGAAAAATGGCTCTAGAAGGAAAAACTGAAATAGAAGAAGGAATAATGAAGAATGAAATTGTTAAGCATGTGAGTAAAACTAAACAATTATTGGCTTATAGAACTATGAAGTAATGTCTAAGGTGAGTGTTTAAAACAGAACTACAATGGGAAAAAATATGTAAAATGAGGTAACAATCAAAGCCCAAAGTTATCTATGTTGTTATTCAGGAGAAGAGTAAAGATATTGACTAATTTTAGACCTTAAGTTCAGTATGCAATTTAAAATGTTAAGATTAACCACTGAAAGAATAGAAATTGAGAGTATATCTTCCAAATAGCAATAGAGAAAAATATGACACTAAAAAGACTTATTCCAAAATAATTCAAGAAAGGAGAATAACAAGTAACATTAAACACCCACATAAAGGTACTACACTAATGCAAAATGTTAATAATGGGGAAAACTGTGTATATATGAGGGAGGTTTATGGGAACTCTGTACTTTCTGCATAATTTTTCTGTAAACCTACAACTGCTCTAATTATATATCTATATACACATATAAGATGATAGAATTCTAAATATATCAATAATCATGGTAAATATAAGTGGACTAAATGTTACAGTTGAAAGGCAGAGATTGTGTCAAATGGGGGTGAGGAAATCCAACTATGCACTGTTTATAAGAGAAAAGCCCAAAATATGAAAGAAAAAAAAAAGTTGCTGTCCTAACAAGACCTGCTGCTGTTAGCAATGCTAATTAAGTACCTTTCCAGGAAGTTGAAGTTGTCTAACCTGTTCAATTAAGCCTTTAAACTACTTTGATAATCTTAAAGGAAACAAAAAGACATGAAATAAGAAAGATGAATAGAAAGAGTAAGGAGCCAAATATTTTCCAGTTGAATCAAGAATTTTGAATTCTATCATGTTTTCTCTCAGTCTTATAATCAAATTCTTGTTTGCACCAGGTTGCAATCCTCCTTGTATTTAAGAAAGATTGGTGGGTATTTTTATACATAGCTCTGGGGTTTCAAAGTATTTATCAGCTATTTAACCAGCAAAGCTATGCAACATTTCTATGAGTCAATCCTTTAATAATAAAAGGTTACCACCCACTTAGCCAATCAGTGCCAAAACCAGAACAGTATAAAGATTTGGAATTGTTTACTGTCTGGCTGTCTAACAAACAATTGCTTGTCTTCAATTTTTAGGATAAATTAGGATTCTATTTTTGTGATTCTTAAAGAACTGAGCAATCATCCCACATAAATCAAGATCACCACAGGATAGCATTTCCCACACTCTCAGTAATAAGCTTTCCACACCAAAAGGGTTCTGTGATCAAAGAGGTTTGGGGAACTCAGAACTAAACCCGGCACAACAGGTTTCTTTACTGCAGGCATTCTCAGAGTCCTTCCTATGTTAATACACATTGAGAATCTCCAGAAATATAGAATATAGTGTTTCCCAGCTCATTTGACCATAGAAGCCATTACTGAGGAACATACAGTGGGACAGATGTCCTGCAGATCATCCTTTGGGAAATATTGCTGTTGAAGTATAATTATTGTTGTTGAACCCCCCAAATTGTTAATGGAGCAGTGGACACTATAAGAAGGAAGCTCCAAGGGAGCTTAGGGAAGGAGGAGCATATGACAGATTTCCTCCTCCAAAAGCATCCACCGAGGTTCTACTGTGGACAAGCGTTTTTACACTGCCCCTTTCAAAATGGTAAGGGCCTCAATTCCTGGAGTGCAGTATGCATGGGAGGGGTGTGATCTCTCAGGGAGACACATCAAATCTTTTAAACAATTCATCCCCACATCAAATCAAAGGAACTTGCTGTCCAAGTTACCTACCAACACCCTGCTGTAACTTCTCCCAACTACTGATCAGAACCCCTTAGAAATAAAATGTTTTTTTTTTTTTTTTAAATTTAGGTAAATTAATATAACATAAAATTAACCATTTTAAAGTGAACAATGCAATGGCACTTAGAACATTCACTATGTTGTGCAATCACTCACTTCTCTTTAGTTTCAAAACATTTTTATCATCTCAAAATAAAACCCCACACCCATTAAGCAATTACTTCCCCAACCCTCTCTCTTCACAGCCCCTGGCAACTACCAATCTGCTTTCTATCTCTATGGATTTGCTTATTCTGGGTATTTTATATAATTGGAATCATACAAGATGTGACTTTTTGTATCTGGTTTCTTTCACTTAGCATAATGTTTTCGAGGTTCATCCACATTGTAGTTTGTATCAGTACTTCATTCCTTTTAATGGCTGAACAATATTTCACTGTATGCATATACCACGATTTATTTGTCAGTCCATCCATTGACAGACATTTGGGTTGTTTCCTTCTTTTGGCTATTGTGAATAGTGCTGCTATGAACATTTGTACGCAAGTATTTGAGTACCTGTTTTCAATTCTTTTGGAATATATACCTTGGAGTGGAATTGCTAGGTCTTTGGGAAAAAATTTGCTGCTGCAATTTTGTGGCATCCAAGGTAAATCAAATAGTTATATGATTTAGCTAGATTGAGACATGATTTTTAAAAGCTTTTGAAAAAGATTCATATAAAATGTGCTACACTCAGAAAGCTTTGAGAATGATCTACTGAAGCAAGTTTTTTTTCTCTGAATACAAAGCATATCTATTCCTCTCATAAATAACTTCATTTTTAGTCGGTTATTTGAGTTTCTGTTACTCAATAACAACTTAACAAATACAATAAGTAGAGATGCCTTTTGGCAGCTCTATTATTGGGAGGTGTTATATTCACGTGAAAGCAGAGAATACTGAAGGGAAAAAAAGTTGACATCAGCACTAGATCAGGTACTCTTGAAAGATTGAGAAACATCCAGAGTTGTTTTATAGTTAATTAAAGCACTTCATCTGAGTGCATGTCTCTGAGAAGAGTTAATTATTGTTTAAATATTGTTGAATATGCTGAAAACATGAAATCCAAGCACATTCATTAAGCAGAGAACTCAAGCACAGGTCTTAGCTTTGAGTAAACGTCTCCTAATGCGTAAACTGGGCCTCATTCCAAAGCCATTCTTCTGGGGACATTAAGAAAATTCTTGGCTCTCAACTAATTATTATACATGATATTAAGAATTTCTTGAGTTTAAATTTCTTTCTAGAAAGAAAAGAATGAGGACTATAACCAAGGAAAATATTGGGATTTTTATTTAAGTAAATTTACACTGCAGTTTAAGATTTTATTACTTATATTACTGCTCTTGTTGGCAGTAGATAGATGCAGCAACATTTTCTTTCACACTTCACTTTCAACTGAACTTAAGGTGTTGCAAATGACATGAACATCTAAACTGAGGAAATGATTCTATTAACTATAATGCAGTTTGTCAGACTTGGTACATAGCAATCTAACATAGCTGTAGTAAATGGCATAGAGATGTTTGCTGAACTGCTGTATTGCCAGGACCTTCAGGAAGTGACTGTTAAAATTGGCAGTAGGATATAGCAGGCCATTTTCCTAGAACACGTGCATGGCCTTCTCCTAAACAAAACTGGGCAAATATTCTGGTTCCTGTATGCACTGTTGTTTTCAACGGCAAACAGGGAATGTCCAGAGAGGCATCTTGCAATGATTCTGCAGCTATGGGTCTCTTCCAATGACGATTATCTCTTCCATTGTTTGAGGCTGACTTTATCTGGCCTATTATCTGATTGATGGGTTGGGAGGCAGACCTACTTGGGGATGTGTTTGCTCCACCTATTTTCTCTTTGGGCAATTTATTTAGTCCTTACCCTCTCTTTACCCTTCTAAAGTTAAGTTTCTAGATGTTGACCTAAAATTCCATATATATGCATCTATGTTCCTAATTTGAATAAATTTTAAGCTATATGTATTTATAAATAATAAAAGTAATACAAGAATATATGCTCAAAAGTTCAAACACTACAAAAGAATACAGAATAAAAAAATGAGAGCTTTTTATTCAACTTACTTCCCCACTCCCCACCTTCAATTGCATTTCCCTTCCCATAGGTAAGCAATTGTTGTAACGGTTTGGTGTATACCTTTCCAAGGTGTATAAATATAGATGTGGATATTAATATAGAGACAGAGATATCAAAGGTGACCATTTACTAAGCACTAAATTATAAATTATATTGGAACTACTTTTTGAAGTTACCGTCAAAACAAGAATACAAATTACCTGCCAAACATCCTGAGAAATGACTGCCTACTTGAATTTTAATATATTCTCTTTTTTCCTCCAAAACATTTTTCATTTTATATATTCTGGCATGCTTCCTTGCCATGTGACAGACCATAAGCTGGAAGGAGATGTGACTAGAAATACCATGATGGCTAATATAATTTACTCAGAATCCCATATGCTAAAGCATTAGTATAAATTTTTAAATCTTAAATCAGGGCTAAAAGGACAAGTGCTTCTTCATAAATCAAACAAAGCTGGAAAAAATCATAGAGAAAACAAAGGATTTGGGAGACTGCATGAAGGGTATGGGAGATTTTGATTCTGGTTCAATTAATCAGCAAATACTTATTAACCATCTATGCCATGGGAAGAACTGTTGGTGTACAGAAATATAAGGTGTAGTCTCTTCCTCCAAAGGGTTTACCATCTAGTGAGAAATCAGACTAGTCATTCAGAATGGAATCAGATAATAAAGGGCTTGCACAAGAGCTTGAGGTTGACAAAGAAATAAACAACATACAGACCCTACAGGCTTTTGCACAGAGGAGTGATATAATGAAAGCAAATTTTTAAAATGTCTTCACTCCCTTCCAACCCTTTGTGACCATTCTATAACTAGCTCAAGGTTTTATGACCTTGCCTATTGCAACAAAACTGTACCCAGAGCTCTGCCAACTCCCCACCCTACCTGTCACAGGCTATGTTGCACAGTCATGAGATTGATTTTCCAAAGGCACAGGAGAGCCCTTCTCTGCTCAAAAGCCATAACTCCGTTTTGACCCCCAAATGAAGTCGGAACTTTTCAGTGTGGAATGCAAGGCCTTCCCATAAACTATGCTCACCTCCTTCCAGACATTTCCTAATATGAACCCTTTGCCCTGTTGAAACTGAACTACTCTCCATCCCCACACCCGCCTCTGTGTCATCCTCATGTGATTCCCACCCATTCCTTGTCCTCCTCCCCTGCCCCCTTTCCACCAGGTCTGTAGAAAAGCAGCAACAGAGAAACCCCCAGAAAGCTGTTGCAGTAACCCGGGTGTGATTGGATGACAGCAGGGATAGGGTAGAGAGTGTAAGAATGAAAAGGAGGACTGGAGACCAAGATGGCTACCAAGGGAGTATCAGCAGAATTTGCTGGCTGATTGTGTGTAGGCTTTGAAGAAGAGAGAGAAGTCAAAGATAACTCATTTTAGATTTTAGGCAGCAAAAGAAGGCAATAAAAAGAATTCTTTCTCCATAACCACTTATTTCATATCCTTGTAATTTTGTAGGTAATTTATTTCATCTACTGCCTGTATAACCTGGGACCATAGATAATTGATGACAATGTTTCCATACTTTAGATCACTAATATATATTTACTTCAAATATACAGGCATAATAAAATACTTTGAGAGCTAGAAGTCTTTAAGACACACTCTAAAATAATTTTGTGGGATTAAATATACTGATTTCCACATCAACTATATACATTTTTAAAAAAGATTTATGTATTTATTTCTCCCCCTCCCCCCTCGTTGCTTTGCGCTTGCTACCTGCTCTCTGTGTGTTCTTCTGTGTCTGCTTGGTCTTCTCTTTAGGCGGCACCAGGAACTGATCCTGGCACCTTCCGGAGTGGTGCTCAATCTCTTGCACCACCTCAGCTCCCTGGTCTGCTGCATCTCCTGTTGTCTCTCTCCTCTGTCTCTTTTTGTGGCGTCATCTTGCTGCACCAGCTCTCTGCGTGGTCCAGCACTCCTGTATGGGTCAGCATTCTGCGCAGGCCAGCACTCCTGTGCAGGCCAGCTCGCCGCATGAGCCAGCTTGCTTTTTCGCCAGAAGGCCCCAGGAATCAAACCCTGGACCTCCTATATGATAGACGGGAGCCCAATCACTTGAGCCACATCTGCTTTCCAACGATATACATTTAATAATAATCTTTTATTTCATTAGCAGAGTGACTTGGAGTATAAGGGTGTGAGAAGAGTGTCCTGTGGAACATAAAGTTGGAAATTCAGCCAGACTTTGGTAACAGCTGGAGCCAGGCTCTTGAAGGTGCTTCCCTATCCCCTCTCTGCTTTAGCTGTGGTTTACTTCATTTTCTGTTACTCAGATCCTCTTCTACTTCTCAGCCCAGACTTCTCAAAGTGGCTGAATAAAGCTAAATACTTTTATTATGAAGTTACAGGTCTAGGTGCCCAGAATGAAGTAGACCCAACCCTGTTAGACTCAGGCCCAAATTCTTAGCGAAGATAACATGAACTAGCAGGAAAATCAGATGCCTGTGTTTCCCTGATCAGTGCTTCCTTTTCCAGAAGGAAAATCTAACAAAGCAAATCACAATTAGAGGGCTGTTTGGTAAGCCTGGAATCACACATCCAATCTCTTATCAAGTCTGATCTGTTCTATCATAAAAATATATTCCACATCTGTTGACAGTGGTGGGTTTCCAGGTTCTTGGCCATGTTGCAGAAAAGAATGTAAAGACACGCCATATTTTAAGCAAGCAAGTAAAGAGTTTATTGTAAAGCAAAAGGCAAAGTACACACTTGAGACAGGGGTGTGGGCAAACTCAAGGGAGAGGTGCTCTGGGGCAGGGCTGGGGCCTTATTTAAGGCTGGCCTCTTCCTCCTTCCTTCCTCAGTGTAAATGAACACTTGTGAGTTACAACATTCTCATTGGTTCTGAGTATGCAAAAGAAAGATTGGAAACAACATTTTCATTGGTTCTGAGTGTCTGCTGGCCTGAGTGGGGGTCAGGGGAGGGGGTATGAATGGGCTTCTCTTATCTATTGTCCTCAGGTATTCTACCTTGGGTGGTTGACTACTCCCTTGTTGGCAAGACTTTCTGCAGTCAGAAAAGATGGGTCACCACAAGCAGGAGTTTTACACAGAACTGACTGCTTTCTCCTTATTGCCCTAGGGCTTTCCTATGGCATCCTTTTTCATTCAGATCCCTGTTCCAGCCTGCCTCAAATCCTTCCTCTTCTCTCCAGCTTCAATCCCATTACCCTGTTACAAAGCTACTTTCCTCTCTTGTCAAAACCTCTGCAATAGCTTCTTTACTTTTCTCTTTACTACTCTTTTAACCCCCTTAGAATCGATTCTCCACCCAGCACCCAGATTTATCCTGTTGAAATGTAGCTCAGACCATATCCCTGCCTAAAATACTTCAATAGCTTCTTATCTCTTAGAATATGTGCTCATACACTTTTTTTTTTAACTTTATTTTGTACATTTAATACTTGAAAATATAAACAATTAAAAACTAAAAAATAAACGCAGGTGAATAAATATATACAATTCTCAATTAAATGTAATGGATACATATAAAATTTTTTTTTAATCAAACAATATATTACACAATACATTTGGTTCATAGTAACGCATTCATACAGTATTTGTCCTTTTGTGTCTGGCTTGCTTCGCTCAACATAATGTCCTCCAGGTTCATCCATGTTGCCATATGCTTTACGACTTCCTTTCTTCTTACAGCTGCATAATATTCCATCATGTGACTAGACCACAGTTTGTTTATCTATTCATCTGTTGATGGACACCTGGGTTGTTTCCAACTTTTGGCAATGGTGAATAATGTTGCTATGAACATCGGTGTGCAGATGTCTGTTCCAGTCACTCTCAGTTCTTCTGGGTATATACCCAGGAGTGGTATTGCAGGGTCACGTGGCAAGTCTATATTCAACTTCTTTAGGAACTCTGAACAGTCATCTATAGTGGTTGTACCATTCTGCATTCCCACCAAAAGTGAAGAAGTGTTCCTATCTCTCCACATCCTCTCCAACACTTGTAGTTCTCTGTCTTTTTAATAGTGGCCATTCTGATAGGTGTGAAATGATATCTCATTGTAGTTTTGATTTGCATTTCCCTAATCATGAGTGATGTTGAGCATTTCTTCATGTGTTTTTTTGCCATTTGTATTTCTTCTTTGGAGAAATGTCTATTCAAGTCTTTTGCCCATTTTTTAATTGGGTCATTTGTCTTTTTATTGTTGAGTTGTAACATCTCTTTATATATCCTGGATATTAAACCCTTATCAGATATGTGATTTCCAAATATTTTTTCCCATTGAGTTGACTGCCTTTTCACCCTTCTGACAAAGTCCTGTGAGGTGCAAAAGTGTTTAATTTTGAGGAGGTCCCATTTATCTATTTTTTCTTTTGTTGCACGTGCTTTGGGTGTAAGGTCCAAGAAACCACCACCTACTACAAGGTCTTGAAGATGTTTCCCTACATTTTCTTCTAGTAGTTTTATGGTCCTGGCTTTCATGTTTAGATCTTTGATCCATTTTGAGTTGATTCTTGTATAGGGGGTGACATAGGGGTCCTCTTTCATTCTTTTGGTTATAGATATCCAGTTCTCCCAACACCATTTGTTGAAGAGACTGTTTTTTTTTCCCGTTAGCGTGGGCTTGTAGGTTTGTCAAAAAGCAGCTGACTGTATGGTGAGGGTTTATTTCTGGGTGCTCAATTCTATTCCACTGATCTATGTGTCTATCTTTATGCCAGTAGCATGCTGTTTTGACCATTGTAGCTTTGTAATATGTTTCCAGGTCAGGCAGTGAAATTCCTCCCACGTTGCTCTTCTTTTTTAGAATGCTTTTGGCTATTCTGGTGCACTTACCCTTCCAGATGAATTTGGTAATTGCCTTCTCTAATTCTGTAAAGTAAGCTGTTGGGATTTTGATTGGTATTGCATTGAATCTATAAATCAGTTTGGGCAAGATTGACATCTTCACAATATTTATTGGAAGAATAATATCATGAACACAGAATGTCTTTCCATTTGTTTAGGTCTTTTTAAATTTCTTTTGGCATTGCTTTATGGTTTTCTGCATATAGGTCCTGTACTTCTTTGGGTAAATTAACTCCTAGGTATTTGAGTCTTTTTGTTGCTATTGAAAATGGAATTTTTCCCCTGATTTCCTCCTCAGGTTGTTCAGTACTAGTGTACAAAAGCATTACTGATTTTTGTGTGTTGATCTTGTATCCTGCCACTTTGCTGAACTCATTTATTAGTTCAAGTAGCTTTGTCGTGGATACTTCAGGATTTTCTAAGTACAGGATCATGTCATCCGCAGACAATGAGAGTTTTACTTCCTCTTTTCCTATTTGGATGCCTTTAATTTTTTTGCTTGTCTAATTGCCCTAGCTAGAACTTCTAGTACAATGTTGAATAACAATGGTGACAGTGGGCATCCTTGTCTTGTTCCCAATCTTAGAGGGAAAGCTTTCAACCTTTCCCCATTGAGTAGGATATTGGCTGTAGGTTTTTCATATATGCCTTTTATCATACTGAGGAATTTTCCTTCTATTCCTATCTTTTGAAGTGCTTTTATCAAAAAAGGATGCTAGATTCTGTTGAATGCCTTTTCTGCATCTATTGAGATGATCATGTGGTTTTTTTCCTTCAATTTGTTAATGTGATGTATTACATTGATTGATTTTCTTATGTTGAACCAGCCTTGCATACCAGGAATAAATCCCCCTTGGTCGTGATGTATAAGTCTTTTGATATGCTGCTTGGATTCGATTTGCAAGTATTTTGTTGAGAATTTTTGCATCTATGTTCATTAGAGAGATTGGTCTGTAATTTTTCTTTTCTTGTACAGTCTTTATCTGGCTTTGGTATTAGGGTGATGTCGGCTTCATAAAATGTGTTGGGTAATTTTCCCTCCTCTTCAATTTTTTGGAAGAGTTTAAACAGAATTGGTCTTAATTCTTTTTGAAATGCTTGGTAGAATTCACCTGTGAAGCCATCTGGTCCTGTACTTTTCTTTGCAGGGAGATTTTTGATGACTGGTTCAATCTCCTCAAACGTGATTGGTTTGTTAAGTTCTTGTATTTCTTGTAGCGTCAATGTAGGTTGGTTATGCATTTCTAGAAATTTGTTGATTTCATCTAGGTTGTCTAGTTTGTTGGCATATAGTTTCTCATAATAACCTCTTATGATTCTTTTTATTTCTGTAGGTCATTTGTAACTTCCCCCTTTCATTTCTGATTGCACTTATTTGCATCTTCTCTCTTTTTTTCTTTCGTAGTCTAGCTAGGGGTTTGTCAATTTTATCGATCTTCTCAAAGAGCCAGCTTTTGGTTTTGTTGATTCTCTATTGTTTTCTGTTCTCATTTTCATTTATTTCTGCTTAATCTTTATCATTTCTTTCATTCTGCTTGCTTTAGGATTGGTTTGCCATTCTTTTTCTAGTTTCTCTAGTTGTTCAGTTAAATCTTTGAGTTTAGCCCTTTCTTGTTTTTTAATATAGGCATTTAGGGCTATAAATTTCCCTCTCAAGACTGCCTTCGCTGTATCCCATAAGTTTTGATATGTTGTGTTCTCATTTTCATTTGTCTCAATATATTTATTGATTTCACTTGCAATTTCTTCTTTGACCCACTAATTATTTAGGAGTGTGTTGTTCAGTCTCCACATATTTACGAATTTACTTTTTTTCCTGTTTGTTATTGATTTCTAGTTTCATTCCATTATGATCTGAGAAGGTGCTTTGTATAATTTCAAACTTTTTATGTTTATTGAGAGCTGAATTGTGACCTAACATGTGTTCTATCCTGGAGAAAGATCCATGGTCACTTGAGAAGAATGTATAACCCACTGAGTTTGGATGCAGTGTTCTGTATATGTCTGTTAGGTCCAACTTGTTTATCATATTGTTCAAATTCTCTGTTTCCTTGTTGATTAGTAGTTCTATCTAATGATGTGAGTGGGGTGTTAAAGTCTCCAACGATTATTGTAGAAATGTCTATTTTTCCCTTCTGTTTGCCAGAGTTTATCTCATATATTTTGCTGCACCCTGGTTAGGTGCGTAGATATTTATGACTGTTTTATCTTCCTGGTGGATTGTCCCTTTTATTAATATATAATGGTCTTCTGTATCTCTTATAACTTTTTTGCATTTAAAGTCTGTTTTGTCTGATTAGTATAACTACCCCTGCTCTTTTCTGGTTACTATTCGCGTGGAGTATCTTTTTCCAACCTTTCACTTTCAGCCGGTTTGTATCCCTGGGTCTAAGGTGAGTTTCTTGTAAGCAGCATATGGATGGCTCATGTTTTTTAACCAATTCTCTCAGTTTTGTATCTTTTGATTGGGGAGTTTAATCCATTCACATTCAATGATATTACTGTAATTGCACTATTTACTTCCTCCATTTTATTCTTTGGTTTTCATATGTCATCTTGTTTTTGTCTCTCTTTTTACTCTTTTGGTTATCCTTTCTGCTATTTTTTCTTCTATACTCTCCTCCAAGCCTCTCTCTCCTGTCTTTTTCTTTCAGGTTCTAAGGCTTCCTTTAATATTTCCTGCAAAGGTGGGTTCTGTTTTGTAAACTCTCTTATTAGTTTCTGTTTATTTGTGAATACTTTATACTCACCTTCATATTTGAAGGACAGTTTTGCTGGATAAAGAATTCTTGACTGGCAGTTTTCCTCTTTCAGTTTCCCAATTGTATCATACCACTGTCTTCTCACCTCCATGGTTTCTGAAGAGAAATCTGCACTAATTCTTACTAGACGTCCCTTGTACATGATCGTTTGCTTCTCTCTTGCTGCTCTGAGAATTTTCGCTTTATCTTTGACATTCGACATTCTGAATAGTATGTGTCTTGGCGTAGGTCTATTTGGATTTATTCTCATTGGGGTACGGTGTGCTTCTTGGACATGTAAGTTCATTTCTGTTGTGAGAGTTGGGAAATTTTCAGCTATTATTTCCTCAAATACTCTTTCTGCCCCTTTTCCCTTCTCTTCCCCTTCTGGAACTCACATGACACGTATGTTGTTGTGTTTTGTGTTGTCATTCAACTCTCTGAGCCCCTGCTCAAATTTTTTCCATTCTTTTCTCTCTCTGTTCTTTTCTGTCTTCAATTTTAGCTGCGCTGTCTTCGGTATCACTTATTCTTTCTTCTATCATTTTGAGTCTGCTGTTGTATGCCTCAAATGTGTTTTTGACCTCACCTATTGTGTCTTTCATTCCTATGAACTCTGTTACTTTTCTGTTCAGGATTTCAAATTCTTCTTTGCGTTCACTCAATATCTTCTTGATGTCATTTATCTCTTTAACTATATTGTCTTTCATCTCATTAATTTGATTTTGGAAATTTGTGCTCATCTTGCCGATTAGTTCTCTCAAATTCTTCATCTCTTCTGGGACTTTGATGTATTCCTTTTCCTGGGCCATGTCTTCTATTTTCTTGGTATGGCTCATAATTTTTTGCTGGTGTTTAGGCATCTGGTTAGGTTGTATTTTACTCAGATGCTCAATCTCTTTCTCTTTTATAGGGATTTAGTTACCACAGCTCTTTGATTTTTGGCTCGACCTGGATTGTTAGGATTGTCCTGCTGGTTGCTCAAAACTGGGCACTGGACCCAGTAATTGGTTGTAGAGTCGCTTTCTAGGGCCTTGGGAGGGAGGCTATAGCGGCCAGGAAAAGCCTCTCCTACTTATTTTTAATTTTCTTATGTGCACGTCCTTGGTCTGCCAGGAGATGGCGCTCTTTGGCAGCTCTCAGTTCAATGCCTGGTCAGAGTGTATTTGTTGTGACACAGACCAGATCGATGTTATAGAGCTTCCTGTCTGGGGGCTAAGAGCCTTGAAATTCAAACTTTCTGAGAGAGTTCTCCAGTCTTCTCTGGCAGCCCCCTCCCTTTTCCCAGCTAGGCAATATTTCCACTCCCTCTGAGTCCTCAACAATCAGTCCCTGTTAGTAGAGGAGGAGATTGGGAGGCTTGTATATCTTTAGTCCCTTGCAAGCTCCAAGGCAAACAATGGCGCAGCCCCACCCGGCCTGGAAGGGCTCTCGGACAGGGCAGACCAAACCTGGGAGTCAAAGCCGAGTCAGCCCGAGTCAGCCCCAGGCTTTCTCTTCCCTCTCCTGTGGAGTCCTCAACAATTAGTCCAGGCTAGAAGAGAGGGAGATTGCCGAGGGTTGGACTTTTCCAGTCCTTCACCGGCTCCCAGGGCAAACCACCGTGTGGTCCCACCTGTCCTGGAAGGCCTGTGGGGCACCGCAGCCCGAATTTGCGGGTCAGAACCTGAGTCAACCTTAGGCTGTGTCCCTCTCTCTCCCCTTTCCTGGGGTGGTAGATCCCTGGGGCCCCCTTTGTCTGTAGTCGCAGGCCCAGGGGCCCAAGAATTCTATAGAGTGGGGGAGGGTGCCGGCAGCAGCCGCCGCTGCTGGTTCCAACTCACGGTTCTGTCGACGTGATTTCCCTCTTTTGTCCCTCTCTTCTCTGAGTGGTGTGCAGCCTTTACCTGCTGTCCTAAAACCTAGAAGATCTTTTTCGGGGCTGTTTCAGGCTGTCTTCTAGCTATTTTTCTGGAGAAGAGATTCCCGTGTCTTACTAGTGTGCCCTTCTCATACACTTTTAATGATGACATGTACAACTGAAAAACTTGGAAGACCACTGGATTAAAAGTTGAACATTTGGAAGAAATCTGATCAATGCATTCACTATCTTTATTAAGTGACTGAAAGCTAGAATTATTTCATCATATCTTTATAGATAAGATAGAGGTTATACTTGAAAGTGGATTATTAATAACCGGTTATGCCTAGACAGCCAGGGTTTTAAAATTGTGAGACATTTAGGAACCAGTAATGGATAAGAGTCAGCCTCTAGAGTAGACTTGCTTATCTGTTAATCTCTGCTTCAGTCATACTAACTACAACCTGGGGCAAGTTAGTTAACATATTGCACCTCAGTTTCCCCAACTGTCAGATGAAGATCATATTAGTACTTTTTACATAGGGCGATTTTCAGGATTAAATGAACAATATATATAAGCATTTAGACCAGTGCCTATCATTTAGTAAGCATGTAATGAATGTTAACTAATAGTAACCTGACTGATTAAATTTGAAAACACACACACACAAACACTAACCTTGCAACCTACCTCTCCTTCCTGGTTAACAGGGGTCAGTACACCTCAGTCTACATGGGGAAGCTAAATAAATGCTAACTGGAGTGAGGAAAGATTTTCAGTGATTGAAGAAACATCAAGGCTTAACTTCAGAAAGTTTTTGCAAAATGGTATTGAGCAAAATCAATTGCCATTAAATTAAGCAATTAGTGAGAAGCATAGGAGAGAAAAGAAATAAAATATTTTTATATTAAATAATACATTTAAAATGTCTAAAAGCAATTTAAAACGTTGGAGGACTTTTTTGCTTTTATATATAATTTTATGGTTATTAACACATGACTCCAATAAAATTATATGATCGCTATGACAAGTTGGGTTTGTTTTCCTCACATGTAAAATATACACATTATTTTTACCTTCCTTACATATCGGAAGGGATTACACCAGGATCAAATGTGAAAAAATATATGAAAATCCAATACTTATTACCAATCATATCTAAAGTACACCATAAATCTATAAATGACAACATCAGAAAATGAAGGACAAAAAAAGCTAAAAAACGTTTTGCTATCGTACCAAATTTCAGTTTAACCCCCAATTTAATTTACAGGTAATTAGCTTAACACTGGAAAAGAGTAATTTACTGATTCAATCTCTAATATACATTTATAATTTAATTATTAATTTCCTTTAAAACACTAAAGAAATAAAAATGTATGCTTTTGCTCCTGAGACCAACCACAACTTTAAAAGTGTCTTTACTATTAACTAGGGCATAAATACAGAAGAGCATATGTAATATATAAATATATTTAAAATATAAAATAATATTTTAAAAATATACACTCGAATGATCACTATAGAGATTGAGTAATAGAATACTGCACATGCCCCAGAATGCCTGTGCACCCCTCTCCAGTCACATTCCCCTTCTCTCCAAGGAGACAATTATCCTGATTTTTGTGAACATTATTTCCTTGTTCATCTTTAAATTTTACCAACTATGTATGACAAACAGAATACTCTTATGATACCATTTGATTTTGCTTACTTTGAATTTTCTATAAATGAAAATATAGTATGTTCTCATAGAAGGACATTTTAAATGGTAATGCTCTGAAGCAGAGACCTTGAGAATTCGTGGTGCACAATCTTGCCAAGAAAAGCAACTTGCTCACCTAAATGACCAAGAACATATTTCAAATTCTGCCTTGATGTTTCAGGGATGAGAAGAGGAATGAACCTTCCTATTTACAAATGATCTAATAATAATGTTCTTGTTTATTAAGTGCTTACTATATGCCAAGTGCTTGACATAAATCAACTTTTTTCTTTTTCTTACTTTTTAACATGAAAATGTTCAAAACTACAGAAAAGAACAGATAGAATAATATAATGAACATCCATATACACATCATCCAGTTTAACATTTGTTGACATTTTCTATATTTTTCTGAAAGATTTAAAAAATAAATATAGATATCATTTCACCCCTAAGTATATCATTATGCATGCTAAAAAGTACATTTTCCTACACAAGCACACTATCATCACATCTAAAAATTAGCAATAATTGTCTAATATCATCTAACACCCCAGTCCATTTTCAAATTTCTCCAATTATCTCCAAAATATCTTTTACATCTGGTTTATTAAACCAGAATCAATCAAGAACATGATAATTGCTCAGTTATTATGTCTCAAGTTTCTTTTACCCTAGAACAGCCCTCCTTCATCCCTGCCTTTTTTAAAAATGACATTGACTTATCTAAGAGAAGGACCATCTGTGTCGCATATGTCCCACCTTCTGAATTTTTCTGATTCTTTTCTCTTAGCATATTTTATTCTTTTTTTTTTTTTAAAGATGTATTTCTTTTTATTTATTCTACCTCCACCCCCACCCCCAGTTGTTTTTGTGCTTGTTGTCTGCTCTCTGTGTCCATTTGTTGTGTATGTTCTCAGTGTCTGCTTGTCTTCTCTTTAGGAGGCACCAGGAACCAAACCTGGGACCTCCCATGTGGGAGAGAGGCTCTCAATCGCTTGAGCCACCTCAGCTTCCTGCTTTGTTGTGTCTCTTATTGTATTTCCTCTTTGTGTCTCCTTGTTGCATAATCTTGTTGTATCGGCTCGCCATACCTGCCCATTGTGCCAGCTTGCTGTCTTGCTTGTCTTTGCCAGGAGGCACCAGGAACCAAACCTGAGACCTCCTATGTGGTAGGTGGGAGCTCAATCGCTTGAGCCACATCTGCTTCCCATATTTTATTCTTCTATCCTTGTAGTTCCCGGAACAGGAAGAGAGATTTAAGACTTGATAACACTGAGGCTAAAGGTTTTTGGAAACAATATTTTATAGATGATGCTGGTGCATGGTCAAGAGACTCATAATGTCAGGTTAGTCCATATTTAGTGATGACAAGATTGATCTGGGTTAGGTGGTTAGGGCCAGACTCTTTCACTGTCAGGTTATGTTATTCCCTGATAATCAACAAGTAGTTTGTGGGGAGGATGATTTGGCATCATGTGAATATCCTGTTCCTATCATACTTTCTCCAAATGGATTTAGGATCCACTGACAATCCTGATATGAATCAATTATTTCATTAGTGCCTGCATAATAGTGATTTTCTAATTCTAGCATTCATTTCACATTATTTAGCTGGCATACTTTTGTAAGAAGACTGTTTCCTCATCAGTTGGGGCTATTTAGTTACCCTCATATAGAACTGCCACTAGAAAGGTATCAATGTTATTTCCTTAAATTATCACTTTTCAAAGTAAAGAGTTGGTGTAATGGTAATCACCAATAGTGGCAAATGAGTTGTTGTTTTTTTTTTTTTTATCCTAGAAATCACCTAGAATAAGTTTTATTTATCAGATAAATAAATGGAGGCCTGATGAGGCTTTAACACCCTCTTAATTCTTACTGTTCTTACTGCCAGAGTGTCTTAGTTTCTTTGGGTTGTTGTAACAAAGCACCTCTAGCTGGATGGCTTAAAACAACAGCCATTTATTGTGTGTCAGTTCTGGAGGTTAGAAATCCAAAATCAAGGTGCCAGCAGGGCCATGTTCCCTCTTAAATCAGAGAATCCATTTCATGTGTCTCCCCTAGCTTCTGGTCAGTGGCTGGCAATCCATGGCATTCCTTGGCTTGTGGCAGCATCACTCAATCTGGCCTTCTCTGTCTCTCGCTCTCTCTGTGTCTCCTCCTGTGTCCAAATTTACAGCCCAGTTTGGTCTCATCTTAACTAATAATATCCTGTTTCCAACTGTAGTCACATTCAAGAGATCTAGGTTCAGGGCTTGAGCATATCTTTTTGGGGGACACAATTTAAGCCATAACCCTGGGTGAAGCCACTCTTTCTCTTCTTTATTCCCCTGAATCATCAATGTTCCATATGTGTTACTGGCTGTCAGCTGTGTGCCAAAATGCATCCTTCCCCTTCTCCCATTGTAATGAAAGAGTCACCTATGGGGCTGGCCAACTAGATTGCAGGTCTCTTCTTCTCCTACAGAGAGGTGTAGGCACCTTGCTGAGCTGTAGTTAGTGGAATGTGAGAAAAAGGGATGTGTGCGCTTCCAAGATTGGGTCCATAAAAGAAGTGCATTCATGCTTCTCTGTGCTCTTTTCCCTTTTATTTTGTGGCTTAAGCTATAAAATAAATTTTGTAATTCATATCGTTGAAAAGTCCAAAAGTAGGACTTTTTCAGGAATCCAGCACCATTTCTCTACAGTTCTGTCACCTCTGCCCTTCACATGGGTTGGCTTCATTCTCAGGTTTGCTTCATTATTTGTGGCAGCAAAAATAGCCATGTCAGTTACAGATCTGCTATCCATATGCCACCCAAATGAGGTTTTTAACGTTTATTTTTGTTTGACTTTCTTTTTTTGGAGAAAGACTTTTGTATGTTTGATGTTTTCAATCAATTGCAGTAATTGTTATTTTTGATGCTCAAATTGCCCAAACTTTGGCCATAGGGAGAAAGGACCTCATTTTTCTTAGGATAATTCCTAAGTTTGTGGCACATGTGCTTCTAATTCATTCCCAGAACTCCTGACCTGGCATCGGCCATTTCTTCAAGGAGCCCTGATAATTCTTAGAGGGGAGTGGTACTGATACCAAGCAAAAGCAGGTTCTTTTCTCTCCATGCTCCTTTAAAGCCAATTCCTGAGACACCGGGGTTTCAAAGAAAGAGTTTTATTGGTTGTGCAAGCAATGGAGCACAGTGGCCTCGTGGTCCAAAACTGCCTCTCTGATCTGCAGATACTCTAATATTTTATAAGATAGGGGTGCTAATGAGTAATTGGGGTGCAGCTGAACACAGGTTCCTTCATTAATAAACATTAAGGGGCTGAATGGGATGGACCTGGGTAAGGTAGCAAACTAGGGTCAGTAACAAAGATTTGGAATAAGGGTATACAGAGAAGGCCAGATTGAGTGATGCTGCCACAAGCCAAGGAATGCCATGGATTGCCAGCCACTGACCAGAAGCTAGGGGAGACACATGAAATGGATTCTCTGATTTAAGAGGGAACATGGCCCTGCTGGCACCTTGATTTTGGATTTCTAACCTCCAGAACTGACACACAATAAATGGCTGTTGTTTTAAGCCATCCAGCTAGAGGTGCTTTGTTACAACAACCCAAAGAAACTAAGACACTCTGGCAGTAAGAACAGTAAGAATTAAGAGGGTGTTAAAGCCTCATCAGGCCTCCATTTATTTATCTGATAAATAAAACTTATTCTAGGTGATTTCTAGGATAAAAAAAAAAAAACAACAACTCATTTGCCACTATTGGTGATTACCATTACACCAACTCTTTACTTTGAAAAGTGATAATTTAAGGAAATAACATTGATACCTTTCTAGTGGCAGTTCTATATGAGGGTAACTAAATAGCCCCAACTGATGAGGAAACAGTCTTCTTACAAAAGTATGCCAGCTAAATAATGTGAAATGAATGCTAGAATTAGAAAATCACTATTATGCAGGCACTAATGAAATAATTGATTCATATCAGGATTGTCAGTGGATCCTAAATCCATTTGGAGAAAGTATGATAGGAACAGGATATTCACATGATGCCAAATCATCCTCCCCACAAACTACTTGTTGATTATCAGGGAATAACATAACCTGACAGTGAAAGAGTCTGGCCCTAACCACCTAACCCAGATCAATCTTGTCATCACTAAATATGGACTAACCTGACATTATGAGTCTCTTGACCATGCACCAGCATCATCTATAAAATATTGTTTCCAAAAACCTTTAGCCTCAGTGTTATCAAGTCTTAAATCTCTCTTCCTGTTCCGGGAACTACAAGGATAGAAGAATAAAATATGGGAAGCAGATGTGGCTCAAGCGATTGAGCTCCCACCTACCACATAGGAGGTCTCAGGTTTGGTTCCTGGTGCCTCCTGGCAAAGACAAGCAAGACAGCAAGCTGGCACAATGGGCAGGTATGGCGAGCCGATACAACAAGATTATGCAACAAGGAGACACAAAGAGGAAATACAATAAGAGACACAACAAAGCAGGAAGCTGAGGTGGCTCAAGCGATTGAGAGCCTCTCTCCCACATGGGAGGTCCCAGGTTTGGTTCCTGGTGCCTCCTAAAGAGAAGACAAGCAGACACTGAGAACATACACAACAAATGGACACAGAGAGCAGACAACAAGCACAAAAACAACTGGGGGTGGGGGTGGAGGTAGAATAAATAAAAAGAAATACATCTTTAAAAAAAAAAAAAGAATAAAATATGCTAAGAGAAAAGAATCAGAAAAATTCAGAAGGTGGGACATATGCGACACAGATGGTCCTTCTCTTAGATAAGTCAATGTCATTTTTAAAAAAGGCAGGGATGAAGGAGGGCTGTTCTAGGGTAAAAGAAACTTGAGACATAATAACTGAGCAATTATCATGTTCTTGATTGATTCTGGTTTAATAAACCAGATGTAAAAGATATTTTGGAGATAATTGGAGAAATTTGAAAATGGACTGGGGTGTTAGATGATATTAGACAATTATTGCTAATTTTTAGATGTGATGATAGTGTGCTTGTGTAGGAAAATGTACTTTTTAGCATGCATAATGATATACTTAGGGGTGAAATGATATCTATATTTATTTTTTAAATCTTTCAGAAAAATATAGAAAATGTCAACAAATGTTAAACTGGATGATGTGTATATGGATGTTCATTATATTATTCTATCTGTTCTTTTCTGTAGTTTTGAACATTTTCATGTTAAAAAGTAAGAAAAAGAAAAAAGTTGATTTATGTCAAGCACTTGGCATATAGTAAGCACTTAATAAACAAGAACATTATTATTAGATCATTTGTAAATAGGAAGGTTCATTCCTCTTCTCATCCCTGAAACATCAAGGCAGAATTTGAAATATGTTCTTGGTCATTTAGGTGAGCAAGTTGCTTTTCTTGGCAAGATTGTGCACCACGAATTCTCAAGGTCTCTGCTTCAGAGCATTACCATTTAAAATGTCCTTCTATGAGAACATACTATATTTTCATTTATAGAAAATTCAAAGTAAGCAAAATCAAATGGTATCATAAGAGTATTCTGTTTGTCATACATAGTTGGTAAAATTTAAAGATGAACAAGGAAATAATGTTCACAAAAATCAGGATAATTGTCTCCTTGGAGAGAAGGGGAATGTGACTGGAGAGGGGTGCACAGGCATTCTGGGGCATGTGCAGTATTCTATTACTCAATCTCTATAGTGATCATTCGAGTGTATATTTTTAAAATATTATTTTATATTTTAAATATATTTATATATTACATATGCTCTTCTGTATTTATGCCCTAGTTAATAGTAAAGACACTTTTAAAGTTGTGGTTGGTCTCAGGAGCAAAAGCATACATTTTTATTTCTTTAGTGTTTTAAAGGAAATTAATAATTAAATTATAAATGTATATTAGAGATTGAATCAGTAAATTACTCTTTTCCAGTGTTAAGCTAATTACCTGTAAATTAAATTGGGGGTTAAACTGAAATTTGGTACGATAGCAAAACGTTTTTTAGCTTTTTTTGTCCTTCATTTTCTGATGTTGTCATTTATAGATTTATGGTGTACTTTAGATATGATTGGTAATAAGTATTGGATTTTCATATATTTTTTCACATTTGATCCTGGTGTAATCCCTTCCGATATGTAAGGAAGGTAAAAATAATGTGTATATTTTACATGTGAGGAAAACAAACCCAACTTGTCATAGCGATCATATAATTTTATTGGAGTCATGTGTTAATAACCATAAAATTATATATAAAAGCAAAAAAGTCCTCCAACGTTTTAAATTGCTTTTAGACATTTTAAATGTATTATTTAATATAAAAATATTTTATTTCTTTTCTCTCCTATGCTTCTCACTAATTGCTTAATTTAATGGCAATTGATTTTGCTCAATACCATTTTGCAAAAACTTTCTGAAGTTAAGCCTTGATGTTTCTTCAATCACTGAAAATCTTTCCTCACTCCAGTTAGCATTTATTTAGCTTCCCCATGTAGACTGAGGTGTACTGACCCCTGTTAACCAGGAAGGAGAGGTAGGTTGCAAGGTTAGTGTTTGTGTGTGTGTGTTTTCAAATTTAATCAGTCAGGTTACTATTAGTTAACATTCATTACATGCTTACTAAATGATAGGCACTGGTCTAAATGCTTATATATATTGTTCATTTAATCCTGAAAATCGCCCTATGTAAAAAGTACTAATATGATCTTCATCTGACAGTTGGGGAAACTGAGGTGCAATATGTTAACTAACTTGCCCCAGGTTGTAGTTAGTATGACTGAAGCAGAGATTAACAGATAAGCAAGTCTACTCTAGAGGCTGACTCTTATCCATTACTGGTTCCTAAATGTCTCACAATTTTAAAACCCTGGCTGTCTAGGCATAACCGGTTATTAATAATCCACTTTCAAGTATAACCTCTATCTTATCTATAAAGATATGATGAAATAATTCTAGCTTTCAGTCACTTAATAAAGATAGTGAATGCATTGATCAGATTTCTTCCAAATGTTCAACTTTTAATCCAGTGGTCTTCCAAGTTTTTCAGTTGTACATGTCATCATTAAAAGTGTATGAGAAGGGCACACTAGTAAGACACGGGAATCTCTTCTCCAGAAAAATAGCTAGAAGACAGCCTGAAACAGCCCCGAAAAAGATCTTCTAGGTTTTAGGACAGCAGGTAAAGGCTGCACACCACTCAGAGAAGAGAGGGACAAAAGAGGGAAATCACGTCGACAGAACCGTGAGTTGGAACCAGCAGCGGCGGCTGCTGCCGGCACCCTCCCCCACTCTATAGAATTCTTGGGCCCCTGGGCCTGCGACTACAGACAAAGGGGGCCCCAGGGATCTACCACCCCAGGAAAGGGGAGAGAGAGGGACACAGCCTAAGGTTGACTCAGGTTCTGACCCGCAAATTCGGGCTGCGGTGCCCCACAGGCCTTCCAGGACAGGTGGGACCACACGGTGGTTTGCCCTGGGAGCCGGTGAAGGACTGGAAAAGTCCAACCCTCGGCAATCTCCCTCTCTTCTAGCCTGGACTAATTGTTGAGGACTCCACAGGAGAGGGAAGAGAAAGCCTGGGGCTGACTCGGGCTGACTCGGCTTTGACTCCCAGGTTTGGTCTGCCCTGTCCGAGAGCCCTTCCAGGCCGGGTGGGGCTGCGCCATTGTTTGCCTTGGAGCTTGCAAGGGACTAAAGATATACAAGCCTCCCAATCTCCTCCTCTACTAACAGGGACTGATTGTTGAGGACTCAGAGGGAGTGGAAATATTGCCTAGCTGGGAAAAGGGAGGGGGCTGCCAGAGAAGACTGGAGAACTCTCTCAGAAAGTTTGAATTTCAAGGCTCTTAGCCCCCAGACAGGAAGCTCTATAACATCGATCTGGTCTGTGTCACAACAAATACACTCTGACCAGGCATTGAACTGAGAGCTGCCAAAGAGCGCCATCTCCTGGCAGACCAAGGACGTGCACATAAGAAAATTAAAAATAAGTAGGAGAGGCTTTTCCTGGCCGCTATAGCCTCCCTCCCAAGGCCCTAGAAAGCGACTCTACAACCAATTACTGGGTCCAGTGCCCAGTTTTGAGCAACCAGCAGGACAATCCTAACAATCCAGGTCGAGCCAAAAATCAAAGAGCTGTGGTAACTAAATCCCTATAAAAGAGAAAGAGATTGAGCATCTGAGTAAAATACAACCTAACCAGATGCCTAAACACCAGCAAAAAATTATGAGCCATACCAAGAAAATAGAAGACATGGCCCAGGAAAAGGAATACATCAAAGTCCCAGAAGAGATGAAGAATTTGAGAGAACTAATCGGCAAGATGAGCACAAATTTCCAAAATCAAATTAATGAGATGAAAGACAATATAGTTAAAGAGATAAATGACATCAAGAAGATATTGAGTGAACGCAAAGAAGAATTTGAAATCCTGAACAGAAAAGTAACAGAGTTCATAGGAATGAAAGACACAATAGGTGAGGTCAAAAACACATTTGAGGCATACAACAGCAGACTCAAAATGATAGAAGAAAGAATAAGTGATACCGAAGACAGCGCAGCTAAAATTGAAGACAGAAAAGAACAGAGAGAGAAAAGAATGGAAAAAATTTGAGCAGGGGCTCAGAGAGTTGAATGACAACACAAAACACAACAACATACGTGTCATGTGAGTTCCAGAAGGGGAAGAGAAGGGAAAAGGGGCAGAAAGAGTATTTGAGGAAATAATAGCTGAAAATTTCCCAACTCTCACAACAGAAATGAACTTACATGTCCAAGAAGTACACCGTACCCCAATGAGAATAAATCCAAATAGACCTACGCCAAGACACATACTATTCAGAATGTCGAATGTCAAAGATAAAGCGAAAATTCTCAGAGCAGCAAGAGAGAAGCAAACGATCATGTACAAGGGACGTCTAGTAAGAATTAGTGCAGATTTCTCTTCAGAAACCATGGAGGTGAGAAGACAGTGGTATGATACAATTGGGAAACTGAAAGAGGAAAACTGCCAGTCAAGAATTCTTTATCCAGCAAAACTGTCCTTCAAATATGAAGGTGAGTATAAAGTATTCACAAATAAACAGAAACTAATAAGAGAGTTTACAAAACAGAACCCACCTTTGCAGGAAATATTAAAGGAAGCCTTAGAACCTGAAAGAAAAAGACAGGAGAGAGAGGCTTGGAGGAGAGTATAGAAGAAAAAATAGCAGAAAGGATAACCAAAAGAGTAAAAAGAGAGACAAAAACAAGATGACATATGAAAACCAAAGAATAAAATGGAGGAAGTAAATAGTGCAATTACAGTAATATCATTGAATGTGAATGGATTAAACTCCCCAATCAAAAGATACAAAACTGAGAGAATTGGTTAAAAAACATGAGCCATCCATATGCTGCTTACAAGAAACTCACCTTAGACCCAGGGATACAAACCGGCTGAAAGTGAAAGGTTGGAAAAAGATACTCCACGCGAATAGTAACCAGAAAAGAGCAGGGGTAGTTATACTAATCAGACAAAACAGACTTTAAATGCAAAAAAGTTATAAGAGATACAGAAGACCATTATATATTAATAAAAGGGACAATCCACCAGGAAGATAAAACAGTCATAAATATCTACGCACCTAACCAGGGTGCAGCAAAATATATGAGATAAACTCTGGCAAACAGAAGGGAAAAATAGACATTTCTACAATAATCGTTGGAGACTTTAACACCCCACTCACATCATTAGATAGAACTACTAATCAACAAGGAAACAGAGAATTTGAACAATATGATAAACAAGTTGGACCTAACAGACATATACAGAACACTGCATCCAAACTCAGTGGGTTATACATTCTTCTCAAGTGACCATGGATCTTTCTCCAGGATAGAACACATGTTAGGTCACAATTCAGCTCTCAATAAACATAAAAAGTTTGAAATTATACAAAGCACCTTCTCAGATCATAATGGAATGAAACTAGAAATCAATAACAAACAGGAAAAAAAGTAAATTCGTAAATATGTGGAGACTGAACAACACACTCCTAAATAATTAGTGGGTCAAAGAAGAAATTGCAAGTGAAATCAATAAATATATTGAGACAAATGAAAATGAGAACACAACATATCAAAACTTATGGGATACAGCGAAGGCAGTCTTGAGAGGGAAATTTATAGCCCTAAATGCCTATATTAAAAAACAAGAAAGGGCTAAACTCAAAGATTTAACTGAACAACTAGAGAAACTAGAAAAAGAATGGCAAACCAATCCTAAAGCAAGCAGAATGAAAGAAATGATAAAGATTAAGCAGAAATAAATGAAAATGAGAACAGAAAACAATAGAGAATCAACAAAACCAAAAGCTGGCTCTTTGAGAAGATCGATAAAATTGACAAACCCCTAGCTAGACTACGAAAGAAAAAAAGAGAGAAGATGCAAATAAGTGCAATCAGAAATGAAAGGGGGAAGTTACAAATGACCTACAGAAATAAAAAGAATCATAAGAGGTTATTATGAGAAACTATATGCCAACAAACTAGACAACCTAGATGAAATCAACAAATTTCTAGAAATGCATAACCAACCTACATTGACGCTACAAGAAATACAAGAACTTAACAAACCAATCACGTTTGAGGAGATTGAACCAGTCATCAAAAATCTCCCTGCAAAGAAAAGTACAGGACCAGATGGCTTCACAGGTGAATTCTACCAAGCATTTCAAAAAGAATTAAGACCAATTCTGTTTAAACTCTTCCAAAAAATTGAAGAGGAGGGAAAATTACCCAACACATTTTATGAAGCCGACATCACCCTAATACCAAAGCCAGATAAAGACTGTACAAGAAAAGAAAAATTACAGACCAATCTCTCTAATGAACATAGATGCAAAAATTCTCAACAAAATACTTGCAAATCGAATCCAAGCAGCATATCAAAAGACTTATACATCACGACCAAGGGGGATTTATTCCTGGTATGCAAGGCTGGTTCAACATAAGAAAATCAATCAATGTAATACATCACATTAACAAATTGAAGGAAAAAAACCACATGATCATCTCAATAGATGCAGAAAAGGCATTCAACAGAATCTAGCATCCTTTTTTGATAAAAGCACTTCAAAAGATAGGAATAGAAGGAAAATTCCTCAGTATGATAAAAGGCATATATGAAAAACCTACAGCCAATATCCTACTCAATGGGGAAAGGTTGAAAGCTTTCCCTCTAAGATTGGGAACAAGACAAGGATGCCCACTGTCACCATTGTTATTCAACATTGTACTAGAAGTTCTAGCTAGGGCAATTAGACAAGCAAAAAAATTAAAGGCATCCAAATAGGAAAAGAGGAAGTAAAACTCTCATTGTCTGCGGATGACATGATCCTGTACTTAGAAAATCCTGAAGTATCCACGACAAAGCTACTTGAACTAATAAATGAGTTCAGCAAAGTGGCAGGATACAAGATCAACACACAAAAATCAGTAATGCTTTTGTACACTAGTACTGAACAACCTGAGGAGGAAATCAGGGGAAAAATTCCATTTTCAATAGCAACAAAAAGACTCAAATACCTAGGAGTTAATTTACCCAAAGAAGTACAGGACCTATATGCAGAAAACCATAAAGCAATGCCAAAAGAAATTTAAAAAGACCTAAACAAATGGAAAGACATTCTGTGTTCATGATATTATTCTTCCAATAAATATTGTGAAGATGTCAATCTTGCCCAAACTGATTTATAGATTCAATGCAATACCAATCAAAATCCCAACAGCTTACTTTACAGAATTAGAGAAGGCAATTACCAAATTCATCTGGAAGGGTAAGTGCACCAGAATAGCCAAAAGCATTCTAAAAAAGAAGAGCAACGTGGGAGGAATTTCACTGCCTGACCTGGAAACATATTACAAAGCTACAATGGTCAAAACAGCATGCTACTGGCATAAAGATAGACACATAGATCAGTGGAATAGAATTGAGCACCCAGAAATAAACCCTCACCATACAGTCAGCTGCTTTTTGACAAACCTACAAGCCCACGCTAACGGGAAAAAAAAACAGTCTCTTCAACAAATGGTGTTGGGAGAACTGGATATCTATAACCAAAAGAATGAAAGAGGACCCCTATGTCACCCCCTATACAAGAATCAACTCAAAATGGATCAAAGATCTAAACATGAAAGCCAGGACCATAAAACTACTAGAAGAAAATGTAGGGAAACATCTTCAAGACCTTGTAGTAGGTGGTGGTTTCTTGGACCTTACACCCAAAGCACGTGCAACAAAAGAAAAAATAGATAAATGGGACCTCCTCAAAATTAAACACTTTTGCACCTCACAGGACTTTGTCAGAAGGGTGAAAAGGCAGTCAACTCAATGGGAAAAAATATTTGGAAATCACATATCTGATAAGGGTTTAATATCCAGGATATATAAAGAGATGTTACAACTCAACAATAAAAAGACAAATGACCCAATTAAAAAATGGGCAAAAGACTTGAATAGACATTTCTCCAAAGAAGAAATACAAATGGCAAAAAAACACATGAAGAAATGCTCAACATCACTCATGATTAGGGAAATGCAAATCAAAACTACAATGAGATATCATTTCACACCTATCAGAATGGCCACTATTAAAAAGACAGAGAACTACAAGTGTTGGAGAGGATGTGGAGAGATAGGAACACTTCTTCACTTTTGGTGGGAATGCAGAATGGTACAACCACTATAGATGACTGTTCAGAGTTCCTAAAGAAGTTGAATATAGACTTGCCACGTGACCCTGCAATACCACTCCTGGGTATATACCCAGAAGAACTGAGAGTGACTGGAACAGACATCTGCACACCGATGTTCATAGCAACATTATTCACCATTGCCAAAAGTTGGAAACAACCCAGGTGTCCATCAACAGATGAATAGATAAACAAACTGTGGTCTAGTCACATGATGGAATATTCTGCAGCTGTAAGAAGAAAGGAAGTCGTAAAGCATATGGCAACATGGATGAACCTGGAGGACATTATGTTGAGCGAAGCAAGCCAGACACAAAAGGACAAATACTGTATGAATGCGTTACTATGAACCAAATGTATTGTGTAATATATTGTTTGATTAAAAAAAAATTTTATATGTATCCATTACATTTAATTGAGAATTGTATATATTTATTCACCTGCGTTTATTTTTTAGTTTTTAATTGTTTATATTTTCAAGTATTAAATGTACAAAATAAAGTTAAAAAAAAAATCAGTTACAAGGTCTTTCCTATGGATATTAAACAGGTGGGTGACGTGGTTACCATCCCAATACTGAGCATACACAAGTGTGAGTTCAGTCTAGAATTCCTTTCACAACAATAAGATTACACAAGGGTGAGCCTAATCTATAGAGGAGGGTAAAGTCAATCTAGAATCACCATCACAATAGTAAGCTTACACAACAGACCACTCTAGCTAGCTTCAGTAATTTCAGATATTAATTATGCTATTGGTAATAGAAGAAGTATCTGTGTAATGATCCATTAATCATAATAATTTGTTAATACCTAACTCTTGGTTATAGCATTTGGAAACAAACTCTGGGTGCCAAGGATAGCCATTGCTTCTCAGCCAAGTTCATATTTATATTTTCAATTTAATGGGCTTTTACTTAATTTTGTCTTTATACTTGCCTATCTTTTCTTTTACATTGTTTTTGCTAATAACATTTACAAAATTATTCTTTTAATTCTCACACCAATCTTGCTAGGCATTTCTGATCATAATTTAAGTTATGATCCCCATTTTAAAAAGAGGAAACGGAGACGAGAAGAGCCCAAAGTTATGTGGCACTAAAGGCAGCCTCAGGATTTGAACCTGGGCACGTTACTTCCATCAGGTAAGGAAGCAACAAGAATTCAGAGGGCTTCTCCAGGACGTGAAGCGTCCTTAGCACAGGCACCCGGGGGATGAACAGGGTTGAGAGGGCGGGAACTAGCGGGCGGGGTGAACTGACCAGTCCTGTACAGGTTTAAAGGAGCCGGGAGCGAGGGACGCGGGTCAAGGGCGCGTGGCCGAGTGTTTCACCTCAGATCTAACCTAAAGCAGAGACACTTTTGGCCGAAGAACCACCCTAGCCCAACGGCTAGAAAACTGGGCGCGGCCGCCGGCGCAGGGACCTTCAGCCCAATCCCACTCGACCGGCCCACCACAGCCGGGAATTCTTGCTCCCATCCCCGCCTCCGCGTAGTGCCCGCCCACCCACCAATCAGAGGGAACCGTGAGCAAGGGGGCAGGGCAACAGGGAGCATATCCAATAAGGAGCCAGCCCCGGGTCGCCTCAGGACCGAGCAGTTTAGAGTCCAAGTAGTGGGCGGTGAGGAAGTATTGGCGGGTGACCAATCATGAAGGCCGGTTCAGGTCGGCATCCAATGAGGAGAGCACTCGCTCCCCAACGCGCCTGGCCCATTCCTCCTGCCTTTCCTTTAGCCCAAAAGACCGCTGTGCTGTGGCCAATGAACTGCAGTTCGGTAGGCACGGAGCTGCGGTCCCAGTGAGCTCCTCACCTGCTCCTCATTGATCCCTAGGTCGTACAGGCGTCTGCTGGGACATGGCGGGCTCCGGCTGCGGGAGTTTCCAGGAAAGGTATGAGGAGAGTTTTCTGTATTTCGCCTATGGCAGCAACCTGCTGACGGAGAGGATCCGTCTCCGAAACCCATCGGCCGCGTTCTGCAGCGTGGCCCGCCTGCAGGTCAGTGCTCCCCGCCCGACCCCTGGCACGTCGTACCCTTTTTACAGACGAGGGAGCCGGAATTCAGAGGAGTGGCTTCCTCAGGGACACGCTTCGGCAGGGCTGGGCCAGGAATCCAGTTCTTCCGGATACGAGGACATCAAGTCCCTCTTAATGACCTGCCGGTGCCCTCGTGGGCATCTCCACATCCGCCCACTGCCCTCCGTTTGACTCGTGTGCTGCCCATTGTGCGACCCCAGCCGCGTGCTCTCAGGCTGCCAGGAGCACCCTGCTCCTCCCCTTTACACGTGCTGCTCGTTCTGCACAGGTTTGGCCGCCTCTCTTTTGCCGGCTAACTCACGGGCATTCTCCCAGAACCCTGAGAAACCTTCTTCGACCCAAGTAGGGGGATTAGCTGCTGTCTGATCTGTACACACATCTTTGTTACAGGAGGAGTCACCTGGTATTTTACCTGACTTTTGCTCCTGCTCTGGGAGGTCCTGAAAGCTGGAATCATATCTTACTCACTGTATCCCCTGTCCTCAGTTAGGGCAAGTGGATGAATATAACCATCCTCAGTAAATCATTGCTCTTCAGTACAGTACAGGCATTTCTGTTCTTCCAGCACTTATCTGTAGATACAAAGATAACTAAGGACCTCCCAGTCTATAGGAGAGACATGCAAACCAATTGTGTACAAATCCTGTTGATGATGTTGAACTAGACAAACGTGGTCTCTGGTTACTCCTCAGGGCTCTTAGTGGAAAGCAACAGAAACTGGCTGATTTAAGCAGAAAAAAGAATTGTGTAGAAAGGCTTTTGCAGAGGTCACAGAAGGAGCAGGAAGGCAGGAGCACAAAGCTGACAAAAAAGGTAGGCTTAAAGGGATGCAGCAACCAGAACAGAGCCAGCATCACACGATAGAACCGGTCCAGAGAGCCAGTGCTGCACCACTGCTGAACTTCATAAATGTGGAGGTGGCATCGTGCATCACCAGCACCTCCTGCATGGAGCCTGCCTGCATTGGCACTATATCTCCTGTGGGAGCCAAGGGACCGCAATCCTCCCACCCCCCTTAAATGAAACACAGCCTGAAGCACATAGCCACAGGCAATTCCTGGACACTCACTGGTTAAAAAGTAACAGGCCTGCTGCAAACTTTTATCTTCTCAATGCTGTGGTTTTTTTTAAGATTTTATTTATTTATTCATCCATCCCCCCCCTGCCACCTGCGCTCGCTGGGTCAGCCAACCACGCCGTGCGGGCGGGCCCACCCCCACCAGGAGGCCCCGGGAACCTAACCGGGCCTCCCACATGGCAAACGGGAGCCCCACTGATTAAGCCACAGCTGCTTCCCATCAACGCTGTGTTTTTAACATCACCCCGTTTGGGCTTGTAAATTTTGCAGAAACTCTGTTCTCATACCCTGTGGAATGTCTTTGTCCTGAGACCCCTTATATTTCCCCTCCTTTCCTTGCTTTTTTGCGGAGTGCTAACTTCGTTCTTCAACCAGCCGCCATTGAAGCTTCTCCTGTTTGTAAGTCCCAGTAAAGCTCATGTCTACCTATTTGCCTGATGGGTTATTTGGTCTTACAGCTGCCCCAACCCATGCCCTTCAAAGTTGGGTTGAAATACCTCCCTAGTCCCTGAAACCCACACGTGGCACCACCACCACCACCACATGGTGTCCCTGCTGCCTAGCACTAGCTTCTAATTCAAAGCCACTGATCAGAATCCTGATTGGCTAAGTTTCAGTCATATGCCCATGCCCTGGCTTCAAGTGAAGCCAGGAGACCCAAATTCTGGTCTTTGGAGCTCTTCTAAAATGGGGATGGGCTCTGACACTCCCTACTTATAAGGTAGAGAAGAAGGTTCAGGTGCTTATAGTAATGGGTTTGGGGTGGGGTTTGGGGGACAGAGAGAAAGAAAAATCAAATGATTATTCAGTTACAGATATGTTAAATGTTAAAATGGAGACATGCAAATTGCTATGGGAGTGGAGGATCTGACAGGAGTGGAATGCTCAGGAAAGTTCTCCCTGAAAATGCAACTTTTAATCTGAGACCTTGAATCAATTTAAAGGAGGAGGAGAGCAAAGAAAACAAAAGGAACAGTATGTCCTGAGGAAGAAAGAAGCTGGATCTTCCAGCCAGTGTGGCTGGAGTTCAGTGAGTGAGGGGGATGAGAACTGGAGAGGGAGGGAAGGGCTAGATCTTACGGGACACAGGACTGGACTTTCTCACAAGAGCATGAGAAAACCCATTGCAGAATTTAAGCAAATAAAAGGTCAGGTTTACATCTTTGAAAACTCCTTCTGGTTATGGAAAATAGGTGGGAAGGGATGCAAGAGTGGATGTGGGAGGAAGCGGCTGTGGCTCAATCAGTAGGGCTCCCGTTTACCATATGGGAGGCCCCGGATTCGGTTCCCGGGGCCTCCTGGTGGGGGCAGGCCCGCCCGCGTGGCGTGGTTGGCTGACCCGGCGAGCACGAGCAGCAAGGGGGGGATAAATGAATAAATAAATAAAATCTTTAAAAAAAAAAAGAGTGGATGTGGGGAACCCAGTCAGGAAGCTTGTACAGCAGTCTTTACTGAGGATAATGGCATATTGAACTTAGGGTGGTGGCTTTGAAGGGTAGATGGGTTTGAGAGATATTAGGAGATAACATTGTTAGGGCTTGGTGATTGAGAGAGGAAAACGGAGATTTGGAAGATGACTCCGGTGGTTTTTGGTGTAATAGATTGGATGATAGCGATGTTTACTGAGAGAAGAGGAGAATCCGGTTTGGAAAGGAATATCATAGGTTCTTTTTGAAATCTGAGTTTGAGATTCTTGCAAGACATCCAAGCGAGCATAAAAATATTAATAAGCATTTATTAAGCACTTACTATGTGCTAGGCTCTCTTTAAGCATGTTTTGAAGCTCAGAAGATCTGAGATGGATATAAAGATGATCAGAATATTAGACAGATTTGAAGGGGATGAGATTGTCTTGGACAAACTCCTAAATGAAAAGAGAAGAGGACCTAAACTGAGTCCTGAGAAACTCCAACGTTTAAAGATGCAGTAGTGGAGGGGGAGTTGGCAAAGGAAATCAAGGAGCATCTTGAAGGTCCCCAGAAGCTGCTGAGAAGTAGAGTAAGAGGGGGAATGAAAATTGTTCATTGCATTCAGCAATAGGCAACCTGCCCCTAGTGTGGGCCATAACTTGTATCTGATCAAGTACTATCCTGCCAGAGGATACTGGTCCAAGAAGAACATCCAATAAGGCAACTGAAGGTACTATTGCCTCAGGCCAACCTTTTATCCAGAAATGGCTGACAAAGTTTTTGAAAACATAAAGGGTTAAAATATAAACCTGGAAGTGATCTTAGAGTTACCATCTACTCTACCCTTTTAAATTTTACTATGAAGGAAACTAAGCTCTGAAAGATGGAATGAAATCTTCCAAGATCAAACAACCCAAGTAAGGGTTTTAAACCTTCCCTAGGATTCTGTCCCCTGATTGTCCATCTCTGTTAGGGAAGACGCTAAATCAGAAACCTCACTCCATTACTTATTTGTTGTGAGACTTTAGGCAAGTTGCTTAATCTTTATAAACCACAGTTTATCTTGCTGTAAAATGAACATAATAAGTTGAAGTTGTTGGCAGAATAAAATGAAAATAGTCTCTGTAAAGCTCATAGTGCCCTGTAATTTTGCAGTAAGAGTTAGCTCCTCTTATGATTATCATATATCTATTAGTACAATTCATGAATATTAGATGAATGTTCATAAATATAGGAATCAAACACAATTGCCAGATCTCTTAGGGCAAATATGGTGCTATATGCTGGCAGGATACAGTCTACATACATAAAAGTAGATATAATAATATAATAACCTCCATGTAGCCATCACCCAGCTTCAATAGTTAGGTATACTCTGATTGCCTCTTAAGTAAAATTATATGTGTATCTGAGTAGATTGGAAAGCAGTTTGTAAAAATGAAAACAGTCTTAAGGCATTGGGGTTATGGGATTTTTTTTCCTTAAAACTTTTGTTTATGTTAAGATATCTGTAAATAACCAAATTACATTTCATTTTTAAAGAAAAATATGGAAAAAAAAGTACAGTTCTTGAGATCTGGGTCCTTGTCTATCTTTATCTTCTCCACAGTTTTTTTCACACATAGAAGGCCCTCAAAGTTTATTGACTATTTCAATTGCATGGAGTTCAAGGTAAATCCTTTTTATTTTGAGGAGGGACATTGGGTGCAAGGGTATTGATCATATCACTTTAATTTCCTTTGTAGGATTTTAAGCTTGACTTTGGCAATTCTCAAGGCAAAATAAGTGATACTTGGCATGGAGGAATAGCTACCATATTTCAAAATCCTGGAGATGAAGTGTGGGGAGTAATATGGAAAATGAACAAAAGCAATTTAAGCTCTCTGGATAAGTAGGTGACTTCTCATTATAAGTTAAATAATTACTGATTCAGAAAGTGAGTCATATGCAAGGATGTGTGTATGTATATTAGTTTGTCAAAATTATACTACAGACATATTCTTTGTACTGTAGAGTCAACATAAAAGGTATAATAATATGATTTTGCTGAAAAGAATGGCTTAGAAGGCTCACACTTTCTGGTTGGGATTTGGAGAGATGTTTGTGATCTCTCCTGTAAATGATGGAAACTCATTGGTATATTTATTTTTCAGGTATAAAATCTTTTTGTAGTTTCATATTGTGAAAAGGCATGAAAATTTTTGTAATTTTTACATATTTTTATTGATTTTAAAATGAGTTCTGTTTTTGTTAGAGACAGTTTTAAAAAATAATTTAAGTTGGCAGTTGGATCAGTAAATAATAATTTTTAAAACCGTTTAACAATATATTAGAAATGCTCTTATAACTTGAACCCTCTGAGTTGTGTGGCAGAGCATTTAATACAAAGAAAGTTGCCAGGAAAGAGTAGAACTTGAGAAGAGCACATGATTTGGCATGCTTGATACTTAAGCTCACTTGTCAACAAGGCAGAACCATCCTCCCTTCTTTTCTTAGGGTGGATATCAGTTTACTCTCAGAATATATAATCTTTTTTTTTTTTTAATATATAATTAACAGTTTTAACTTTTTTTTTTATTTTAAGATTTATTTATTTTTTTATCCCCCCCCCACCCCGCTGCTTGTGCTCGCTTTGTCCATTTGCTTTGTATTTCTCTGTGTCTGTCTCCGTTTTGTTGGGTCATCTTGCTGCACCAGCTCACTGCACCGCACAGGCTATCAGCTCACCATGCCATGCAGGGGGTTTGCCTTTACCAGGAGGCCCTGGTTGAACCCCGGGGCTCCCACATGCTAAACGGGAGCCCAACCAATTGAGCCACAGCCGCTTCCCAATCTTTTATTTTTTTGTAGCAATATTTCAGGGGTATAAAGAATAAAACAAGTACACTGATATGTTTTCAGACAGGATGTAGGGCTGCTAGAAGTATACCAAGTAATATTAAGTCTTGGGTTTTCTAATTGAAATGCTAAGTTTACTTTTTTTTTTTTTTTTTTTGACGTACTGGGGGCTGGGGATTCAATCTGGGACCTTGTATGTGGGAAGCTGGCGTTCAACCACTGAGCCACATTGGCTCCCCCAAGTTGGCTTTTACATTTGTTTTGCTTGTTGTTTTTGTTTTTTCAGGTGGCACCGGGAACCAAACCCGGGACCTCACATGTGGGAAGTGAGTGCTCAACTGCTTGAGCCACATCCGTTCCCCCTAAGTTTACTTTTTGATGTGATGGTATTTATAATATGTTCTTCTATATCCCAAAACACATACAGAACAACTACTTCCTTATATAGTTAAATTTCTAATTCTGTACCCCAACTTGACTAAAAGACCTTACCCAGAAAACTAAATTGGGTAAATCCAGTGGTTTTAAAATTTGGCTGTTCTGGTTTCAGGCAAGAAGGGGTTATAAGTGGAACATATGATCCAATAGAAGTTACTGTTTACACTGAAGAAGGAAAAGAAATAACCTGTCGAAGTTATCAGATGAAAAATTATGTGAGTGCTCCCCCATCACCACAGTATAAAACGGTAAGCTATTTACAAAGATATTTGATGATTTCTTTTTAATTTTCACTAAGGAGATAAACGAAAGAATATCTTGTTTTTAAAAGTCTGTATATATTTTAAATTTTACATGAACCACTCATTTTAATAGAAATACTGCTTAATACAGAAATAATTATTTGCTTAAAGTATAAATTCAAAAATATTGTATAGAATTATGTGTAATGGTAGAACTACGTAAAATTTTGTTTATTTTTAAAAGGCTTTTAGAAATTAGAAGGAAACTGTGAGTTATAATTTCAAACATGTATTTTCTATTTTAAAGTTGAAAATAATATGTATGAGTGTATTTTTAATAGATTTATTCATTTATTTACTTTTTAATGATACCAGGGCCAGGGAATGAGCCCAGGACCTTGTATGTGGGAAGCTGGCACTCAACCACTGAGCCACATGGGCTCCCCTGAGTTGGTTCTTTCTTTTGTTTTGCTTGTTGTTTTTTTGTTTTGTTTTGTTTTAAGGAGGCACCAGAGATTGAATCTGGGACCTCCCATGTGAGAAGCAGGCACTCAACTGCTTGAGCCACTTCTCCCAATAGATTTGTTTTTTACATACTCTTTCAGTCCTGTCCTTTTCCTCCACAAAACAGTATTTCATGAACACCAAGATTCATTTTTATGGGGGAAAATATATTTTCTATGCTGAAATATTTTCCATCCTTAGGTGGAGAAAGAAAATTCACACTGCCTATCAGATTCAGGGAAACCTTCCCTGCAAGCACAGAAAAGAATGTAAGAAATCCAAACTGTTAGGTACTTATTGGCAAGCCTAATCAGGAATCGGCACTTAGGGTTGGTGATCTGGTTCCTGGGCCTAACCTGGCATTTTCTAGTGAGGGGTCTAGGAGAATTAGCTTGGTATGGATCTTGGAAGTGCAACTAAACATGGTAGCCATTTATGCCCCATGTCTAATTCAGAGCAAGAGTGGACTCCAGGACTGAAACCAAAACTGCTCCCTGCAAACTTGAAAATTTTTTTGCAGAATGGTATTTTTTTCTTAAAAGGTCATGCAAATTCTATACCATAAGAAATATTTTCATCTTAATATAAAAATATTTTGAATTACTATTATTTAAGTAAAATAGATACACCCATGAGACTGCTTCATGTGGCTTTGAAAAGCAGTAAAAATCCTCAAGTTGGCCTTTTAACAAAAATCTGGTAATCATGAAGAATTTCATGTTTCATGTTGTTTTCAAGGTCATAATACCAAAAGTCATATGTAAGGGATTTCTGTTTCTACCAGTGATTTTTGGCCCTCTTGCCACAAAATGCTCAGTGTGAGAGGAATGGCTAAATCTCTATTTTGTTCTTTAAATGTTTTTTATAGAGTTATTCTAGAGTTATCTGAAAGCTAATGTTTCACTTTCACAATACAAATACAGCTGTGGTATGCTAAATTATGTTCCTAACAAAGGACGTTTTGTTTGTTTTTTTAACCATTTCTAGGTCATTTGCATGGGTGCAAAAGAAAATGGTTTACCACTGGAATATCAAAAGAAGTTAAAAGCAGTAGAACCAAATGACTATCAAGGAAAAGTCTCAGAAGAAATTGAAGATATTATCAAAAAGGGGGAAATAGAACCTCAGTAAAACATAGACTTTATCTAAGGATATTCTCTATATATACTAATATGAACTCTTTTTAACATTTGAGAACAGGGATCTGCGATATCTATGCTTAATATATTTTCAACAGTGCTGTGAAGGGATATCTCATTTGAGTGGTTCCTTGTTTTCAGACTAATCTGAAACTGGGTTAGGAGTTAAATGATTTTAAAAAGAGTGTGAGGCTCTGGTATTGATAACAAATGGATGTAGGTACTCCTCTGAATACTTAAACCTATTTTCTTGAGTTGATTTTAAGTGTACTCCTGCTCTGTGGCAAAGGATAAATGTGTAACCTGTTTAATAATGATATTAGTGAATTGTTCTACTCTGGGATTTTTTTTTTTTTTTTTTTTTTTTTACCAGGAGGTACTGGGGATCGAACCCCGGTCTCTCCATATGGTAGACGGATGCCGAACCTCTTGAGCCACATCCGTTTCCCTGGGATTTTTTAAATCCAGCTTAATAATAGCAAGCAAACTGTAGAGAAAATTGATAATGAAACTTAAAATGTGAAAGATGGTATACTGTTCTTAAAGGAATAATTGTATTTCTGTTTTAACCCATTTTCCCCACTGAAGTACTATATATCATTATGTTGTTGTTAGAGAGACTCAAGCCAATGTCTCTGGATCTGGTCTTGGACCTATATAGTCTATACTAGAGGAGTATAGCACAGACTCTGGAGCCAGACAGAATGGGACCAGTTGTCACTTTTACCACTTTTCAGCTGTGAAACTTTGTATTAATTGACTCTCTGTGCCTCAGTTTCTTCACCTGTAGAGTAAGTATAATCAAAATACTTAAGTTTTAGGAGTGTTGTGAAGATTAAATGTGTAAATATATTTAATGAGTATAGAACAGAACTTGCCATAAAATAAAGATTAGCAATTGTTTTTCTTATTGAAAACTTAAGTTTGTACAGGGCTATCCTTGGAACAGGATTTTAAAGTAGAAGGTCAAGATAATAAAGGGGAAAAATGGTTTTTGGAAGCTAAAGCTTCTTGACTTAATGAAGAAATCACAACCTCCTTAAATTAATTTACTGAATCAATGGAGGAAAGAAAATTCATGAATAAAACAATATAGGTTATCAAAAAATCTGTCCCTGTGGAATGCAGTGAGCTGTACCTTCATAACAGGTCACTTGGGAAGTGGATGTGGCTCAAGCAATTGGGCTCCTGTCTACCATATAGGAGGTCCAGGGTTCGATTCCTGGGGCTTCCCAGTGAAGGCAAGCTGGCCCATGCAGGAGTGCTAGACCATGCGAGAGGGCTGGCTCAAGCTGAGTCCTGGCCCATGCAGGAGTGCTGGCCCACATGGAGAGCTGGCACAGCAAGATGATGCAACAAAAAGAGACACAGAGGAGAGACAATATGAGACGCTTCAGACCAGGGAGCTGAAGTGGTGCAAGAGATTGAGCACCTGTCTCCCACTCCAGAAGGTCCCAGGAGTGGTACCTGGTGCTGCCTAAAGAGAAGACAAGCAGACATAGAAGAAACACACAGCAAATGGATACAGAGAGCAGACAAAGGGGGGTGGGGGGATTAATAAATAAATCCGAAAAAACAAAAACAGGTCACTGGAATGAAAGTGAACTATCTGCAAATAAATAAAATCAGAAACGAGAGGAGGGCATTATTACTGACTCCACATGACTAAAAAGGATAAGAGGATACTATAAACCACTGTATGCCAACAAATTAGACAACCTAGAAGAAAAGGAAAAATTACTAGAAACATACAACCTGAACTGACACTAGAAGAAATAAATCTCTCTCAATTGACGAATTACAAGTAGAGATTGAATTAGTCATCAAAAACCTCCCAACAAAGAAAAGCCCAAGACCACATGGCTTCACAGGTAAATTCTTCAAATAATTTCAAGAATAATACCAATCCAGCTCAAACTCTTAAAAGATATGAACAAGAGGAAACATTACCTAACTCATTCTATGAGGCCAATATCAGAAAACCAAAACCAGAAAAAGACTATGAGACTATAAGAAAAAGACTGAGAGAAATTACAGACCCATTTCTCTTATGAATATTGATGCAAAAATCCTCAAAAATATACTTGCATATCAAAACCAGTACATTAAAATAATTATTTTATGCATGATTGTTCCGTAAACCTGCAACTTCTCTAATAAAAAAATGTAATGTTAAAAAAAGAATGATAAAATTAATAAAATTTTAAGACTGATAGCCAAAATCAATAGTTTGTATAATTACTTCCAGTGAGTATCAGTCTGTCAATCAATCAATAGTCTATTTTATTACATTTTCTAATTAGTTGTCCTTGGTGTGATAAAATGCGACTGATTTTTTTCACATCAACAATTCAGCTTATTAGTTCTAATAGCTTATCTATAGCTTCTCTTGGATTTTCTATATATCCTATTTTATTTAAATAAAACTTTCATCTCCTTCAAATCATTATGGTAGTAATGAGCAATCTGAGAAAGAAATCAAGAGAAAATTTCCATTTATAATAGCTGTATTAGGGTTCTCTCGGGAAACAGAATCAACAGGAAATATCTTTCAATAATATGAGATTTTATGAGTCTCTCACGCGACCGTGGAGATGCACAAGTCCAGGTTCCGCAGGCAGGCTGCAAGCCAAGGGCTCCGATGAAAGTCCCATGAAAGGTCCTTGATGAGTTTCTGGGAGAAGTTGGTTGTCCACCAACGAGCTGGGAAATTCTGTTGAAATCACTTCCCCTTTTAAGGCATTCAACTGATTGGATAAAAGTGTCACCCATTGATGATGCAATCTCCCTGACTGATGCAGATGTAATCAGCCATCCATGCAGTAAACTCACTGGTGATGGAAGTCCATAAATGCTCTTGTATTACAATTAGCCCAATGCTTTCTGGACCAATTACCTGGCCGAGTTGACACATTAGCCTAAGCATCACAACAACTAAAAGAATAAAAAATGTAGTAATAAATTTAACCAAGGATGTGAAGGACTTGTACACAGAAAACTAGGAAACATTGCTAAAAGAAATCAAGAAGACCTAAATAAATGGAAGGACATTCTGTGTTCATGTATTGAAAGACTATTGTTAAGCTGTCACTTCTACCCAAAACAGCTTACAGATTCAATGCAATCACAATCAAAATTCCAACAGCCTACTTTGCAGAAAGGAAAAGCCAATTATCAAATTTATTTGAAAGGGCAAGGGGCCCTGAATAGCCAAAAATATCCGAAGTTAGAGGACTCACATTTCTTGATTTTAAAGCTCATATCAATGGCCAAACAGCATGGTAGGATAGATATATCAACCAATGGAAGATATTATCAACCAATGGAAACAAATTGAGAGTTTAGAAATAGACCCTTACATCTACGGCCAATTGATTTTTGGCAAGGCTGCCAAGTCCACTCAGTTGGGAAAGAATAGTCTCTTCAACAAATGGTGTTGGAAGAACCCGATTTATATATATATATATATGCAACAAAATGAGAAGGCCCCTATCTCACACCATATATAAAATTAACTCAGAATGGATCAAAGACGTAAATATAAGAACCAGGACTATAAAAGTCCTAGGAGAAAATGGAGGGAAGCATCTTCAGGATCTTGTGTTAGGAAATGGTTTCTTAGACTTTACTCTCAAAGCACAAGCCACAAGAGAAAAAAATAAATGGGACCTCCTCAAAAGTGAAAAGACAACCTACTCAATAGAAAATATTTGGAAACCACATATCTGATAAGGGCTTAATATCCACAAAATATAAAGAAATCCTACAACTCAACAACAAAAAGGAAACAGCCCAATTAAAAATGGACAAAAGCAGAGGGCCAGGGTTGTGCAGAGTGGCGGTTGCCTCTACTACAGCAAGAGGCAGATCTGCAGACATCTCGGCATAATGGCCTTCCTGAAGAAGAAACTTCAAGGTCTTGCTGCAACCATCCTGCCACTGACTGAGAATGGATAAATCAACTTTTCAGTAAGTGGTTAGTATGGGGATTATCTTGTGGAAGAACAGGGAGGGAAGAGCATTTTTGTGAATGGCACAATGGGAGAAGTCCTGTTCCTGAGCATCTCAGAGTGCCACCGTGTTGCAGAGGAATGGGTGGCAAAAGGGAGGAACAAGTTGGATCAGGTGGTGATTCATGTAGGAACACTGAGCGTGAAGGAATCACAAGAACTGGCTCAACATGCAGCAGAAATAGCTGATGGCATTGCTGTCATTGTACCCTTCTTTCTCAAGCCATGGAACAAAGATATCCTGATTAATTTCCTAAAGGAGGTGGCTGCCCCTGCATTGCCACTTTATTACTATCACATTCCTGCCTTGACGGGTAAAGATTTGCATTGAGGAGTTGTTGAATGGGACTCAGTATGAGGTCCCCACCTTCCAAGGGCTGAAATTCAGTGACATAGATCTCTTAGACTTCGGGCAGTGTGTTGATCAGAATTGCCAACAACACTTTGCTTTCCTTTTTGGGGTGGCTGAGCAACTGTTGAGTGTTCTGGTGATGGGAGCAACTGGAGCATCACCTGTAACTGCCTGGGAAAAGAAGACAAACTGGACGATGGAGGCTTTTGAACAAAAGGACTTTTCTTTGGCCCTCAACTATCAGTTTTGTATACAGAGATTTATCAACCTTGTGGTAGAACTAGGTTTTGGAGTGTTGGAGACCAAAGCCATCATGATTATGCTCTCTGGTATTCCAATGGCCCACCCCTGCTTCCACTGCAGAAAACCTCCAGGGAGTTCACTGCTGAAGCTAAACTGAAGAACCTGGATTTTCTTTCTTTCAATGTTTTAAAAGATGGAAACCTGGAAGCCTGTAGCTGGGGTCTTTATCAAATCACTATGTATACACTGATAAATGTATATATATAATCCACAGTAATCATGCATTTCTTAGGGACTCTTTAGATAAGCTTGAACTAAATTCTCTCCTAGCTAATGAAATCCCACATCATTTCATCAAATATTTATTAAGCAACTACTATGAGCCTAAACTAAGTATTATTATGCAATAGGGCAAAAACTCTAAAAGCAGTCATGAGTCCTAAGTTATTTACCATTTCACAAAAATTTTTTTCTGGAGAAATTCCTGCTTTCATCAAAGAAATGGAATCAAGAGGGAAATTGTAAATGATTAATTTCATCTGCCTTTGGGAGCCCCATTATCTTGATTTCTACTTCACAATCCTTTTTTAAAGTTTTCTAACTTTAAAGCATTATAATGTACTTTCATCTTAATAAATATCCTTTGGAATGTAAAAAAAATGGGCAAAAGCCTTGAATAAATATATCTCCAAAGAGGATATGCAGATGGCTAAAAAGCACATGAAAAGATGCTCAATATCACTAACTATTACTGAAATGCAAGTCAAAATCACAATGAGATACCATTTGAAACCCAGTAGAATGTCTACTTTAAAAAAAAAAACAAAATAAGTTTTTTATTGGTTATTAGATAAAAAAGAGGATGTGAAGAAATAGGAATACTCATTCATTGTTGGTGGGAATGTAAAATGGTGCAGCCACTGTGGAAGACAGTCTGGTAGTTCCTTAGCTAAGTATAGAATTACCATATGATCTGGCAATCCATTTACTAGGTATATACACAGAAGAATTCACAGCAGGGACATCAACACATATTTGTACACCAATGTTCATAGTAGCAGTATTCACAATTGCCAAAAAATGGAAGCAATCCAAGTGCCCCATCAACCAATGAATGGATAAACAAATATGGTATATACATACAACGGAATATTATTCAGCCATAAAAAACGAAGTCCTGATACACACGACAACATGGATGAACCTTGAAGACTTTGTGCTGAGTGAAATAAGCCAGACACAAAAGGACAAATATTTTATAATCACTGATAGGAACTAATTGTAGTAAGCAAACTCATAAGAGTTAGAATCTAGAATATAGGTTACCAGGTGGTGGGTTGAGTGTAGGTAATGAGGAGTTAATGCTTTTTCCATACAGAATTTCTATTTAGGTTGATTGTAAAGTTTTAGAAATGGATGGTAGTGATGGAAGCACAATATCTTGAGTATAATTAACAGCATTGAATTATATATGTGAATGTGGTTAAAAGGGGAAATTTAAAGTCATATGTTACTAGAACAAAAAAGAGGGAAAACAGGACTATACAACACAGTGAACGCTATTGTAAACAATGGACTGTAGTTAATAGTACAGTTAAAGTTCTTTCATGAATTATAACAAATGTACCACACAAATGCAAGGTATTAATAATAGGGTGGAATATGGGGAAAAACACCCTAATGTAAACTATGAGCTATCATTAACAGCACAATTTTAATATTCTTTCATCAATTGTAACAAAGGTACCAATTGCAGAGTGCTAACAATGCAACCGTTATAGGAGTATATGGGAATACCATAGCTTTTACATGATTTTTTTTCCTGTAAACCTACAATTTCTCTAGTTAAAAAAAAAAAAAAAAAAAAATGGTCCAGGGAGAACAGGAGGCGATTGCAATAATGCATGCAACTGATCTTCAAACTGGGTTTAACAGTTGAGGTGGTAATATGTGATTGGATGCAGCTTTGAAGGTGGGAGTCAACAGCATTTTCTGATGGCTATAAATGTGAGAATCACCAACTATTAGATGATATTTACTTAAAGTCCTAGAGCTAGAGATGAGCTCCCCTACAGGGAGCAGGTATATAGGCAAGAAGACTCAGGACTGAGGGGTGAAAAAGATCTAATATCCATGTCATGGGAATCACAGAAGGAGAGGAGAAAGGGCAAGCTGAAAAAATACCCAAAGCAATAATGGCTAAAACTTTCCAAATTTGGCAAAAGACATAGACTCAAGAACGGAATGTGGCCCAAACTGGATAAAAATAAAGAAATGCACACCAAGACACATCATGTCAAATTTCTGAAAAGTAAAGACAAACCTTGAGAGCAGCAAGAGTGAAAGGACACCTTTTCTGTAGGGAAAAAATAATTTGAATGTCACCAGATTACTCATCAGAAACCTTGAGATCCAAGAGGAAGTAGCATAACATTTTCAAGTGCTGAAAGCAAAGAACTCAAACCAGAATCCAGCAAAAATATCCTTCATGAATGAAGGGGGAATCAAGACATTATCAGTTAAAGGACAACTAAGGAAACTTGTCACGGGGAGACCTATCCTAAAAGAATAGGGGAGGTGCTCTAAGCAGAATGGATGTGATAAAAGAACGAACCTTGCAACATCAAAGGAAGAAAACATGGTAAGCAAAAATACGGGTAAATACATTATACTTTCAGAGTTTTCTAAATTATGTTCTATGCTTGAAGCAATAATTATAAGATTATGATGTGATTATAAGTGTATGTAAAGATAATATTTAAGACAATTTTATAATAAAAGAGGGGGGGTGTATTAGGGTTCTTTTGGGAAACAGAATCAACAGGAGATATCTGTAAATAGTATGAGATTTTATAAGAGTCTCTCACGTGACCATGGGGATGCACAAGTCCAGGTTCCGCAGGCAGGCTGCAAACCAGGGGCTCCGATGAAAGTCCAATGAAGGTCCTTGATAAGTTCCTGGGAGATATTGGCTGTCCAAAGACAAGCTGAGAAATTCTCTCTGAATGCTGAAATCACTTCCCTTTTTAAGGCATTCAACTGATTAGATAAAATGTCACTCATTGCTAAGGGCAATCTCCCAGGTTGATTGTAGATGTAATCAGCATCTATGCAGTAAACTCACTGATGACTAAAACCCATAAATGTCCTTGTATTACAATTAGCCCAGTGCTTGCTTGACTAAAAACTGGGCACAATTACCTGGCCAAGTTGACACATTAGCCTAACCATTACAGTCCACCCCTTGTCAACTCAGCAACCACACAAATTACCTTAAACCATGCTTAGTCTCGAAGCAAAAACAATAACAGACATGCATATATATATTTTTTCCACCTAACAATGTTCAACTCTTCTGCATGCAACTGGAAATGCATTAATTCCCTTCAGAATAGGGTGCAAGTCCTTGCATAATATTCACTCTTAAACTTGGCATCCTTAAATGTTATGACATGAAACTATTAATAATACAGCTTGGTACTGGGAATGGTTCTTGAGAAACAGAATCTTAAACCTGGGATGTCTGAGAGTTTTGCAATTGGCGCTCTACTCTAATTGGACTCAAGGGTACTAATGACTCCCTTTCCAATAATGAAGAGGCCACTAACAGTCCATGGCAGGAATTGGCAATGGAAGTACGCAAAATATCATCACTGGATTCCCCTACTTCCACACTTATAAGAGGCAAGGATCTGGGTGAGAGTGTTTTTAACACCTTAACAGAGTTTTGTGGAGTCAAAAAGTATAATGATGTTGGCTGGCTCCTTCTAGATACTCTGGATAGAGTTACAAAAGAAAGAGATGAGCTAAAGGCTTCAAATTTGCAACTTAAACATAGCATGAATGATGTGAAAGTTTCTATGTGTGCCTCTGAAAGAAAATCTTGTTTCCTACAGCCACAGGCTTGAGATATCTAAGAACCAAACTCAGACTCATTGTATGAGTAACAGAGTTACAAAGGAGACTAAAATCTCAACCCCACAGGGTATCTGCTGTTAAAGTGAAGGCATTGATTGGAAAGGAGTGGAACCAAGAGGATTGGGATGGAGATATATAGGATGATGATAATATTGATGGGGACATTGGAACCCTAAGTTCTGCTGAGTCTTTATCAGATAAACCATTGCCAAAGACAAGGTGGGTATGGCTACCACAATGAAAGGCAGATTCAAGCAGAACTCAAAATAGTCTGAGTTGCATAGAGTTATGGCATTGGCTAATAGATCATGGGGCACCTAGAAGTGAAATAGATGGGCAGGCTATGGCCTGCCCTGTGGAGACCACACTTTGTCAACCTTGTATCACCTAGCCTCCAGCCTGCCCCAGGAAGTCTGGGCCTCCTCCCAGTCCTGAGGCAAGTACCAGCCAAACTCCAGCATGCACTGCCCAGCCTCTGGCCTGCCCTGAGGAATCTGCCTTCCAACCCGTCTGTCTTGCCGGAAGGAAATGCAAAGAAATGCCTTGCGGTCAGTAGCTTGCAAGACAATTCTCATCCTTCTCCTTACTTACCCCCACCACTCCTCTTCCAGACTTATTTACTAGACTAAAATCACAACAACCCCAAAGGTGAAATACAAAGTGTGACCCATGAGGAAGTACGCTATACTCTGAAAGAACTGCATGAATTTTCCAATTTATATAGACAGAAATCAGGGGAATATGTATGGGAATGGATACTAAGGGTATGGGATAACGGTGGAAGGAATATTAAATTGGATCACGCTGAGTTTATTGACATGGGCCCACTAAGCAGAAATTCTGTATTCAACACTGTAGCCCAAGGGATTAGAAAGGGCTCTAACAGTTTGTTCGGGTGGCTGACTGGAACATGGACTAAAAGATGGCCTAGCATGTCTGAGGTTGAGATGCCCGATTTGCCCTGGTATACAGTAGAAGAGGGAATTCAAAGGCTTAGAGAGATTGGAATGCTAGAATGGATTTACCATTTAAGACCTGCCCACCCACTCCAGGAATATCCAGAGGACACATTTATAACCAGGACTATGAGGAATAAATTTGTAAAAGTAACTCCATCTTCTCTGAAGAGCTCTGTGGTTGCTCTTCTCTGTAGTCCAGATATTACTGTAGGGAGAGCTGTAATGGAATTAGAATCCTTAAACATTATGGGGATGATCAGATCTCAGTTCAGTAAAAGTCAAGTATTGGCAGTTAATCGCCAAAGATAAGGCAGGCATGGCTACCACAGTGAAAGGCAGATTCAAAGCAGAACTCAAAATAGTCCGAGTCACATAGAGTTATGGCATTGGCTAATAGATCATGGGGTACCTAGAAGTGAAATAGATGGGCAGTCTACTAAATTTCTTCTGGATCTGTATAAGCAGAAGAATTCTAGGTCAAGTGAACAAAACTCCACTCTCGGTACCAAATTCTGTATTAGTCAGCCAAAGGAGTGCTGATGCAAAGTACCAAAAATTTGTTGGCTTTTTTTTTTTTTTTTTTTTTTTTTCTCTGTTGGCTTTTATAAAGGGTATTTATTTGGGGTAGACGCTTACATTTACCAGGCCATAAAGCGTAAGTTACTTCTCTCCAAAGTCTTTTGCCACGTGTTGGAGCAATATGGCTGCCAACGTTCAGCTTTCCTTTTCCTCTTAAGGCTCTGTGGTCCCAGCTTCTTCCAATATCAGTTGTAGGCTGGGATAAGTCTTGTCTCTCTCCTGGGGCTCATTTCTCTCTGGGCTTAGATGTTCTGCTCTCTCCCGTGTGTTTATTTCCCGGGCTTTATCTCAAAACTCCAACCTCCTTTCTCTGTGGTGCAGTTTCTCTGTCCTACTGACGTGGCCCAATCAAAGCCCTAAACATTAATTTAATCATGCCCAGAGGAACAGACCAGTTTACAAACATAATCCAATATCTATTTTTGGAATTTATAAACCATGCCAAACTGCCACAGAGGGTAAAGGGACATACAGGGAAGTAGGACATCTATACTTCACTTGAACTGATAGAATGACGACACCAGAAGACTATGATAAGTTATGTGTATAAAATGTAACCCCTAGAGCAACCACTAAAAAAAACTCTACAAAGAGATACACTCAAAAATGCCATGGATGCATAGAATTTAAAAAATGTTCAAGTAACCCACAGGAAGACAGGAAAAAGGAAATAGAAACAAAAAAAAACAGAAAACAAAAAGTAAAGTGGCAGACTTAAGCCCTACCATATCAATAATATTAAATGTAAATGATCTAAATGCACCAAATGAAAGAAATTGTCAGAGTGGATTAAAACACATGACCCTGCCTTATGCTATCTACAGGAAACTCACTTGAAATATTACAATGTAGGTAGGCTGAAGGGAAAAGGCTGGAAAAAGATACACAATGCAAACATTAATCCAAGGGAAGAAGGAGTGGATATATTAATATATTTTAAAAGTAGGTTTTAGAGCAAAGAGAATGACCAGAGACAGAAGGGCATTATGGAAAACTTCCCAATTCATTTTATGAAGCTAGTATTACCTTGTATTAGTCAGAGTTCTCCAGAGAAACAGAACCAACAGGAGATATATGTGTGTATAAATATTAAGAGAGATAAGACACACCGATGTTCATAGCAACATTATTCACCATTGCCAAAAGTTGGAAACAACCCAGGTGTCCATCAACAGATGAATGGATAAACAAACTGTGGTCTATTCACACGATGGAATATTATGCAGCTGTAAGAAGAAATGAAATCATAAAGCATATGGCAACATGGATGAACCTGGAGGACATTATGTTGAGTGAAGCAAGCCAGATACAAAAGGACAAATACTGTATGAATGCATTACTATGAGCCAAATATATTGTGTAATATATTGTTTGATTCATAAAAAAAAAAAAAAAAAAAAGAGATATAAGAATTGGCCTACATGACCAATTGACTTGTGTGGATTGGCAAGTCCAAATCCCACAGGACAGGCCACAAGTTGGAAACTCCAATGAGAAGACATTGAACTCCCCAGAAGAAGCAGGTTGGCTGAAATAGAGATAGAAATTCTTCTTTCTCACTGCTGAAATTCTCAGTTCTCGCTTTAAGGTCTCCAAGTGATTAGATGAGGAGACTCCTCTCATTGGTGAAGGCAATCTCAATCATTGATTGTAGATGTAATCAGCTGTAGATGCAACAATCAAGTGAATAATGATTTAAATACATATACTAAACACCCTCATAGTAAGAATCAGGCCAGGGCTTGCTTGACCAAACAACTGGACATCATTACCAAGCCAAGCTGACACATGAAATTAACCACCACATACCCTGATACCCAAACCAGAAAAAGACAGTAACAAACAAACCCAAAAACCTACAGAGCCATATCCTTTATGAATTCAGATGTAAAAACTCTTAACAAAATATTATCAAATAGAATTCAGCAATATATAAAAAGAATTACACTGTATGACCAACTGGGATTTATTCCAGTGATGCAAGGCTGGTCCAATACTCGAAAATGTGTTAGCCACTGTATTAAATGCCTAAAGAAGAAAAGTCACATGATAATATTAATTGATGCAGAAAAGCATTTGATACAATTCAACACCCATCCATGATAAAAAAAAAAAAAAAAAAAAACTTTGAGAAAAATAGGAATAGAGGGGAATTTCATAAACTTGATAAAGAGCATCTATACAATATCCACAGCTGGCATTATACATATTAGTAAAAGACTGAATGTTTTCCCCCCTAAAATTGGGACAAGGGAAGGATATATCCACTCTCACCATTCTTATTCAACATAGTGGAAGTGCAATAATATAAGAAAAGGAAATAAAGGCACACAGGTCAGAAAAGAAGAAATAAAACACCTACAGAGGACAGCATGATTCTTTATATAGAAAATCCAGGAATCAGAATCTGCAAAAAACAAAACAGAAAACTAGAACCAATAATTAAGTTCAGTAAGGCCATAGATAACCATACAATAATCAATTGTATCCCTATATACTAGTAATGGACATATGGACACTAGGATTAAAAGTAAAGTTCTATTTACAATTGCTTTTTTGAAAAAAGGAAATAGGGTGTAAATCTTACAACACATGTGCAGGACTTGTATGGTGAAAACTGCCAAACACTGATGAAGGAAATAAAAAAAATCTCAATAAATGGAGAGATGACCTGGCCCACAGGTCAATCGAACCGAAACCTGAAAGAGGGAGTGGGAATGACAAGGACAAGAGACGCAAAGAATGGAGACAAGACAGGATTCTGATCAAGTCTCGTTTATTGGGGTAAAGCTGTCAGTATATATGATGTTTGAGGAAGCCTCCTGATTGGGCGCTCCTACTATGGTGAAGTTCCCTGATTGGGCACCCCCACTTTTGGAGGAAAACCACCGCCCAGTACTGGCTGCATGGAGAAGATGCTGAGAGTCAGAGCATAAAGGGTTAAGCATCCAAAAAGCATGCTTCTGGAAAAGAAACATTAGCAAATGTCTCCAAGGACTCCACACTGCAGACACCAATAGAAGGAAGCAGAGCGGAATGAACCCACCATCAAAAAGTTATTGTATAAATCCTTAATCTAGGGATACAGGAACCAGCAGTGTTCCTACGTGCCATGCAGAGGAACTAACAAAAGATGCTCTACTTTTGTTATCTCAGTAGATATAGGGAAATAGAAATTTAGCACAGAATGAGAAATAGGAACTTAGCTGGATAGCTGCACAAAATGGCATTAGCACACAGGATGGTCGTAATAATACCGGTGCCAGGGGCAGCTTCCCACAGAGAGACAATGCTAATGGATTGGATGACTCAATATAATAAAGATGCCAATTCTCCGCCAAACTGATATACAGGTTTAACACAATTCCTACCAAAAACCCAGCAATATGTATTTTTGCAGAGATAGACATGATTTTTCTAACATTTATATGAAAAGGAAAAGAATCTAGGCTAGGTACAGCAATTTGGAAGAACAAAATGGGAGGAATCAGCTTACCTGATTTCAACACTTTGTAGTGTTGGTGGAGAGATAGACACATAGATAAAATGGAACAGAACAGAGAACCCAGAGATAGACTCACACAACTATGCTCAGGTGATTTTTGACAAAGATGCAAAAGCAATTCAATGGAGGAAAGAGAGTCTTTTCAACAAATGGTACTGGAACAGCAATTGGATGCCCATGGATAAATAATAATCTTGATCTAAGTCTCATACCTTATACAAAATTTAACTCAAATAGGATCATGGACTTAAATATCTGACATAAAACATGTAGTTGGATCACTCATCTATCACTGGTGATAATGTAAATGTACAGCTACACTGGAAAAAGAGTTTGGCAGTTTCTTAAGAAACTAAACATGCAGCTACCATATAGCAATTCCACCCCTGGACATTTATTCCAGGGAGATGAAAACTTATGTTCACACATAAACCTGTACATGAATGTTTATGGCAGCTTTATTTGTAATAGGCCCAAACTGGAAACAACCTAGATGCCCTTCAATGGGTGAACAGTTAAACTGTGGTAATCCATACCAAGGAATACTACTCCACAATAAAAAGTAAAGAACTATTGATACAATGACCTGGATGAATCTCCAGAGAATTATGCTGAGTTAAAAAAAAAAAAAAAAAAAAAAAAAAGCCAATCCCAAAGTGTTAACATGTTACATACTATATGATTCCAATTACATAGCATTCTTGAAATGACAAAATTATAGAAATAGAGAACATATTAGTGGTTGTCAGGGGTTAAGGAGGGCATGGGGGCAGGTGGAAAGTGGACGTGGCTATAAAAAGGCATGACGCAGTGTTCGCATCGTCATTGTATCAACGTCATGTCCTGGTTGTGATATTGGACTATAGTTTTGCAAGATGTTACCATTGGGGGAAATTGGGTAAAGGGTTCAGTGGATCTCTCTGCATTATTTATTACAACTTCATGTGAATTTACAATGATCTCAAAATAAGAAGTTTAAAACCAAACAAAAAATGTCTGAACTATTTTTAAAAAATAAAGTGATGGAATCAGCAAAGAACAGGGGACTATTAAGATGACCAGGAAAACTAGAAATAGAACAACAACAAAAAACCTCTTAGAACATAAATATATTATTGTTGAAATTAAGAACTTAAATGAATGGTGTATTGGTTTCCTGTTGCTGCTGTAACAAATTATCACATATTTAGTGACTTAAAACAACACATTTATTATCTTACAGTTCTGCAAGACAAAAGTTTGAAATGGCTTTCACTGGGCTAAAAAAAAAAAAAAAAAAATGTCCACAGGGCTGTGTTCCTTCTGGAAGCTCTAGAGGAGAATGTGTTTCCTGGCCTTTTCCAGCTTCTCCAGACCTCCTGTAGTCCTGGGCTCATGGCCGTTCCTTCCATTTTTAGCCCCAACGATGCTGGCAGAGTCCTTCTCAGGCCACCATCTCCTTCTGCCTCCCTCTTCCACTTATAAGGACCCCTGTGATGGCATTGGCTGAATAGTGACTTTAATTCTCCCTTGCCATGTAACCTGAATAGTCACAGGTTCCATGGTTGGGTAAGGGACATTTCGGGGGCATGGGGGTGTTGTGGGGGTAGCATTACCCTGCCTACCAAAAATGGGCTAAATGGAATATTAAAACCTCTACAAAATAATTGATGAATTGAAAGGTAGAACTGAAGAATTACTCCATTTCATGCAGCTAGGGAAACAAAGGATATGAAAAATATGAGATATCAAAAGACATGGAAGATAAAACTCAGAATCCTAGAAAAGAAATAAAAAAAATTTTTTTCCCCCAGCAGAGGTTCGTATGACCATAAACTGGAGGAATTTGTATCTTAGATTCTTCATTTTGGTGCTTACAAATTTGCACATTGTTTCCCAACAATTTTCCTTTTGCAAAGTTTCACTTTTGAGTCATGAACATACTTTCACTTTCTTAGAAATGTGCCTTTGATGGGAATTTTAGTGTTCATGCGCCTATGCGGTAATATGATTGAATGTACTTCTTTAGTGTGAAGAAGTAACAAGTTTTTAATAGCATCAAAATAGACTTTTCCCATTTAAAACTTAAAAAAAAAATGTATTGGGGAAATTTATTAGCATGTTAAAAAAATTCCTTTATGAGTCATTACAGCATAATGGACAATATAAAATGCACACTGTCAAGAGCAGATTTAAGAGAGGAAGCAAAGCTTAGATTTTGAACAGTATAAATGGAAGCATGTGCTCTAGTAAAAAGTTTACGTTTAGCGCGTTTTCATCCGGGAGGACGTGTTCACGTTTCACTAAGCACTGTCATGCCCGGGCATTGGCTTTGGCTGCTGGGTTGGCACTTTTGAGGGGGCCGGGCCTGAGCTCACCGAGGCTGAGTTCCTGAGTGTGTCACTCCTTGACGAACTCTCGGCCCTGCGCGGTGGTCTTCGCCGCTCGTTCTCGGGCAAAGGGTACCCTCTGGGGCCGCGGGAGGCAACTTGCTGCGCGCCCGGCCGGAGCGAGGCGCGGCGTAGCGGGCGGGACCTGGTCGCGTCGGTTCTCACCACTGCGTCCCGGAGCTCGCCCAGGCTCGCGGGGCGCGGCTGCAGCGGCGGTTGGGACCAGTTTCTGTTCCCCGCCCGCGAGGCGGCCGCTCCGGCCCTGTTCCTCGTGCGGCTGCGTGCGCGGCGCGCTCCCGGCCTCGGTGCTCTGCAGCCGTCGCGTTTCCCGGCCCTGCGCCCCGGGGCCACGAGGCTCTCCTTGCCCGCTGCGCTCCCCGGCGTTCGGGCTTCAGCTGCTGGTGGTCCAGAACCTGGCGGCCAAGTAAGTCCCAGAGCCTCGGGGTTCGCGCGGGGCAGACGTTTTCAGGGATCACGGGCTCTGTGAGCGAGGAGGCGTGGGAGTGGGGCCGGGATGCTGCGAGCCGGCGGGATTTGACGCCGCTCAGGAAGAGCTCGGGTGGAACAGGGAAGAGAAATCGCGGAGTTTGAGGAATGCAACAAAAGCTCAGAGGGATGAACTTGGGCGCCAGCGGAATCTGTCCTATTGTTTAAGGGACGGGTTCTAAATCCTGGCTGCACGGCAGTGGAATCACCTGGGGCGCATCCCAGGCCAAACCCATCGGAGTCTCTGCGGTGAGACCCAGATCACTGTGTAGCTCGCTGGTGTTTCCAGTGTGCAGCCAGGATTGGGAAACTGAGCAAAGAGTGACCTCAAAAGAAGGTGGAAAGACAGGGTAGAGGCCTGGTTCTAAGGGATGGACGGTGGACTTCCCTCCGGCTTTGAGGGCCGCAGAGAAGGGGAATGAGACAGTGCTTGGCAGGGTCACCTGAATATCGCGTTGAAAAAGCCTGGAATGTGTGGCGTCTTTTGGAACATTGTGAAAAACAGTGTTTTTTCCTGATAACAATGACAGATTACAATGCCAAGTTGGTTCTGCATTCTTGGAAATGCCTGGATTGTCGGCTTTTGAAATTAAGTTGGGAGAAGCTGGTAAACCCTTGGCCTTGACACCTTCTGGGCGTTCTACTTCAAGGATGAAGCCAGAAAGAGTGTTTGCAGAGTTGGGCTTATCCCTCCTAAAAGCCTCCTGTTTAAGGTTTCCCATGTCCAGGGAGCAGTAACCCTACATGTACTTTTGAGAGGAGTGGATTTCACAGGGCGGACCTGCCTCCTGCTCTTCTCACCTAGAGGCAGGTTCTGGATGGGAAGCTGTAAGCTGGGCCAGTGGGGCCACTGGACAGTGGACAAATTCGGCCGGGCAGAGAGGAAAGGGAGATGTAAGACAAACAACAGCCGAGAGGTAGAAGAGGGAACTTTCAAAGGGTCTAAGCAGAGTAGGTTTTATTTTTGTGGAATGGGGAAATAAGTTCAAGTTTTGGAGCTTTGAACCTGGGCCCAAATTCAGACTCTGTCACTTCTGCAGTTAGTGGCCTTGAGTAAGTGACTTGACCTCTTTGAGCCCCTGTTTTCTTACCTGTAAAATGGGACTAAAAATACATAGTAACTCTCTCTTGGGGCTAAGGTAGTTAAAAGAGATAATGAGATGGCTGGCAGATGGTAGGTGCTCCGTCAGAGGTGGTTATTAGCCATGCTAGTGGTGATTAGTGTTGGACAATTATTTATTTAGTCAGCCGTTGTGAGGCACAGTGCTGGTCAGGGCTTCTTCCCCCTCCCTTCTCCTGTCCTGCTACCCCTGCTCGGGGGAGGACTCCACGATCCCTTCCCCTCAATTGTGGGTGCTTTGAGGTCTGGGATCTCAGGCCACCAGCTTTTTCTTTTCTCCGATAGCCTTCAGAGAGCTGATTTATGGCTCTGGAATATAGTTTCACCCCTTGTGACAGGAATGGATTTCTTGATGAAAGAAATTTTTATCAAAAAGTGGGTTCCAAGAAAGCTGGGGCCATCTTTAGGGTCTCAGAGTTGACGTGGGCACACACCGGGGTCTCCTGTGGGCAGCATCCTCAGGCCATGGCCCTGCTGTTCCTGTTTGGCTCCTGACTCTTGGCCTGAGGAGCAGTGAGAAGGTCTTTCTGCAATGACAAGGCCAGTCAGGAACCTGGGGATGGGGTTCCCCCAATCGTACAGTTGCTAATGTTGCAGCCCTGGTACCCATTCCGTGGTCACTGGTGGTGGTAAGGGCTGCTTGGTCAATTTCAGAGTAATAGTGCTATTTAGATTAGACATTAGAAATGTAATGTAAGTATAAAGAGCAAGTGTTTTTACAATGTATGTGTGATCACTGATGTTTGTTCAGACGAGAATATCAAAGTCCTGTCTCTTAAAAGAATTAAATATTTGTTTAAAAAATGGAAGACAAACCTAGGATTTGAGGTTTGTTATTTGCTTTTCCATAAATCTTTTTTTTTTTTAAATTTTTGAAGGGGGCGAGCATTGGGGATGGATTTTAGGCAAGATGAAGGAATTGGAAAAGCTGAAATTTGTGCTTGGGCTGAATTTTTGTCATTCAGAAGCTGTAGATATTTCCCAAGTTTCGGATATACTGTTATTTTTCCCCAAGTTTTCAGAAGTGCTGTTTTCTTGTATCTTTTGGAGAAAGGCAATTACATGTCACACAAAAAGAGCCTCCTTTAATCCTACTACAAAGGTCTGAACTTGTTTCTTGGAAACTCCTTTTTGACTCTTCCGATGCTCGTTGAGGGCAAGTGTTTCTCTGAAACCCTGACTTCTTTGGTAAGAGGTATGTAGTCAATCGTCATTTCAATTAATGAATGATTTTTACCCAGGGCTAGAAACTTTGTCAAAGCAAGAGTTCTTGACTTGAATTCTTGGTTAAGGATGTGTTTTCTCTAGAATGGCCACAGACTCTGTGGCCATGTGGGCAGGCTGGCCACCATCCCTGTCCTTTGCCGTCCTTCCAGCCCTGGAGCCCCTGAACCAGTTTCCGCAGAGGGCTGGGAGGGGTCTTACACTGACCCTCAGGTGGGGCAGAGTTACCTAAGAAGTAATGCACTTCTTTAAAGCCAACAAGGCAATTTTCAGTGTGTGATACTTTGTTAAAATCAACAGGTTATTCTCTAGTAAACTGCTCTTTGGAATTTGCTTGGCTCAGTAGACATTCTCTGTAAGTTATAGAAAACTAGTCTAAAGGACTAGAAAGTAGCTCAGTGTAAGGGTCCAGGTAATTGCAAAGTTAGCACCAGGTTTAGGTAAGTTAATATTTTAATAAAACATAAAAATTCACCACACTTGTGTGTTTGTTTCAGAATGTTGATCTCCCTGTCTTTCTGTTGTATTATGACCACTGTATAGGGAAGGGTCAGAAAGATTGGGAGAATGTGGTGACTTGGTAGGTATTTTTGGAGCCACCTGGGAGATTGGGCAGGGCAGTTAAATATTGGTAAGAAAAAACTCTTAACATGGTAGAGGAGCTGTAAGCAGATGATTATTTACTTAGAGAATATTTGTGTTCTAATTCCCAAAAGCATAAAGGTTTAATGATTAAGAACTTCCTGTTCTTCATTTGAGCACTTGCTGTCTGTGACCCTAAACCAAGACTTCTAGAAGGAATTGGGTGGAAAGCTAGGCTTTTCTTTAGGGATGTCCTAACTCCTTGCATTTCAGGAAAATGGGCCCTTTCATGGAGAGGGCCATTCGTGGACTCTGTTTAACAAGGCCAGTGTTTTATAGTTGGTATGAAATCGGGCATGTTGATTATTTTATGTGGAAATATGAGATCTAGAACAAATACCCAGACAGGCAGGACTTAAATGGAAGAAACTGAGTTTTGGAGACAGAACTGGGATCGAGCCCCTGCTTTGTTCCTTAACTAACGGTAACCTCGGCCAAGATATTTACCTTCTCTGAGCCTTGGTTTCCTCCTTTGTAAAATAATTACAATAATTCTTTCATTATAGGGTTGTTTTGAGGATTTGACGAGATAATACATGAAAAGTGCTTAGCACACCACCTGGCTTTTCAAATAAACGGTAATTATTGGGATGACAGTGCCGGTCATACCATCTCCTAGCTCTGTGACTTTGGAGAAGTTCCTTCATCCTCGTGAGCCCCAGATTTTATATGTGAATAATGGTGATAACTCTACCTATCTGGTTTGAGGCTTTAATTAGATTAAACAAAATAATGATGAGCCTGGCCTGGTAGACCCTCAACAATAATAGCAAACACTTATACAGACTTACTGTATGCCAGCACTGGTCTTGGTGCTTTAAGTATTTTTTTTTTTAAAGCTCATTTAATCTTCCCAACAACCCTATGAGGTAGTAGTCATGTTCCATATTGTGCAGATGAGACCGCCTCAGCGATATTAAACAACAAAGTGTTAGCCAGAATTTGAAAAGGATGAAGAGTTCCTGGCGCTGGTAGGGCTGCTCCCTGAGTTCTGCTCCCTCTCTGCTCCTCACCTCCCTTTCCTGTAATTGATGAACAAATGTGCTTCTGTTCTTTGCAGAGCTTTATTTCTGGAATCAAGCCCCAGCTGAGAACTTTTAAACCTCAGCAGTGAGTAGACTGGTTGATCTGCTATCAACTGAAAAAGAATAAACTCTGATACTGGTATTGACTGACATTATTAGAGTAGATTACTGTGCTTGTTTTGAGATAAATGTCATTCTGAGTCCTCTCTGATTTCTAGCCTGGGTGTCATAAAGCCTGCCATGTGTATGGGTGTTTGGGAAGGCAGAAACCAGGCCTGGAAGGCCCCGGAATGGGGGTTCAGGTGTACAGCGACAGTATTTAAAGCATTCTGTTGAAAGTGGGGTGTCCTGTTCAAGTGCACTGTCCCTTTAAATCTTACTCATCTTCCCTCTCCCACCCCACCCCCTTGCACACACCCACACCCACACCCACCCCTGTGGCTTTTGCCTCTTTTTACAAGTCTTCTGGCAGTCTTCCAAAGAGAACTGGGCCAGTGGAACTCTGGGCCTAAAAAAGCAAATTCTCAGTTGATGAGTTGTGGGTGCTTTAACATTTCTTATAATGAGGCGGTAATTGTTTTTCTGGCTTTCCCGTGGTGTGAAGTGCCTTGCTGGCTCCTCAGCCTGGTGTTGAAGGCTGTCAGAAAGCTATTTGTAGTTCATGGTTCCTTCTGGCTCTTTGGGGCTTCAATTCTTCAAAACATTAATTCAACAAATATTATCAGAAAACTTCCTGATGCCAGAAGACTACGAAATATTTGGGATATAGCAGTGAATGCAGTAGACCCATCCCCTGCCCACATGGAGTTCGCAGGACGTTGGGGAGTGAGATGGGGGATAAACACACAAGTAAATACATAATTATAAGTGGTGGCAAGTACTTCAAGCAACAGGAGACAGAACATCAGAGGAATACACTAAGATTAGGGGAGTGTCTGGGAAAAGAGACTTTTCAACCAAGATGTGGTGGATGAGGCGTTAGAGCATTCCATACCCACAGAAGGGAAAGAACTGGGCATGTTGAGTAATTGAGAGGCAACCATGGTGAACCCGTGAGCTGGGAGGGTACTGAGAAGCTGGGCAGTGTGCCGAGCTCAGACCAAGCAGAGCCTCCTGAGCGGGGTAGGGATTTGGAATTTTATTCTTAAGTGCAGTAGAAAGCCATTGAGTAGTTTTACCCTTCCTTTACCCTATCATTAGTAATTGTATTAGCATTCTCCGGAGGAACAGAACAAACTGGAGATACATATATACATAGATACATGTGTGTATGTCATGAAATTTATTACAAGAATTGGCTCATGCAACTGTGGGGATGGGCAAGTCTTAATTCTGTAGGGCAGGCTGCAAGCTGGGAACTGGGATGAAGGTTTCAATGAATTTGCCAGGAGAAGCTGGCTGGCTAAAGTAGAGTTAGAAATTTTTCTGACTGCTGAAATCCTCAGTTTACCCTTTAAGGCCTTAGCTGATTGGAAGAGGCTTTTCTCATTGCTGAAGGCCAACTCCTTTGTTGATTGTGGATCTAATTAGCCACAGATGCAATCAACTGACTAATAACTGAAATCCATGAAATATTCTCATAGTAGCAGGCCAGTGCTAGCTTCACCAAACAATGGGACACCATAACCTAACCAAGTTAACACATGAACTTAACCATCACTGTAATATAGAAGAAAAAAATAATTAATGACTTTGTGATGATGAGGGCGTCATCACAAAGGAACAGGTAAAACATGCTGCCAATGCTTTGGAAATCGAGGGTGGAGCTTTGGTTAAACTTTTTAAGGTAGCAACTAATACAGCTTTAGGGCAATAAAAAAATAAAAGTGCCTGCAAATCTGAATTTATCCACTAATAAACCTAGCCAGTGACAGTCTCTGAGTCTGTGTGTTGTATAGATTTACATATTCACCCAGTGAGCACTAGTAAAACACCTGCTATGAAGCAGTATGTTGTGCCAGAATCATTCATCCGCTGGTTTTTTACCTAGCATCTCCTGTGTGCTGGGGATACAGTGACAGACATGGTGGACCCCATCCTTTGCAGTCAAATGTGGGACCTCGAAGATGAACCAGACAGAAGTCCTGGCCTGCGCCCCATCTCCTTGATCATTGATAAGGGTCTACTCATAATCCTATGAGGTCAGTGCTATTATTACCTGCATTTTACAGATGAGGAAACTGATGCTCAGAGAGGTAGAGATTAGAACCATATAGCCTGGCTTTAGAGTCTGCCCTTCACTGCCATGCTATATGTGAAGGGAGAATATCAGTTTAGGGAAGAAAGTACCCCATCCTTTGAGAGAGGTGGGGATAGATAAAGTTCCTTGGAGAGTTCCGAGTGGGAAAGGGGAAAAGAGTGGGCTGGGCTTCCCTGTCTCTTTCCCACTCTGTCAGGGACCTGAGGGCTGGGGGCGACTCTAGCCAGAAGTAAAGCAAAGAAAGCATTTGTCTCGGTGACCTGGGTGCTAGTTCTGGTTGATCGAGGATCTAACTCTGGACAGGTCTCTCCCCTGCCCAGGCCTCGTTTCCTCATGACTAAATGAGGGTGTTGGACAACAACATTCTCTTTTGCTCAGGGAAAGAGTTCCACCGAGAAGGAAGGGGCCTCCTCCAGCTCTCCGAACTGCGTTTCCTGGCCAAAAGAAAAAGATTTGTGGCTGTGAGGGCGATAGGGTCAGACACGTGACTTCCCAGAACGCCCGGGCGGCCGCGGAGGGATATCTGCACTTCATCATTCCTTCCTTCGTTGGCAGAGTGGCAGTGCCAGCGTGTCTGGGGTTTAACCGCATAAGGGAGATAGAAATTGGGATCGGGAGAGAGAGGAGACGTTGAGAGCCTGCTGCCTTTTGTGTCTGCTTTGAAATTGTGAGGGATTAAGTGCTTTCAGATACTTAAAGTAAGTGAGTGTTAATAGAGCTTAAAATCTCCAAATAATAGTTGTAGCTTTATCCATCTGCTAAGTTTTTTCTGACTGCGGCTGTCAGTGATTTTCTGGTATGGCAGAAGCATTCAAAACTGGCTTTATTTCCCATGTTTTCCAGGTTTAGTTTCTTAAGAAATTAAAGACAAACCAAGAAAAACAATTGGCAGGAAAAGAAAAGCCCATGAGATAAGGTTCTATGTAGACCCATTGACAAATGGTGGCTGGGGCTTATCTAGTTTTTGAAGCCTGGAAGCAGAATTTAGCTAATTTTCTTGTGGGTCACACAGCAGGGAAAGTAGGACCCAGTTTGGTTTGATTAATGTGTGTTCTCTGTGCAACTTCATCAATAGTGTATAAACTTCATGTTACATTACTGTTGGGATTGGTTCATTCAATTCACCCATGGCATTTTTGGGCAACTTGAGTAATGGGGCAGTGATGTTGGTCACATCAGGTGGTACCTATCAACAAATACAGCATAGTTATCTTCATCACTTGTAAAAACTGGTCTGAGGAGGCTATGGATTAAGCTCTCTAAAAGGAATCTTACTCAAGAGAGAAGTAGTTCCCCAAAGGAGAAGCCAGGTCTAGCCTCAACATTCACGAATGTATGTTGTTCAAGTTACGCTGGAGGTTGTGATCGGGTTGGCAGAACCTCTTCTGACATTTTGCAGTCTGGATGGTATCATCTCTGCGGTAGGCACACACCTGCCTGAGGTAATCAAGGAATGATGGCTCTATTTTAATTTATCTTAAATCTTAATTCAATAACTAAATATCAATTATCTACACCTCTAGGATTATGGTGGACAGAATGTGTTTTAGAAGCCCATATTGTATATTGCAGGCTGTAGTTTTTCAGAGATGGGCCCTTGTATTTGCTGAGTTAGACTTTAGTGAGAAGATTTGCTTTTAACAGGAAGGGGGGAATAATCCAAAATGGTTTCTTTGGTAGTGATGACCATTGGGTGAGGAGCAGATATTGGGTGGGGAATATCATTTTGGCATCATCCATCTGCTGCTGAGCAGTAAAAATTAAAATACCACTCTGGGCATGAATGTCACACAGAAGGCAGTTGAGCTGATATGGTTTTAAAGAGTTCAGGGAATTGTGTTACATGAAAGGAAGGGGAAATAAAGAGAAAGGAAGTTATGAAACATTTGATAATCATAGGGCATTTCTAAAATATGGTATTGTTTGAGGTCCTGTGATTTAAGAAATGTACTTGAAAGTCAGTTTTGTTGACTCTCTTGCTCCATGCTGATTTTATGGAGTTTGGTTTTTCACATTAGGTTCCTTATTGTCAAACCAATTTGATGGCAACATCATGAGTTGACAGCCTTCTCTAAATTGAAAACAAAATATTCCCATCCACAAACCCACCAGATACACTATGATATTTTATTAAAGCAGGAAGAGCTTTTCATTTATGTACATGTTTACAAAAAGAACCAACTTCTTATCTGAGTTTGATTTTAATGAACCATGATTTAGTTTAAAGGGGAGTCATCTTTGCCTCTGAGCATTTTATTTCTAAGGGGATGAGCTCTTTAAGTTGGAAGCCAAATTTCCTTGGAATAATTTGACTGCTGAGAATGGTGCATTGACTTGCCTAAAGAGGTCCTGAGATACTCAGATGATTAAAAAGCTCTAAAATAATATTAATTATGTAAGTATAAAGAATACATTCTTCTTGTAAAAAAAAATTAAGATGTTACAGATAAAGTACCACTTCAATACTGGTGACCTTTTTTTCTCATTCCAGAAGTACCCTCTCTTCTCATATTGTGTTCTTTCTTCCAGATCTTTTTCTTTGCTTTTACATCCATAGATGTCTGCCTGTAAAAATATATAGAGAGAGTTGTGTGTGTTTGTAGGGCATGCAGTATGGACAGTTATATAGATGATATCATACTCTGTATTACTTTCTGCAACTTGGATTTTTCAAGTGACAATATCTTGATCTTTCTATGTAGTACATATAGCTCCATTACGCTCTTTTTCATTGCTGATCCTGTCTGTTTCATGTGAAATGGTACCTACTCAATGATTCTGAAATAAATGGGTAGCTTGGGCTGAGATGGTTCTAGTTCAGGGTGGGAGCCAGTAGCTGGGTGCAATGAGACGACAGGACCTGGGGCCACCACAAAAAGGAGAGCAAGCAGATGCTGCCACCTTTGCACAAACCAAGACTATGTGTGGCTTATTCATCTGTATCTATTTCTGCCTTTTTCCCTTTTGAGAAATTAGTATTTTCTTAACAGATTACTTCCTATTTTGAGGTAGGCTGGGATGATGCTTTAGTTTAACTTATCTGAAATCTCAATTCAATAAATAAATCTCAGTTTTATGATATCTGATAACATTGAAGTGTTTCAACTTTGCTAAGAGCGGTTCTTTAATGTCCTATAACAACTGTGCTGTCTTGTGAAGGGAGCGAGAGGGCTGCATAAGCATCTTGCACCAACTCTGTTGCCAGTTCCTGCTCTGCCTCCAAGCACCTGCCTGGCCTTGGGGACTCTTCTCATCCCTCTGGGCCTCGGCCCTAATGTGCTGAATGCTTTTCGTGGCCAAAGTTATTGTATCAGGCAGGTTGGGACTAAGTTGTGTTGCAGTAACAGATCATTCTGAAATCTCAGTAGCTCAAGCAGCAAATGTCTATTTCTTGCTCACACTCGAAGTCCATCTCGGTTTGGCAAGAAGCTGTGCTCGTTGTGGTCACTTGTGGCCCAGGCTGATGGAGCAGTGGCCGTCTTGAACGTTGCTGGTCATGGTGCCAGCAGAAAATAGAGGGATGGATTTTCAGTGATCAGTTACGCTTGATGCCTAAAGCTTCCAGCCCAAAGTAACTCCTGCTACTTCTGCTCATATTTCATGAGCCAGAACAAGTAACTTCAAGGAAGCAGGTAAGTGTGATCCTACCAAATACCAAGAGGGAGAACCCAAACTATTTCAGGAACAGCATACTTCTGCCACTATTTTGTTTTTCAAGGAAAGGGTAGGAAAGCCTGAAAACCCTGCTATAGTCAATAAAGTAGTAACCCATAAGCCCATTCCTTCTGTGTTTATAAAATCACCTTTTCCTTTTGCTGCCAAGTCCTAAAGAGCAGCAGCCTATCTGGGTATCGCATTTCAAGAAGTGAACAGAGCTGGGGGTGGGGAGGTCAAGATAGGAGCAGAGGCTGATGGCACTGAGCCAGATTCCGTATAACCTGGATGTGCCAGCAAAGCTGGCCTTTGTTTTTATATATTTGTATTTCTTTCCAGCCTCTATGCAGAAAGTAGCAGCAGCGACAAATCTTGTAAAATGACCTGGTTGGATAGAGCTCCCTGCTTAAAAAGACCTTGGATTTTCAGTTCTAAGCGTTTACTACATTGTTAAATAATACTTTAAGGAATAGGACTCATATATATTGGGAATCTTATCAGCTGGTATTTCAACTCCAATTTGCAAAAAGCTGTGCTAATTATTTTGAAACATGCAAAGAAAGCGTGAATGATGATTCCCAACAATTCCAAGAATCGAGTGTCTAAGCGAAGAGTAAAATCATGAGGCTGGTTGGATTACGGGAAATGATTTTCTTGAGGTTTCTGTTCTCAGTCTAGCCTCCCATCTGTTGGAATGGAGGCCAAATTCTGTCTCCTTTTCCTGGGAGTAAACATGCATGTTCTTCATATTCATACCATCAACAGGGTGACTTCTGAACTCTGGCTCTGCAGGAATGATTATTTGCACAGAACAGACCTCCTGTTAAACAGACCGTGTTTGCTAATTTTGTTTTTTTCCCCCAGGCTGCAGGAAACAGGGGCACGCTAAAGTTATTTCTCTTCTTGGGGTGTGGTGGTGGGAGTTATTGTAAGGATACAAGGGAGGGAAGGCAAACAGGAAACAGGAAAGCGGTTTCCATGGTCACCTAGACCAGTCATCCCCTAGTGGTAGGCAGCTGAGGCCCACAACTCACCTGCTGTGGAGTGTTAGGACTTGACATCTCTCTGGTGTCCCAAATTCAAACTCCCTAAGAGAGGGGGCCTCTGATTAGTTTTCCCTGTCCCCTTCCAGTGTAGAGAGCGCCTCTGTGGCTGGGGTGACTGGAAGACCACAGGAGAGCTACAGAACTCACTGGCTCCCTCCATTTCCTCACCACACTTATAATTTCTTGCTCCGTGTCTGTCCGTCCTGCCAGATTCTAAACTTTATGAAGGCAGCAAGCTACTTCACCTCTGTGGGCCTCAGTTTCCTCACTGTAGATTGCCTGGTGGTAAAATGACATCTGTCACTTACAGGCATAGTAAGGATTAAGTGAGAGAATAGCGAAGAGTAAACGAGATGATAATTCCTGAGTATTTCCTCTCTGCCAGCCCTGGTCTAGGCACTTGGAATATATTAGCTCATTTAATCCTTACAATGCCACTTTTAAAAATATATATACTTTTTAATTTTTAAAAAAAAGATACTTAGATTACATAAATGTTACATAAAAAAATATAGGGGATTCCCATATACCCTGCTCCCTACCCCTCCCACATTTTCCCACATTAACAACATCCTTCATTGGTGTGGTACATTTGTTACAATTGATGAACACATTTTGGAGCATTGCCACTGAGCGTGGATTATAGTTTACATTGTAGTTTACACTCTCTCCTGCACAATTTTTTTGTAAGTTATCACAAGATATGTAATGGCCTATATCTGCCCTGCAGTGTCATTCAGGACAATTCCCAAGTCCCAAAAATGCTCCCATATTACACCTATTTTCCCCTCTCCCTCCCCTCAGAACGTCCAGTGGCCACTGTCTTCACATCAATGATAAAAGTTCTTCCATTGCTAGAATCACAATAAGTCTATAATAGAGTAACAGTAAGTCTACTCTAGTCCATCGTTCATTCCCCAATCTTGAGGATTCTGGGACAGTGATGCCCGCTTCACCTCTAATTGAGAGGGGGCTTAGCTCCCATGGGGCAGATGGATGGGACTATTTTGCTTGCAGTTGCAGTCTCTCCTCTGTTCCTTGGGATGGTCGTTACAATACCACTTTTGAGGAAATGAGGCCTGACTGGTGCAGTCACGGCCAGTGAGTAGTGGAGCTGGGATTTGAACTCAGTACAGCTGGCTCAGAGCTCCTGGGTTTAACCCCTGTGTTATTTGCCTCCCACAGTGTGTGTGAAGCATTTAGGTGGGTGCTGGTCCTTGAGAAAAGTGCTTACTCCGTGTGAGCTGTTACCATGCTGTGCCTGCTGGGGCAAGCCTCTGGAATGACCCATTCCACCTCCCCTACACCCTGGCTGCCGCGCCTCAGGCTCATGTTGTTGGTAGGATGATGTTGTGTGATTTCTGCCAACTTGTGAAGACTGCTGGGCCAGGCGTCCAGATTTACCATGGTTGAGGCAAGGCAGAGCAGGTTTAAGGACTGGGGCAGGTCCTTATCAAGGAATGTGCCACTGCTTGGCATTATCTTTGATTCTGGTTGGCAACATGGAATTTCTCAGGGGCCGGGCTTTAAACAGCAAAGAGAGTTAGGTGCATTATTAGTCTTCTTTACAAAATAAAAACTAGGTAAACCAAAGCATTCTGCTTTCCAGAAGCCAGGTCAGTCTAAACCAGCTTTTCCAGCTCAAATGATTCATGTTACAAAGAAACATGAGAGAATGGTAAGGAAAAGAAGCAGGGTCCAAAAATGTACCTATGGTGTAATACCAAACATACAAAATATTAGGATATGTATAAATTTCCATAGATAAAAGGGGAAAGGAAAGACTCCAAAATGCTCCGAGTGGTTGCAGCATGGGGGAGTGGAGGGGATAGGTGACTTGATTATTTTTTCTAAACTTTTTTTTTTTCATTTCCGAATTTTTCTATAGTGAGCATCTACTGGTTTTATAGTTGGGGGAAAAGTTGTTAAAACATAGAAAGGAACATCTAGAGAATATCTTTATAAAAGGATTTTTTATCTTAGCATGTCAGTTACAAAGAATGCACATTTCCTATCAGGTCTCCTGGTATAGTAGAGAGGAAAGAAAGAGGTAGGATGGGGATATATCCCTTTTTAGAAAGTGGAACTGAGTGTGTCTGTGGTTTGAAACACAAATAGAAGTCAGCCTCTGCCCATGAGTCCCAGTTGCTCTCTAATGGGTCCCAGTGGCCTCTCCCATGATGGGTCAACCACAAAGCCCCGCTAAGCCCCTTGGTCTGGGTTGTGTACTTCGGTTTCAGGCCTCCCTTTTGCAGACTTCTGGTTGGCACACACTTTCCAGGGTTCCTCCTCCCCCCCATTCAAGAACTGTTTGTTTCCTCCATTGTCAGCCTCTTCCTTTTCTTCTGCATATTCTGGTGATTGTGTATTTTCGGGTTTTTTTTTGTGTGTGTGTGTTTGGTGATCTTATAGATTTCTACTGTTTACATTGTTTCTCTTGTCTTCAAGTTCCCTGAGGGCAGGGGTGAAGTCTTCTTTATTGATCCTGATTGCTTGTAAATACGTAATGAATCCAAATGAACAAATGAATGAATTCTGAGGTCATATGCTCTTTGGGAGGCCTGCTAGTCTTCACCTGACTCTCCCTCAGCTGTGTAAACCCCGACTCTGACCTCATCTTATGTGGGACTACCCATAAGTAGCTCTCTCCCTGGAAGGTGTGTCCCTCTACTAATCCAGGTCTACTTCCCCTCCAGCTTCTCTTGTGACCAGCAGGCTCCTGGCAGCTGGCCAGCATGGGAGAGTTTAGTGGCAGCCAGGGAACATGGGCCTGCTTTGTCCCATGGGCTTGCTGTTTGTTCTAAACAACTAAGCTACTAGGATACAGAACTGGTAAACAGCTATTGACTGACTGCAGACTCAGAAACCAACGAAAAGTCTGCAGCAGTATTCTTGATAATTAAACCAAGCATCAAAATTTTGGTATGGGGGTAGATTAAAATATTAATTTTTTTCTCATTTTAAAAACAAGACCAACTGTATTAAAGATCATTTGGGATTTACCCCAAAAATAAAAGTAATAAAAATCATCTGTAATTCCATCACTCAGAAATAGTCCCAATTAATGTTTTGGTAGATGGCCTTCTAATCTTGTTTCATAAGGTATGTATGTGTATTTATATGAATAGCTGTATATATATATATATATATATATACACACATATGTGTATGCTTGAACAAATTAGGATAATCTATATGAATACTATCTATATATGAAATTTTTTGTATCCTTTAAAAACCTTTTCAAAGAACAGTTATGAACAAGAGCAAATATCCATGGTATAATAATAAATTAAAAGCATGATACAATAGCACATAACTTAATTAGAGTCCAGGTTGTTGGGGCGGGAAGCAGGGGGAATGAGCAGTTAGTGTAAAATGGGTGTAGGGTTTCTGCTTGGGGAGATGGGAAAGTTTTAGTAATGGAAGGTGGTAGGTCTTGCCACATAGTGAATGTGAGTAATCCCTTTGAATGACAATTAAAGGCAATACATGATCCTTGATGGGCTCTAACAAGGGAGGATAGAAGGCTCAAAAGGACATTATGGGGGAAGCAGATGTGGTTTAAGCATTTGGGCGCCCACTTATCATGTGGGAGGGCCCAGGTTCAGTTCCTGGTGCCTCCTAGAGAAGATGAGCAAGACAGCGAGCTGGTGTGATGGGCTGGTACAGTGAGCTGGCTCAACAAGATGACTCAACAAGATGACACAACGAGGATACACAAAGAGGAAACACAATGAGAGATACAGCAAAGCAGGGAGCAGAGTTGGCTCAAGCGACTGAGCACCTCTCTCCCACATGGGAGTCCCCAGGTTCAGTTCTCCGTGCCTCCAAAAGAGAAGACGAGCAAACACTGAGAGTGCACAACTAATGGACACAGAGAGCAGGCAGCGAGCTCAAATAATGAGGGGGAGGGGAATAAATAAATAAAAGGAATCTTTAAAAAAAAAAAGGGGGCATTATGGGGTGGCCATTTTGTGAAGCAGCAAAGGAGGTGGCAGCTGCGTTGGGCTCCGGGGAGGTGTTTAGTCTGGGACTGTCCACCGCTGGGCAGAGGCACTTGCACAGGGTTAACTGCAGTCTGGGTTTGGGTGCCACGCCCCTCTCCCCATCTAAAAGTTGGTTTTAATTGGTTGCCCACAGAATTGTCTTGGCCTCCACTTCTTGTTAAAGAAAAGACATCTTTTGTTTTATCGAGTGTGTGTGGTTTCAGTGCAGCAAGGCTGCGGTCATCCGTTTGCAGGGTCTCCCAGTTGTGGTGGGGACCATGGACATTCACCACTTCTTCTCTGGATCGACCATCCCTGATGGGGGCGTGCAGATTGTAGGGGGTGAACTGGGTGAGGCTTTCATCATTTTTGCCACTGATTAAGATGCAAGGATTGGTATGGTGTGCACACTTGGTAAAATTAAAGGGTCAAGAGTAACACTATTGTTGAATAGTGAAACAGAAATGCAGAATATGACTGAACTGAGCTGTAGGTGTTTCAAAACTGCCAACTTGATGTGTCACCAGCAAATGCTAATAGATTGGGACTACCACCCAGCTCAGGAATGAGTGTCAGGGTAAACTTGCCTACATCAGGCCTAGTGTAGTTACTGCTGCCACTTCTTCTGTTCATGAAAGCAACAAAAACATGCATTTTCCACAGCCAGCATAGGCACGGGCCCTCCAAATATGGGAGCTTCTTCTTAGCTTGGTCATTCCAAGCATAGCTTCTCCAATGAACACAGTCCAACCACCAACAATTCCTCTAATCCCAGTAATGCCGTCTTGGCCACCAGTACCATCCATTACCCCAGTACCACTTCCTCCTGTGGTACCTACAGTGCCTCCTGTGCTTCCTGTGCCCCCAATCCCTCCAGTCCCTTCTGTGCCATCTATGACCCCACTGCCACCCATCCCAGGCATACCACTCTTGAACACACCACTTGTGGCACTTCTACTTGCTGGAATAAATGGCTCTGGAGCACTATGAATATTGAACAATAGCCTGAACCCTATGTTTCTGGGTCCTTTGAATCCTGTTAATCCTATCCAGATGAATAGAGCAGTGCCAAACCACTTCCCATTAACCCTGATGATCTGTATATCAGTGGGCACGAAATGCCCTTTTCTGCAGTGGAAAATGATGTCAGAGCGTTTTCTCCGGGGCTCCATGTTGATGCGGTGCATTTGGTGAAAGATCATGTTGGTTGAGATAGTGGGAATGGATTGGTTAAACTTCTCTCCCCTCAATATACATTTGAAGCTTTGAAATGGAAGAGAATGTTGATGATTCAACGCTGTGTGGAAGTTGGCCCTGCCACAGAGAGAGACAGTGGGTAGCTGCTGGGGGACATATCACTTTTAAGCAAAATAGGGGACCTTCTGGACAAACCCATCCCCCTCCTCAAACACTTCTCAGGTCACACTCACCCAGTGGGCAGAAAAGGTCAAGATCAGATCACCACATGAGGCTTGTTTTTGTGTTTACTTGAAAGGGCTGCCATTTGAAGCAGAAAACAAACATGTCATTGATTTTTTTTAAAAGTTAGATTTTTGGAAGATAGTATTTGTATAGCTTATAGACCCAGTGGGAAAGCAAATGGTGAAGGCTTTGTAGGGTTCAGGAATGAAGCTGACTTTACGGCTGCATAATGCTGTCATGAATAGTACATGGACAATCGCTTAATTCATGTTCACCCAATTACTAAGGAAGGTTTGCTGGAAAAGATTAATATGATTCGAAAAAGACTGCAGAACTTCAGCTATGACCAGAGGGGAATGATGTTAAATACAGAGGGGATGCCAACTCTGCCAAAGTCTGTGCCCACATAATAAATATTCCATTCAGCATTACCAAGTTGGATGTTCTTCAGTTCCTAAAGGGAATCCCAGTGGATGAAAATGCTGTACGTGTTCTTGTTGATAACAATGGGCAAGGTCTAGGACAGGCATTGGATCAGTTTAAGAATGAAGATGATGCATGTAAGTCTGAACACTTACATCGTAAAAAAATTAATGAGAGAGAAGCTTTTGTTCATATAGTTGCCCTAGAAGACATGAAAGAGGTTATGAAAAAATCCACCTGCCCAAAGAAAAAAGGGGTTAAAGATGCCTGTGCCAGCTGATCCTCCAGTTCCAGGAATGCGCAGTGCGAGAACCCCTAGTGCAGGAGGTGAAGAGCCTGCCTTTCTGACTGTAGGAGCAAAGGAGGCCAACAATGGGCCTCCATTTAACTTTGCTGGTAGTTTTTGTAGGTGTAGCAGTTTGGCATTATTTATGAATTCCAAAAATAGATGTTGGATTATGTTTGTGAACTGGTCTTTTCCTTTGGGCATATTAGAGTATATTGGATTCAGAGGTTTCCCTTTTACTTGATTAAATAATGATTAAGGCTTTGATTGAGTCACGTCAGTAGGATGTTGAGTCCCTGTCCCCTTGGTGGGATGGGACTTGCAGAGAAACCACACCACAGAGAAGGGAGGCTGGAGTTTTTGAGCTGGAGGCCGGGAAGTAAGCACACAGAGCAGCTTGGTCGTGAGGAAAGAGAAAAGGCCCTGGGAAGAGAAACAAGCTATTCGCCTGATAATCTACAGCGGCCTTGGGAGATAGCTGAGGAGCTGAGCCTGGAGAGAAGCAAGCTCGGGGAAGAAAGGAACCCAGAAAGCCTGAACCCTCACAGATGTTGGCAGTCATTTTGCTCCAACACGTGGCAATAGACTTTGGTAAGGGAAGTAACTTATGTTCTATGGCCTGGTAACTGTAAGCTTCTACCCCAAATACATACCCTTTATAAAAGCCAACAGATTTCTGGTATTTTGCGTGAGCACCCCCTTGACTGACTAATACAGTAGGTCTAATGCTTTTGGGCCACCACTCCTCCTCCAGGATTAGGAGGGACCTTTGGTGATGCTAGGCCTGGTATACCTTCAGTTGGAAACTGTGGTTTGCCTGGTCTAGGATTGGATGTTCCAGGTTTTGGAAGTGGCTCACATAATTTAAGTAAGCCATCAAGATTTGGAGGAGGCCCTCAGAATTTTGGAAATGACTCTGGTAATTTGGGTGGTCTCCCTACCTTTGGAAGTGGCACTTCTGGTCTTAGAAATGCCTCTGGGCATTTGAGTGGGCCACCAGCCTTTGGGCCTGGCCCAGTCCACATTGGGGGTCCCCCAAGCTTTGGATCTAGTTCTGGAAAACAAGGACTGACAGTCATTAAAGTGCAGAACATACCCTTCACTGTGTATTGATGAGATTTTAGATTTCTTTTATGGCTATCATGTAATCCCAGGCTTAGTGTGTTTAAAATACAATGAAAAAGGTATGCCAACAGTTGAACCTACAGTGGCCTTTGAATCTTGGGATTAATTGACTTAAATGACTAGCCTATAGGCTCAAGGAAAGTAAAATTTGTATTAGGGTAGCTGTTCACATCAATTCTTTGTGTAGGGATATATCTTCAGAGTGCACCCAGATTGTTTTCCTAGTATTTCCAGGTTAGAACCTGTGAATTGTTTCTTTCTTTCTTTCTTTTTTTTTTAGATTTATTTATTTACTTTTTATACATTTTAAACCCCTCCCCCCTGTTTTTTGCTGTTTTTGTGTCCATTCATTGGGCAATTCTCTGCATCTGTTTCCTGCCCTTTCCTCTCATCCTTTTCCTCCTGTCTTCACCGGGATTCGATTCTGGGAACCTCCCATGTGGGAGAGAGGCATTCTGCCACCTGTGCCACCTTAGTTCCTGGTTTTTCAGTGCATCTAGTCTTGGCTCTCCCCTGCATCTCTCTCCTGTTACGTCATCATCTTGCTGCGTCGTTAGGCCGGGCCTGGGCAGCTCACCCGTGCACCTTCTATATTTTTCTTTTATTTTACTGGGAGGTCCCGGGAAGCAAACCCAGGTCCCTCCATATGGGAAACGGATGCCCAACCATTTGAGCCACATCCGCCCTTTTGGATTGTTTCAATTACAGATAGAGTGGTTTCCACAGCATAGAGCATTAATTGAATGTTTATAGAAGGCTCACTACAAGGATAAACATTGCTGTATGTTACAGTAGAGCTGTCTGGAGAGAACCCAAAAATAATTTTGGCATGTCATTAGAAAAAAAAAAATCAGTAAAACTCAAATGACCACATAAAGCTTATCAAAGAATCTAGATTGGTTTTGCTTTATACCATATGGGATGAAGAAAATAGAAATGTCAGTAGCACTCATTAAGGGTGCTCTTGCCAGAAGGTGGCTACCACTGGAATTTAATTTAAAGCTCGGAAGATTTGCTTTGTTATAGGGTCAAAGTTTTGTCTAAAGTCCTTGCTTTCTTTTAAACTTTAATAGAATCTCTGTATAGAGATTCACTGTATGTGCCTTTATTGCTTCTTGAGGGTTCTTGCTGTATAGACAGGCCTGCTTTTGAAGTTGCTGGCTTTGTTTGCCTAATTGACTCATTTGTAAATGAGCAGAACTGGTTTTTTTGTTTATTTGTTTTTAATATAAAACTCCACACATGGTTTGTGCTATATCCTTAAACTTTGATTTCTTATGTCACACTTACAACTGTGTGGAATAAGACTTTGGCCACAAAAATAAACTATGGAATCCTGAAAAAAGGACATTATAGGGACATATTAAAAAATTGGAATATAGACTGTAAGCTTTGTTTGAATTATTTCAATCCTTTGAAATTTGTTAAGAGCTTGTTTTATGGACCAGCAGACAGCCAATTTTACAAATATTTTACATGCGTTTAACATACTGTGGGGAGCGGATGGGCTCCAGAGGTTGGTTGAGTGCCTGGTTCCCATATGGGAGGTCCTGGGTTCGGTTTCCGGTACCTCGTCTTAAAAACAAGAAAACAAACAACAAGCAAACAAACAAAAAACCCAACTCAGGATCGCCAGTGTGGCTCAGGGGAGTGCCAGCTTCCCATATACAAGGTCCCAGGTTCAATCCCCGGTACCTCAGAATAAATGAAATAAAATGAAACAAAACTGTGTGTTCTGTTGCTGTTGGATGCAGTATTTTATACATATCAATTAAGACAAACCTATTAATCATTTTGTTCAGAGCTTCCATATTCTTATTGTTTTGTTTATTTGTTCTTCAGTTACTCTGAAAAGTTTATTAAAGTCTCCCACTATGATTGTGAGTTTATCTGTTACTCTTTTTAGTTTTATCAGTTTTTGCTTTATATATTTTCAACATGTGTTATTAGATGCATACAAATTGAAATTTTTATATCATCCTGTAGAATTGACCATTACATCCTTATGAAATGTCCCTCTACCTCTACTAATACTTTTCCATGAATTCTACTCTAATTTTAATATACCTATGCCTGCTTTCTTCAGGTTAATGTATACCTAGCTTACCTTTTCTTACCCTTTTTGGTTTTTTTTTCCCTAATTATTTTCCATATGACATACAAAGCAATATATTTGTAGAATATAAAAACATTTTTCTTGTTGAAAACTCCTTGTTTTGGGTTTTGAATCAATCATAATTTATATCCATTTATAAATAGTCTAAATATTTAGAATAAATATTAATGATAGCTCAACTTTAATGTTCAGGCAAAATTTTAAAAAAATATTTTATAATAATAATTATTATTAATTTAATTTTATTTTTTTTGGTACTGGGGCTGGGGATTGAACCTGGGACCTTGTATGTGGGAAGCCGGCACTCAACCACTGAGCTACATCCGCTTGCCTGAGTTGGTTTTTTTGTTTGTTTGTTGTCTGTTTTGTTTTTAGGAGGTACTGGGGATCAAACCTGGGACCTCATATGTGGGAAGTAGGCACTCAGTTGCTTGAGCTACATCTGCTCCCCTCTTAAATATATTGATGATTTCAAAGAACATAAGTTTTCAAATGAAAATCCAGTGTTTCCTCAGACCTTTTCTGATATCCTGTCCTGTTCATAACAGAGATGCTTCATTTGAACTAATGTCTACAACAAAAATATTTCAAAACCTGGCAGAAAATATACAAAATGACTGTTTTGAAGGCAGTGGAGAAAAAGCAACACAGGGCTTAAATGCTGGTGAACCTTGAGAGAAGGGAAGCAGTGAAGTGAGGGCATTTCCAAATCATGGTTTAGGGGATTGATTTCTGCCTCATGTTTAAAAGTCAAAGTCGAGAAATTCGTGAAGCAGTAATAAATGGCTAACTATAGCTCCCAAAGTTATGCAAATGCCTTGTCTAATTAGTAACAAGTGTGGATGACGAGAATTTCTGTCCATTCTTCCCTACTATCCAGCACAACCACAGCCAAGGGAAAGGGCTGGGCAAGTAATGGGGAAGGGAGATCCTGTTGAGCTTGATTCTGATTTGGCACCATGAAGAGACATGAGTGGTGTAGGATAAGTGATAGGCCCCCATGAATCCTTATGGATACGTCAATACTCAATGGAGGATGGAATTAGTGGGCTTAGCAGCACAGGAAGAGGCAGCCATGAAAGAGCGTAGGGATGGATAGAGGCTCCAGTTCTTCTATGGATAAAGGAAAATTATATTTAAAAGGCTCTAAAGTTTAAAAAAAAAGTGTCACTTATCAAGGAGTTCTCACCTATACTCATTCTCGCTTAGGTCCCCTTGTTTGACATTCTCACAATTTCCTCTATTGTTTCCTTTTTTTTTTTTTTTTTTTTTTATTAGAGAAGTTGTGAGTTTACAAAACAATCATGCAAACCATACAGGATTCTCATACATTACTACCAGCACCTTACACTGTTGTGACACATTTGTTACAAATTATGAAAGAACATCATCCTAATATTACTGCAATAGTCCATAGCTATACTTGGTGTATTTTACCCACAAATCATCCTAGACTACTCCTTTCAGCCACAATTGTATTTATAAGTCAGCAGTATTAGTCATACTCACTATACTGTCTTACCATCAACTCTATCCATTTCCACACATCTACAATTAACCTTATTATACATTCTACATATATTCAGCATCACCCCTTTCTCCACCCACATTGTATAACCTAGTAACCTATACTCTAGATTTTAACTCTGAGTTTATTCATTGAATTTAGTTCATATTAGTGAGACCATACAATATTTGGCCTTTTGTGTCTGGCTTAACTCAACATAATGTCTTCAAGGTTCATCTATGTTGTCATATGTATTCCAACATCATTTCTTCTTACAGCTGAATAGTATTCCATCATTTGTATATATCATGTTTTAGTTATCCACTCATTGGTTGATGGACACTTAGGTTGTTTCCATCGTTTGGCAATGGTGAATAATGCCGCTGTGAACGTCAGTGTACAAACATCTGTTTGTGATCTTGCTTTCAGTTCTTCTGAATATATTCCTAGTAGCAGGATTGCTAGATCATACGGCAGATCTATATTTAGCTTCCTGAGGAACACTTAACTGTCTCCCACAGATGCTGCACCATTTTACATTCCCACCAGCAATGAATGAGTGTTCCTACTTCTCTGCATCCTCTCCAGCCCTTGTTTTCTGTGTGTGTATATATATTTTTTTAATAATCGTCATTCTGTATGGCGTGAAATGATATCTCATTGTAGTTTTTTGATCTGCATTTCCCTAATAGCTAGTGATGTTGAGTGTCTTTTCTTGTGCTTTTTGGCCATTTGTGTATCCTCTTTGGAAAAATGTCTATTCAAGTCTTTTGCCTATTTTTTTAATCGGTTGCTTGTCTTTTTATCATTGAGTTGTATGATCTCTTTATATAACATGGAAATCAAACCCTTTTTGGATATGTGGTTTCTGAAGATTTTCTCCCATTTTGTAAGCTGCCTTTTCAACTTCTTAAAAAGTGATATAAAGCACAGAAGTGTTTAATTTTGAGGAGGTCCCATTTGCCTGTTTTTCCTTCATTGCTCATGCTTTGGGTGTAAGGATTAAGAAACCAGCACCTACCATAAGATGTTGAAGATGTTTCCCTACATTTTCTTCCAGGAGTTTTATAGTCCTAGCTTTTATGTTTAGGTCCTTGATCCATTTTGAGTTAATTTTTGTATGCCTCCAGGCATATTAAATTATATTGGATTTAGAGGTTTCACTCTTACTTGATTAAATAATGATTAAGGCTTTGATTGGGCCATGTCAGTAGGATGTTGAATCCTCACCCCTTTGGTGGGCTGGGACTCACAGAGAAACTGCACCACAGAGAAGAGAGGTTGGAGTTTTGAGCTGGAGCCCAGGAAGTAAGCACACAGAGGAGCAGAGCATCTGAGCCCAGAGAGAATTGAGCCCCAGGGAGAGAGACAGGTGGTTGTCAGGCGGAGAGAGACAGGCAGCTGAGCCCGGAGAGAAACAAGCCCCTGGAAGAGAGGAACCCAGGAAACAGACCAGTTTGTAAACAGACCAGTTTACAAACATAATCCAATATTTATTTTTGGAGTTCATAAATAATAACAAACTGCTACAATTATAGTGTATTCTTTTACTCTTTTTTTTTTTTAAAGCGGCAACATTAGAGATTAAAACCTGAATCCTTAAATTATTGCTGTCTAATATAAAGTAATACTTTTGCTTCTTACCAGACAGTGCTTCAACCTTAGAGTACTTTACTCCCTTCCACCTTTTGTATTATTGCTGTTGTGCATGTTAATTATACATATATTTTCAGACCCCATAAGATATTAATATTGTTTTATTTGGCCAATACACACTCATATTACTCCGCATATTGGTTGATGGCTTTTGACAGATCGTGTGTGTGTGTGTGTGTGTGTGTATCACTGCATTCAAGATGTAGAACATTTCTATCACCGCAGAAATTTCCCCTATTCTTTCCCACACTCCCATCCACCCTCTGCCCTAGGAAACAACTGATCTGATTTATAGACATGCTTTTAGAATCATATAAATGGAATCATGTGGGGAAGCGGCTGTGGCTCAATCAGAAAGGCTCCCATTTACCATATGGGAGGCCCCGGGTTCGGTTCCCAAGGCCTCCTGGTGAAGGCAAGCCCGCCCGCACGGTGTGGTTAGCTGACCCAGCGAGCACAAGCAGCAAGGGGGGGATAAATGAATAAATAAATAAAATCTTTAAAAAAAAAAAAAAAAAATAAATAAATGGAATCATGTAATACGAACTCTTGTCTCTGGTTTCTTTCACTCAGCATAATATTTCTGATATTGACTTATATTGTTTATATTAATATTTCATTCATATTTATTGTTCAGTAGTACTCTGTTGTATGAATATACCTCTCTTAGTTTATCCATTCACCTGTTGATGAACATTTGGGTTGTTCCAGTTTTTGGCAGTTAAGAAAAATGCTGTTGTGAACGTTCTTGTACAAGTCTTTCTAAAATTTAATTTTCTTTTTTTTTCTTTATTAGAAAAGTCGTGGGTTTACATAACAATCATGCATAAAATATAGGATTCCCATATATTACCCCACTACCAATAACATTGGTAGTAGAACATTTTTACAATTGATAAGAGCACATTTTTATAATTGACTTGCACAAATCTTTTTAGAGACATCTGTGGAATAGAATGGTAAGTGTGTGTTTACCTTTATAAGAAACTTCCAGTTTTCCAAAATGTTTTTACTAATTTATATTACTCCCAGATATGAACAAGAGTTTCCATTGCTCGTCATGATTGCCAGACTTTTAAAACTTTAGGCATTTTGATGTGTGTGCAGGAGTATCTCATTGTGGTTTTAATTTACACTGCCCTGATGCCTCTCTCACTTGAAATGTGGCTGGTCCAAACTGAGATGTGCTGTTAAGTGTAAAATACACATTGGACTTCAAAGACTTAGTATGAAAAAGAGGATTGAGAAACATTTCATTAATAATCTTTATATTGATTACATATTAGAAAAAATATTTTCAATGTATTAGGTTATACAAAAATATTATTAAAATCATTTTGCCTGCTTGTGTTTAGTTTTATTAATGTGGCTACTAGGAAACTTTAACACATGTGGCTTGCATTTTATTTCTATTGAACAATGCTGCTCTATAGTTTTAAAGAATTCCTCTCTTCTTCTCTACAACTTTCTTTCTTTGAATGTTTGGTCTCTTCCAATCCCCACTCCATTTTCTTCAGAGAAACCTCCCTGAATCTTCTCTTTGAGGCTTTGCAGACTTTACATTTAATCCAGAAGACCAAATTACAAGATGGGGCCTGGACACAGATTTCCCTAAGGGGCCTGTGGCGAATTGACCCTGGGAGTCTCTTACCTGGGAAGTAGACCTTTCTGAGGGCAGGCATAACAGAGGGCTGGAGAGAAGAGGAGGAGGTTGGGGGATGCTCACCTAAGACCCTCAGCAACTTTAGGGGACCCCTCCCTGCCAACAAGCTCTCTCCCCACTTGTCTTTGTCTCAAGAGATGGCTTCAGGTGGTGACACCCCCCTCCCCATACCTTTTCCCTTCAGTTTTCCTCTTGGTTTCATCTTTTATTCTGACATAGGTCTTGTTTTCTGACCACCTCCACTTGCTTGATTTTTCATTTGGTTGTTTCCTCCAACTTCAGTCCTCCTTCCTTCACACCACTGGCCCTGGTACAGCTCTGCTCAGTCCTAGAGGAGACCCAGTTCCCAGAAGTATGGCCCTGGCCTAACTTTGGTCTTCCGTTTGCCTGGAAGGGCCCACCAGGAGGACCTACCTTTTACCAGGTGAAGAAAGTAAAGATCCCTGGCTTTCTTTGGTGTTTCTGATAACAGGATGCCCATGACGTGTGAACTTCTCTCCAGTGTCCCATGGTACAGATTTGGGCTGCCCTGGGATTTTGTTCACTAGGGCAGTGGCCAGCTTTCTTTGTTCCCCTTCAGCCAGCCATACCTTGTTCAGTTCAAAGTACAGCTGCCTTGCCAGCACACTGACTTATAATTTATTGCTTTGTTGAGGCAGCCTTGAATCAAGAGACTTTCCTTAAGTTTCTGCCTTTGACAGAAAGGTGGGGGTGTTTGTGGTGGTTATGGGTATTACGGGAAAAGGTTGGGAAGATAAGTCACTATTTTGTGGGAAGCACAGGCTTGGACAAGACAGATGCAATGAATAATATGGGACCGTCATTGCAGACAGAATAAAATTAGGAAAGGAGGGATGAAAGAAGGAATGTAACACCAATTACAAGGCTCCATAGAGTGAGGTCATGCCATTGGTGGTACCCAAAATGTATAGTGTCTTGGAATTAAAAAATATATATATATATATATCACAAAGTGAAAAACTATTCCCTTTCCAATTCTCTCTCAGACTTAAATCTATCTCAGAGAGAAAGTCTCAGTTTTGTGCTACTATGCCTTTATCATCTCTCAAATTCTTTTCTTTTTAAAAGAAAACCTTTTTATTTTGAAATAATTTCAAACTTATGGAAAAAATGCAAAAATAATACAAAAACAACCCAGAGAACTCCAGTATACCCTATCCAGATACCCGTATTTACCAACTTTTAACATTTGCCACATTTGTTATACCTGTCTATCTGTCTATCCATCTATCTATTTTCTAAACATTTGAGAGTAGGTTGCATACATCAGGTTCCTTTAATGCTTAATATTTCCATATATATTTCCTAGGAACAGGAGTTTAACCACATTAAGTACAGTTATCAAGTTCAAGAAATTTAACATTGATATAAAATACATAGTCTAATTTCTACTTTTCAATTGCCCCAATAGTGTCCTTTGGGCACTTTCTCCTTCCTTATTAGATCCAGTTCAGAATCATATATTGCATTTAATTGTCATAGTCTCTTTAGTCTTGTTTGAAAAATTGTGGTAACATATATACAACATAAAACTTACTATCTTAACCACTCCCATGAATACAGTTCAGTGGCATTAATCACATTCACAATGTTAGGGTACCCACACCACCATCCATTACCAAAGCTTTTCCCTTGCCCTAAATGGACCCTGCACCCATTATGTATTAATTCTCTATCCACACACCCACTGCCATAGGAGTGGAATCATACAATATCTATCCTTTTGTGTCTGGCTAATTTCACTCAACATGATGTCTTCAAGATTCATCCATGTCATGGCATATATCAGAACCTGATTCTTTTTTATGGCTGAATAATATTCCACTATATATACATGCCATGTTTTGTTTATCCATTCATATATTCAAATACATCTTCCCATCCCTACCCCTCCCAAGAATATCATTCAGTGGGATTAGTCATATTCACAATGTTGTAGTACCTCCACCGACATCAATTACTAGAACTTTCTTTTTACCATGAACAGAAACCCTATACCCATTTTACATTAACTCCCCATTACTCTGCCCCCCACCCCTGGTAACCCATGTTCTACTTTCTATCTCTATGACCTTGCATAGTCTCTGATATTTTCTTTGTGGTTACCATGGGCCTTAAATTTAACATCCTAAATCTATAACAAGCTCATTTGGTTTGATACCAACTTAATTTAGCACACATAAACTATGTTCCTGTACCCTTCTGCCCCCCTCTTATGTAGCTCTTGTCATAAATTACATATTTATGACATTGTGAGTCAAAGCCATTGATTTATTGTTAACTTTCTATGCATTTGACTTTTAGATGCTGTAAGAATTATATAAAGTGGAGTTACAAACCAAAAAATACAATAGTACTGGCATTTATATTTACCCATATCATTACCTGTACCAGAGACCTTTATTTTTTCATGTGGCTTTGGTGATTCTTTCAACCTGTAGAGCTCTCTTTATCCCTCCCCTTCTTGTAGGTCTGGTCTAGTGGTGATGTACTCTTTCAGCTTTTGTTTATTTGGGAATGTCTTAATCTCTTCCTCATTTTAAAAAGACAGTTTTGTCAGAAATAGAATTCTTGGTGGACAATTTTTCCCTTTCAGCATTTTAAATATATTGTCCCTCTGCCCTCTTGCCTCTGTAGTATTGGATGAGAGATCAACATTTACTCTTATTGAGGCTCCCTTATATGTGGCACATTGCTTCCCTCTTGCAGCTTTCAGAATTCTCTCTTTTCTTTTCTTTTCCACAGGTTGATTTTAATATGTCAGTGTGGGTCTATTTGGAATTTTCCTGTTTGGAGTTTGTTGAGCTTCATGGATGTATATTCATGTCTTTTCATTAAATTTGGGACGTTTTCAGCCTTTCTTCTTCAAATATTCTCTCTGCCCCTTCCTTCCTTCTTTCCCTCCTTCCTTCCCTCCCTCTCTCCCTCCCTCCCTCCCTCCCTCTCCCCTTCCCTCTCTCTCCCTCTCTCTTTCTCTCTCCTTCTCTCTTTCTCTCCCTCTCTCTCTCCTCCCTCTCTCCTTCCCTCTCTCTCCCTCTCTTTCTCCCTCTCTCTTTCTCTCCCTCTCTCCTTCCCTCTCTCTTCCTCTCTCTTTCTCTCTCCCTCTCTCTTTTTCTCCTTCTCTCTCTCTCCTTCTGGGACTCCCACAGTGCATATATCAGTAAACTTGATGGTACTCCACCAATTCCCAAGGCTCTATTCACTTTTCTTCTTTCTTTCTTCTTTCTGCTACTCAAACTGAATGATTTCAGTGGTCTGATCTTTAAGTTCCCTGATTCTTCCTTTAGCCAGCTCCAGTCTGCTATTGGACCTCTCAAGGAGATTTTTCATTTCTGTTACTGTGGTCTTCAGCTCTGTCTGGTTCTTTTTCATATTTTCTGTTTCTTTATTGATATATATATATATTTTTTTTTTTTTTTTTTTTTTACCAGGAGGTCCCGGGATCGAACCCAGGTCCCTCCATATGGCAGACGGATGCCCAACCATTTGAGCCACATCCGCCCCCTTGATATATTCTTTGTGTTCCATGTATTATTTTCCTAATGTTCTTTAGTTCTTTGTCCATGCTTTCCGTTAGTACTTAGAGCATATTTAGGGCCATTTTTTTAGAAGTCTTTGTCTACTATGTCCCAGATATGGTCCTCTTCATTGATGGTTTCTAATGTTTTAATCTTTTCCTTTGCATGGGCCATCACTTCCTGTTTCTTTGTATGTTTTGTCATCTTTTGTTGAAACCTGGAATATTTTGATAATTTAATGTGCTATTGTTGGTTTTTATACCCAGTGTCTGTTTCTTAAGCTTGTTTCCAGCTAGTGTTATGACGGAGATGATCTTGAATACCAGAAGCTAACAAACAAACAAACAAAAAGGAAGAAGAAGAAAAATGTAACACCTTTCCCAGTCTTTGCACATTGGCCTTTTCTGCTTCAGAGCTTAGCCATACAGTGAATTTGAAGAATAGCTCTAGGTGAAAGCATAGTGTCTTCTGTGGTCCTTTTTATTTCAGTGGGGTTGGAAGTAATGTCCCCTTATCATTTCAGATTATCATTATTTTCATCTTCTTTCTTTTTTCCTTTGTCAGGCTAGCTAAAGGTTTGTCAGTTTTATTGATCAAAGGACCAACTTTTGTTTTTGATAATTCTCTCTATTGTTTTTGTTTGTTTGTTTACTCTTTCATTTATCTCCACGCTAATCTTTGTTATTTCCTTCCTCCTGCTCATTTTAGGTTTATTTTGCTCTTTTTTGTAGTTCTTCCAGTTTAGAGGTTAGGTCTCTGATTTGAAGTCTTTCTTCTTTTTTAATGGAAGCATTAGAGCTATAAATTTCCCTCTCAGCACTGTCTTCACTGCATACCGTAAATTTTGGTAAATTGTATTTTCATTTCTGTAAAGTAGGCTGTTGGAATTTTTATTAGTATTGCATTGAATCCATAAATCAGTTTGGGTAGGACTGACAGCTTCATGATATTTAGTCGTACAATCCATGAACATGGAATGTCTTTCCATTTGTTTAGCTCTTCTTTGATTTCTTTTGGCATTGTTTTGTAGTTTTCTGAATATAGGTCCTATACATCTTTGGTTAAATTGATTCCTAGGTATTTGACTCTTTTTGTTGCTATTGTAAATGGAATTTTTTTCAATTTCCTCCTCAGATTGTTTAATACTAATGTACAGAAACATTACTGATTTTCTCATGTTGCTCTTGTATCTTGCCACTTTACAAACTCGTTTATTAGCTCAAGTAGCTTTGTCATAGACATTTTGGAAATTTCTAAATATAGGATCATGTTATCTGCAAATAGTGAGAGTTTTACTTCTTCCTTTCCTATTTGGATGCCTGTTTTTTTTTCCTTGTCTAATTGCTCTAGTTAGAACTTCTAGCACAATATTGAATAACAGTGGTGAGAGTGGGTATCCCTGTCTTGTTCCCAATCTTAGATGGAAAGCTTTCAACCTTTCCCCATTGAGTACAATGTAGGCTGTAGGCTTTTCATTTATGCCCTTTATCATATTGAGGAACTTTCCCTCTCTCCCTATCTTTTGAAGTGTTTTTTATCAAGAAAGGGTGCTGGGTTTTGTTGAATGCCTTTTCTGCATCAATCGAGATGACTGTGGTTTTTATACTTCAACTTGTTAATGTGATATATCATATTAACTGATTTTCTTGTGTTGAATCACCCTGAATACCAGGAACAAATCCCACTTGGTCGTGGTATATAATTCTTTTGATATGCTGTTGGATTCTATTGCAAGTATTTTGTTGAGAATATTAGCCTCTGTGTTCATTAGACAGATTGGTCTGTAATTTTCTTTTCTTGTAGTGTCTTTATCTAGTTTTAATATTAGGGTGATGTTGGCTTCATAAAATATGTTAGGCAATTTTCCCTTCTCTTCAATTTTTTGGAAGACTTTAAACAGGATTGGTGTTAATTCTTCTGGAAATGCTTGGTAGAATTCACCTGTGAAGCCATATGGTCCTGGACTTTCTTTGTTGGTAGATTTTTGATGACTGATTCAGTCTCTTTAAATATGATTGGTTTGTTAAGTTCTTGTATTTTTTGTAGGGTCAATGTAGGTTGTTTGTGTGTTTCTAGGAACTTGTCCATTTGTATCCAGTTTGTCTACTTTGTTGGCCTATAGTTTCTCTTAATGCCCTCTTATCCTTTTTATTTCTGTGGGGCCAGTTGTAACTTCCCCCCTTTTATTTCTGATCTTATTTATTTGCATCTTCCCTCTTTTTTCTTTGTTAGTCTATCTAAGGATTTGTTAATTTAATTTGATCTTCTCAAAGAACCAGCTTTTGGTTTTGTTGGTTTTCTCTATTGTTTTGTTCTCAATTTCATTTATTTCTGCTCTAATCTTTATTATTTCTTTCCTTCTGCTTGCTTTGGGATTGGTTTGCTGTTCTTTTTTTAGTTCCTCCAGATGTGCAGTTAGGACTTTAAAATTAGCTCTTTATTCTTTTTTAATATAGGCATTTAGGGCTATAAATTTCCTTCTCAGCACTACCTTTGCAGTATCCCATAACTTTTGATAAGTTGTGTTCTTGTTTTTATTCTTTTCAATATATTTACTAATTTCTCTTACAATGTCTTCTTTGTCTCACTGATTGTTTAGGAGTGTGTTGTTTATCATCCACACATTGTGAATTTTCCTCTTTCCCATCTATTATTGATTTCCAGCTTCGTTCCATTATAATCTGAGAAGGTGCTTTGTATAATTTCAAACTTTTTATATTTATTGAGACCTGCTTTGTGATCCAATATGTGGTCTATCCTAGAGAAAGACCATGAGCACTTGAGTATAATGTATAACCTGCTGATTTGGGATGCAATGTTTTGTATATGTCTGTTATGCTTAGTTTGTTTATCATATTGTTCAAGGTCTTGGTTTCCTTTTTGATCTTCTGTCTAGTTCTATCTAATGATGTGAGTGGCGTGTTGAAGTCTCCAGCTATTACTGTAGAAATGTCTATTTCTCCTTTTAGTTTTGCTAGATTCCTCATGTATTTTGGGGCGCCCTGGTTAGGTGCATAGATATTTATGACTCTTACTTTTTCCTGGTGGATTGTCCCTTTTATTGATATATAATGGCCTCCTGTTTCTCTTATAACATTTTTCTATTTAAAGTCTGTTTTGTCTGATGTTAGTATAGCTACCCCTGCTCATCTTTACATGGAGTATCATTTTCCAGCCCTTCACTTTCAGCCAGTTTGTATCCCTGGGTTTAAGGTGAGTCTCTTGTAGGCAGCATATGGCTGGCTTATGTTTTTTAATCCATTTTGTCAGCCTATATCTTTTTATTGGGCAGTTAAATCCTTTCACATCCAATGATATTACTCTAAATGCATTATTTACTTCTACCATTTTATTCTTTGGGTTTCATATGTCATATCTATTATCATTTGCCTTTTTACTCTTTTGGTTATCCTTTCTGCTATTCTTGCCTTCTACACTCTCCTACAAGCCTCTCTCTCCTTTTTCTTTCAGGCTGTTAGGCTTCCCTTCCTGCAAAGGCAAATTCTTTTTAATGAACTTTCTTAGTTTCTGTTTATTTGTGAAAATTTTAAACTCACCTTCAAATGGATAAATAATCCACTTGGCTGGCAATTTTTCTCTTTTAGTATCCTAATTATGCCTTATGACTATCTTCTCGCCTCCATGGTTTCTCTTTTTTAAATTTACTTTTTATCTATTTTACCCCCTTTCCCCCCACCCTGTTTTTGCTGTTTTTGTGTCCATTCACTGGGCAGTTCTCTGTGTCTGTTTCCTGCCCTCTCTTCTCATCCTTCTCCTCCTGTCTTCACCGGTATTCAATCCTGGGAACCTCTGATGTGGGAGAGAGGCGTCCTACCACCTGCGCCACCTTAGTTTCTGTTTTTTTGGTGTGTCTCATTTTGGCTCTCCCTTGTGTCATTCTCCTGTTACGTCATCATCTTGCTGCATGGCTCATTAGGGCCTGGCATGCCTGTATGCGGGGCCTGATGCAACATCTGTGCACCTTCTATATTTTCTCTTTATTTTACCGGGAGGTCCTGGGGATCGAACCCAGGTCCCTCCATATGGGAGATGGACACCCAACCATTTGAGCCACATCCGCCCCCGCCTCCATGGTTTCTGATGAGAAATCCACACTAAGTCTTACTGACCATCCCTTGTATGTGATGGGTTGTTTCTCCCTTGCCACTCTCAGAAATTTCTCTTTATCTTTGATATTTGACATTCTGAGTAGTATGTGTCTTTGAGTAGGTCTGTTTGGGTTTATTCTGATTGGGGTATGCTGTATTTCTTGGACATGTAAATTCATTTCTTTCATGAGAGTTGGGAAATTTTCAGCCATTATTTCCTCAGTTACTCTTTCTACCCCGTTCCCCCTTTCTTCTCCTTCTAGAACTCCCATGACACGTATGTTGTTTTGTTTCGTGTTCTCATTCAGCTCCCTGAGCCCCCTACTCAATCTTTTTCCATCCTTTTCTCTTATTCTTCTCTCTCTTCAATTTCAGCTGTTCTGTCTTCTGCATCACTTATTCTTTCATCTGTTATTTCATTTCGTTTGCTGTTATATGCCTCTAATGTGTTTTTGATCTCAACTATTGTGTCTTTCATTCCCATAAGTTCTGTTATTTTTCTCTTAGGTTTTCAAATTTTTCTTTGTGTTCTCCCAGTGTTGTCGTCGTCGTCTTCTTTTTTTTTAAGATTTATGTATTTATTTATCTGTCCCCACCCCCATTGCTTTGTACTTGCTGTCTGCTCTCTGTGTGTTCTTCTGTGTCTGATTATCTTCTGTTTAGGTGGCACTGGGAACTGATCCTGGGACCTTCTGGAGTGGAGAGAGGTTGCTCAATCTCTTACACCACTCAGCTCCCTGATCTGCTGTGTCTATTATTGTCTCTTAACTGTGTCTCTTTTTGTTGCGTCATCTTGCTGTGCCAGCTCTCCACGCAGGTCAACACTCCTGTGTGGGCCAGCACTTCTGCATGGGCCAGATTCTGCGCAGGCCAGCACTCCATATAAGCCAGCTCACCACGTGGGCCAGCTTGCCTTTCACCAGGAGGCCCTGGGAATCAAACCCTGGACCTCCTCTATGGTAGACGGGAGCCCAATACTAGAGCCACATCTGTTTCCCCCATTGTCTTCTTAATGTCCTTTATCTCTTTAGCCATATTGTCTTTCAACTCATTGACTTGATTTAGGAGATTTGTATGAACCACATTGATTACTTACCTCAAATCCTGTGTCTCATCTGGGGCATTGATATATTCCTTTGCTAGGGCCATATCTTCATTTTCTTAGTATGGCTTTAATTTTTTGCTGATGTCTAGGCATCTGATTATTTGGTGAGTTATTCAGATGCTCAATTTTTCTCACTTGCATAGGGATTTGGTGGTGGGAAGCTGTATGTTACTGCCATTCTTTGATTCTTGGTTCATCCTGTTCTAGGTCTTTAGGGTTGATCCTGTTTACTTGTTCAAATCTGGTCCATAGGCCCAGTAATGGGTTGCAGAGCCACTTCCAAGTGCCCTGGGGAGGGAGGCTGTAAAGGCCTGGAAAAGCCTCTCCTATTTATTTACTTTTAATTTCCTTGCGTGCACTTCCTTGGTTCACCAGTGGGTGGCAATCTTCGACAGCCCTCTCAGTTCAAACCCTTATTGGAGTATGTTCATTGCAACACGGACCACAACAGTGTGACATAGGATCCTGCCTCACGGCCATTCAGAGCCTCTCAATTCAAACTTTCTCAGAGGCTGTTCTCCAACCTTTCCTGCAGCCCCCTTCCTTTTCCAGAGTAGGAAATAACTCCACTCCCCTCTGTGTCCTCACCAAGCAGTCCCAGTCACTAGGGAAGGTGATTGAGAGGCTTTGATCTTTAAGTCCTGTACTAGTTCCCAGGGCAAAAAATGGAGCAGCCCCGCCTGACCTGGAAGGGCTCATGGGACACAACAGATCAAATTTGTTGGCCAAAAGTTGAATCAACCTTAGGCTGCATCCCTCTTTCTCCCCTTTCCTGGGCAGGTGAACCCCTGCAGCCCCATTTCTCTGTAGCCACCGACCAGAGGGCGGAGAATTCAAAGCTGTCTGCTCTAAGGATGGGGGAATGGACACTGGCAGCTACTGCTTTTACTCACAGTTTTCTCATTGAGATTCTTTTCCTTTGCCCCTCTCTCTTCTTCATGGTGTCCAGCCTTCCCTTAGTGTCCTAAACCCTAGAACATTTTTTTTTCCAGGCCGTTTCTGCCTGTCCTCTCACTATTTTTCTGGGAGAGAAGTGAGTCCTGTGTCTCTCTAACCCATCATCTTCCTGGAAGTCCACCTTGGGCATTTTTAAGATCATTTTTTAAAAGGCTTTGTTCTGTATGTTCACATTCTT